>CAKAOJ020000055.1:0-600000 GCA_916701645.2 Sebastolobus alascanus | reverse complement strand
TGATACATATTTGATCAGTGTTGCCTAGTTTGACCGTTTGGTCGGAGTTCGCGAGTGATTGACAGCTGGCTCTCATAGACAGCAGCTGGACAGCAGATCACAGGTCAGCTCTGACTGCTTGTTTTCCTCCAGTCTGTGAAATATTGCAGATGCCGTTAGGAGCACCGGAGGACACAGAGGCACATGATTTTTTTCAGGTTACCTGTTTCATGTACTACTGTCGCGATATAGCGACTGTTTATAAAAATAACTTATTTTAATCATATTTGCTCCAACCTCGCCTACTTCAGCTTTAAGGTACATTTTGAACAGATAAAAAATGTACGCTTAATTTCCAATTAATCGTGATTAACTATGGACGATCATGCGATTAATCACGATTAAATATTTTAAATCGATGGCCAGCCCTAGTTTCTAGTTAAAATAGTTGGTAAACAGGTGCAAGCAGAGAAATTGAGTCTAACGCTATAGTTAAACACGCTCTTCTCACTGCATCATACCGTACATCCAATGCACCCTTTGCAAAAGGCCAGCATGTTTAAACCCTCAGTGCTCTGCTCGTTCCTCCTCTCTGCCAGGCCTGCTGCTGCACCGCTCATCTGAAAGCGCTGCTGGAGACGCTGCATGCAGAGTTTCATAAGCTCCCACATCCACCCCGGCATCGACCCGTATCCTCCAAGTCCAAGTTTCCCCGGGGGGGAATTATTATCATCACTCCCCATTCTCTGCAGAGATCGATGTTTGGATACCGGGGGGGGGCTGACGCAGTCATAGCCAAATATCAACTCAGTGCTGGGGCGGCAAATAATTTTTATTTTGGATGAATTATTGATGAATCGAGGGTCTAAGGATAAAGGGTGTTGTATGACTGTTAAAGCCTCTTGAGGCAAATTTGTTATATTGGGCTGTATAAATAGAATTGATTTGACTTGATTAAAGGTAGGTAGGTTGGTAGTGCTGTTCAAATAATTTTTTTTGTTATATTTGTTGAAATTCCCTTGACATCCCGACAGCAATCAATAAATCAAATGCTCTGACAAAAAAAAGAAGAAAAAAATCCAGTATCTGTGGCTGCTGCAGGACTGTAATAATCCCGTCCAATCATTACACTCGGCTCGAATTAAACGATCGGACAAGCTACTGGTCTGTCTACCCACCTGCCTGATCCCACTCTCTTAATAGCTGTGAGTACTAGCAATAGCCATGTTCGTTGTTTACTGTACGTTCATAATGATCATTTTGGGGGAGTGGCTTTTTAGGGAGGCCTGAAGGGACGGACTGTCAGTGTTGCCGACTTGACGACTCTCTAGATTTAGGGACTTTTGGCGCTAGTGCTGCTAGCTACTTTCATTGGAAAAGAGTTGGCAACACTGGGCTGGGTTTTTCGGATGGATCTTTTTTAAAATCTAGTGAACTCTTGCTGGTTTCTCAGCATTACCGATCCAACCTTTAATATCTCAATTAATTTTTCATTAATTGAATAATTGTCTTGTCTATGTCAGAAAATAGTGAACAATTCCTATCATAATTTCCATTAGCCCCAAATGACGTCTTCAAATGGCTATGCTTCAGCATAAGAGATGCAGATGTTTGCTAACATGAGGGCATAAACCTAGATGAAAAAGATTGGCTTCCTTACTCACTACGCCACTCCTCAGCCTCCAGTGAACCACCTTGTAGAGGTGACTGGGAAGAATGAGGACAGTAGCAACTTCACCTCCACTACCTGTTGGCCGACGACGTGGGAGAAGGAGTAATTAGTGAGGCTGATCTTGTGATTGCACCAGGGAGAAGACGTAAGGGGCCCCTACAAACATGTCATATCGAATGGATTTTACAAGGGTCTGGCCCCCCGGGGAGAAGAAGACAGAGATACTGTATTATGCAACATGCGACCTGGTAATTTGTGCTGTTTTACTGTGCGATCACGCTCTCATCCTTGGCGGGGAACTTATCTGAAAACACAAACACGCACACAAATATATAAACATGAGCAGTGAGTCATACGCTGTCAAATTCCCCCACATCCTTTATAAAACAAAGTAAACCGTCGGGCTCATGTTTCGATAAAAATTACATAAAGGTCTGTGCCATAACAATGGTTTGATTCTTTCACAACACGGCGTGTAAGAAAAAGCGAATGAACAACATGGTTGTGTTGACAGCTCTGTGCGATTCATAAATAAGTGAGTAAGAATGGATGTTTCCTTGTGCTCTTGTTCGTCATTTGTTCTGTGCCCATTGTTTTCAGTGTTGATGCCCGACATCCACTGTTCTGTTTATTGTATAACTTTCTGTCTGCTGCCTTCGAGCTCTTCACTCGAGAGCATCTATAAAAAAAAGTATTATTCATCTCAAAATGACTCAAACACCTTAGTTAACGGTGACAAAATAATACTGATTGTGCTTAGAATCTGAGCAAAGATGCAGGTAACACTTTAGGTAAATTACAGGTAAATTAATAGTTAATAAAAATTAATTATTACACGGAAAAATTAATTATTACACGGCTGTGTTGAATACTCGATTCTGATTGGTCAATCACTGCGTTCTGTGGTCTGTAATTTCTGTATAACAGACCGTTGCTATGAATAGCAGACCGTTGCTATGGGCGCAGCTCTGATGTCGGAAATATTGATTTCTTCAGTAAGTAGCCGTGTAATAAGCGGGATAATGTTCAGCTAGCATGTACATTACATGTACATTATCCCACTTATTACACGGCTACTTACTTATGAAATCAATATTTTGACACAAAAAATATGCCAGAGTCCGACATCAGAGCTGCACCCATAGCAACGGTCTGCTATACATAGCAACAGTCTGCGCAACGGTCTGTTATACAGAAATTACAGACCGCAGAACGCCATGATTGACCAATCAGAATCGAGTATTCAACACAGCCGTGTAATAAGTTTAATTAACTATCTATGTAATGTTTATTGATGTTTTACATATATATGATCTCATCATTGATTTCTTAAAGGTTTACAAATCATTTGGTGATCACTAACAAATACTTAATATAGTATATAAAATGTTATAATGTGTGCAACAATAAACCGTTAATACTTTACTAATGTAATCAGAATGTAATTATCGTCTCTCATCACCTATGATACAATATAGAATTTATAAAGTAATTACTTCATATTACACAAAATAATGAAAAAACAACAGCAATTATAGCATTGCTAATAATTAGTAAACATTATTTATGATCATTTTATTGTTTACAGTAAAATAACTATTAACCAAGTTTAATTAGCTGTCAATTTACAATTTATAAATGATGGTTATTAGAAAGTGTTACCAAGATGCATATTGCAATAAGAGAGATTTCATGCTGTTCTTCTATGGTGCACATGCCACAATAGAGGAGATATAGCCATGAGTGGGTGGGAGATTATCAGCGTGGACTACTTATATTTGAAAATAAACAGCGGTGTTGTGTTTCTCGGGGCCCCTCTATGTCTCGCCGTGCCCTTGAAGAGCTCCTGTAGGAGCAAAGAGAAGCGCCTGAGAAAGGTCTAATCAGCCTGTGACAAATCAGCCTCTTCTCCAGCTTGTTTTTCATTTGGATAATGCTAGCCTCCTCTCCTAAGTGATAAAACAACCTCTGTGGAGTGGTCTTTACACAGACAGATTAAATGTGATCACCTTGCCAACATACCCTGGGAGATTGCCATGATTAACAGGCAAGAGAGAATAATGATAATCATATGCAGGATAATAGCCCATACCAAATGGCTGCATGATCTGTACATAAATCACAGCCCATTTCCCACCCTAAAGGACACACTTTTACCCTTTGGCTGGATTTACGCAAAAACAATCTGATTTTTAACCCCTATGTGACCTAGATTTGATTATCTTCCTACCAATTTAAAATAGAAAAAAAAATTACAGTAAATCTGGATCCCAAAGGGTTAAAATGTTATATACGTATATATATATATATATTTTAAATTTAGTTTCAGAATCATAAATACTTCATTGATCCTCAGGGGGAAATTGGGGCGTTACAGTTGCTCTTGTATAAACATAAAGAAATGTAAATAGAAATAAAGGAGTATGTAACATGTAAATGTTACATACTTCTTTATTTCTATTTACATTTCTGTAAAAAAATTAAAAATTAAAAAATGAGAATATAAGAAATATGAAATATGGACAAAATATTTAATCGAGATTAATCACATGATTGTTCATAGTTATTGTGATTAATCACAAACTAATCACGCACTGTTTAAAATATATCTTAAAGGGAGATTTGTCAAGTATTTAATACTCTTATCAACATGGGAGTTGGAAAATATGCTTGCTTTATGCAAATGTATGTATATATTTAATATTGGAATCAATTCACAACACAAAACAATGACAAATTTTGTCCAGAAACCCTCACAGGTACTGAATTTAGCATAACAAATATGCTTAAATCATAACATTGCAAACTGAAGCCCAACAGGCAACAACAGCTGTCAGTGTGTCAGTGTGCTGACTTGACTATGACTTGCCCCAAACTGCATGTGATTATCATAAAGTGGGCATGTCTGTAAACGGGGAGACTCCTGGGTACCCATAGAACCCATTTTCATCCACATATCTTGAGGTCAGAGGTCAAGGGACCCCTTTGAAAATGACCATGTCAGTTTTTCCTTGCTAGAATTTAGCGCAAGTTTGGAGCGTTATATAGACTCCTTCCCGTCAAGTTAGTACGATATGGGCGGTACCAATGGATTCCTTAGGTTTTCTAGTTCCATATGATGCCAGTATCTTCACATCTTCTTCTAGCTTTAACACTGAGCCCGCTACAACCTAAAAATCACATGTTGCATTAATGCGTTAAAGACATTAGTGGCGCTAAAACGAGTTTGCGAGTTATTATTGTGTACTTTGACAGCCCTACGTACAAATATTTGCATTAAGACGTGCAGTATAATAACAAATAATCACAGTGCAAATAAGTAAATACAAAATGCCAGAATGATATAAATAAGAAATGAATAAGAATATTTTTTGAAATGTACAGTATAAATGCAGTATAAATGAGAGTATTGCACAGTTGAATTATTGCACTAATTATTGTACAGTTGAGTGAAGTCAGTATTGTATACAGTATACAGTATTGTTAGCTGTGCAAATGCTTCTTTCTATTCGGTGCGATTATACGCCTTCAAAGTCAGCTAAAGGGCTGCAAACTGGGACGCACACAGCAAGGTTGGCACCTCATGAATGTTACAATGAGGTTAATAACCCTGAGCAAATATTAGCTCGGCCTCAAACAACACATTAATGACTACATGAGAGAGGGGCTGAGTCGGAGGGCGAAACACTGTAAAACCACTTTATGAAGCCCTGTAATGTGTACAGTGCTTAAAAAGCATGTAAAAGTATGTATTTAAGTTGATGCAAGCCTGTTGTCTGAGTGCCCGACATATACAGAAGCTGGGAGTGGTAAAGTGAACAGATTTGTTAGACATAAACTCTGCAATTGTGGGCGTATATGTCACTTAATGAAAGCCTAATCACATCAGAAAAGCTTATGGCACAACACCAGTACTTTATTCTCCCTCGTAAGCACAGAGGGTTTTAGGTATTTACAGGCTGTATATCCGCACCAGACAAGAGCGAAAACTGCCAGCATCCCATGAATCAGAGCACAAAGTATAACACAGTGGAATTAATTAGCATCAACTCAATTTATGATCTATGTGATACGGCAGAGCGAGCGTCCAGGTGAGACCTCTGACAGGCTTTAGCATTACCCACAACCCTCAGGGAAATCGACCCCAGAACTAATCCATATGAGTACACGATGAGAAAAAATGCAGAAACAGAGCACGCCATTAGACAGAGTAACAGAGAGAGATATAAAAAACTAATGAGAAAACAAATGGAACTGGATCTTAACATTTAGTCTATAATGAGATTTCCTCTTGAGGCTTAACACGGGCAAAGGAGAAGAAAATGCAAAAATAAACATGCATCAACGAGAAGAAAAGTGTAGCGCCGCTCTTTCTCTCTTCTTGGCAGGGTCAGTGGTGTTCTCTGCAATGGAGAAGGAGAGCCACAAATGGGCTGGAGCCTCATTAGGCTGCTTTTACTAACTTTGTGCTGTACATGTGAAAAGCATAAAGGTGCTGCCAGGCAACTAATCCACTCCCCCGCTGATGAGGGGGAAAGTCATCCTTCTTTTTTTGGCACAATTACCACGTGTGATGGAAAGGTCACACTCGTCAGGTTAGATCTCGTCGTTTGCAATAAAGCATGTGAGGTAAATACCAAAGAGGTTGTATCTCCACTGACTGAATGTGATTGGACGTGGTGAGTAAGATGCTGAGCAGACGGTGGAGGAACTTTTTTTTTTTTTTTTAATATCAGAATCAACTTTATTTGACAAGACTGTTGACACCAGTGGGGCAACCTCCAGGTCTTAAAAGTGAAGCCAATGCGGAAGTGCCTTAAAAACTCTGGTTGCATAAAGAAGTCTGATTGTATGGAAGTCTATGAGAAAATGACCCTACTTCTCACTTGATTTATTACCTCAGTAAACATTGTAAACAGGATTGGAGATTAGCACCAGCCACCAGCCAAATGTTGGTAAAATATGCAAGTGGTTGCTATATTTGCTTCAATCACCAGCCGAAAAAAACACAATAGTAATCTATGGTGTGGCTGGTAGAGCCACAAAAAAGTTAATTTCCAACACTGACTGTAAACATGAGTTTATGTTCTCAATCACTAGTTTCATACCTTCTTCAATACAGCATGATGTTTACTTAGTAAATTATGGTCCCATTTAGAGTCAAATAGACCATAAAGCAGGGTATACTTTAGGGCGTGTCGCTACCACGGCGTTGTCCGGTCTGGGAGTTGTCCATGTTTCCATCTTACAACTTTAACCCTTTCGCAGTGTGTTTTCAGGTCATGAAAGTTAAAGATTAAGCTAGCATAATTTGAATGTAGCATCGCCTTAGGAGCTCCGTCTAAACCCACCCCCTCCCCTCGAGGCTCCTGCCAAGGCAACGTCCCCCACACACATGCAAGAGCACCGCCGCATCGTAATTACTTCACAGACACAGAGCGGAGAGAGGACCTCAACTCAACAACGCTACCTCATGACAAGTATCCGCGGCAGTGCTACTTTTGGCTGAGTTTTCTCTTCTATTCTCTAGTAACCGTGCGGCGGCGACGTGCTTTGAGTTCAGGCTGGTGCACGCCAAGGCTAGAGAACAAGCAGGGAGGCAGGGAGGCAGGGAGGCATCTGATTGGTTCTTTCCAAGCGGACCGCGAGGCAGTGATTGTTAGACGTTTTTACAGGATTGCAGCAGCTACAGATGACGGCTCTTTTCTGGTCCTTTTTCAGAGCTCGTAAGTAATGGATCGCTGTCGGGTTTAAAGACCATTTCAACCAATATAACAAAGAGTGTATACTGGATAACATCGTCAACCCTGCCTTTAATTGCAACATTTTGGTTGTCTAAAAACAGTGTTCGGTTGTGCTTAGCTCAACCGTCTCATGTTACTTCTGGTTGCAAGAAACCAACATGGTGATGGCCAAAAACCAACATGACGACGGACAAAACCCAACATGGTGATGGCCAAAAACCAACATGGCGACGGACAAAACCCAACATGGCGACGGACAAAAACCAAGAAGGCGTAGGACAAAATGCCAAACTCGAGGCTTCAAAACGGCAGTCCACAAACCAATGGGTGACGTCACGGTAACTACGTCCACTTCTTATAATAAGGTGCATTATTCCTTACTTTGTTTTAGTTATCATTATAAGATACTTTTCTAACAAGAATTCCTCCTAACATTGTTCTAACCTTCCATACAAATACAAATATAATTTGATGAATAGACAAGCACGACCACAAAGTTTTTTCCTGCATAAAAACAAACAAAAAAAGTGCAATTTCTTGCTATCGCAGTAGTAATACCGGGATCATAAAAAACAGTTTCTTGCAGCACAGTGCTGTATGATGTGAATGTGTCACAGTGCCTGGCATGTACTGGGAATTCATGTTCATGCAAGGCTATAATCTCATCCTGAAATATCCCATATGTAATAAAAGGGAACTTCAAAGGTTCGCTTTTAATTGTGTGGCCTGAACTCTGGAGTCCAGTGATTTCTGCTTAGTGGATAGAAAGACACCCCTTCCTTTGATCATTACAGTGTTTAGGGGAGGGAGGTGAGGTCATTTAGAAGCTGGAGCCCTACAGGGAATTAAACGAGGGAATCATCAATTCAGACAGCGCGGTCCAATCCTGTTGCTCAAACACTGCTGATCGGACTTAATCACAGGATCGTTGGACTGTGAGCCAGTGATGAGACCAGGAGTGAGCCCAGCATTGACACCACATCCTGATGAGGATGAGGCAGCTCCAGGAAAGGATGAGCAGAACTTTATTCCCTATAGGCACCAACTCCTCTGCAGGCTCCACCGGCCTTCTGTGTACAGAGACCTACGCGTTGAACTACTCTGTCTACAAAGAGCAACTGCACACATCATTAGAGAGTCAGTGGTAGCCTCAAGGTCCAGGAAGTGAGCTCATATGATAAAATCCTCAGGCAGAGAAAGCAGATGAAAGTGGATCTCTTTCACTCTGCAACAGATGTATGTATGTACAGTATGTATGTATATATATATATATATATATATATATATATATATTAGGGCTGTCAAGGTTAACACGATAATAACTAGTGAACGCAAATTCGTTTTACCGCTACTAATTTCTTTTACGCATTAACACAACTTGCAATTTTTAGGTTGTAGCAGGCTCAGTGTGAGTGATGATACTGGTATCATATGAAACTAGAAAACCTAAGGAATCCATCGGTTCCACCCACGTCATACTAGCTTGTCTCGAAGGAGATTAAATAACACTCCAAACTTTGCTATATTTTGACGAGGAAAAACTGGCATGGCCATTTTCAAATGGGTCCCCTGACCTCTGACCTCAAGATATGTGACTGAAAATGGGTTCTATGGGTACCCACGAGTCTCCCCTTTACAAACATGCCCACTTTATGATAATCACATGCAGTTTGGGGAAAGTCATAGTCAAGTCAGCACACTAACACACTGACAGCTGTTGTTGCTTGTTGGGCTTGAGTTTGCCATGTTATGATTTGAGCATATATTTATCATTGTTTTGTATTGTTAATTGATTACCAATAAAAAATATATACATACATTTGCATAAAGCAGCATATTTGCCCACTCCCATGTTGATAAGAGTATTAAATACTTGACAAATCTCCCTTTAAGGTACATTTTGAACAGATAAAAAATGTGTGATTAAATTGGGATTAATCACGATTAACTATGGACAATCATGCGATTAAACAATTTTAATTGATTGACAATTGATATATACTATATATATATCACTTTATTCCCAGCCCCATTATACCTTGTGTGAATTATAGGCACAACTTCTGGTTATTGCTTTTCACTGATCCAATGACAAGTGTATTCTATTTATGTCTATTCATCAAAGCAAATAAATGATTTGTGAACACAACCTGTCACACCTTAAACAAAGTAGAAACAAGCTAAATTAGCTTAGTTTGCAGCTGCACCTACAATCAAGCTAAGCTACATGTGTGGCTTAAACAACAGCGTGTCGAACATAAACCAAAAACGAAAAGCTAGGCTGTTGTTTCTATCAGGAATGGTGCAGTTTCCATTGCCTACCAAATCCAAAAGAACTGACCTGGTTCTATGTCTGCGTGCTTTTGTAGACAAGGTTGATTCTAAACTCCTTTAATAAAACATGGCCGAGCTAACCTTATTATTGGGGAAGTACTGATGAGCCTCAGAGCTTTTTAGATTGTTCATCGCTTCACAGTGGGGAGCAAAAGAATCAATAAAGTAGCTAAATATGCTACTGGATGTTAGCATGGGGCTAATGGGAGTAATATGGATAGCTTGCACATACATACAACATCATCTGTATCATCATGATCAACTTGATTAATGATTAAAATGAATTATTCCCCTGCCCTAAGGGAAATTAATGTGCTCCAGAATCAAGAAAAAAAAAAAGCACCATAAAGTTTATATATAATTGTGGCCAGTATCCAAAGCAAACCTTGCACATTCTCCATTATTTATTGAGCTATATTCTACTCCTAGCACCACATTTATTGAGGCCCCTTTATATTTAGGAACCTAATAACACCCCTGTTAAATTCGAGGTCCAGGGGTAAGTGATAATCAACCAGCCCTGACCAATAATCAACAGTGCCCAGCTTGTTCAGGGCCACACAGCACCACAGGAAACACAAACACTTGGAACTGAGGTTTTGTTCTCCCTGTTTCAAGGCCAGCATTGAACCAAAGCCAGTGCCAGGTGTAATCCATTTCTGCTGAGAGCAGCTCCTGCAAACTTTTTAAAGCCTCTTCCGCTTCAGCAACACAGCAGTGGGATAAACTCCATTCATACTGCACATACAGTCAGATATACTGCAAAAGGGGCGACATTATGAGGCAATAAAAGCAGCTGAGATGGGCTGTGTTGGATTAGAAAGGGTAAGATAAGCTATGGTATGGGTTAGTTTAAAGGGATAGCAAAAGCTAAAATGGCACTGACAGCACTGAAAATTGAGGATTGAAAGGCATTACAGGACTACCGAGATTATTGATGACACATTCCAAGAGCCTTTCCGATTCAGATCTCGATGGAGGAACACGTAATCAGAGATTTACACTGTTTAAGGCAAAACCCTAAAAGCCGTGCGCCTGTTGCTCCTCACTGAGGGGGGATGACACTGAGCCTCTGCAAAAACACGCAACACACACAGCCAGACACATGCATTAATATTTGCAAACACATTAATGAACACCAACAGCGGCACAATCCTGATCTGGCTCATAACAAAAGCTGCTATTAGCCCCTTAACAAATGGACTCGATGCCAGGCAGGAATTTTCAAAAAAAAAAATCCCCTCCAAATGTTCTTAAAGTGGCAGTAGGCAGAATGTTTTTGGCATCATTGGGCAAAAATTCCACAATAACCTTTCAGCATATTGTAATATGCATAATGTTTTCAGGCTTTAGAAAATCTAGCCCATCACGGGAGACTTTGGCCAATCACAGGTCATTTCAGAGAGAGAGCGTTCCTATTGGCTGTTCATACAACGGAGGCAGCTGTAAATCACTCGCAAACTCCGATCAAACGGTCAAACTGGGCAGCGCTGATCAAATATGAATCATTATTCTATTACTGTAATGCCTATTTCTCACCTCAAATGCTTTCAGAAACTGAGAAAGTTTGCTCCGGCTGGTGGGGGGTGCTTGGTATTTTCCTCAACTGATCTCAACATGGCGGCCGGGTCACAAACTTTCTCATTTTATAGCTAAACAGTACACTACGAGATGTTTCTAAAAACATTTTATGTGTGAAATAGTAACAGAATATTGATTCATATTTGATCAGCGCTGCCCAGTTTGACCGTTTGATCGGAGTTTGCGAGTGATTGACAGCTGCTCAGAGACGGCAAGGCTCCAGCTCGGCTCTGATTGGTTGTTTTCCTCCGGTCTGTGAAATCTTGCAGATGCCATTAGGAGCAACGGAGGACACCGGAGGACACCGGAGGACACCGGAGGACACCGGAGGACACAGAGGCATATGATTTTTTTTCAGATTACCTGTCTCATGTACTACTGTCAGGATATATTGGTCGTTTTATAAAAATAACTTTTTTTTAATTATATTTGTTCCAACTTGCCCACCTCAGCTTTAAACCAGCGAGAGCAGCTTGTCTCATGGTCTCTTTGAAGGTAAAGCAAACAGAGCCAAACAATTATCTATCACAATCTGCCCCGGGAACTATTAAACATGGATAATGTGTTGAATTGGTGGCTATTGGGGTTGAGGTCCACTCTGATCCTGGTTAAATCACATTAATATTGTTCAGACCAAATTCAGGAAGGCACCACCAGCAGCATTAAAAAACAAATTTAGCTCAAGTGCTTAATTCCACTTAACTAACCGGAAAACTAAAACAGATGTGTGGTCTCAAGAGAGACAAATTCGACTAAATTAATGACAAATAAAAATAGCAGCCAGCCCTTGAAATATCGACGCACAAACACACACGCTGCAACTGTTCCAATATCCACTCAGCTTGGAAGAACCAACAAAAGCAAAGGAAATCCCTGCAGCCACAACCACTTTGACTTTCAGGCTGATGCATTTTCTCTCCTCTGGGCCTAGAGAGGCAGAGAGGGTCATTACTGCTCGCTCCCTTTCTTCCTCACGACACAGAACGAAGCCGAATATTCCTGTTGCTAATCTCTGATACCATCTCTGTTACACACAGGATCGCATTACATCAAGCATTTGTGAAATGAGCGTGGCTAATTTGAAGGAAAAGCGGGCGCTGCTCAGTACGCAGTCATTATGACAAATAGAATATGAATTCCCTAGAGTCGGCATTTCTAAAAAAACATCCCCCTAAAGTGACTTTATCATGCGTTTATTCATTTATCAAGAGGGAGAAAATCATTGCGTTTTAAATGATAATGCCTCGACCGCTTGCAAACGCAACGCATTTCCATTCTTACTGGCTGTCAAAGTTAACGCGATTCGTTTTAACGCCACTAATTTCTTTAACGCATTAACGCAACTTGCAATTTTTAGGTTGTAGCGGACTCAGGTTTTAAAGCTAGAGTGAAGATTCTGGCATCATATGAAACTAGAAAACCTGAGGAATCCATTGGT
Organism: Sebastolobus alascanus; assembly: GCA_916701645.2. Taxonomy (NCBI): domain Eukaryota; kingdom Metazoa; phylum Chordata; class Actinopteri; order Perciformes; family Sebastidae; genus Sebastolobus; species Sebastolobus alascanus. Next base: position 587,252 of record CAKAOJ020000055.1, on the reverse strand, counting down.
ACCAACCATGTCATTCTATCTTGTGGGAAGATAGCTAAATATCGCTTCAAACTTACGCTACATTTTCGAGAGGAAAAACTGGCATGGCCATTTTCAAAGGGGTCCCTTGACCTCTGACCTCAAGATATGTGAATGAAAATGGGTTCTATGGGTACCCACGAGTCTCCCCTTAACAGACATGCCCACTTCATGATAATCACATGCAGTTTGGGGCAAGTCATAGTCAAGTCAGCTCACTGACAGCTGTTGTTGCCTGTGGGGCTTGAGTTTGCCATGTTATGATTTGAGCATATTTTTTTATGCTAAATGCAGTACCTGTGAGGGTTTCTGGACACTCCCATGGTGATAAGAGTATTAAATACTTGACAAATCTCCCTTTAAGGTTCATTTTGAACAGATAAAAATGTGTGTTTAATTTGCGATTAATCGTGATTAACTATGGACAATCATGTTATCTTGATTAAACATTTTAATCGATTGGCAGCCCTGATTCTTAAGTCTCAGCCTGTTTGTCCCTCGTCAAGAAGTGGACGGGGAACATTTGTTCTCTCCGGCAGGGACCAGTTTGTTCTCTCCAGTAGGGACCAGTTGCCATATCAACCGATGCATTGGATCAAGGCGTTCGATTGCTCAGTCCAAGTGCAATCTGATGTATAACACATGGTTTATTAAGATGACACATCATGGCCATACAGCGTGGTGCTATCTCGACATCTCGTTATGAGGGCTTTGAAGAATTGCAATTCATTAACATGCCGCCAATGCAGGAATAACAAACAAGCTAGTTTGTTGTGCATTCTCACACACAGTGAACTCTCACCAAACACATACAAGCCCCGTGACAAAAGCACACACACAGTTTGTGCCGGAATGAATGCGACTGTGTCCAAGAGTTTCCATTTTTGTGCCGTTAAAAGGAGGCTTTGTCATGGCAGTGAGTGGGCATGCGGTGAGTCAGTGAGGGAACAACTATTCAGTGGGGAGATGCCTCATTTTCCTATAGCCTCTCTTCCTGGTTGCACGGCCTGCCAGGGCGTTGCTAGGAGGAAGCTGACGCTGCCAAAAATCATGACATGGCCTTGATAGACATCCCCCTGCTGTCTAAAGAGAAAAGGGAAAAGATAGAGATATGATCTGAAACGCTGCCACCTCCTCCTCCACCACTGTTCCTCTCCTTCTCCCCTCCAGGCGATCTGCTTCTCTTCTCTTCCTACTCATCTCTTCTGTATATTTTCACACTGCCTTCAGGGCATCTTTTTCTTACTGATTGTGATACTGTTGTTGTGCGGGAGAGATCAGCCTCTACATATACTGAAAGTTTTTGTCCTGTTCTCCGTGTTTGACCTCATGAAAATGTAGCTCTTCTAAGCATTTCATTCATTTTTTTTTTTCTCCTGTTGTTGCCCAGGACACATTGTTTGCTGCTGTGCAAGTGGTGAAGGCACTGAAAACTAAGGCTCTAAGTGGCTGAAAATCACTGGAGCCAATCTTATTTTAGCCTGAGGGTGGGTTGGTTGTTCTGCTGTGCGAGTGAGTGTGTGTGTGTGTGTGTGTGTGTACCGTTGTCCAATTTCTACCTGGATGAAGTCTTAGACACCCTGTTACTAAGTGCACCATATACCTAAGGGCCAACCACATCATTGTTTGGAAGATAGTAGGTGGGTGTTTTTTCCAGTGTGAAAATGTCCTCGTGCTCCTTCTCCATCTGCAAACTGACTCTATGCGAATAATTGCAATGACTGTTTGAACTGAAGATATGATCCCATCTGGTTGTTTAAAGGCCAATTTTGATGTTGTTACGATCAAATGAAGCTAAATCCTCATGGCGTCAGAGACCACACCTGCAGGTTTTTTTCCACTCGCTGAAAAACAGAAGATGATCCTGAGGCTTGATGCTTGGTGTATTACTCTTTTTCAAGATAATCAGGACACTCTGTCCAATATTTACATGGAAGTCATATAATGGATGAGAAAACGCATTATGCAATTCCCTTATGTGGGAGTCTAGGCATATGATTAAAATATTTAAAGCCACTTGTCATGTGCCTTCACATCCTGAGCTCATATAATATATTATATGTATGCAGTTATCTGGAGCAGTCATTCCCAAACACTGGGTTGGGACCCGCGGATGGGTCACAGGAGATTTTATTAGGGTCGCCAAATAAATTTGCAGAATTGTGTAACTCCTGGTTGCAAAAAAACAAGATGGCGACGGCAAAAATGCTGAACTCGAGGCTTCAAAACAGCAGTCCACTAACCAATGGGTAATGTCACGCTGACTATGTTCACTTCTTATATACAGTCTATGATAAATACACACTCAGTCACATTGCTGGTCTATTTGCTCTGACACCGCTGTGCCAATCAAAGTGGCGCCTGACGACAATAGCTGAACAAATACAAATTGACACTCAGCTATACCTCCCACTAGACTACCCACTAGAACCTGGTGATAATAATAACAACACCGTTAGGTCCCTCCTTGAGTGCCTCCAGGATGGAAAATATTGGTCGGAAAAATACTGTCTTCAATTAAATGATAGTAAGACCGAAGTGGTCTTTTTTGGTCCCTCCGGCTCCACCGGGGGTGTAGCTAATCATCACTTAAGGCCTCTGGCGCCTAACCTTCATGTCCATGCCAGATATCTTGGTGTCATCTTCGATCCAGCCTTAAAATTTGACAAGCAAATTAACTTTGTTGCGAAAGGTTGCTCTTTTCAACTAAGAAGTATAACTAAACTCAAGCTGTTTCTCTCATTGAATGACCTGAAGGCTGTCACAAATGCCTTAATGTCCTCTCAACTGGATTACTGCAATGCTCTTTATTTGTGAATTAGCCGATCATCCTTGTCTCGCCTGCAGCTGGTGCAGAATGCTGCTGCTAGACTGTTAACTGGTACTAGGAAGAGAGACAGCTTCCCACCTGTATTGGCGTCCCTACGTTGGCTACCTGTCAAATTTAGGACTGAGTTTAAGGTTCTATTATTGGTTTTAAAGCTTCACACGGCCTGGCGCCCTAGTACATCTCTGATCTCCTCTGTCCCCTTTCCAACCCCAGATCTTTCAGATCAGAGAAGTCTAAGGGGTAAGTGTGATCGTGCATTCGCAGTAGCTGCCCCAAAGCTTTGGAAGAGTTTACCAATTTCAAGCAGCCGATTCGACTGTTATCAGGCCATTAAATAGGCGTTATCAGTCGCTATAAGCACCATAGATGTGGGTCATTAAGGGCCTACTACGCCTACTATGTTGTAAAAGTGAAAGTGAAACTCAAAAGCAACACAAACAAACAGGCTTCTTTAGGTTCAGGCAACAAAACAACTTAGTTAAGTTTAGGCAACAACATTGTGATTTGGCTTAAAATAACTACATTTCAAAAGCGGAAATTAAGACTTGTGAACACAAAGACAACTACGCGTTGTTGGTTTCACACAGGAATGCGAACCCCAGTCTCCTGGGTGAAAACCCTGTGATTTGTGTCCCATCCATCATCCCTGACCTCCACCCTTTATGGAGTTTCACACGGTCTATACTACAGTGCCTGATTAACGCTTTTGCTCCTGTCATAATTACTACGGTCGCTATTGATCTACCATGTGAATCGATGATAAAACATACTAATGGGTGTAGTAGGCCCCTATTGACCCACATCTATGGGGCTTATAGCGACTGATAACGGCTATTTAATAGCCTGACAACACTGTAATCGGCTGTTTCAATTAAGTGTTACCCCTCTGTAAACACTTTAAAGGCTAAACTCAAAACTTACATTATTGTCCATAGTTAATCACGATTAATCACAAATTAATCGCACATTTTTTATCTGCTCAAAATGTACCTTAAAAGGAGATTTGTCAAGTATTTAATACTCTTATCAACATGGGATTGTGCAAATATGCTTGCTTTATGCAAACGTATGTATATATTTATTATTGGAAATCAATTAACAACACAAAACAATGACTAATATTGTCTAGAAACCTTCACAGGTATTGCATTTAGCATACAAAATATGCTCAAATCATAACATGGCAAATTCAAGCCCAACAGGCAACAACAGCTGTCAGTGTGTCAGTTTGCTGACTTGACTATGACTTGCCCCAAACTGCATGTGATTATCATAAAGTGGGCGTGTCTGTAAAGGGGAGACTCGTGGGTACGCATAGAACCCATTTTCATTCACATATCTTGAAGTCAAAGGTCAAGGGACCCCTTTTAAAATGGCCATGCCAGTTTTTCCTCGCCAAAAATTAGCGCAAGTTTGGAGCTTTATTTAACCTCCTCTATCTTAAAACTGAGCCCAGGACAACCTCCGGAAGATTGATTGTGTTAATGCTTTAAAGAAATTAGTGGCGTTAAAACTAATTTGCGCTAACGCGTTATTATCATGCTAACTTTGACAGCCTTAATATATATATACTAGTATAGTAGTATATATATAGTTTATATATATAATAGTTAATATAGTACTCTGTGTACGTCTATCTGGACTTCTAGACTTTAGGAGGTTGTGTTTGTTGTAGCTGGAAGCCTGACTGCCTGGAGCTGATCCTGGCTCATAACAGTGGTGCTGCAGATTTTGAGCCAAACAATAACACACAAGTATGTCAACATTCAAGGCAAGGCAAAATGCTTTGAAAACATGTTGTCTGAGGCAAACAAAACGACTGCGTGTCTCAGGGTGACATGATAATGCGAGATGATGAACCTACTGTCTCGTTCAAGTGACATAATGAGTCGTTCACATTGCCTCCAGTTTCAAAAGGCATAAAGAGGCAAACAGTACGTTAGCGCCGCTCTCTGAGTAGAGTGATCCTCGATAACATGTAAAAACATTCATCCAGCTGAGGAAAAACAAAAAAAGTCAATGGCCCAGTCAGAGGCCTTTGTGCCTGCTTAAAACCTCTTCTTCTATGATGTGACCATGGTTCAAACTTTGAAAAAAACAACAACAAAAAAATTTCAGATAGTGGGCCCTTTGCGAATGTGAGCACTATTTCCACAAAGTACACAAACAACCGATCGAAAATCTGGTCCAATCCCCCAAAAACTGACGGACAAACACAGTTTACTCTCTAAATGTGAAGGCATTAGGCCTGTGTACACAGCAGATAAGCTAGCAGTAATGCTAATGACAGCTGGTACAACAGGATACATACACAGAGGACGGAGCACTGCTGCAATGCCATAATCTCTATAAACAGATTCTGCATACATATGCAGCAACTGTAGGCAACGGGACACGATTTTGGCATCAGAAGCATTCTGGATTTCGTTTGTAATCCCAGTAGTATTGACCAATCACGTTCGAGCAACTTTGGTTGAATGCAGGTAAACAGTCCGTGTGGAACAACACATTCTCACTCCTAACTCGTCAAATACCGCCGCTTGGTCAGCGCCCCTTGGCATCGGAGACCGACGCACGGGGTACCCCTCCTGCGTTACTCTTGGATTGACCAGGGATGGCATGTCAATATACGCTTGTTACATGCATAGTGTCCTTTCAAAATATATTTCCGTTTTGCACAGGAAGTTAGGTTTAGGCAACACAACCACTTAGTTAGGGTTAGGAAACGGTCGTGGTTGACGTTAACTTTACCGACTCGCGACTCACGTGACTCACGAGACTCACGGGACTGACGAGTCACATGACAAAATAAGTCAACTTTACTTTTAAACAGGGCACGAACACCGGTCTCCTGGTTGAAAGTCTTGTTGGTCCGTCAGTGTACCACTTCACTTCACAGAATTTTGTACAGACATTAATGGTTCGCAGACGATACATTCCTCTGGCATTCCCTGACATTCCCTCTAGCGCCACCATGACGTTCACACTTGTGTTTTTTAGTGAAATGTCTCAACAAATATTGGATGGATTACCATGAAATGTCACGCACGTTTAACTGATGATAATCAGGGTTAATGTCACCCCATGGCCAAGAAATGACACAGTCAAAGAAAATATGAGTCTAGTTTGTGCTCCTAACTCAGTGCTAGAATGCCAATGCACTGTGGAATGCGTTTGTGGCTTCAGCTGACAGCAGGGGTGGCCATTACAATGGGCCACAGTAACTTGCAATATTCACATGTTCATGGTATGATTCTTAACTTAAAGGGATAGTTCTGGTGTTTTGAAGTGGAGTTGTATTAGGTACTTATCCATGGTCAATAACGGTCGACACGCCCCCAGTTTGGAGAAACAGACAGGAGCAAAGCAAAGTACTGCTGTTGGCGCGGCCGGCAGCAAAACATAATTCAGCTACCCAAATGAAAGGCCTACCTAAAAAAAATTAATATCAGTTTAAGTGTACGCTATATTTAGAATATTTTCACTGCTTTACCTTGCCGTCAGACAGCCCTTTCCGACGGGAAACTGAAGCCGCAGAATCCATCTATGCTCTTGCCAAAGCAAACAGACTCCATTGAAAAAAACTGTAATCTTACCTTGCAGAACACAGGGGCTGCTGGTCTACCGCTGCCTCAATCGGTTAATTTGTGCTACTGTATGACTTTGGGGAATCCGAACTATCCAAAGTCACACAATAACATAAACAAACCGATCGAGGCAGCGGTAGACCAGCAACTCCCATGTTCTTTGAGGTAAAATTACATTTTTTTTCAATGGGGTCTGGTGGCTTTTGCGAGAGCATAGATAAAATGGCTTCAGTTCCCCATTGGACATAGACTGTATAGCTTTCTCATGGTAAGGTTATGAGGGAAAAATATTCTACATATAGCGTACACTTAAACTGAAATAGATTTTTTTAGGTAGGCCTTTCTTTTAGGAGGCCAAAATACGTTTTGCCACCGACCCCGTCCACAGCATTACATTACTTTGCTTCCATGTGGTAACTCCTGTCTGCTTCTCCAAACTGGGGGCGTAAAGACCGTCATCTACTGTAGATAATACACTGACTATGGATAAGTATCTCATACAACCCCACTTCAAAACACCCCAACTACCCCTTCAAAGTTAAGCATACGTCTGTGCAAAAATCCTTATGAAGGGTTGCCATGGTTTTAGCAACCCTTTCTCTAGAGAGAGATGCTTGTCATCAGTTGGAGGGACACTAATATTTTGGCCCCTTGCTTTATAAATAAACAACTGTTCTTATTCCTGGTTTTGGCTGTGATGAGTTGGTCATGTTAGTCTGGTGTTGGGTGCTTCTGCTGAATGAAGCCATCAAATTAAATTCTCTTTACATGGAGACAATTAAAGGAAAAAGAGGGATTCAATGAACTCTGTGGTGTGGGGATTTCATTAACTTGTTCTAGTGATGATTAAAACCCAACAATGACACCTTGCTTTGACATGGCCTACAGAGAACTCACATACTTGTAACGAGTTAGCGCAACAGAAATTAGGGCCTACACAACCCATGAGTGCTCCCAGGATGATTTGTCTTGATGTGGTAGTGCGATGGATTGGATAACATGACAAATCGTGTCCTACTTGCTGTAATACTGAAATATGTACTCAGCTCATTTTCGAAACAATAACAAATGAATTATTTATCCGAGACTTATCTCTTTATCTTCAGCTGAGACAATCTGTGAGTATGACAGATGATCTCCAGTGCTCTGGTGTGTTTTGTTTCCACCGTCATTGCAATAAACTGAAGAAGTGCACATCTCCATTTACAGAATGTTAAACATCCCCATGTGAAATAGAGCGACAGCTGTGATATGTTGGATCAAGTACTGTTACAGTAAAAGGGAAAACAGTAGATGGTTGAGCACAAAAACAAGCGACTCAACGAATAAATCAGTTCATCATTATGAGTAAAAAGCAGAGTAATATTGCAATGGCTTGTGTTGATTTTAGGGATGTTAATAATTAACCATTTAACTGTTAATCAACATTAAAAAACTGAAAAACATCGGTTAAACCTGCAGTAGGCAGTATATTTTTGGCATCATTGGGCAACAATTCCATAATAACCATTCAGCATATTGTAATTCAAGTGTTCTGATGGTCAAATGGTCAAACTAGGCCGCGCTGATCAAATATGAATCAATATTCTGTTACTGTAATGCCTATTTCTCGCCTCAAATGTTTTCAGAATCATCTTGTAGTGTACTGTTTAGCAGTAAAATGAGAAAGTTTGTGACCCGGCAGCCATGATGAGATGTCTTGAAGGAAGGCCAAGCACCGGTCACATGACCGGAGCACAGCCAATAGGAACGCGCTCTCTCTCTGAAATAACCTGTGATTGGTCAAAGTCTTTCGTCATGGGCTAGATTTTCTAAAGCCTGAAAACAGAGCCATGATGAGGTGCAGAAGTCTAGTTTTCTCTCAGAACACTTGAATTACAATATGCTGAAAGGTTATTGTGGATTTTTTGCCCAATGATGACAAAAACATTCTGCCTACTGCAGGTTTAATAATCGGGCAACGAGGGTTGGCTATCGGTTAGAAAAAATAAAAATAAAAATTAGCATCCCTAGTTGATTTCCACTGTAGAATACAGTAAAAGACTTATTCATCAGCCAAAGTGTTTGAAGTCTATCTTAGGATGCATATTTGACCCAGTTTCCAGTGATGCCTGAATGTTTCGCCCTCTACACTCTTTTAGGCTTTCACTCATGAGGTTTAAGCTGGGTTTTGATTTCACTCAGGGAGGGCTTACACACTAGCTTAGCCTCATCTTTGGATAAAATCCATGTTGCCTGGGCATGGTAGAGGACCCATGGCAGTGAGAGCGAGAGAGAGAGACAGAGAGTCAGAGGCTCAGTGAGGAAGACTGAGGAGGGATTCTTGTGACAGATGGTCCCACTCGGTATCCGTGTCTGTGGGCAGTAATGCAAACAATGGCTCCCAAATACATTTTGGCATCTCTTCATCAATGAGGCTAGTGAGCCGAGTCCGCAGTTTCGAATGACTTCGCCCCACTTGTCTTCCATACGGCCCGGAATTTCACAGCCTCGGCTCCTGCATTATCTTCCCCCTCTGCCTTCTGCCATCTCCATCATCCCGCTTTCTCCCTCGTGCTCGCCAGTTCACTCTGCTTCACCCCTTTACCCTCACTAAGACTCAACCCCCCCCGCATCTTCCTCCTCCGTCTGTCTGAAGAGAGTGTGAAGTCAAAGATAGCCGCGCAGCATTCCTTTGGCTGACTCCTGTTTAGCCTCTAATAGGATTTACTTGGGGGCTGATTTTCTGCTCCTTGTCTTCCTTCCTGGAATGAAGTCTTCTCGCTGCCAATGGTGCAGGTGGTGGGTAGTAAATTATACACACTTCCCTTTGAGCTAGTCAGCGTCAGAAGTGTGACACGCTACCTCTCTCCGAACCTCCACCGTTTTTCAAAAAAACCATCCACGAACCTGTGTCTATATAGTACAACCACCTCAAAGGCATCACGCGTAAAGGCATAGTATATTCATACCACGATGCACAAACAAGCAAATCCCCTCCCACCATTCATACACCCACTCCGCCAACCTCCCAGTCACTGTCATCTCAGCAGCTCAATAAAGTCGAAGCATAACAGTGTGCAAAGAGAAATGATGCTAGTAACATGTGGGACTGCGATGTATTACAATGGACGGAGGCCGGGGGCCTCATCAGCATCCATCTGATTGGACAGGACGTCTCCTTTGGGCCACCTCTCTCTCCCCCCGTGTCTCGGTCTCACTCAGTCTTGCTCGCTCTAACAGGTAGAGTAGTATTGATGGCCAATCCCCAGCGGTGGTTGGGGGCTGTTTGGGGTCGTGGCAAAGCACTAACATCTGTCACAGTGTTCTCTACAGCTCGTTATAAATCTGTCACACCAGAGAAGACAGGAACATGAATAAGACATGGGGCTGCGAGACCCGTGAATGGGAAAGCATATGTTGTGTGTTCATGTGTATGTACGACCGGCAGCAGCGCGCTGAGTTATGCGTGGCGTGTGTACAGGTGGTCTTGATGTATTTCTCGCCGTTTTTAGCCATCCGTCATACATCAGATGCTGCCGTCGTATCGGAAAATCAATACAGGTGCTAAATGTCTTTCAAACAACAATTACAGGAACAGGCCAGGATGGATTTCGGTCGCCTGCTAGTTTGATGTCATTGTCTGACAGTGCTAAACGACCCAAATAATATTCCCTGATGCCAAATTTAGGATTCCTGTGTGCACCGCGGGAGGAACAAACAGTCAAACATCAATCAAGATTTGTATTCAAAATGTATCCGCTTCTCTTCAAATGTGTTTTTCTTGCATTTGTCCTTCAGAGACAGACAGCCATCACACCACCCAGAAGCCATTAGTCAGCCTTACGCACAATGACCCCCCCCCCCGAACATCCTCAATCAAACGTGCCAGTGTGAAAAGCGATGAGAATACTTTGAAATCAGCCCTCAGCTGTCTGCCAGCGAGGCAACGTGGGGAGTGTGATGAATACACAAACGCACAAAAGGCCCAACGTGACTGCCACTCTCTCTAATTAGCTCAATACAGTAATTCTGTTTACATCACCCGCCAACTTCCCCATTTCCTGAAAAACCTGCGAAAGATCTGTTGAAATATTACAGCGAGCGAAGCAGCGCATTGCTCTCACTCTCTTTATTTACTTATATATTTATTTATGTATTTGTGGGACTCCAAAAAACTTCTGTTAAATCTCCGCGCTTCACAACAGCACTGGCCCCGTTTACTCAAATTAAAAGATTACTAAAGTCGCCGCTCATGGTGACATTTAGCACGCCGCCGATGATTCCTTTGACTGCAGATCTGACGTGGCATTTAAGTGAATTGATGTTTTTCTGGAAATTAATCAGCCAACCGAGCCAGTTAAAGCAGCAGTTGGTAGAAATGGAACAAATATGATTAAAAAAGTTATTTTTATAAAATGATCACTATATCCTGACAGGTAATCTGAAAAAAATCCTGTGCCTCTGTTTTCTCCGGTGCTCCTAATTGCATCTGCAAGATTTCACAGACCTGAGAAAAACAACCAGTAAGAGCTGATCTGGAGTCTGCCGTCCAGCTGCCGTCTCTGAGCTCCTGTCAATCACTCGCGAACTTCGATCAAACGGTCAAACTAGGCAGCGCTGATCAAATATGAATCAATACTCTGTTACATTAGTGCCTATTTCTCACCTCAAATGTTTTCAGAAACATCTTGTAGTGTACTGTTTAGCTGTAAAATGAGAAAGTTTGTGACCCGGCAGCCATGTTGAGATCTGTTGAGGAAATACCAAGCACCGCCCACCAGCCGGAGCACAGCCAATAGGAACGCTCTCTCTCTGAAATGACCTGTGATTGGCCAAAGTCTGCCGTCACGGGCTAGATTTTTTAAAGCCTGAAAACAGAGCCATGAGGAGGTGGAGAAGTCTAGTTTTCTCTCAGAACACTTGAATTACAATATGCTGAAAGGTTATTATGGAATTTTTGCCCAATGATGCCAAAACATTACTGCCTACTGCCGCTGTAATCAGCAGACCAAGTCTTCTGACTCAAAAGCCAAAATCACTGCAATACCATAATCTCTATACACAGATTCTGCATTCATATGAAATATCTGTAGTCAATGGGACAAGATTTTGGTATCGGAAGCATTCTGGTTTCCGTTTGTAGTACGTAAGTAAGTAGTAAGTATTATTGACCAATCAAGCAGGCTTTGGTTGAAAGCAGGTTAACAGTCTGTGTGAAGAGCAAAAGAGGCTGAACGCATTGGCCGAAATGCAATCTGGGAGCCCACCGGCTATCATGTGACGATGATTTAGCTTTTTATTGGTTTAAAATTAGCTAGTAAACAGGCTACTTGTGAAACAATCTGGTCGTACACATCGTCTCTCAACTCCAACTCCAGTCTTGGATCCCAAGTTTCTAATCGGACTGTAAACATTGAGCAGCGCACGGAAGAGGAAGTCTTGGCCCGGATATCCGCTGGCTACACCGGAACCCCAGAAATATAGCCCCTTGCTCCCCAGAGGCTTATTCATCGTCAGAATTGCTTCAGCGAGCAAAGCAGTGCATTGCTCTCACGCTCTTTATTTATTTATATATTTGTGGTACTAAAAACTTCTGTAAAATCTGCATGCTTCACAACAGCACTTGGCCCATTTACTCAAATTAAAAGATTACTAAAGTTGCCGCTCATGGTGACATTTAGCACGCCACCGATGATTCCTTTGAAAGCAGATCAGACGTGGCATTTAGGTCAATTGACGTTTTTCTTGAAGTTAATCAGCGGACCGAGCTAGTTAATCAGCGGCACGAGCCTTCTGACTCAAAAGCCAAAATCACTTTCAAAAGTCTTCACGTTTTTTTTTTTTTAAATTGTTACTAGATGTCTATGTGCTCCTTTCAAGGGTAGTCTGAGATCTGCCAAATGAGACATCTGCTACAGATGTCCAGACTATGTGACACAGAGATATCCCACTTCAGGAGAGGAATACTGACCGGCTGTTCCGGTGCAGCACTGAGGACAAAACCTGTAGGCCTATATTAAGCAGATCCAGCATTTAACAGCCTTGACCTCCCTCTGTCTCTCCCTTTCTGTATTCGGCTCTCTCTCTTCAGCAGCTGCCAGACATCGCTGACTGAAAAGAAAAGCTGGAGGAATACATATTCTTTAGTGTGTCTGTCAGCCCACAGTGGACTACAGGTCCCATAAGGCCTCCCCTGTGTCATCCACACCGTACGGTGTGAATGGCACAGGTATACAGGGACAAGTAGAGGTCTGTATAATCCATAGAACTGCACTGGCAGTTACATAACAGGTGCAGTGTGACAAAAACGAAATTCACCCTTGTAACAAAAGAAGCAGGATTTTGCCTCGGAAATGTCTTCCAGGAGATTAAATGAGTTGTAAGGAAGCAGACAGAGCAAAGAATGAGTATAACTGTAGTGTATAGCAAGCAGCAGTGGTGTCATGTAACAAAGTAGGCTAATAATATTTTTTTACAGTACTTAAGTATTTTTTGGGAGTATCTGTACTTGAGTTTTTATTAGGGCTGTCAATCCATTAAAATATCTAAGCGCGATTACTTGCATGATTGTCCATAGTTAATCGCAATTAATCGCACATTTTTTATCTGTTCAAAATGTACCTTAAAGGGAGATTTGTCAAGTATTTAATACTCTTATCAACATTGGAGTGGGATGGGAACAATGACAAATATTGTCCAAAAACCTTCACAGGTACTGCATTTAGCATAAAAAATATGCTCAAATTATAACATGGCAAACTCAAGCCCAACAGGCAACAACAGCTGTCAGTGTGTCAGACTACTGACTTGACTATGGCTTGTCCCAAACTGCATGTGATTATCATAAAGTGGGCATGTCTGTAAAGGGGAGACTCGTGAGTACTCATAGAACTAATTTTCATTCACATATGTTGAGGTCAGAGGTCAAGGGACCCCTTTGAAAATGGCCATGTCAGTTTTTCCTCGCCAAAATTTAGCGCAAGTTTGGAGCGTTATCTAGCCTCCTTTGCGGCAAGCTAGTACGACGCATCTTGGTCCTTGCTTGCAAGTTACATCATTCACGTGATGGGCAGGTGCACACAAAGTGCTCTCAAAGCCGTAGTTAAGGTTCGATTTCCGCTAAAGTTCAGGCAGGCTGCATGTCAGATCATGCCAGGAAGGAAGGAATAACTGGATTTTGCTCTTCAAATCCTTTAAGTTGTGAATTTTTCATCAAGTGTAATGTGGCCTCCATTTTAAGGTGGTCAATAAACTTCAGAAATCTCAAAATTCTGACTTTTTTATTAACAGCATTGACTTTTACTCAAGTAATATTCTAATACATGACTTTAACTTTTACTAAAGTCATTTTCTGGTTAGATATCTGTACTTTTACTCAAGTGTGGCTTTCAGGTACTTCATCCACCACTGGTAAGCAGTCAGCAGGGAACCAACCAATCACAGCACTCAACATGCAGCACTGCAATAATATCCATAAAACACTAAAACACGACACTTTGCACAATTACAATACCAACACATCCAAGCCCTGTGATATACTGTCAACCACACATTTTTCGTCACACTGTTTCACAGCAAATGCATGAACAGTTCACACAAGCAGCAGCGACGTGGGCATCTCTCACTGTGTTATCAGAAGCTCAAACCAAGCAGGATGGCATAAATTCAAGATAGGTCATCAGGAGCCAGGACATCCATTTACAGTGTTTGTGTGTATGTTCATGTGTGTCAGCGTTTATTCACCTGATCCAAAATCCACACAAAATCTTTTCCACTGCAAGTTTGATAAGATTTACAATGCAAAAGCAATGCCAAAGGCTCAGTGTGTGTATGTGTATCATTTTGAATGGTGGGCACTTTATTCATTATTTGTATGTATTGATTATTACAGTGCTTCCCAACCTTTTATGTTTGACGTACCCACAGAGCCCAATCAGATGAGCTAGTACCTGTTTATCGACTTGTCATGTTCCAAATGTCTTCATTTGAATCGATATTAAACTGGATGTTATTTAACGCTATTAATTAAATTAATAAAGAAATTGTGCAATGGTCTTCTGCCCTCACTCACTATGCATGCAGGTGCACAGCTATGCAGCGAACTTAACACACTTCCAATAAAGGTTGATGACAGCGGATTGCCTTTGAGGGTTTTGCCTGGAAGCAATCATGGAACTGTGAAAACAGTATTGGACGACAAATTCAATGATAGTGATTACAAATTAGATGTCAGCATTCACCCATTCACACACACACATTCATACACTGGTGGCAGAGGCTGCCATGCAAGGTGCCAACCTGCCCATCAGGATCTAATCTAAATACTCATTCACACACCGATGTCTATGCCTTCGGGAGCAATTTGGGGTTAAGTATCTTGCCCAAGAACACTTCGACATGTGGACTGGAGGAGCCGGGGATTAAACCGCCGACCTTCCGATTGGTGGGCGACCCGCTCTACCTCTGAGCCAAAGCCAATAAGAACTAGACCAGGACTACTGTAAACAAGAAAACTGGATTCACAAAAGTATAGACAACCTGTTGTGCACCAAAGTATCACAGGTGAGAGATTACGTTCTCATAGGAAGCACAACACAGTAATTGATCAAGTTTAGATTAGAACATACACATACACATATCTTGAGTTCAGAGGTCAAGGGACCCATTTGAAAATGGCCATGTCAGATATCCCTCGCCAAAACTTAGCTTAATTTAGCTCAAATTGTGACATGGTTAGGTTTTTCTAGTTTCATATGATACCAGTATCTTCACTCTAGCTTTAAAACTGAGTGCTCTACAACCTAAAAATCGCAAGTTGCGTTAATGCGTTGAAATTAGTGGCGTTAAAACACATTTTTGTCAACGCGTTATTAATGCGTTTACCTCGACAGTCCTAAATTATACAGTATATGTTAACCAAATCCTATGGCTGAGCTTATTACTTTGGAATGGCTGAAATGATTAATACTCCGCCTTTCTAATAGTTGCTCTTCTAAACGGGAATTTAACCTTTTCTTTACCATGAACTGGACCCCCAGTGTACACCAAACTACAGATTAACCCTGCATGGATGCTGAGTATTGAGTCTTACATTGTGAAGGGATTAAATGGTGAAAGGTATACCTCTGCCGCAACATCACTTAGCTGATTAAGGTACCAGCAGGCCTTCATACAGCCCATTGAGGAGCTCATGACGGATTAAAATAACCCCTGGGTAATTAACAGGGGCTAGTAAAATGGCCTGATCATCACCCACCCTCACCCCCCCCCCCTGTGAAGAGCTGGTAAAAGAAATAAAAAAACAAACAAATCCATTACCAAGATTTATGCAGCATTATTAAATTCACCAGGACAATAATAGTGAAAGGGCAGCATTCCATCACGTTTAGAGCACAGCGAGTAATGAGTTGTCATAAGCAGAGAATCAGATGGAGGATATTACATTACCCATGCCAACACTTTCACAGGAAGCATTATTTCAACTTTTGTCATTGCAGATTGAGCAAAAGGAGAAAAAAAAGAATTGCACTGCAAGTTCTCTTCAGAGTCTATTGGCTTACAGGGCCAGAAAGAGCAAAGAATTAAATCCTCCTTGACATTACCTTGGCAGGGGTTAGATGAAAATGGAGGGTCAGTAGTGGTGTGGTGTGTGAAGAGGACTCAGTGGGACAGAACACTCGACAAATGACTGCACATTAGAGGAGCAGGAAACTACCTCCCCTAACTGAGTCCAGATGGCTGTGTTTTCTACCTGCTAAGTGTATGTTTTAAAATAAAATGAACTGGGCACCTGCAGCGGTTTGACAAACCTACACCAACACCTCATAAAAAAGGATTTTAAAATCACTGCTATAAAAGGTGGGCCACAATAAAATGAATTCCAATTAGCAGAAACTGTAAACCCCCTATAATGTATGTCCAATTAGTTTCAACTTGAGTTTCTCTCCGTTTGTCATTTTTAGCAACGCCAGCTGATGTCTGTCGATCCACCACGTTGGTCCAGACTGAAATATCTCAACAACTATTGGATGGATTGGTATGGAATTTGGTACAGCCATTCATAATGCCAAGAGGATGAATCCTAATGACTTTGGTGATCCTCTGACTTTTTCATCTAGCGCCACCATTGGGTCAAAATTTTGACTTGGCTTGACTTTGTGGCTCTTCGTTAGTTGTCATATGGTGCATTAGAGTATCTTTTTATGAGGTGTTTTCATTATCTTGTCTATCCGCTAAATACTTTGATACCAGGGGAAAATCCCAAATGTTGCACAAACACTATATGATTCAACCCCATCCCATCACAATCCCTTTCCCCCCACCTGCTCTGAGAGATGAAATAACTCAGTGTAGTCAAATAGGGGAATCCTTACATTTGGTAATCTATGTGAACATGGAGAGCTCACATCCTCCGAGCAACTACAGCAAAACACAATTCACCTCACAGGCTAAACTTTCCTTGAAATATGCATAAGTTCGGATTTACATAATCACACAGCAAGGGTGGCAGCTTTGCCGTCCCCTTTCTGCCACTTCCTTTGGATAAAATGCAAGACAAAAAAGGTTGATTAAAGCTTTGTTTCTTACGTATACCTATCTGGCCTGGAGGACAAACTTCTTGTTTTAAATCAAGGTGGGAAGAAAATCTGGGGTGACAAATCTCAAGATGTGTGAGAAACCAGTTAAAATGCACATTCTTTTTCCTTTAACAGTTGTCACAGCTTGATTCAGATGCCATTCATCAGACATATTACACTCTTGAGACATTCAGCTTTGTATTGTCCAATATGTAAAGTGTGACACTAGTACCTAAATAGGCTGTGGTTATACTCTGAACTTAAAAGGATAGTTTGGGTGTTTTGAAGTGGGGTTGTATGAGGTACTTATCCACAGTCAGTGTATTACCTACAGTAGATGGCGGTGCGTTTTATACGTTTTGCTGTCGGCCCCGTCCACAGCAGTACATTGCTTTGCTTCCGTGTCGGTACTCCTGTCTGCTTCTCCAAGCTGGGGGCGTGCCGCCGTCATTTACTGTAGGTAATATACTGACTATGGAAAAGTACCTCATGCAACCACACTTCAAAACAAACTATCCCTTTAAACTTTCTCAGGCTATTACCGACATCCTTGTGAGACCCAGACTGGCTCTCCCGAATGATGACTGGCTGTTACTAGATAAGTGAGGCATTAACGCTAAAATTGATCAGAATGGCAGTACATGCAGTTAAATTGTGCATAGCCACATTGTGGGAGTCATCGCAACCTTCCCTTCCAGAGAAATGTGTACAATTTAAAAAACTGAATTTTGCCCATTTTCATCATCCTTGCCAGTGACTTTATCTTGATCTCTATGAAGAACTGAAGGGGAAATGTAATAGATCTGGGGTGGGGCTGTTGCACTGACCACATGTTTGCTTTTTTTTTCCCCTGACAGTATTGCAAGCTGCTGGCATCTAAAAACCTCATGACAGGCATCAGATAAGCTACCACCAAGACAGATATTCTTCTGAGTTTTCGCTCCCGGTGATGAAATCGCCCCATTCATTCTCTCCGGTTGCTCCAGACTATTAATAGGACAGCATCTGGCAGTTGCGTGGTCAAGCAGTATATCCAGCCAGCCTTGAGCTGTCATCTTTAAACGACAGGAGCATGGGAGGACTGAATAGCTGGGTGTTTCCGTGTGCATGGTATCGGTGTGACATCCTCGTTAATATATGTTCCACCGGTGCAAGGACAAAGGGAGCCAAATAAGGACAAACATGACGCTGCAGCTACTCCTCTCAGCAAATTTTCCTCATCACCTCAATCCTATCTTAACTCTCCTCCTGCTCCTCTTTTGTCCACTCATGTTTATTCAGGTCTTGATCATAATTCTTTCTTTTTTTCCCCCAGCGTTGCTGGTACTCATGGGTATTTTTATCCTCATTGCTCTTCCCACCTCTATCGTCTCATCCTCATTCTCCTCACTCACCGCCCCTCCTCTCCCTGTTTATGTCCACCCTCCCCTCTCCTCCCCTCCGTCTTCGCCATGCCATGGCAAGGTCCTGACTGCCACTCACAGTGGGATGGCAGCGGACAAAAGAGCAAAGCAAAAGGTCAACTTATCCCGGCTGTCACTCAACGCTCAACCACCCTGCCGTTTGTCTAGTGCAAGAGTCCGGGGCCTCCCATTGATCCACGAGTCACATTATTCCCAACTCTCTCCAGAAACTGAACGCCCACTAATCACCCACTTCTGTGACTATTTGATCATCAGGAGCCTAACCATAAACAGTAATTAAGCACGTTAAATGATACCCAATCAAAGCTAACGCAAGGCAATTCAAGCGGAAGAAATAAGCTCTGAATGATTTTCAATGAGCAATAACAAGCTCTGCAGTTACAAATTCTCTTCAAATCATTCGTTTTTTTACAGCATCATCAACAACTTGTGTATATCCTCAGGCTTTTGTACAGGCGTGACATTGTGTTATAATACTATCTGGGGGATTGTCAAAAGAAAACAATTTTACGATAATTAGCACTCAGAGTTCAGTGTGTATAATTCTCTACCAAGTGGAGGTTTAAACGCTCCATCTTTTACTACAAAAAACAGTAATTTTACCTCGCAGAACACAGGAGTTGCTGGTCTACCGCTGCCTTGATCTGTTAGTTTGTTTGTGTTATTGTGTGACTTTGGTTAGTTCGAATTCACCAAAGTCACACAATAACACAAACAACCTAACCAATCAAGGCAGCGATAGACCAGCAACTTTAGTGTTCTGCATAGTAAAAATACAGTTTTTTTCATTGGAGTCTGGTGGCTTTGGCGAGAGCATAGGTGGAGGAGTTACTTAACCTGAACCACACTGAACCAAAGCAAAGTACTGCTGAGGACGGGGCCGTCAGTAAAAAAGTATTTTAGCGACCCAAAAGAAAGGCTCACCTAAAAATATCAATATCAGTTTAAGTGTACGCTATATTTAGAATATTTTCGCTGGTTTACCTTGCCGCCAGACAGCCCTTAACAACAAGGAACTGAAGCCGTTGTATCCATCTTTGCTCTCACCAAAGCCACCAGACTCCATTGAAAAAAACTGTAATTTTACCTCGTAGAACATGGGGCTTGCTGGTCTACCGCTGCCTTGATCGGCGGTTTGTTGAACCAAAGTCGCACAATAACACAAACAAACTAACCAATCAAGGCAGCGATAGTCCAGAAACTTGTGTGTTCTGCGTGGTAAAATTACAGTTTTTTCAATGGAGTCTGATGGCTTTGGCGAGAGCATAGATGGATGGGCTGTAACGGCTTCAATCCCCCAACTTGTGTATGTCCTCAGGCTACAGTCTATGTTTCCAACGGGGAACTGAAGCTGTTATCTATGCTCTCGCCAAAGCCACCAGACTCCATTGAAAAAAACATAAATTTTAACTCGCAGAACATGGGAGTTTCTGGTCTACTGCTGTCTCGATCGGTTAGTTTGGTTGGATTTACCAAAGTTAAAAAATGACAGTTTTTTTCAATGGAGTCTGGTGGCTTTGGCGAGAGTATAAATGGATACAACAGCTTCAGTTGTCCACCTTGTGTATATCCTCAGGTTTCTGTACAGGCGTGACATTGTGTAATAATACTATCTGGGGGATTGTCAAAAGAAAACAATTTTACGATAATTAGCATTCAGAGTTCAGTGTGTATAATTCTCCACCAAGTGGAGGTTTAAACGCTCCGTCTTTTACTACACTACTGAAATAATCAGAGCACTGAACAAATGGAAAATGATTTGCTGGCAAGTCGGTTTAATTACGACACTTTTGCATCTCAAGCAACAGCGACTGGTAAATTAGCCAAGTCGCACGTGTGTGTAATAATTATGAATGTTTTTATCTTATCTCTGCAGCAGCAACCTGGAATAGCTTCTCTCTCTCTTCTCTTCTTCTTCATGTTTATTTAAAGATCCGGATTTAAGTTTACAAAAGCAATGTGAATTGGAACACTAGATATCTGTGACATTAAGGCTAAATGACATGGGATAATTATCGCAACAGGCAGGACATATTACCATCTTTCTGTGCCTGTCAGGAGCACTATGAATAGCAATGACTCATCAAGGCCTTTTGTGCAACCGGGGACAAAAGTACAGGCGGGTAACTAAGTGCAGGGGACATAAACAGCCTTTGAAGGTCCCTACGAACCTATTAAAGTCTTAATGATTCATTTTAGTGGAAGAATTTTAATCACTTTTTGCAGTCAGCTGTACGGGCCCACCTTTCAACGACTGATAGAGATAACCTTGGCTAAAATTATTTCATTGCTAATTTCCTGAGGTGTGTACATTCGGGGCACTTGTGGGGAATCCAAATGAGGCAGACGAAACATTTCAAGGAAAAAAAAAAGGGTGATAAATGTGCATGAACGAGATTGATGCGCTCATCCTTCAAAAAGTGACACAAAAGCTGGAAATATTTTGTCTCTCCTGCGACTACAGGAGTGGATTATTGGTGCTGGAATTACATTTGATCATCTTCAAATGATTTTTTTTATTTCATATAACATATTATCTTCAGCTGCTGGGCTCTAACTCAATGCTTCCACCTAGCTTTTCAAGCACAGAAGACACCTTGCTTTGGTACAGTGGCACAGCACTTTGCAGATAACACACACACACACACACACACACACACTGAGCCATTGCACTCACAGAGACACGTGGATCATCATCCCCAGCGACCACCCTGACTTATCAACATGTGAAACATCAGCTCATAGCCCCCCAAAACGCACAAAATCAAGTCAGCCAAGACTTTTTACGCACCGGACTTCTTGCCTGATCGTAACTGAGCTGTAAGGAGCCCGCCTTCCCGACGTGCCCTGCGGCCTCAAGTAATCAAATCAAATAGCAGGAGCGATTTATTGCAGAAATGATTCAAGTGGGAAACGTGCTTACCTTCCTGCACCGCCTGGAAGGGGTTGTTTGGCTCGATAAGTTTCACAGAGTGGGTGATTTTCTCGCTCTGCAGAATGTCATCGTTCAGACTCAGATCTGAGATGGCAAGTTGGAAAATCTCATCATCTCTCAAGGCGTTTTCCTCGAATATGGCACCTGTTGAATGAAATAATTTGGAGAGAAAAACACGAGGGGTTGAAGTGCACGGTTTGCACGGTTGAGCTGAAGGCAGAAGTGAATGAGTTGTACCTGCATTTGTCGCTATTACAGACTAAATAGATTAATGTTATTGTCCAAAACATGTCAAAGCGATGCGCAATTTAATAAATGCAAGTGAAAATGCATTTTTTGTGGTTTATTTTGCCTTGAAGTTGCGCAACATGTGCGTCTGAGCAGATTTCAGCACCATGGAGAGCGACAGGGCCACATCAGACCATTATTTGATGCGTTAAAGTAGCCAAACTTAGAAAAGAAAGCATGTCTACTAGATCAATGGCACCCTACCCAGTAAGCATTATAGGCCTAGTGTTGGAGGCACACTGAAGCTTTACCCCCCCCCCCCCCCCCCCTCTTTCTTTCTCCCTCTGTTTATGGCATCAGCTCCTATAACGAGACGCACATACATCACAGAAAAAAGGTTTCAGGAAATGAGAAGTATAATTGGGGAAGGCTACCCTAACGTTATGCGGGGCATCGGCCAATATTCTCTGGATGGAGTCCCACCGCTGTATTAAGCCAGTGACTGAGCACCTGCTGCTTGCCAGACTGTTGCAGTAAACTGTGAACACCAGCAGCAGCAGCAGCTGCAGCTGCAGCGGAGGAGCACCGAGACGAAATTTGCTCACAGTGACATTGACATTTTTATCTGAGATTACCTCGCCAGTCATTATGAGTGGCTGTGCGTAACTGCGCCCAATGGAAAGGGGACACAAACGGGAGAAGGGGAGATCATGTATGTATTTCAAAACTGTAAAATGTACTGCGATGTTTCGGGATGAATCAGAATCATTTGAACGTCATGATGAGTTTAAAGCATCCCCCCACATCCCCCAATCTCTGGAAAAAAAAGACAGCTCCGGTTTGAAGTTTGAGAACAAAAGAGGCTCTATGCGTTTAGCATCTCTAAAACGAAACTCCACTGACATTCCCTCCGTCTTGTTATTGACATTGCAGTCACGTTCCGGTGAAAGTTGAGGCTTGTCGGGTACAGACAAGAGGTAGCTTGGTCTAAAAGACAAGCCTCGGCCATTTGGCTATATTGGACATTTTCGTCAAAGCTTCTACGACGCAGGCCTTCTTACTGTAGTCCGTGTTTTGAATGCAGAATTGCAATTTACAGGCCGACATTGGTGATGTTTAAGACAACGTGAATGCGTCAAAAAGTGTAAGAAAATGTGATGAATATGAAAGAAATAGCCGTGGCGTTAAAGGTCGGGGGGCATGGCCGTTCACAAAACGCCAACTTTTCAACTCGCTTGAGAGTCAAAGTGTTGCTTAAACACAGGATGCGAGCTGAATAGACTATTTATCCCGCCCTCTCTCCCTCTCTCAAAGCCTCTGATCAACGCAGCAGTTGAGCTTTATCCCCCGCACGCTTTCCACCTTTCCAACCTAACCCAATAACAGCATTTTATCGGACGCTTACCGATGTGTATGATGGAGTCCGCTCTGGCCGAATTGCATTGCAATATCCACAGGGAAAGGCAGATCAGCAGCAACTCCATCTCGGGATTTCAGCGAAGCGGCTCATCCAAGCTCTGCTCGGCTGTCCTATACTGTCCAAATGGAGCACCCAAAGAAAAAAAAGAAAAAAAGAAAAAGATGATCAAAACCAAGCGCAAAGCAGAACCGCGGTCCTCCTCCTGGCACACCAGACCCGCATGAAACCCTACAGAAATTAGCAGTTTCTCTCTCTCTCTCTCTCTCTCTCTCTCTTTTTCCTTTTTTTCTTAAACCAACAAAAGCAAGCCGACCGCAGGAAGGTGGGCTCAAAAAAAGACGAGGAAGAACCGACGGGGGACCCGAGGTAAGACTGAAAAGACAGGTAGCCCGGTGAGAGAGACCGGCGTTCCCTTCCCTCTCTCACTCTCGCCTCTCTCCCTACGCTCCGGCGTCTAAAGCATGGCAAGCTGCAAAAAATGCGGAGGAGGGACAACCCTCGAACTACACACGGAGAGACGCGCACATACACACTCCGAAAAGAACCCCAACCCCCCCCCCCCCCACACACACACACACTCTCTTCAGTCCTGTCTGGGATCACGTGACTGCAGAGACTTCACGACTCGGCTGCTGTCCCGACAAGCCGGGTAGAAATGATTTGGACTAGCCGGAGAAAGACGCACGGAGAGCCGATATCCAAACACACGATTGGGGTCTATCAGCCTATATATGCAAGGCTATACTGAAAAGACAGACAAGTGCGTGGCAAAAGCTCCAGACCTATAGAGAGATGGAAAGTGGACGTCGGTGTAAAACAGTTTACTTTTGGAGAAGTTGGCGTTTTTTTTTTGTTTTTTTTTCTCAGGGATGCTGTGAGGGCGCACAGCGGCTGCGTACGTGGGACACATTTCCAGCGCGCCTCAGCGGCGACGGAGCGCAGCTGATGTGGCAGAGGAAAGGATTTACACACCGTGTTTCCTCGGCGAGGGCTGATGGATGAGGGACAGACGTGACAGAAGCCACAACGCCTGAGTGAGCAGGGGGGAACAGCTGGATGGAGTCAGCCTACAGGACAGGAGGAGCAGTTTGGAAATAAAAACACACGAAATAGCTCAATGTTTTGTTCTAGCTGTGTTCGATTAATTGCTTCAGCAAAATTGACGCCCTCGTTTCTATCGCGGGATTATGGCATCGGGGCTCATTTGAAGGATGTTTTTTGTGAATCAGACTACAGGGTGCCAGTAATTCTTATTGGGTACACGCCTCACGGCGTTTGAGCAATAAGGCGTGCGCAGAGCTGCGAAGAGGAGGAAGAAGAGACGGAGTTTTTCTAGATGGGCATAATCTTACAATTAAAGGATATTTCTCGTGAGTGCAATAAAAAACGGAAATATCTCTTAATTGTTTGGTTAAGTCTGTCGGAGGCGCACAGCGCAAACTTTCAGCATCACCGGCAGCGGACAGCTCCCTCGCTGAAGTCTGAGAAAAAGAGGCACCTGTAGAGCAAACAGAGTCGGCGATCTCCCCGTCTACTAAATACCTCCATGTTTGTTTATTTGTGTATTTCTTTCCAGGGACTCATTTCAATATTGGAAGCAAAACATACCTTCATTCAGAGACAAAACTAAATAAATAGACAGCGCTAAAGTCTCATGGTAATCATCTGGTTTTCATTTCAGCCGAGGAACAAACATCCATGTCTCCAAAGTTGTTGTAAAATCACACACTACCCCTACTGGCCACTTGTGGATACTGCAGCTGTGTTTGCGCAAAAACGTGTCCATTTTTTTTCTCCACAACGATTCATGACATTTCTGTTTGATTTAGATAAAAGATGAAAAGGCAATTTAAAGCGCACAGCTTTTGAGAACAAACTGTGCCCATGACATTAATATCTAAGAAACATATTTATGTCTGTATATAATGCTAATACACAGCTTTGACAAAAAAGGAAAGGAATAAATGAATTATTGCCCTTTGATCCCAATTACAGTTCCCATAACATAGTATAGCTCGATCCAGACTCATTCCAAGGGGATCAAAACAGAAAGATTAACCTTGAGATTTGGGTTTTTAAGCTGACAGGCATCCACAATACCATAAACAATTCATCACATCCCAGCAGGGGGAATAAATCCCATAATTTCATTGATCTATGAAGCAATATGTTGCCGAGATTTCATCAAAGAATTCTTCATTTTAACTGCCGACTTAACTGGCAATCCACACAGGCTATATTCTTTGAGGTTTCTTGTGTTTATTATGTGATGCAAATCTGCCATTTCTCTTGTGTGTCTTGTGCAAAATCTGCATGAGAATAAAAAAAGTGTGTTTCATCTGACTACCACCTACAATGAAGTAACATTTATATGTTTTATGCAGCTAAGATGTTGAATAACTCAATAAAGACTAACATTTTTGTATTGTTGAGATCCATAACTATCCCAAAATAAAGAATACACTGGATGTGACACTAACAACAAGGTTGTATCTGTATCGTTCAGCATGTGATTTACATATCGTATCAAGTGAGTGTTTCTGGTTCACAGGTGAGGATATGCAAGTGTAAGTCTTGCTATCTTATCCTATGTTGCCCATTACCATATATCTGTCAGGAATGTTGAAAATAATGCATGTGCTCTAATATTTATTCTCTGCATATAGAAAGGTATTCAGAAGATTTTTGAATGAATTGTGTGTTTTGCGCCGTGAGTAGGCGAGTTCCATGCATTAGGAAGTAGATTTAATATGATAGAGAGAATACCTTTCCATGGAAAGTAGATCATCCAACGGATAATCATCCATTTTTGGAGTTCATTATGAAGGTTATTTGATTTTATTTGTTTTATTTAATGGGGACGATGGGCAGTCAGTATTCTAGATAGCTAAAGTTCATCAGCAGCCCCTGGGCAGGCAAAGCCACAAAAGAATTATGGCAGATGTTATAATTCATCCATGATTTCAACTGTGATTTAAAACCAGTATTGAGGGAGACTGCTGTAGATGGCAGCTGATCTCTGTCTGCAATCATAGACTGTATATAAGAAGTGGACGTAGTCACCGTGACGACACCCAATTGGTTTGTGGACTGCCGTTTTGAAGCCTCGAGTTCAGCATTTTGGCCGTCGCCATCTTGGTCTTTTGCAACCAGAAGTGACACGAGAGGGTGGAGCTACAGGTGCAACTGAACGCTGAATAAGACATATTTAGGCGACCAACTTTCATGAACTGAAAACACACTATGAAAGGGTTAAAGTTCTAAGACGGAAACACGGACAACTCCCAGACCGGACAACGCCGTGGTAGAGACCTGCAATCACAAGGTAGCCACACCCTAAAGCATACCCTGCTTTATGGTCTATTTGACTCTAAATGGGACCATAATTTACTAAATGAACATCATGCTGTATTGAAGAAGACTTGAAACTCGATTGAGACCATAAACTCATGTTTACAATATTTACTGAGGTAATAAATCAAGTGAGAAGTAGGGTCATTTTCTCATAGACTTCTATACAATCAGACTTCTTGTTACAACCAGAGGAGATGCCCCCTGCTGGCTATTAGATAAAATACAAGTTTAAGGCACTTCGGCATTGGCTTCACTTTTCAGACCCCGAGGTTGCCCACTGGCTGTATATGGCGCTATTGGGGCAAACTGGCACCGTCATTTACATCCACTAAAAGTACTTGTTTTTTCCATGACAGGCTTTGGTTGTTGTTATACTGTAAGTGTCTGACAGTTAGGAAAAGAGTCTCGCTCAAGAAGAAGTCTCGTTGTGAAATCTGGTGAGGTGACGTGTTGCCGTAAGACAACGGTGGAATAATGGAATACATCCATGGTGGAAACGCGAGTGCCGGCCGAGCAGAGTTTGTTGTGTTGGAGTACAAAAAGCGTAGCTTTGTGTTATCTAAAACAGTGGTTCCCAACCTATTTCCCTGAAGCCCCCCCTACTTGTATCTACGAAAAGCTGAGCCCCCCCCAACGTCATCATCCTAAAAAAAAAAATCCTCGAACATAATTCTCAATTTGAATAAAGTGATTAAATGTATTAAATGAGTTAGTGTTTTTATATTAAATCAACTTTCTTTAATATAACTTGTCAGTTACATACTATGATCTTTTTTTTGTAACAACTTAATTAATTTACTATAATAGTGTTAGAGCCGAAATAGATTTTTGGTTATTGTGGTTAAATAAATGTAATGTAATATTTGTTAGATTGCTGCTAGACCGCCCTGTTAAAACAGGTGTTGGCCTCCCTTTGTGTGCGTCAAGCGGGAGAGCAAATAGATTTTTGAAAAACCTATTTTATTGTCTATTGTTTTTGAAAGGCTAAATGCTAACAAATATAGATTGAAGCAGAATATTTAGTTTGTAGATTTTGCTACTAAGTAGCAAAAATAATCTCATTTCAAATAGTTTTATATAGAGACTTTGGTATAAATTATCCAGTAAGTGTGTTATTATGGTTAGAGTTAGACATGCGCAAATCTAGTTTTGACAACCTCAGAGCAGACAAATCCTGGTGCACCCCCTGTGATCTTTGGCGCCCCCCTAAGAGGGGCCCGGACCTCAGGTTGGGAACCAATGATCTAAAAGATTTTCAATGTCATGGCTGAATATTTAGATGATTTCCATAATGTGGATGAGGTCTTTGAATTCGATGGCCGCACGTATTTATTTGAGCCAGAGTATACTGATATTAGGATTTCACAACGAGACTTCTCCTTCAGCGGGACGTGGACACAATAACAAACAGACCGGATCAAGTGAAAGGTAAGAAAAACATTTGATTTCCCTGTAGGCTCCTTTCCATAATGTTGTCAGATAATGTAATAACAATCTCAGCTTGTCAGTGGCAGAAACGAGCACTTTTAGTGGACGTAACATTATATTGACGCTGCTCACTTGCCCTCGCACCTAAATACTGGACCAATTGCAGAAACTGTTGTCCCCATTAGTCACTTAGACACAAAAGCCTGGGAAAATATGGTCCAGGTTGAAAAATACCGAAGTTACCCTTTAAGTAGGAGTTTGCAAGCTGGACAAAATCATCAAAGGTCAAAAGTTCGTACTTTGTAATTATATGACAGTGATGATACCTCATAGGATTTTTGTCCAATATTTTGAAAGTTCTTTTGCGGGCCTAAGAATGTATTTTTCCTGCTTGGGACCAAGTGGTAATACATTATGACAGGTGTGGGAAAATCATAGCGCGCATGTACAAAAGTTGCTAAGGTTAAGTTTGACTATACGGATAATCATTTCCCCTGTTTTTCAAAGATTAGGCGTGAGTAGATGTTAGGTAGGAGTTAATTCATATCTGCTCTGTTTTTGGTCTAAAAACATTATTTTTTTTTTTTTTTTAAATTGAAAAAAATCATTGGCATCTGTCAGTGTTTTTGTTCCTTCAGCTCCAGTTGTGGAGCACCCCCTCGTGCATCTCCATGGGTGTCAACACGAGTTAGTCTCAGAAGTGCTGCAAACAGTCACCGAGACATTGGC
Source organism: Sebastolobus alascanus (assembly GCA_916701645.2). NCBI lineage: Eukaryota > Metazoa > Chordata > Actinopteri > Perciformes > Sebastidae > Sebastolobus > Sebastolobus alascanus. Next base: position 558,740 of record CAKAOJ020000055.1, on the reverse strand, counting down.
GGGTAGGTCACGCCTGGCCTCGCCGATGAAGGTGGAATTTCATTGTCACACAAACCTGAGTCATTAATGTTTATGGCTACGAGCGATGAAGTGAAACGGAAAGACGGAGTTTTTCTCCTCCTCTCTGGAACAAGGCCAAAAAGTGAATTTAGATGAAGAGGAGCTGTCACATGCCGAAGTATCAAAGCCAACGAAAATGTGTTAGTCATGAATAGATAAGTACCACTGCTTCACAGTGACCTCTTACTAATGGCCTATTCTTCTGTGATAAACTAATTTTTCCCTTTATCCTAAATAATACGATTCTCTAATCAAAAGCCTACAGCGCGAGTCTCGTCGTGATTAATTGTTTCTATAGAATAGCGCCTTCGCGTTCTGGATCCTCAGTTCTTTCTGATGAGTCCCATCTCTCAGTTTAATCTTAAATTATTTTCTTATGCATGGCTTGGGGCAGTGCACACTGCTGCCCCTGATAGCTGTTTATACATGCCTTGCTCCTGAGTAGCTGGTCTCTGTCATCATTGATTAGTAGTGCTATTAGTGCTATTGTATATTCACTGAATCTGCTTTTGACTCCAAGAGGAAGAGTCTGTTTAATAGTTTCATTAAAGTGCATTCATTCATACACCGTAATGGGTGGTTAATAGCTGTGTTTATTGTGTTTGTCCTTATCCTTGCACATGGAGCCATGATTGGATACCTAGTGATGTGCTGTAGAATAAGTCTGAGTTTAAAGCTGGGTTGGTAATTTTGAGAAACTAGTAAGAGTACGCTAGATTAAAAAAAAAAAGACGCGTCAGTAGCCAACAATATTATTTGCACCCGGGGCGGAATAGCCAATGTGGCTATTTACACCCAGGTGTATATAGCAAGACAGAGAAAAGAACCCCAGTGTCCGTAACAAACACATTAGATACTGTATGTATATATGTACTGTATGTATATTTGACGAATGAACGATTATGACGAACGATGAATACCAAACCTAGCTTTAATCACTTCATTAGCCCTTAGCCTAACATATCCGTGATCTATGGAAAGAACTGGACAGAGCCAGCAGCATGCAGTCAAAAGCGCTGTAATTCAACATAATTAGACTGCAGCAGTTGTCTGGCATACATACAGTATGTTAATGTCGCTTAGTATTACCAGTGAAGAATACACTGAGAGCGGCACCAGTGCTCCGCAACGATAGACGTAAGTTAGCACATTGATAAAATAGTTGGTTTTGCGAGTAGAATAGCGAGAAGATGACACTTTAATATCTTGACTGATTGGTCTGTCTTAACCCCCTGTCCATCCCATTGTGGGGCAGGATGTACATATATGAAGCCCCTGCACACATTTGGAAGAGGGTTAAATCTCAGACTCAACTGATTCTCAAGTTGAAAATCCATTCATGTCAAGCAGAACTGTGCAGGGAATAGCAATAAGTGTCTGCAGCACTAGAGGTGAATAAGCAGGACTTGCTCTTCCAAATACACAGCCCGAGGTAACATTATAGATTAATCATGTTATGGGAGAATAAGCACAACCTCCATCACAGACTCTGAATTTCAATGAGTGAATTGTTGACTAGCCGCATCATTATATATTTCTACATTACACCGTACTGAGTGAAATATGTACTAGGTAATAAATATATAAATGATTATATATGTGGAAAAATATACCAGTGGAGAGTAGCTCGGAAACAGTGGGCTATGTCGGTCTATCTGTGTCAGCCTGGAGCCAACAACTTTGACAGCTGCCAGAGCAGACCTTTTGTATGTTTTCCAGCCAGGGACATGACTCTGGATTCACTCTAATTCAAGTATGCAACCTTCAAACATGGTTTTGCTCATGTATTGCAGGCTTGTTATAATACGACACAAAATCAAGACCTGTTTTAGATGTGATGTAAAGACGACTTTTTTTTTTTTTTATCAGAACCACACCTACTTTTAGAGAGATACTCATATTTTATATTCATGCCTCGCTCTACTCTATTCCCATAAAGAAACAAAACACATGCAATATTAGCCTACAGAATAGACTGGCTGTGTGATCACTTGTGGTTTGAAACGTGCAAAAGACTTTGTTCTAGCTGGATATATTGTATGATTCTGACTGAAGAAAGTAAGCTAATGACAAGCGGACAGAAAAAAAACAAAAAAAACAGCTCTTCTGCTGTTCTGTTTCCTTTTTTCCCTGTTGTCTAACCACGTGCCTCATCATCATGTCGGTGTCCAACTGGGAGTGGATTGTGGATACTCCTATTAAAAATAGAAGAAGAAGAACACAAATACCAGATTTTGTCAGTGTTTTCTGTTTTTGCTGTCCACAAAAACTCTGATCTGTGGGTGGGGACACCATACAGTTAATGCACAGTATGATTAACTATCTGCCTATCTGTCTGCAGAAATACCTCACCATATCAATCAATCACTTTATTTGTCCCCAGTGGGGCGATTGGTTATGTAGCAGTGGGATGCATTCAGTGAGCACACATAAAACACAGGGCACATAAATACAACATTAAGACAAAAAAAAACAGCAGTTTCATCAGCAAACATCAAGATGTGATGGTTTTCATACGTTGCCACAGCTGTCATTAGTAGGGCTGAGAAGAGTCACCTATCTCCCGATTCGATACCATCACGATACTTGGGTAATCATTCAATATATATTGCGATTTTAAAGTATTACGATTCTGCAAGTATTGTGATTCGATATTACGATTTAATGCGATTCTTGTTAACTTCTTTAACACTAGACCATGGGGAAAAGTTGAATCACACACTTCTTGGACTTTTACTTTGGAAAATCTCTAAATTGATACAGTACAAATGTTTGATTTTCAGCATGTATGTAGTCAGAGATGTCCTGAAGCCAAATATATCACTAATTATCAGGCATTATTTATCATCATTCATTCTATGAAAGTTGCTCAGTGGCTCATGATGCCAAAATGGCTTGACTTCCGACTGGAGAAGTACCCGGATCTTCCGGCGATCTTCTGCATCCATTGGGCCCATGCACAGTAGTGTCCGCTCGGTCACATGACTCGGTCACGGGGTCCCAACGTCACGCTGTCATCACGGCTTGGGTCTCATTCACATGAACGGAGGAAGGAAAATGACTCTGGATTCGGCTATTCGTGCGTTTTACAACTTTTAGGACCTAATGATTTAAATAAGGGCTACTCAAGTGTTCATACTGGGGAGTTGATTCACCTCAAAAAAAATTATCCACAAAACAATTGGTGACATCACGGTGACTACGTCCACTTCTACAGTCTGTGCTCTGAACACACGTATACGGGAAGATGAAACCAGATACACACAGTTGTGATCTGCCGAGCCCAGCCGCATATTAACACACCAGCATGTCCAAGAATCAGAAAGTTCCTGTTTGTATAAATAACGGTATTCATGTGGACAATCTGCCCGTGATTTCATAATGAAATAAGAACTTGTTGTTTGAGTCAGCGCAGCCTCCTTATTATCCAGCATTAGCCGAATCTGCAAAGCACTAATTTTGCCTGCAGAGATGTTTACAATTTATACGCCTACAAGTGACTGTTGAGCCATTTGTTTTGGGTGCCCTGAGCAGTGCTATTGAACCCAGTGCCTGTGTCTGCTACATTTCACTCCAGCTGTGCCTGCAAGCCAGTCATTAGTGGATGAGGTTGTTTAAAGCGGAGCCACTTAGCAGAAGCACACTTGGAAATCTACCTGCAAAGAGGTACACTTTGCAAATGAGCACGAAAACAAATATCCTTTGAATTTTGATAGTCTTTAAGAGCAGGTCAAACTGAGTCATTATTAAATTCAGTATTAGAGGGAAACTAACAGAGGTAACCAGAAAACACACACAGTGGCGAGACACACAGAGGCCCTGTCTGAATTTTAAAAAGCTCTGCTACTTATCGGCAAACATCTATTATTCCAGTTATCCACATTTTGGAGCTCGAGAGCACAGTAAAAAAAAAAATCTCAAAATTATGTTTGCAGACAAACGCTTATGAAAGTTCTCCATTCCTCTGGCCATTATGCAGAATAATCTAAAGACGCTGTACAAAAAAACAGCAGCAGGCTGTAGTGTAGCAGTCGTATACATAAAACATCGCCATGCAAACCCACCATTCAATTTACTGTAGTTAAAGCTGGAGTAGGCAGAATGGAGCAAATATGATTAAGTTGTTTTTATAAAACAGTCACTATATCCTGAAAGTAGTGCATGAGACAAGTAATCTGAAAAAAAAAAAATCATTTGGCTCTGTGTCCTCCGGTGCTCCTAATGGCATCTGCAGGATTTCACAGACCGGAGGAAAACAACCAATCAAAGCCGAGCTGGAGCCTGCCGTCTCTGAGCAGCTAGGCAGCGCTGATGAAAATATGAATCAATATTCTGTTACTGTAATGTCTATTTCTTGTGTAAAATGCTTTCAGAAACATTTTGTAGTGTACTGTTTAGCTGCAAAATGAGACAGTTTGTGACCCGGCAGCCATGTTGAGATCAGTTGAGGAAATACCAAGCACCGCCCACCAGCCAGAGCAAACTTTCTCATTTTACAGCTAAACAGTACACTACAAGATGTTTCTGAGAACATTTTACACAAGAAACAGGCATTACAGTAACAAAATATTAATTCATATTTGATCAGCGCTGCCTAGTTTGACCGCTTGATTGGCGTTCGCGAGTGATTGACAGCCGCCTCCGTTGAATGAACAGCCATAAGGAATGCTCTCTCTCTGAAATGACCTGTGATTGGCCAAAGTCTTCCGTCACAGGTTAGATTTTTTAAAGCCTGAAAACAGAGCCATGAGGAGGTGCAGAAGTCTAGTTATCTCTCAAATCACTTGAATTACAATTTGCTGAAAAGTTATTATAGAATTTTTGCCCAATGATGCCAAAAATATTCTGCCTACTGCAGGTTTAACACCACACAGAGATTTTTGGGCAAAGCTCCGTAGGTGATAGCCAGTGCTTGCGGTCATTATCACTTTGTACAAAACACAAATTATTACAGAAAACATGACTTATTACGTAGATATTACAGTGCAGTAGGAGGGAGAGAAGCCAGAAAAACAGCAACAAGCTTGCAGTTTTTAATCTATTTATAATGAAGTCAAGGTTGGGTTTCAGCGCTCTGGAAAGCTGGCCCTGCGTAGGGAGCTAACAAAGAGTCTCTCTCTGCCACTTTCCTCTCTCCTTTTTCTCTCCCTCTCATGCTGGCCCAATCCCTCTCTGTTCCTTTCTTGTCCTCTCACTGCCACCTTCACAGATGTGCTTAAGAGAGAGATCTATCTCTCTCTCTCTCATACTGTGCGTAAGAGGTAGAGATGACAAGAGTCTTAGTATTCAGCTCAGTTCCTGGTCTTCTTTTAACTCTATGGGGTTCCTCCCTCCCCTTTGGCCCCCAAGGCTACTTTTAAGAAGTAAAAGCCTTAGGCCTTAATGGCAAAATCTAACACAATAAGCGTTACTGATATGAAACCAAATTGGGTTTCCTTGTAGTGCCTCCAAATATATCCAAATGTATTCCCACTCAACTACTTGCGACGCTCATCCTGATAGTTACCAGAGTTCCTGTGCAGAAACATTCCCCAGCTGCCAGTTCCCACCCTCTGAGATCAACTTTACTGTATTTCAGAGGCTGTAGCAGGTTTCAGTTTCAGAGCTAGAGTGGATATATGATATAAAACCTACGGAATCCATTGGTATCAACCGTGTCATGCTAGCTTGATGGGAAGGAAGTTAAATAACGCTCTAAATTTAGGCTAAAGTTTGACGAGGAAAAACTGGCATGGCCATTTTCAAAGGGGTCCCTTGACCTCTGACCTCAAGATATGTGAGGATAATGGGTTCTATGGGTACCCACGAGTCTCCCCTTTACAGACATGCCCACTTTATGATAATCACATGCAGTTTGGGAGAAAAAAAACGGTGTAGTTTTTTGCATGCAGTATAAATGTGTTATTTTCGCCTATTCTAAAAAGGATGCGTTTGAATGTTTCTGCATACAGGGGTCCCTAAACAGTGTTGGAATGCATAAATTGGGTATCACTGTAAAGCTGAGACTCTTGCAGATCCAATGAGCCCAATTGTATTCATGTGTGATGATGTTAGTCCCCATAGTAGCCATTTCATCCTAGTGAGACCAATTTTTTCAAACTTGACATGGATAATCACAGCCTCAAAAACCTTTACAGCCACAAACTAGAGACCTAGGACATTCAGAGGATGGGTGGCTTTCCTAGCTAGATTGACCATAAGGGGGTTTCTGAGCAGTTTCCTGAACAGAAATGCTCGCCATCAAATCGACGAAAAATTAAATTCTTGCAGAAATCTCCAAATATCAAATTTTTTTTAAACCATATCACAGCATTGCTTTTTCTATGGTGTTCCTCAAGGTCATGGTGTCTTAATGTGGTATTTTGGATGGGTTATTGATCATTTTTATCAATTCATGACTGGTAAAAAATGTTTAAATTTAGCACCAAATCTGTGTAACAAATGGTATCAACCTAAAAATTGCTGCAACAACTTTTACAATTCATTGATTCATTCATGTTTATTTCTGATTTATGACTAGAACAACCTGACACACAGTCCTGAGCTGCATCTCAAATCTAATCATCAGGTTCCCAGCTTTCAGATGATGTACACCACTTCCATGTGACATCTACTGTTGACCTGCTATCTCCCCCTAAAGACCCCCTGTACCCCCCTAAAATAGACAAAAACGGGTCAATTGTGGGTCTCAGAGGCTTAACACCCTCGTAAATCTGTCATGTCCATACTGAAAATATGCAGGAATTTGCCTCATTTCCTTATTTAAAAGCAGATATCATTGAAAAGAAATCTCAGCAGTTATATTACTGGCTTCCATTTGGGTAATTATCCTTCAAATTTGGGGTAAGTGACAGAGTATCCTGGTGGCATCTGATTAATTAGAATGGGATTTAATAGGCCTAGCCAGGCTCTATTGGATTAATTAATTGGCAGATGATATGGTCTAGTGTTGCGGGCCTATTACGTTAACTGTCACACTGCATTTGATGACAAGTTACCAAGCGACCCATTCAGTGACACAAACATGATTGGAGTAGGATATTATCCCGCTGAGGGAGGCCTTAGATCATTCTAAATACACGCTGCTGAGACTTAACAGTAATGACAAAACCATGAATTGTCCGATAAATGTACATTACTGTACACGGTGCAGCTGTCATTCAGAATGAAAGAGGCTCCCCTGCAGATAGGAGTGACCGTTCATTCAGAGGAGAAAGGTGCACTACAGTAACACTGCACTCCTTACCTTCATTTTCATAGAGCCATTTTGGCCATGATAGATTTAACCCCCTGAGACCCACAATAGACCCGTTTTTGTCTTTTTTTATGGGGGTACATTGTGTCTTGAGGGGGAGACAGCAGGTCAGCAGTAGATGTCACATAGAAGTAGTGTACATCGTTTGAAAGCTGGAAACCTGAAGATTAATTTGAGATGCAGCTCAGCACTGTGTGTCAAGTTGTTCTAGTCATAAATCAGAAATAAACATGAATTAATTATATAATTAATTACTTAAAACACACTGTGAAAGTGTATAATGGTTTAGAACATTATGGTAGAAGTATATGATGGGCATCCTCATGCTCTATTATGTCTCAAGTTGTTGCAGCAATTTTGGGGTTGATACCATTTGTTATACAGATTTGGTGCTAAATTTAACCATTTTTTCATCACTCGAGAATTGATAAAAATGATCAATAATCCCTCCAAAATATCATATTAAGACACAAAGACCTTGAGGAACACCATAGAAAAAAGCCATGCTGTGATTTGGTATCAAAAACTTTTGACATTTGGAGGTCTCTTCAAGAATTGCATTTTTCGGTGATTGGATGGTGAGCACTTCTGTTCTGGAAACTGCTCAGAAACCCCCTCATTGTCAATCTAGCTAGGAAAGCCATCCATCCTCTGAATGCCCCTAGGTCTCTAGTTTGTGGTTTTGGAGTTTCATGAGGCTGTGATTATCCTATAGAGGTCACCACAGGTCATTTTATACAGTGAGGTCAAATTACAAAAAATGGTCTCTCTACAATGAAATGGCTACTATGGGGACTAACATCATCACACATGAATACAATTGGGCTCATTGGAGCCACAAGAGTCTAAGCTTTACAGTGATACCCCAAAGCATGCAAAAAACTGCATGTTTTTGCCAAAACATAAACGTACCCTTTAAGGTACATTTTGAACAAATAAAAAATGTGTCATTAATTTGCGATTAATCGTGATTAACTATGGACAATCATGCGCGTAAATATTTGAATCGATTGACAGCCCTACTATCCATCCATCTATCTCTATATCTATCTATATATATTATTGACGTTTACCCCGTCTGTCGAACATGTTGTTATGAGACACCTCTCTATAAAGACACTGGTCTGTATGCAGGGCAGCAGAGATGTGGGCATGAATGTGAATGTGTTGCTGTTAATAAAACAGATTTAAACATTGTGTGTGACCACGGGTGTCTTGTGTTTTTGGCCTGCCGCAGGCTCTTTGTGGGAGGATATTCTATTTTGTCTCTATGTCCACTTTAGCTGCAGGCAACTTGCCTCTTGGTGACAGATGATAACAGCATTTATTCACAATGACCGCGACAGGGAAATTGCGTGTGTATGGTTACGGAAAATGTCTCTGTGTGTGTGTGTGTGTGTGTGTGTGTTTGTGCAGGCTCGTGCATTTTTCATTCATGCTTTTGCCCGGGGGAATATTTGATTCTAAAAGGCTTCTGTGTCGTTGATTAAATTTGTTTAAAGTGTGGTTTAACTGGAGTGCTGTGACAACTGTTTGATCACCATTCTGAATAAATAATTTGGTGAGATGTGAGCGTTCGTTTAAAGCCACATGGTGGCACATAATCAATAGCATGAATGAGTTCTCAATGTGCTTTAAAATGGCCAAATTAGCCCAACCGTAAGGCTCTGGGAGAGAGCTGAATAAAACTATGTTTATTTTTAATATTTCAATGAGATTAAAACGCATATGAACTTACGAATCTACTTTTAAAAAGTGTACTTCAAAATAGATGTCATTAAGTTCAACTTCAGTCTACTAAAAATAAATATACTGATTCTGCAATACTTACAGTGGTATTTTAGTGTATTTATAAAAAAGTATACTTTATTATAAGTGTAAATGCTTTAGCCATTTTTAACCATTGGGGAAAGTAAATTCACGAGTATGTGCGCATTGTAATGTAGCTGAAAATGCAGAACACGTAATAACGCACTGTGTCAAATATAATGAAGAAAGGGTTACGTTTGCAACAAAGGGTGAGGCCGGATGAGGATGACATTTGGAAGGGATGAAGAATAAACAAATATCTTGATCTAGGCTTTCTGTGCAAAAATTTTTCAGCGAGCAGAAATATTCCATTATTTAGTGGTTTGAAGTAAGCAGTGTGTGTGTGCAGATGTTGCTAAGCAGCAAGAGAAATGGTTCATAGGGTCCAACACCTTGAAGAATTTTAACCCTTACTCGTCACTGTGTCGGAGCTCCCACCTGCATTTGTGTGTGTGTGTGTTTTTCGTGTGTGTGTGTGTGTGTGTGTGTGTGTGTGTGTGTGTGTAGTCACCAGACTGAACCCTGGCAGTTTCACACACACACACACACACACATACACACACACACACACTCTCTCTCCAGGCAGCGATCTCCAGTCTGCCGAGGCCGATAATACAAACAGGTGAATCGCTGGCAGAATCTTGAACGTGCAGGCATACACACCCTGTTCTGTTTAATTGGTACACTGAGGGATAAAGGTGGCTAGATGACAGCTGCATGTAGATAAGTTGCTTATTACTGTTGCATGTGGAGACCTTCTGACTCCAATTTCAGAAATTTTTTCATGTCGCAGTTGAGAGATGATATGATCCGGGGGGGGGATTGGGGAGGGTATTTTATGATGAAAACTAAGCAGCATAAAAAAGGTCTTTCAAACCCCATTAAATAGACCCAGTAATGAATGTCGAGCAACTGCAAAGTTGTTTCTCTGCCTTCCTGAAAATGTCATATTTACATTCAAGGTTTCCACAAACATTTAGACCTTGACATGCTTGTAATCTGTGCATAAACAGAGTGAACGTGTGGAACGTGTTTGTGCTCCTATTTCATCTTTGAAATGTTGTCTGCATTAATTTCATTCTACCCAATAGTGCAAAGGCTTGCCCATCCAGATCCAGTCTACTTGTGTTTTGTGGACTTACTTAGTGGGGGGTTGATGTGGGAGAATGGGGCCGTTGCTACGAGCCACCTGGTCCTTATAGAACCAAGGTCAGAGCTGTGTGCGTATCCTCTGCAAGAAGGTCAAACACGTTTTCAGTGGGTGTTCCGCCAGGGTTGTCCTTTGCAACACATTCTCACTCCCGACTCGTCAGAGCCCCTCAGCATCAGAGGCCGACACACGGAGTACCCCTCTTGCATTACTTTTTGACGTGTCAGGGACAGCGTGTCAATATATTATATTATATTATATAATATTTGTGGTCGCCGCAGTGAAGCCGAGGTGCACACCAGAAAATTACGTCATCATGGCTGTCACGTTGTGTGAGAAGGCTCCGCAAGTTGTCGCAGCGCTTGGTCGTGCACCTCTGAATTTTTGCACTGTTCATTTCAAAATGGACGCCTTTGAGGGAAGACTGGCCGAGCAGGTTCGCTCTCTACGAATGTTCATTGAGAGACTGCAAGAACAGTCGAATGTCATTAAATCCTTGGAAAGAAATAAGCAACACACTGGGGAAAGAAGAGGCTTTTTGACGCAGGCTGTGGAAGAATATGAGATATCGCGATTTCCGGTAACGTTCTTCCGGTAACGTTCTTCCGGTAACGTTCTTCCGGTAACGTTCTTCCGGTAACGTTCGTTGCTTATCCACAGACTATTTTGTTCCTACGCCACCTGGCGTTTCGGAGCATTTTGCAACGAACAACGCGCAGAGCATAAACACATCTGTGCATGCTCATAGCGCGGGCCTCCGTAGATAACACGCACTATGAGCATGCACAGACGTGTTTAGCCACGGTGTCGCACGCAAGTATAAACAAAGCTTTACATGTACGGTGTCCTTTCAAAATAAACTTCACAGGAAGTAGGCAACACAACGACTTAGTTAGGGTTAGGAAACGGTCGTGGTTGACGTTTCTTCACTGACTAGCGACTCACGTGACTCGCGACGTGACCGACGATACTAACTAGTCACGTGACCAACGACTGACGTGAAAAAATAAGTCAACGTTACTTTTAGTTTCACACGGGACACGATTACCGGTGTCTTGGTTGAAAGTCTTTTGTTTGTTTGACCCATCCACCACCCTTCCCGCTCGCCCTTAACAGACTCTCACGCTATTAATACTACGTCAGTTGCTCCGACTGTCGAATAACGCCGCTGGTGGGTTTACATTGGAGTTAGTTGAAAGCCCGGTTTGTCAAACATTGTTGCTAAAGTGTGCCTACGTGCGTCGATATCCGATGCCGAGGAGCACTGCCCAATCTGTGGTATTTGACGAGTTGGGAGTGAGACCCGGTTGTCCTTCGTTACCGATTCTGTGTGGGGACCTCAGAATCACTTCTCTGCTCTTTGCAGATGATGTGGTCGATCTACGTTTCCAACCCTCACCTAATGGCCGCGAGCTTTGGGTAGAGATCAAGAGAACAAGATCGCAGATACAAGCGGCTGACATGAGATTCCTCTGCAGGGTGGCTGGGCTCCCTCTAAGAGATAGGGTAAAGAGATCTGACATCCGGTGGGAGATCGGAGTAGAACTGCTACTCCTTCTCGTCAAAAGGTGCCAGCTGAGGTGGTTTGAGCATCTGATAAGGAGGGACGTCTGGACGAACTTACTGAGCCTGCTTCCACTACGCTGTAGGGGTGGATTTCACGAGTTAGTGATGCATTGAAACATGAAGCATCTTTGTGTTCTGCATGGCCATTTGTATCCTGTTTTGATAGATGTGCATTGTGTGAGCTTTTCAAATGAAAGTTTGTGAACAGGAAAAAAAAGTCAAAACACGCCAATGAAAGCGAGATGTTCTGAAAGAGTTAAATAATGTATGATGTATTGGAGAAGAAATGTGTTTTTATTTTGATGGTCTGCACCTCACTGTCTGTCAATATAAACAAAAAAAGTTGCCAAAAACCTACAAAATAAAGCAGTTGAGGCCTAGAAACAAAAAGATTCTAGAATGTTTTATCTATAAGTAAAGATTCTTTAAAAAAAAAAAAGTATGCATACTCTTGTTGAGCTACAAAAAATGTCTGAAGCCAATTCGCACCCTGGATTGATTTCGTTAACAGCCGGTTTGCATCAGTGCACTGAATGATTTACAACTAGATCGAAGTCTGATTGTGGTTCTCTGTCTGATTTCTGAAGACAAAGAAAAATACCAACTGAGCCACCATAGCAACAAAGAAAAAGGACCAATTCCTGTCAGTCACTACCCTGCTGCGAGTGTAGAGTTGTAAAGTCTAACAACAAAAGAAGCCAGTTTGAGGAAGTCAAAAAGTGCAGATAACAACAACTACCAGTGTATTTTCTGCAATCGTTGGGTTTGTTGTGGATGTAGGCGACTGTAGGTGTGGCATGGGGGGGGGAGGTTGTGTGTGTGTGGGTGGGACTGTGTTTCCTTTCAACCAGTGCTCTTTGTTATGATACACTGTGCTACATTTGTTTTCTGAGTTGAAAATCCCCCTGAGATATAATGCAAATGAGCTGACTTTTCAAAAGACACCATGTTCTGTGTTCAGACGGCTAACAGCCACTCTGCCGAGCTACTGCGAGGTGGACAAGGTGAGCTTGCCGAGTGAATGACCCTAAAGCAATTAGCATGTCCACAACCTTCTGACATTCTGCATATTTGAACTTGCATGAAAGTATGAAGAGTATCTACTTTGAAAAAAAACTGTGTAGCTCCTCTGGCTTTAAAGGGATAGTTCAGGTGTTTTGAAGTGGGGTTGTATGAGGTACTTATCCATAGTCAGTGAATTATCTACAGTAGATAACGGTCGGTGCGCCCCCAGTTTGGAGAAGCAGGCAGGAGTTACCGCATAGCTGCAAAGCAATACAGTGCTGTGGAAGGGGCCGGCAGCAAAACATATTTTAGCCGCCTAAAAGACAGGCCCACCTAAAAAAAATAATTATCATTTTAAAGATGCTATTGATAACATTGATAACATTCAGCCAATAGATGTCACATTCTCCCCCCCCCCCGCCCGTTCCATTGCATTTACTTCACAACAAGTCGTTGCCAGGCACTTACCGTCAATCTCAGCCATTTATCCGTTTTTTCCACACTAACTGACGACCCAGAGACACCACGTGATACCAACGTCGTTTTACTATTGGCTCACAAGCCTTGTTAGACGTCGGAACTGAACATCAGATATTTTCCACAGTGATAAACAAAACATTCATTTTGGACCCGCCAAACTTTTTTAAATTATTAATTCACAATCATAATATTTTTTTTTCAGGAAAAGCCATACTTATTTCGGTACATTTATAAAGGCTCTGTGGATGTTTTGTTTTTATTGTTTTTTTTTAATATTCGTCTACATAAAAATGTTTTCAATAACACCTTTAAGCTATGCTGCTTATGCTATATGCTATATTTAGAATATTTTCCGAAGGAGAACTGGTGGCTAAAATACATTTTGCTGCCAACCCCGTCCACTGCAATACATTGCTTTGCTCCCATGCGGTAACTCCTGTCTGCTGCTCCAAACTGGGGGAGTGGTGACCGTCATCTACTGTAGGTAATACACTGACTATGGATGAGGACCTCATACAACCCCACTTCAAAACACAAAAACTTTCCCTTTAATGCAGCTGTGTGAAGTAAACCAAAAGAAATCAAATTCTCATCACAGGCGCAATTTGCGTTGGTTCAGGGGGCTCACTGAACCCCCTAATGGCCGTAGCCAAATATACATGTAGGGATTTAAATATTATCTATATCTTTTATAATAACACAGAACTAATAATTAATGTACTGATGAATAATATTGACCTTGATGTGTTTTCTTATTGACAAAATAAGAAACTCACAATATAACTTTTTGTGGTCTTTTATTTACTTATATTGGAGCTCTCTGTCCACACTGAGTTCGTTGAATATGAACATCTGTTACGTCATGTAAACAAACCACTGTCAGCTTTGCGGCCGAGATCAGACTGGACCTGGAAACATAACCATTTTAAAAAGATGGGTGATACTTGCTATCTTCCTACGTTTGTTGCCTATTTTTTTAAACAGAAAACACATTTTATATTGTGATATTTCCTGGAAATGACACACAACATAGCCAACAGCAAGTAGGAAACTTTCAGGTGATCTCCCTCTAGCCAACTGCCTCTTATTTAGGTTTTTGTTGTGATATGAGGAGGTATCGTATTGATAACTCCAAATTTCAACTTCACAAATCAGCCGTTCCTCGTCCATTGCGACGCTTTCAACGCAAGCAACAGAAAAAACAGCATCGGACAAAAGTTCAGCTCCAAATTTTCGCCCTGCACAGTGCTGCGTCACTCACAGCCAGTTAGGACATTCCAGTAGAAAACAATGCAAACTGATTTTGTCACTGACGCTTGCTCGTGTCGCATTCAGTGAGGAGTAATATGTACACACAGCATACCAAAACACTAGACCTCTCTGTGTGTTTGTGCGGCTTCAGTTTCTATGGTAATTCTCGCAATATTCCATCACTTATTGGGCATATTAGTCGGGACATAAAAATGCACCTGCTGGTGCCTGATTATACATTTTTGAGTAAACAAAGCCTCTGTTGTAAACATTACATTACCTTAAAGTTCAAACTGCGCCTTTGGTTTTCATCTTATAAATGTGTTTGAGATGAGAACAGTTCCAAGCACACCAATCTAAAACAAAATCTAATATAAAAGATTGCGCCATTATCTCAAATGAGTGACAATGATAGCCATTGATTTAACCACTGATGAACTGTGCAATGAGTGCAACAGTATATTACTATTTCTTCCATGACTAAAATTCCAAAAAACCTTCATTTACACTACATCTTTTATCTAGGGCACATATTGAAAATGTAGAAATCCAGCACTATAGGTGAAAAATACTCTTCTAAGAGTTCCTTTCAAAGCAAAACAGCACTATCAAGATCACCACATATAACTGATGTTCTGTAAAATAGTGGCCACGACTCATGCGATCCAGCAGCCCATTAGAAAGAAGATCAAGAGGACACAGATAAAAAAGAGTTTCTCCATGCAGCGAGGAGGCTGCTGGGGAGATTGACTGTGGAGGTGTTTGATAAACCAGCGGTGAAATTACTCTCGCTATTCCACTCTCTCCTCCTGCAGACGCACAACTACCATCGCCACCTCCAGATCTGCCAATTGAGAGAGAAAAACTGATCAGTCATGGAACAGTTGTGTGCGAGTGTGTGTCCTTGTGGCAGCCTGTGCTTTCTTGTGGGCATGCACGTGTGCGTGCTTGTCTGCAGCAGAGTTTCATTATCCAGTAGCTGATCCCCTACAGTAGCCAGATCTCAGCATCAGTCTCTCGGACTCTAAGGGCCACAGCTAAGAGATTCCCTATATGGCAACGAGATCAGGCAATCAGAACTGGGATATCCATCAAGGAGCTGGTCACGCCGTCTTGTGCAGCTCACTGAGCCGGTTTTGAGCCTCATAATACTTCCAAAATCATCACTCCATTAGTCGAGAGAGAGAGGTAAATAGCGAAGGGGGGGGAGACGGATGAGGTGGAGAGGGTGAGGAGGAGGGAGAAGAAGTGCCAAACGGGACAAAGCCCATTGATTTTTCCTTTAGAAGAGATCATTCAGTGCAGCCGAGCGTGTTTGGTGTTTTTAGAGCTCTTGAATGACGGGACAATAGAAGAAAGACCCCGAGGGCAGGTGTCTAACAGCCCAGCCCTTAACAGAAAAGTCATTACGCTCTGAATATTTCCTGCAACATGTGTAAGAAAAAGACGCAAGACCATTCAGAGAGGTCTTTAAACATTCTCCGAATACAGCCACCCTTAATTACAAGCATCACTACTTTGTGACAACACCAAGATGCCAAGTAGCAACACATTAATTGTCCGTGACAGATGTTTTCTTTACAACACCCCCATTGCTGGCCAATAACCATTTACAAGCTAGTTTGCCATTTTATGATCTCTGTTTATTTAGATACATCGTATCATTAAATGCGATATTCCATACTTCATAAACCTTAAAGTGGAAGTGAAACAGTCAACCAAGTTAAGCTGGTTTACTAAATGGATTTCCACTCTAATGAACAATTATATAACAAACATGAAAAATGTCAGCATTTAAAAGAAAAAAGAAGCTTTGCTTTAAGCTTTAAGCATTACTTTGTCACTGTAGTTTTGGCATGCTAATGTTGAGCCGGTAGCTAGCTAGCTAGCAGAAGCTGACAGCAAGTTACGTAAACAAACGCTATAACGTGGGCTTCAGAATAAAGTAGTGCTTTCGTCGTTTAATTTCTTAGCGACCCTGTCTTTGAACGGTCTGAATGAGACAGCAGAGGAGGAGAGACAGGTGATCGGAGAGGGGAAAGGATGGGAGATGTGGAGACAGTCAGCTGCAGCTGGACTCAGTGCCTGTCGGAGGGCTCTTTCAGTGCCACTAGCCAGCGCTGCAGTAACGTTACTGATCTCTGTTTCAGCGGCAGTTTATGAAATGGACTGTTTTGTCCTTAGTTTTAACCTTGTAAAAACTCAAATTTACATCCAGGAACAACACAACAGTGTCCCCCCTTTTCTTCTCTCCCGTGTCTCCTCAGTTTCTGTCTCCCGCAGCCTCTACTGTTGTATCTGTGTAACTCAGCCGAGCCAACATTCTCGTGACGTCACAGGCTAGAGTACTGCACCATGGCGGCGAAAAAAAGCTTCTTTTTCCTTTAAATGCCAACATTTGTCATGCTTGTTATATTCAGTAATTGTTGATTCGGGTGAAAATCCATTTAGTAAACCAGCTTAACTTGGTTGAACGTTTTTCTTCCACTTGAAATGAAAGAAATGACAGTGTCGAGGAGGTCATTCTGCTGCTTGCGACATCAACCCTGTGATCGAAGTTTTAACTTTAGTCATGACGGGAAGGAGCTCACTAAGCAGATTACACCATTCTGTAAAGTTTAACAGACATTTTAAAAATCCACGGTTTCAGCATTTACCAGACATGTACCACATGATGATAAGCCTTATCACTGCAGATAGATACAATGTATGTTGCATTTATAATTTTCCAGAGGGAGATTTTGCTCCGCGTGGCTAATTAGAAAAAGAAAACCCCTGCAGAAATACTGTCAGACCGTGTGATTAAGGCTACATTCTTGTAAAATATGACTTCCCTTGTCAAGGCCATGCTGGCAGTTACAAATTGGGTACCAGGTGTCTTGTGGGCAGCAGACAGAACGTGGAGGAGATAAGCAAGGCCTCGCCTTCCTGCCAAAGGACGCGACACATTATGGAAGAAATCGTGCATATGCTGCAAGACCCATTGCTGTCTCCGTCGTGAGAGGAGTTCGAGCCTATACACTGACTTTCTGTAGAAGACTCCAGACCACAGCACACCCCCACCAACCCCCAACAGCCCCTGATGTGTGGTCATAAAAGAGGATTTCATGGCTTCAGGGTTATGCAGAAGCTAGTAATTGTTCTGCTAGTCGACCCATCACGCACACAAGCACACACTCACACACTCACACACTCACACACAAATTAGAATGTCCATGTCCTCATTAGCATGTCTGTCTGCACTCATATATTTGCACACACACGCATCTTATGCATAAGCGTGGAAACACTACTATTAGTACATTACCTGCTGTTAATCCTTGTCTAATTGCAATTGCTGACCCTTCGGCAGCCAACAAACTTCACTTCATAAATAACGTAAATGTTGCACAAGAAGATTCTGTTCCTTGCATTATTTCTAAAAAAAATACGGTTTCCTTTTGTTTAATATTCATACAGTCTATAATCTAAAATCTAATTATCTCACACATATATGTTTAAGGTTCCCAGGGCGTATTAAAAATTCAAACTATCCATCATAGGTATTTCTACTCTTTTATTAATGTACTGTGGTATTACTGGATTCACAAAGGGTGTGCAGCCGTCAATCATTAGTAGCTGAAACCACTACAGTAAACCACTACTTTTGTTGTTAGCAGAATGAAGGAAATATAATAATGATGATGCAATGACAGCTGAGTGTTTTTGTTATTTTAAAAACTCTTGTTATTGGTGTTTTTCCCATTGTAAACTGTAGCTTCTTTTAAACATAGATTATATACAAAAATAATGGCATATACATTATGTACAGTATATAACAAAACAGTATGTACAAATATATATATATACACACATTAGGGCTGTCAGTTTAACATCTAGAGTGAAGATACTGGTATCATATGAAACTAGAAAACCTAAGGAACCCATTGGTACCGACCATGTCATACTAGCTTTCGGGAAGGAGACTAAATAACGCTCCAAACTTGCACTAAATTTTGGCGAGAAAAAAATGGCATTTTCAAAGGGTGGCCCTTGACCTCTGACCTCAAGATATGTGAATGAAAATGGGTTATATTGGTACCCACGAGTCTCTCCTTTACAGACATGCCCACTTTATGATAATCACATGCAGTTTGGGGCAATTCATAGTCAAGTCAGCACACTGACACACTGACAGCTGTTGTTGCCTGTTGGGCCAGAGTTTGCCATGTTATGATTTGAGCATATTTTCTTGTGCTAAATGCAATACAAATCATTAAATGACTTTATGCCAAGATTGGAAAAAGCTCCATCTGCTAGAGAGGGATGGAAAGCGTGATCTTTAAATATAGGAGCCTGTAGTGGAAAAGTTTGCAATCCAAAATGGCGTATAAATTGATTGCAGATTTTGAGTCGTCTTGACAAAAATGTTTTTGCAGTATTCTGAGCTGGCTGAACCACTAGTGACATTTTATTTTGTACTCGCTGAAGTTTAACATGCTCACCATCTTAGTTTAGCATGTTAGCATTCTAGCAGTTGCTAATTAAACACAGCTGAGGCTGATGGGAATGTCAGAAACAAATGAATGGACACATACCTGCAATACACACAGTCACCTCACGACACAAACACACAACCTCCACCATCTGCCAGGGGCTCATATGATACGATGAAAAGGTTAACTACATAAATATGGAATTACTCTGAGAAAATCCTAAGTGAGTTAGAAAGGCTTAAATAAACAATAAGCTGTTGTTGTTTTTTCAATAACTGCTGCTTCATGACCTGACTAATGGAGCAAACTATCTGCTGTGCATGCCTCTGTTTGCCCAACAGCAATCACTTTTAATGCAGGTTTTTAAGCACAAGCCAAACAATTGATACACATTAATCTATTTTATATCATATTCACTGCTAAATTTCCCACAGTCTTTGACCAGCGTCTCGCAAGACAAAAGTAGATATTAAACGTGATGCTGTGCTTGTAAGAAATATAAATGTTTTTTTATTATATACCTCCTCATTGCATGGTTAGAGCAGATAATTTGCCCTATGTTATGTATGTTAATTAATTATGCCATTCATTTTTAATATAAGTTTTTTTTAAATAAATGTTTAAGTTTGATATTCTTGAAATAAATCCCATCTTTGAGAAGACAGCACATGGTTCATATATATCACTGATTGGAGTATGCAAAATTGTCAGTTGACTCCAGGAAATATTATTTCATCCTCATCTTTCATTTTAATTTTTCAGTCATTTTAATTATCAATACATGCATTTGCATATTTCAAACTCTTTGGTATATTAAATGTCACTTCTGTTGGGACTCTTTTGATCCATGATACATTATCAGTATATACATATCTGTGAAAAAAAGACTATGATCAAGACAGAGATTGAAAATTAACAAGCGAACATTTAATTTCCATCTTTTTAAACCTGACCTGCTTATCAGTCACACCTGTATTATTAAGAATGTAATGAAGTAACATCAGGTGGTGAGAAGGTGTAAGATTAATATGTATAGTTAATATCATAGAAATATGTCTTAACCACAGTCTATCATATATCTGATTCTATGTATTCTAATAAGTAATAATTAAAGCGACTGTATGAAACTTTTTACATGTATAAATCGTTTTTTAATTGCCAATGTGTGAACAGGTTGTAACCTAACCTAAAAAATGCCGCAACTTTCTGGGTTTCCTCTATCAGCCTGTAGACTGCTTTTAATGTGAAGAACCCGGCCCGTTTTTCCGGGAAAATCCAACGAATATGATGTCATGCCCGCTCGCGAGTGCCTTAGCCGTAGCTAACGTTCGGTTAGAAATGGACTCCGCTAACGCCAACAAACGACCAGCACCCACCTCAACTCAGACTCCAACACAAAGTCCACGGAAGCACAAAAAAAACCAAAGTTATACCTAGTGAAGCCCGTCTTGCAAAACAGGAACGTGAAAGACGTCGGGGGGAAAACTAGTGTTGTGGGGGAATAGCAGACCCAGTGCGAAGAGTGTGTGTGTACATGGAAAGTGAGTGGTGAAGCAAGAGAGAGAGAGAGCGGCAGCGAGTGTGTGAGAAAACGAGCGAGCAGCGGAGCAGAAGAGAGTTTAGCTTTGAGAATATCAAGTGAATGTACAGTGGAAGTTGCAGTTTGTGCAGAAATGTGTCTTGTTTCCCTGCTGCTGAGTGGAGTGACGGGAGTTAACTCCGGAGCGAGTAACGTTACCGACTCAGGCCCAGGAGACCAAAACTACGATGTCTCCCCTGTGACTTCTGACCGCGGTCGGGAGGCTGAAGCAGGAAAAGTTAAAGGGACTATATGTAACTTATCACGCGCATAAATCATACCGGGTCAGAATCCCATGCGCGCTCGCGTGTGGGTACGCGCTGCTCCTGCTGCCTGCTGCTTGCTTGCACACCGCGCTCGTTCTCACCCGCTCGGCTCGCTCCAACTCCACGTGCACGCGCGCACACTGCAGAAGAGTTAGTTTAGCTCTGAGAATATCTAGTGAATGTGCAGTGGACGTTTTTGCAGAAATAAATGCTGCCGCTCCTCCAGACCAACAGAGGTTTCCCGTGTCTTGTGAAGTGACGGGGCTCCGCAGAGAGTTACGTTATCGTCCCGACCGGGTGTCGGTGTATTCCCCCCCCCGTTCCCTCCGCGGTCGGCAGGCTGGAGCAGGAAAAGCCAACTCTAGGATCAGCATTGATTCATGGAGAGACCTTCGTCTGGTCAGCTAACATTACTGATAAGCAGGTGAAATATAGAGTGATATTGTGTGTTAGCTGACATGTGTCGCCTCACTGTTTAGACCGGTGCTCGTTCATGTCAATGTAGAGCGAGCACAAGCGCGTGCGCGAGCAACAGGACGCCGACTTTCGTTGACATTGCGGCCACAGGTGTCGCTGTGAACAAGCAATTTCTGATTCTTACATATAGTCCCTTTAACACTAGGATCAACATCGGCCGGGCCTTCGATTCATGGAGGGACCTTCGTTTGCTAAGCTAACATTACTGCCAAGCATGTGAAATATATAGTGATATTGCGGTTTTAGCTGGCTAATGTTGCTAACGTTAATCAGCATGATGCCTGTCAATCACGTTCAGTCTCGTGTGTGTCGCGCGAGCAACAGGACGCTGACTGTCGTTGACTTATCGGCCACAGGTGTCACTGTTAACAAGCAATTTCTGATTCTTACAGAGAGTCCCTTTAATGCAGCACTAAGAATTTCATATAATTGTCACTTTAAGATTATTTTATATCTTTCGAGTAAACTGACCACAAACAAATTCGTCACAGAAATTTTTGTCAGCTGGATCAAGATCAGATTAAAACTGAGTGTTTGTGACTTTCTTCACGAGTTGAAACCAAGGAAGAGAGAGTAGAGAGGAAGAGGAAAAGAGAAACAGAGTTTCAAACGTGTTCTCAAAATGCACTTCTGATATCAACCTCAATGAGCATCAGTTTCATCGTGTGTGTTTGCTGAAGACACACTGATGAATTGCTGAGGGCCTAAAAATAAACATGAGGGTGGGGAATTAAAATCGATAGAGTAAAGGCACAGAACAGCGACGAGGTTAATGCAACATGACTCGCTAGGGGTGAGAGGAGAGAGAGGTGGCCGCTCACCTGCGAGTCGACGGCTACACATCACTCTGGGCAGCAGGAACAGAGGTCACGCAGGAGTAAAGATTACAGCAGTCGTTCATGGTGACAGGTTGAGAGGAAAGTATCTGGGACTCCAATAACTCGCTCTGCATTCTGAAAACACAGCGACAAAAGCCGTGTCTTCCTACCAGCTTAAGTGACGGAAAACAACCTTTGAACATGCTGGAAATACAGTACAAGCCTCACACTGGGAAAGCAGAAGCAACAGGGGTTGCGAGGACTGACGAACTGGTCCCCTCGGAGCCTCCATTTCCAAAATGTCTCTGCAGAGAACAGGGATTCAACTGATCCTGTGCAGTTCGTGACATGCTTGATTGAATGTCAGACGTGCAGCAGTCACTGGATGAAATGTTCGGTGTTTTCATTTCGCTTTCACCATCTGCGGCTTGATATGCGACTTGGGAGAGGAGATTAAAGACCATGAACCGAGTGCATCAGGAAACCTGTCACTGGATCATGGGGGGGAAATAAGAGCTGACTTTCACTGGGGGGACATTTTCACAGCCGAGCTAAGCTTTAGCACACAACAAATATGTAAAAAAAAAATGTAACCTTGATATATAAACGTAATAAAAATGGATCCTTGCAGTGGATAAATGATGCAGGCTATATCTGCGGTGCTGCACGACACTGAAACAACATAGTCAACAACATCACGTGTACATACTGTAGTGTATTTTTCTTATTTTCAACAAATCCAATGAAGAGACCAAAACCAACAATAAATTGATCCTTCTAAGTTCTAACAAAGTGTTGCCTGTGCATTCAAAGCCTGATTCATCTGTGCAATAGACCTCCGTTGTTGTCCAAAAACTATTAACAAGACTAAAGCCTTGGACATACTTTCCGCGTGGTGAGTTCCAGGACTTTGTTCCTTTCACAAAGCTGTCTGAGCAAAAGATGTTTTGCAGAATAGAACCTTAAATTGCATCTTGAAGCTGCTCTGGTGGATCTGCTGCATGCAGCTCTGTTATCTCTTGATGTATTTGCAGAAAGGCAAATGGATACGTTAAGAAATGATCCAACCGAAAAACCCAGCCCGGTGTTACCAATTCTTTTTCATTGAAAGTAGCTAGCAGCGCTAGCTCCAAAAGTCGCTAAATCTAGCGAGAAAGTCGTCAAGTCGGCAACTCTTACAGTCTGTCCGTTCAGACCTCCCTCCAAAGCCACTCCCCCAAAATTATCATTATGAACTAGGGCTGTCAAAGTTAACGCAAAAATAACGCGTTTGTGCACATTTGTTTTAACGCTACAAAATTTGTTTAACGCATTAACGCAACCTACCTCTTAAAAATTAAAAAAAGGTGTAACAAGGTCAGTTTTAAAGCTAGAGTGAAGATACTGGCATCATATGAAACTACAAAACATAAGGAATCCATTGGTGCCAATTACATGCAGTTTGGGGCAAGTCATAGTCAAGTCAGCTCACGGACAGCTGTTGTTGCCTGTTGGGCTTGATTTCGCCATGTTATGTTTTGAGCATACTTTTTAAGCTAAATGCAGTACCTGTTAGGGTTTCTGGACAATATTTGTCATTGTTTTGTGTGATTTTCAACAGTAAATACATACATATATTTGCATAAAGCAGCATATTTGCCCACTCCCATGTTGATAAGAGTATTAAATACTTGACAAAACTCCCTTTAAATACATTTTGAACAGATAAAAAATGTGCGATTAATTTGTGATTAATCACGATTAACCATGGACAATCATGCGATTAATTGCGATAAAATATTTTAATCGATTGACAGCACTACTATGAATGTAAATATATAATGAACGTAAACAACAAACATGGCTATTGTTAGTACTCACAGCTGTCAAGCTAGCAGCTTGTGGAAGACTCTGGTGATGCACAATGAGTGCACGGGCAGAGTGCGCGCAGGTAGGAAGACAGGCAGGTAGCCTGTCCAATCATTTTTTTTGGGCCGATTGAAACTATTGGACGAGATTATTACAGTCCTGCGACAGCCACAGATACCAGATTTTTTTCTTAAATTAACTATAGTTGAATGAATCTGCTTCATGTGGGAACAATAAACAGACAATTCAATTTGACTCGTTTTGTTGCTAATTTTCCCAAACATGTGGTTCATAAACGTAAATAGTTTTACAGTGGTTGGGGGGGTATGATTTTTTTTCTGCTTCCAAAGAGCTCCCAAGAGCAGTACAAGTCCCTCCAGAAATTGTCGCCAGATGCCACACTTTAGTGATTTTAATCTGTTTTTACATTTTTAGATGTATTTCCCTGTTATGGGCACAAATACAGGCTGAACTGTCTTAACTTGCAGCAGCACCTGGGGAAAGGAAACTCAGTCCAGCAAAAATACAGTTGTGATATATTTTGTTCTGAGGGCTATTAAATAGGCCTCCCTTTGTCGTCAGTGTTTTGACCTCATTCAACTTCAGTCAGGGACTCAACTGAGGTCAACCATGCTGTGGGAATCTGTATGTATGCATTTGTCAGTGTGTGTGTGTGTGTGTGTGTGTGTGTGTGTGTGTGTGTGTGTGTGTGTGTATGTGTGTGTGTGTGTGTGTGTTTGTGTGTGTGCGTTTGAGCCACGCTATCTCCGCTGTGCAGCCCTGCACCCTGGGCTCCGCCTGAATTGACAGACTTGCACTGCCACCTGCCCGGATGCCACTACAGAGAACCTCTCTTGGCTCTAGTGGTTGTGTATCTGTGTGTAGAAATGTGTGACTGTTTGTGTAAAGAAGAGATATATGAAAATTTGACATTTATTAAATATATATTTACAATAATGTACAGCGACAGTGGATCATGATTGAAAACGTTGTGAATGGGAATCACGCTGCCGTGAAGGCCATCATGTCAACACCCACGTTAGGATCAGCTTACTAGCAGTACAAGAAGAGGAGCCTTGTGCTCATTGGCTAAATAGGCCGCTGTTTGCAGAATCCCTGTGCTGCTTGAGAGACTCACCATCCATCCATTATCTATACCTGCTTATAGGCAACTTTAGCCTTTTACTTCTGGCGATTGCATTTACACTTCAAAAATCATAAAAGTTGTGTTCATTTGTGAAGATTATCTTGCTGAACAAAATGTGTAAGTATCATAAACGTTTGTTTGCCACAGAGCTTATTTTCTGCAATAATCCAAAACCCAATGGAAAAATCCCATTGGCTGTTAGTTGAGGGAACCAGTGCAAAAATACATCATCCCTGCACCACTCTATAGGGCTGGAGCCTATCCCAGCACACACGGGGATGCGAGGGCCCAATCTGGACACGTCTATCATATATAGACAGACAACCATTCACACTCACATTCACACCAACATGCTATGTTTAGAGTTCACCTCCATGTCTTTGGAAACTGGAGCTCCTGGAAGAAACCCCCGCAGACAGAGGGAGAACATGAAATCACGACACAGAAAGCCCCCTACAGACTGACGGATTCAAACCCAGGACCTTCTGGATGTAAGGCAATAGAGCTAACCAGTTCAGGACAAGAAAAATCTCTGTGTGAGCTGCCAGCAAGTCGAGTACAGGAAAACAGTTAAACCATACACTGAAAAAAGTGTAACGACCGTGTCATTAACTTAAAGTGCACTTTTATATTGGTCTAATCGAAAATCATGGTTTCCAGTTTAAACCTGTTTTGTTCAGTTTGCCTAAAAGCAAATAATAGACCCCCTAAAGTAAAGTAAAAGCAATAATTTTACTCAAATAGTATTTTCACTTCAAACCAGAGATTTTCATGTCACATGACCACATGACGTCACATCAGCTCGCTCCCTCCGTGAAGTTTACTGTCTGCCATTACCTCGCTTCGACAGAGAGGACCGTCTGTTGTTCAGGAAAACTCCTTTAAACAAGGTAAGAATTCAAAATTGTGTTGTTTTAAGGGGCACATGTGTTTTCCGTGCATATTTAAGGTTAGTTGCAGGATGGACAACTATTTTAGACTGTCTCTTGTATTTTGCGCAGGTGTTAGCTAACACTAGCTAAACCCCGTTATTTCATTAATTTGTCATGCAAAGGGTTACGCTTTCGTTGCCAACGTTTGACGAGTGCAAAGTCAATATTGTTGCTAATGTTAATGCTAATGTTGTTATCTAAACTTAAGTTCTCCGGACATTGTCCGGAGTTCATATGAGAAAAGGCCTGTGGTGCCGCTCCGTGTCTGGACATGTTTTTCCCGAGGGCGGGGCTGGGCTCCCCCCGCCACACACACACACACACAGAGCTGCAGCAGCAGCAGAGCCAGGTGAGGAGAAGAGGTGAAACTCCGCGGACACTTTAACGTTAATGAATTGACGACTGAAATGAACGATACTGTAAGTGGCATAAACGAGTAAAACGAAAGAGCGATTTATTAAAACTTGTATTTAACAAATAAAACGTAATTAAACAGAGGTGACGCCCGGTCGCCTGCCGTCTCTCATCCTCAGCAGGTCTGTTTACAGCCACAGCTCGCTCTCTGTTTACTGCAGTTACCGTTTTTCTAAGAGGAATATATTAGTTTATATGATGACTTTGCTCTTTTTGCTCTTGAAACAACATGTTGTAATATAAATATTGTGAACTCATATGAATACTGCTTTTATTCTTTTAAGCATAAATATAAATGATGAGAATGGATTAAGTACTATACAATGAGTAATGATTAAAGAGGAAGAATTCATACCCCATTCTTTCAGCTGTCAGTATAATGCAGTATAGTACAATACCACCACTATGTCGAAGGCCTAA
Organism: Sebastolobus alascanus; assembly: GCA_916701645.2. Lineage (NCBI taxonomy): Eukaryota > Metazoa > Chordata > Actinopteri > Perciformes > Sebastidae > Sebastolobus > Sebastolobus alascanus. Next base: position 531,788 of record CAKAOJ020000055.1, on the reverse strand, counting down.
TTAATAAATTATAGGCTGTAGTGACAATTATGGACAATGCTAACTATCCCAACAAAAAACTAAATGTGAAATCCCACCTTTTGCTTTGTGTTTATAGGTTTACTGTTGTTTCCTGAAAATGAGATAGTTTAGCCACATTCCTGAACTTGGTAAGTCCCAAAATGAACAACAGTGAACATAATTTTCATGTATGTTTAAATAGGAATGACAAACCCAAAACAGAAATACAGTACTTTAGAGAATAGCTTTGAACTTACCACAGATGTATAGGCCTACTTACTAATGTAGTATGTAAATGCAATTTCAATAATTTCAGTTGAATTAGTAATGTAGTGGAAATTACATGACAGTATAAACATTTGGCAGGTTCACTTCATATCAGTATTTTTACATGTTTTATGTATTATTATATTTCAAGAATTGTAAACACAAATAAAAAATGATTTCTTTTCAACAGAATTGTGAAAAGGAAGAATTGTGAATCAATGAATTTGTGAATATGAATGAGATGTAAGTTAATGGCCGATTTTGCACTACAACTAATACTACTGTTTTTATTCTTGCTTTTACTAGATCCTTTTTGATGGGCTGCCATGGCAGTGAAAAGGCCAGCCAAGTTGCGAGTTATTCTGAATCCTGATGACACCAGGAAGCTAATTCTGCCTGATGGAATTCCAGAGACAATGGAGCAGCTCATTGATGAAGTCAGGAAAGTGTGTGGGTTAAATGGGAATTTTAGACTGCAGTACCAAGACAGAGACTTTGGAGATGCACTAGTGAACTTGACATCGACTGCGGAACTTGAGGATTTTGCAACTGTCAAGGTTGTCCCCATAACTGATGATTGCAGCCAAGAATTTCTTCTCACGTTCTTTGATGATTTAGTTTCAACTCAATCAGATGACACAGAGCTCCTGTCCACACCCTCCAGCACTGTCTCTACAAGAACTCAGATATGGCCAAGAGAATTTCCAATACCAACATTTTCCCATGACACTGAACTGCAGTTAGAAAAGGGAAATGCCGTGTATAGGTCAAACAAGACAAGGCTGACACTGAGTTCGAAAACAAATTCAAATATTCTGGAAAAGGTAGCTGAAGAGATATTCAAGTACAAAGCCTACCCAACAGATGCTGACTTCAGTGACGTTGCTGAAGCACTAATCAAGAAGCATCCATGCCTCTCTGAACCTGGTTCGTACAACGGTTGCTACGGGTGGAAGCAGTGGCTGAAGACAAAGATGGGCAACTACCGAACTCAGCTCAAGGGCATCGGGTGTTCTGAATTACTTGCAAATTCATTGAAGTCCAAAGCTCCAGAGGATGCATTGCCAGCAAAAAAAGTAAAGAGACCTAGGAGAGGAGAGGCCAACCACATACCTGACATTCCAACTGGAGAGACCAGTGAAAAATTAGAAAATGAGAGACTGTCACTTTTAAGTGAAGTGAAGAAGCGAAACAACCGTGCAGTGATAAAGGACAAAATGGACAAGACTTTTTCACTGCGAAGACAGGACGTTGTGGGAAAGGAATCAGGAGTGGAAGAGTTGAAAGAGAGATGGCCTGCATTGTTCACAATGGATGAGGTAAGTAACTTCAGTGGTGGCCTGTAAAGTAAATGATATTATCCCCTATCATAACAAAACCTGCTTAGAAATGAAGCCAAACCAATTCAAAATACATGTTTTGGCCCTTGATGTCAAAAATAAGATCTCACGCACCACACAGTTGTAATGTAACATGTAATGTAAGAACATTTGCATGTGCTGTTTTGTTTTTTAAAGATCAATGCTGAATTTATGAGGATCACAACTGTTCCACTTCAGCCGCGATTCCTGGCTTCCTTGGACAAGCACCACAGCAAGCTGATTGACATCATCAGAAACATGGGAGGAATTGTCAGGGAGAAGACCCGGAACATACTGAAAGTTCTTGATCAAGTATGTACTGGTACATACAATACACCAAAATGTGTCTTATATCACATAAATAGTAACATTGTAAATAGAAGCAAAAGTGCTCATCCTGTCAACACATTTGATTGTGGCTTTAGATTACTACGTTTATCTTCTCAGTTTGACAGGCTTTTAACTGGTTTGCTCAAAGCATTTGTAAATCACAATTACTGTAACTCTCATTTGTGCATTGTGTAGTATTTGAATCTTCAGGTTGCAAAAATTGGACAGCACAGTTTTGCATTATGTGTATTTGTGTTTGTGCTCTCACCTAGAGCCTCGAGGTGAATCAAAAAAGAGAGTGTCTGCTGAAGTGCCTTATTGTGTACCTTGGGGAAGACGTGGACAAACTTATCAAGGAGTATCTGGTAAGTAGTTTTGCATGAATCACTTAAGTTTTAGACAAGATAAAATATTGAATATTCAAACTTTAAAGCTCATATACATGGTCTCAGGTCCTATAAAAATACTCAAGCTTATCGTACATTCATGTACATTTGACTATGCCTATAATTATTGTGGAGTTCTCTGCCCCCTCAGTGGTCATTAATCATCACCTTTTTTAGAACTTAATGTCTAACAACGACTAAAGTCTCTGTGCTTGTTTATATTTTATATTGTATAAAACACTATATAGTGTGGCTATATTTGGCTGGAACCTATTAAGATATTTTAATTGCAGTGTGAAATATTTGTCACTTCAGAGCAGCAGTAGTGCTGATGGAGCAGCGAAAGCCTGGACATAAACTGGATATTATGTCCAAATATTGGATTGTGGAAAGTGTCAGTCTGTGGCCAGAATCTGAAATTAATGAAAATATGAAAACACAAGGCAGTTGTATCATTTAACATTATAGTGAATCTTATAGTAGTATGTATACTACTGTATTGTACTATTTAAGATGTTATAACTTTTTGGACATAGCTATTATTATTAGAGGTCGACCGATTTATCGGTCGGCCGATTAATCGGGCCGATTATTTGACATTTTTTCATAATCGACATCGGCCGATGCCTGAGCATATTAAGCCGATTATCAAGCAGGCACATCTGCGGGCAGCCCAGTGTTGTTGTTGCTGTGGAACACGTGTGACACCGCCCCTTGTGTCAATCAAATTGCCATTCTGCCGGGAGAAACCGGTAGGCTTAATTCTTCTCTTTCAAAGCCCTATGTATTTAATTGGTTAGATATGAAATGCTCCGACGTTATCAATTCTGTTTTTGGTAACGGAGAATTTCTCTCCGTCGGTAACGTTAGCTGTGTGCGGGGCGGAGCAGCTCTCACAGACACGCTGCTGCAGCGCAGACACACACACAGAGCTTCTGCTCTTAGTAACTATGACGGAAAAAACTAAACTTATAAAGCCTGATTACACTTTACTAGAGTTGATGCTGACAATGCTTGTCATAAGTGCAAGTTTGCGTGTGAGGGCGGAAACACGAGCAATTTGTCGAAACATTTAGCAAAAAAGTTCACTTCCTCATTAAACGTCTCTACGGTCTATGGGTCCTTCATAGCGTCTATGACGTCACTGGCCTGTGTAGTCCGCAGCATAGCAGATATGAGCAGCAGGCTGTGTAATACGAGTCAACAAAGTTATTATTATGTTTTGATCACTTAGATTATGGCCATATAGCTTGTAACAGTGTCTGTCAACAAACATAAATAAAAAACATGCTTTAGGACAGTTTTGGAAAGGTGCTTAAAAGGTTTTGAGCCCTGCACTATTACTACTATTAACCATCATGCACAAAATAAAATATGCACTGCAGTTCAGACACAAAATGCAAATTGGAGAGACAGACCATAAGTGTTGTTCAATAAATGTTTACTTAAGTTAAGACATTTTGTTTATTATTTGTTATTATTAAGCTGTTATATTTTATCAGATGGAGGAAAAAAAGAAAACCAGCCAAACATATCGGCAAAAAAAAATCGGCATCATATATCGGCCATCGGCTGTCCTGATTCTGTAAAAAATCGGCATCGGCATCGGCCATAAAAAAACCATATCGGTCGACCTCTAATTATTATTATTATGTGTACGAATGGTTTATTTGCATTACAGTCAAATGTTTGCTATGAGGAAAATATTTGGAGGAGACGCCATTAACTATCTGCTGGACTTTGCAATTCATTAACATTTTCGCTTCACTAGAATACCAATTTAAGTTTTTATTGAGATTTGATTTGGAGAATTGTTTGTATAAATATTTTCTTATATTGGTACATCAGTCAGTGGTTTCATCAGAATAACTTTCTCATAAATGTCTTGTCTGTTATCAGGTTGTGCACAAGGATGAAGCTGAAACCGAGCTTGAGAGGTGTACAATGGCAGTGTTTGTCATCAGGAAGGAGGAGGATCCTCTCCAGCCACCAGATGACATTGGGATTGTTCTTGAAGGTGTGGAAGTCCTTAACGAGTTGCCATCGGTCGCACATGCATGTGCCATGTTATTTGGATTCATCTATGCTCTAAACTTGAGCTATCCAGGTGAGCTCAAATACACTTTTGATGCACTGCAGAAAATATTCATGGAGATAGAACCAAAGAAAATGACACGCAGAGTCTGCAGTCTGAGTGTCAAGCTCTAAATACTGGATCAATCACGAAAGACATTTGGATACAGCATGTTTTTTGTTCTGTTTTATAGCTTGTATTCAAATACATTCCGAGATGAAGGCTTTCATTGTTAATTGTAAATAAGAGAGAAACAGACTTTAATTCAAAACTGGCTCCAGAGGATGCATTGCCAGCAAAAAAAATTAAGTGGAAAGGTCAACCACATACCTAACAGAGACTGTCACTTTTAAGTGAAGTGAAGAAGCGAAACAACCGTGCAGTGATAAAGGACAAAATGGACAAGACTTTTTCACTGCAAAGACAGGACATTGTGGGAAAGGAATCAGGAGTGGAAGAGTTGAAAGAGAGGTGGCCTTAATTTCTGTTTTTCTCTGTTAACAGAATTCTTTCTGTGGTATAAATATTGCGGCACTGATATCAACAGTGAAAATGTGAAAAATGCTAAATTCAGCAATTCAGTAGTACTAGTAATGGTAACGTTCTTAAACTGACTTATGCACAAAAGACCAAGTTTTGTTCATAGATTGCACCCCCAGCAATTGAACTGTATTTTTCCTTGTTTATTTGTTGTTGGGGTTTTTTTGGTCTCTTGATCTCGCATTTGTAATGGTTCAAAATAATGTGACATTCATACATTCTGGTCATTTTATCAAAGGATAGCCAAGTTTTAACACTGTCAGAAACTCTATTTTTACACTAAACATTACATTACATATCTGAAGTTTTGAAGGAGAGATGTACAAACCATGTTTTACATGTTAAGATTCTGTGTTTAAGGTTACAGAAAGATTGCATATGGTTTGAAAAAACATTGATAAGACTACATTGTTTTTTTCCTCAAGTGTTGATGTGCTATGTGATACTTGCTAGCTTTACTGGCTGCAAAATTCATTGTGGGGGTTTTTTTTTAGTACACAACAGAAAAGGTTATGCATATTTTAAAAAGACGTCACAATAAACATTAAGGTCTTTTGAAGAGAATATTCCTGTCTTAATGTATAGTAAACTAAATTCAACATTGATGTTTTTAATTTTATCTTAAATGAAAATTCTACTTGCTCTTTACTTGCTTGCTTTCTACTGCTTTTGTTTATGGTAAAATTGAAGTTGTAAAAAAGCAAAAAAAATGCAATTATATTGACACACATTAAGTAATGTTTTGGCTTGCGACTAAAGAAAATATATTGATTAAGGTATAATTAAAAATTATAGTTTGTACTGAATCAGAAATTTTACTTAGTTTATTCCAAAGTAAAAACTATACTTGGATGTAATAGTAAACATATTGGGTTTTTCCAAAATGAAAAATTAAGTTGAGAAAAACTAATAAAATTGCCTGTAACAAAATTAGAGTATTTTAATTAGTTTATTCCAAAGTAAAAACTATACTTGGATGTAATAGTAAATATTAGGTTTTTCCAAATTGAAAAATTAAGTTGAGAAAAACTAATAAAATTGCCTGTAACAAAATTAGAGTATTTTAATTAGTTTATTCCAAAGTAAAAACTATACTTGGATGTAATAGTAAATATTAGGTTTTTCCAAAGTGAAAAATTAAGTTGCAACAAAGTAAAAAATGGTGTATGATCTTCGCAATGAATAATCTTTTTACTTTGTGTGAATGTAAATGTTTTACTTTGTCCAAACAAATATTTTGATTGATATTAAATCATAATTTACGGTTTCAACCAAATCATAAATACAATTTGAGAAAAACTAATAAATTTAGCTGTAACAAATTAGAGCAATTTTTTTAAGTTAATCCAAAGTGCCATTTTTTTCAGTGTACCAGCAGACAACACAGAGGAGACTGAAACCCTGAAGCCTAAAAAGACAGAGTGAACACTGGTGTGGCCTTTAGAATTTTAGAGTAAAGATGCTGTTTCAGGGACAAGTGGCACACTTACATCAAGAAATCGACTATTTATAGCGAATAGTTTCACAGTTAGTGGTAGAAACGGCTCCGCTCTTTGAGGCAGCTCTCAAAGAATCTGAGCAGCAACGAGGGTTTGGCTGGGAGAACTAATCTTCCCTTGAAAGAGTACTCATTTAGCATTGCACTACTCTCAGACTCACTATGGACAGTTTTTAAAAAGTATTTAGTAGAACGACTGGAAATACTGGATCGGATATCGGGCTGCCTGAAACAGCTGGATTGGTTATCGGTGACAATGGGTCGGATCTATTCAATTCAATTCTATGTTTATATTCTATATACATTATATATTGGAATTTTAGTTCCTATTTAAGTTTTGACCAATTAGTTGCTGAATTAAAAAGGTTTACACTTGAATTGTAATTCCTGTTAATTCTGAAGATTCCTTACCAAGTTGCTGGTGTATGATTTATTATTTTAATACAATTCAGTAAAATTTTATCTATGTATTTATTTGTTAGTTGTTTTTTTATACAAAGTTAGGAAAGCAATGAGTAAGTCAAGCCTGATGTTACATTCATTCATTCATTTCCACACTGTGAAGCAAACAGCTTATTAATTAAACACTGGTGGTACTTGGTATCAGCTGATACCCAAAGCCCAGATATTGCTATTGGTATTGGGACTGAAAAGTTGATTGGTGCATCCCTAAGTATAACTAGTTACTGTATATCATTGCATTGCATCCTTTTTCATTGTCAAACCTGGCGCCTACATTACCCACAATGCAACTTTGCTGTCGACAGGTCAGACGGATATTTGAGTGTGTTGTGCTGATAGTGGCTAATGTAGCCTCAAACCTTAAAGGTACAGTATGTAGGATTTGGCGGCATCTAGTGGTGTGGTTGCAGATTGCTACCAACTGAGTACCCCTCCACTCACTCACATGGCAGCAGGCAGTACCACGGTTTTGCACTCTCCTCAAGTTACTGCAGTTTCACAAGTACAGTGGCCTTCAGGTAACATAAAACGTGAAAGGCTTTCTCTAGAGCCAGTGTTTGGTTTGTCTGTTCTGGGCTACTGTAAAAACATGGCGGAGCAACGTGGCGGACTCTGTGAAAAGGACTCGCTCCCTGTGTAGATATGAAAGGTTCATTCTAAGCTAACGAAAACACCATTCTCAGTTTCAGGCGATTGTACACTAAAGAAAGCATAGTTATGAATATTATTATGAGTATTTCTAACACAAGGAATGTTGCACAATAACTGTTTCATGTTGGTTATCTTGTAAAATTTGTTAATTGTAATTGTAATTGAAATTTGATCACAGATCTGCAATCAATATTTGACTTTTTATTTACCGTAAACATAGTTTTTCCCTTACCTCAACCAGTGTTTTAGTTACCTAACCCATACCTTAACCATTTACTTAACTATTTGCCATAACCACAATCTTTCCACCTTAACCATTACCGTAGCTAATATACACAGATATAGTAGAAAATGAGAATTTTAAAAAAGCATTGGCATTTTGAGCGTTTTACAGAATCATATCAACATTCTTATCTGGCGATTGGGTTGGTTTTTATTTGTTTAGATAACTAGTTGGATGTATATATACAGTATATATATATATATATATATATATATATCCACATATATGTGGCTGTGGATACTGATGTACCTCAGTGTGTTTGCCAGGGCAGAGGAGATTGAATTTGCCACAGGGAGAAGCATCGGTGAAGGAAGGTTTTGGCCTTGGATCATTTTTTCCATCATCCTTGTAGAAGGACCCTGAGGCATTTACCGCAAATGCATATTAGCTACCCTATGGGATACTTGGGATAGTTGGTTATCCAGTTTTAATAATTGCATAAACCCTTATACGCCTGCACATGAATTATCAACAAGTGTATTAATGTATAATGTATAATGTCTGTAAGTGTGAAAATACTCGCCCCCACCCACATACAGTAGTCACGAGATTTCACACCTCTCTCATATCTAGCCAGTCATTATTGGCCGCCATTCAGTCACTGCAGTGAAGGGACATTCTCTCTGGTACTTAATTACACACTAAAACATGTGGTGTTTGTTTGGTTTGCATCACCCCAGCTATCATGCCAAGGATAGCAGACTGACAGGCTTAATGTGTTTATTACAAGACTCGGTCTAGATGAGAGGTCATTAATGCAGAGGGGACACAAATAACCTGTCGATTCAAGACTGATGGGAGCTTCACCAGATTAGAGGTTTCATGTGAAATTTTAGGACGGCATTTTGCCTCACTTCAGATTAATGGCTGGAAAATCAAATATTCTGTAATGCCTGGTGATATTACATTTTTAAACAAGTGACTAGTCCGATTACATTTTACAACCTTAAACCCCAATAAAAATATAGGCTGTAAGGCGGAAGTATGAAATAAATGTATTTTTGTCTCCTGTTGACTGGTTGATGTTTTAAAGTTCTGCAGTCAAAGCAAATGAAGTGAAAATTATGTGTGCCTTCATCATAAGGCAGCTGAAAATGTGATCAAACACTGTCTGCAATAAACTTTGAACCTTTGAAGAAAGGTCCTTCATGGGAGAAGAATAATATATATAAATACGTGTGTGTGTGTGTGTGTGTGTGTGTGTGTGTGTGTGTGTGTGTGTGAGAGAGAGAGAGACAGATACGGAAATAAAGAGAGCGAGAGAGAGAGACGGTCTCCTTAAAAGTGTTGCCCGGGGCTTTTTATGCTACAAAGCCTATCCTCAGATCAAATACATGACGGGTTAGGTCTTCGTCAGTTGGAGAAACTGTGCACACCACACCCCCGCAAGAGATAATAAGCTATTATTTGTGCCTACATTCTTAGCATTTCAGTCATGTAGCTGCTTTAAACATACAGTATTTACATGTGTAGTAAATGATTAAGACCTTACAAGACCTTGACACAGCTGTCATAATAAATTACTGCTCACAGAGCAGGAACGATATTAAGCTGCATTGGCCTGAATGTTGCAAGATTTAAAGCTGAATTAATTGATTGTTTTGACCACTTGGGGACATTGAAAAAAGCTGGAAAAAACAACACCGACATATTATCACCTGAAAGCTGAAGTAGGCGAGATTGGAGCAAATATGATTTAAAAAAGTTATTCTTATAAAACAGACTAAACTGCCAAGCTGGGAATATTTTTCTGTTGGTTTGTCACTATGAGTAACGCTTTGCACATATAGACATATGATTCTTTAACATAACAATTACTGATTAGTGCAGCTTTAAGATTTTTAGTTATTTGAGTCTCAATGAGGGTAACAAGATGTAAGAAATAATTCTGAAACAGGCAGCAGAATGGACAAGCCATTTTGAGATGTGAATTGCTTTTTCAATTTTTCCCGCATTAGTGTGGACATAGTGTGGTCGCAGGAGCTTAAGGAGACTCTGCAGGCGTCTTAAGCGCAGGGACATGAACCAGCTGTGGCACACATAAAGGACATCAAAGGGCACTACAATTCCCATAAAAATGGTTCGCTGTTTTTCAATCTCTTTAACGCAAAAAATGAATGCTTCCAGGGCTATGGAGGAATTGAAATAAAAAAAAAGGGAGCTGAAAAGAGGCCAGGAGACGGAGGAAATATCAACTGGGAGAGAACAAACTGCAGAGGTGGAGGACGTGTGAAAAGTGTCTATTATGCGAGTCTCACGGTCAATGCATTGGTAGAGTTTGCAGCCCTGTGTCACTTACCTGCCCACCACCTAACGAAAAACAAACAAAGTTGGGGACTAGCTGGTGCACATCAAGCCGGTCTCACGGGAAGGCGTATAAATACCACGACATCACAAGGACATTGTAATTTGAACGCCACGCCAACGTCGGCAGTTAGGTTAAGACAAGAAAACCACTTACTTAGGTGCAGGCAAGAAAACCACTTAGTTAGGGTAAGGGAAAATGTCATGGTTGGGCTTAAAATAAGTAAATAAAGTAAAACACGTATGGAAACAACGTAACACAACTACAGAGAACACGTCACAAACATCAATAAAAAACAAGTGATAATCGTCACGTGACAATTGTTACAATTGACAAAACATGTGATGATTAGATTAACGTAACTTACAAAACAAAACACCTGTCAACAGTCTCAAACACGGTTAACGGTTTAAACACTGGTTAAAAGTTTGGTGTTGTACAGAAACAATGTAACACAACTACGCTGATTGTGCATTATCGTGGCGTTTATGCACATGAATCATTTAGCAGCTAAAGACGAGTTGATAGAGACCAAAAATTGAGACGAAAGAGTGAACATTGGACTGACATCCGGCAGGCAAGAAACGACACTCCAAATGAATGATACATTTGCTCTGTAACTGCTGGATGTGTAAATAAACAACAGTTCGCTAACAAGTTATACAAGCCATATGCACATGTACAAAAATAAATACGTAGTAATTTCATCCACTCATCAGAGACGTATCTCCCTGATCGCCAGCTACACCCCCATTCACATAAAGCCATCGACTACTACCACGGCTGCTAACAGGAGACCAGCAGCCACCCACATGAATAGCCTTCATCCATATGTTATTTAATAGAGATGACTCATTTTCTATCGTTTCATCTTCAATATATCTATTATACGGTATATGTCAGTTATTAAGGTGGCATTCGTATTTACTCAATTCCCCGCAGAAGGTCATGTTTTTGTTCTGCACAATATGACACGGCTTAGGCAAAGACTTTTTTTAATAAAAATATGACCTAAATGTTCATGAATTAAACTTTGCGATTTGGAAAAGCATTCATTTCTATTTCTTTGGCCTCCATTTTTTCCTTTCTTTCCATTTCTTTGACCTCCATTGTGTTTTTCTTTCTAATGGGGGTCTATTGGATGGTTGAACTGTCGCAACCGGTCTCCACGACAACCTCCACAGTGATGGAGATAAGTGCACCAAATTACTGACATGTATTCAAACAGGGCTAGTACAATCTGAGAACATTGGAATTAATTACATCTAACTGTTAGTCACCGGACCTAATTTATATTCAGACCAGATGGACACAGTGTGTTTTAAGGCGTTCTGGCTAACCTGACTGATGCCTATATGATTGGGGGGGAAAAAGAAAAGCCATTTAGTAGAGCCGGATCCCGCAAGCTCATTAAATGCCCCGTGGGAAGCTCAGCGGGTCAGCATTCAAGTCATGTCAAGCAAAAATTATATGTCGCGCAATAGTATACAGTAAATGCACAGTTATATATTTTAGGGCAGCTGCACCACATAAGGACTAATATTCTATTGATTTTCTGTCAGCCTTGATATGTAGACTCCAATAAAAAGCATTGCATTGAGAGAGTGCGCAGTGTGCAACACGAGGGTCATTATATTATTGACACGTCCATCTTTTCAAATATAAAAACGCAAGCTAAATGAGTTTTCTCAAAGAAATAATTGGAAACCACATTAGTGTTAGTTTCAAGCGCACGTGTGTGACCAGTGAACAAATCAAGCAGCAAGTTTATTGATTTGACATTTACATAATCTGTCTTTTAAAAATGCTCACACACATACCAAGTGCCATACCATAAGATGTGAGTGCTGAGGGTGAAAGCAGTTAGGTAAGACTAGTGTGTGTGTGTGTGTGTGTGTGTGTGTGTGTGTGTGTGTGTGTGTGTGAGAGAGGAAAGATATTCTTTAATCCAAATCTATTTTCAGTTTGAACTTCTACACATCTAAGGAGACCAAATATCATCTCTGCTCCACTTTTCTGTTTGAAAAATAAGATTAAAAATAACTAAGCGAACAACTGACTGACACAGCAATCGGGCTCCTATTGATAGATCACCGAGAATCGTCTATTAATACATCATGTCATGTGCGACGCCATGCAGGATGTATCACTTGTACTTTCTGTTGCGCAGCAAAATGAAATGTTACCGCTAAAAAAGCTTTGTGTTGTGAGATAAGGCTATGATCCAGTAAAGTTCTTCATAAAGAACTCAGCCGACACAGAGAAGAAGGCTCAGTGTATGAATGTCACTCTGTCACAGTGTGACATGTGACTTATCTGAGACAAATCTCATCTGAGAAGAAAAGCTTGCTGCAAAGGTGAAACTTTTTTTTTTGGGTGAGCCGCTAGCCAATGGTCACATCTCTCTTTAAGGATGAGACAAAAAACAGTTCTGCCAGGTCTTTCAGAACCTGATTATTACTGATATTGGTCCATCTTTAAAAGGTCAGCCCACCTTAAGTGAGCTCGAGCCGGAGTTGTTGCTAACTCCAGGGCTAACCACCTTCCACTGGCAAGACACGCGAACTTGGCTTGGGTCTTGTTGTAGCATTTATTCACTGCTATAATGTTACTCCTAACTTCATACTCACCATCACACACACAGGGTCTGTCGGACACCCGCTAACTTTACGCAGGACAGACACACAGCTGACAACCTCACAGCAAAATGTTTGATGCAGTGGAGACTCGAGCTAAGTTCACACTACACAACTTTCAAAGTCGTCAGATTGCTGTACTGTTCACACTGCACAACTTGCTGTCTTGTAGTTGGAAGTCGTTGTGGTTTTCACACTACATGACTGACCGATGACTGGGGGTCAAACGCTACAAGATCTTTCACCGGGAGGAATCCCCGACGTGAGCTCCAAACTACGTTTTGTCACCATGCACGAGACACATTGCTGATGTTGTTGTCGGCATGTGTTTACAAAATGGCCCTTTTCAGCCGGTATCCACACTCTTTTTACTATTTATTCCTGTTTGTGCAACAACAACTTTGCTTTTTGTTGCAAATGTAACACGTAGTAAGTTTCTATTGTTACAGGCCACCCCTCCTCCCCCCGGGTTTCCCCTCAACCCGTGTCTCGCACTCTCATTGGCTGTAGCTCGTGGTCCCGACAGGTCCAGATATTTAGCATGCTAGATATGCTCCAAAAACTGTAGGTGAGCGGAAAATCAGGCCTAAAGTCGTGTAGTGTGAACTAGACATTACTTTGAAAGTGGCTGCCTGTGTCCACGACAATGCACGCAGCATCGTGGCTGCAACAGTAATTCTCCCAGTTAACTGTAACTGGGGACTCCGTGGTCTGTTTTGTGCATACACTGCATCTGGTGATAAGTGATGGATTTAACCTGTCCGTGTATCGGCTTATCGTTGCAGCTGGGCGGCTTGTTAGGAACTACAACCACAGCACCTGCATGCATGCAACACACTAATCTTGTTGGTTAATGAAAACAAAATCTAGATTAGCATCCCTAATCACAGACCCACAAAATGTTCTTCATAACGACTTTCCATAGATATATCGTATCGGCCAACCCTGCCTTGAAATTCTAATTTATAACACTACTTTGTTTGTAGGAAATGTACTTGCTGCCTGGATTATGTTCACTCGCTGAAGTGCAGAACTTTGACACTGGAGGCCAGGGTTCACATCCTGAGTCCCACGTGTGGTTAGACTCAGGCAACAAAAGCACTTTGGTTAAACCTATAACTATATCTATTGAAATTTACTTAACATTTTCTGGTACAGGATATACCTGCAATCTTCCACACCAGACTCTCCAACTACAACAAACACACAAACAAACAATACAACAAAATAATACAACACTCACTCTCACACCACACGTCCATCTTCTCATGCAATGATAAACAAATTTATGACTAATGTCGTCGCAGCGTGAAAAGATATCACTGACAGCTCATGAACAGAACAGCCCAGTGCAACAGCAGCACCGTGCAACACTGCGGTCAAGCGAGCAGTCATTTGCGATAACCCGGTCAAGACGTCCACCGCTTGGATTTTGATGCGCATCTATTTGTGCTGTTACGGTACCGGTACTTGGAGTGGCCAAAAAGGATGAAGAAAGACTCACATTTCAGCAATCATTTCTCACCAATACCAATATACCATATATGTGCGATGGTCTCACACGCTGACGGGCGTGACAAAGCGTATTTTACTCCCTGGGAATGAGAACGGGCCGGTCATTTCCTCTCAGTCTCTCTGACTGGTCAGCTATACATCATTCTGTGAACTATACTCCAGTATAACAAAAATAGGTTTCAAGATTTGGAATGCTGTTTACGCCTGCCCTACTTGTGTTATGTTACTTAAAAATAGCAACAGTATCAGTACCCGTCATCCTCAACATTTGTTGTGTTATGGTTTCATAATGATGAAGACAGTAGGAGAACAGTTAGATACAAAATATGATTCAGGCTTTACAGGATGATTTTTTTCCCTTGGCAACTATAATGTCTTTCTCAAATGATGTACAGATTTTTAGGCATTCTATTATCTCAAAAGGCTTGAAAAATAGAGCTATATATGCCGTAAATAGGAAAAAAAAACCTCCTCGGAGGAGGATGCCCCCGTACCCTCCTGGGATTTGGCTGAGTTGGAAAAGTTAGCTCAAATGATATTGTAACACATTGAAAAAGTACTCATTTTTAAACTCTCATAAATTAAATAAATAAATCTTTTCCTTCAGAGGTTTGCTGAAGTTTTCAATGCTACCCTGTTCATAATGACCCTGACTATGACCATGTAAATCTCAAGTAATTTTACAATCTCACTCAAAACGAAACTGAGAAGTTGGCAGCCCTGAAAACTGCTGCCTGCTGCAGACAAAAACGACACTATCAGAGAGGTGAAAATGAACCCAAACAGTAAAGCTGTGGGTACAACAAGCTGAGACTCACTATGAAGCTCCGTAAAGCCGAGGGGAGCTGCAGATGTGGGTGATTCTCACATTGTTTTCACTTTGTCATTTGATACATTGTTATTATGAAAATATCGATTATAGCCACTTTAAAGTTAGGGAAAAATCGTGGTTTTGGTTAATAAAGTAAATATGTCCTCAATAAACTAAACACATCCTGTCTAATGCTTCAAGTCACTGTTGACTTTTTCAATATTAAAACAAAATCACGATCTTTCCCTATAACCGAGTGCTAGGAGTACATGAGCATAAAAAGTTTTATCATGCTTTAGTTGCAAGATATTGTAGGAAAACAAATTGAATACATTGAAAGAGAGACAACTGGTTGCTTTGTGTACTCAACCTTAAGGCAAAAACGTGTCTGGTGCTCTTGAAAAACAGGGAAAAATCAGGATACACAGGAAGGTAATCCAGGCATTCCAAAATATTAAAACAAGTGGCAAACGAGGAAGAAAATATATTAACGCAAAAAAACACTGGTGCTGAAAAAGGAATTTGCTAATTTTCCAAAGTGCAATACCTTTTGATGAGAAAGCACAGTTTATAGGAATAACTGATCCTTGATCTGAGCACGAGTATATTCCAGAAACCACTATCCATCTCTGCCAGATGCACACTGCCACAGGGAAAGCAGAGTAGGGAATGAGTGCCAGACTATGCATATGTTTCCCAGTTCTTACAGTATGCCTGATGTAAAGCCTAAAGCAAGACCTGGCAGAGGGAATGCCTCCCCAGAGGCCAGCCAGAGTTATTGAGCTACTCTTGCTCATGTTATATATCTGCTTACTTGATATTTATTACTGCTATAACTAAAGAAAGGAGCCAGAGACAATAACCTTCATTTTCCCCTTTCGTACAACAAAGAGGACCCATTAGCTATGCCATTCTATGCTGTGCTACAGTAAATTTTGCAGGACCGCACCACCTTGTTCAAATGACAGTTAGTTCATTTGGTTACATTAATGTGAACAGCAGCCTTGGAGTAATATAAATTGCCACCAACTCAGTATCTATTAGTCTTTCAGGGCAAAATAAAAGAGGCTATTGGAAAGTATGTGTGTATGTGTAGGATTTTAAATTTCAGACTTTGGTAACTCATGGTTGCTCATCATTTTGTGGCCAATAGAGTATTAAGTAGTGTTTCCACCAAGCAGTCCAGTTCAGAGCAGCTACTTTTCGCATTTCCATGAAAATGTTGTTGATGGTACCATTAGAACCACTCCAATCTTGGTACCACCTGGGTCGAGGTGCCAAGCGAGCTGAGCCTACTAGAAGGTGGAGTTAAAATGCAGCAGACCTGATTGGTCAGAGAGAATCATCACTAGCGTGACTCGGGAATTCCTGCACAAACTCGTCGTTTTTAAACAGCCAAGCTACCGTCAATAGCGGCTGCAATTTTGAATTAATTTGAATTGACTAAAAAACATGGCAGCTCTCAAAACTACGCCGTACAATTAACGAAGTGCAGACGTTCCTCCGTTTGGTTGCTGTTGAAATGTTCAGCAAGTGTCCCGTATTTCTGTTGAAGATGATGTCAGGGCAGTTTCATGAGCCCCCTCGCTACGGCGATCAGCTGAGAATCCCGCTTACACTGAGTGGATACTATCTGCAGTGGAAACACGGCATAGAGACAGTGTTTGGTTTGTCCGTTCTGGGCTACTGTAGAAACATGGCGGCTGGAAGAGGACCTGCTCCATATCTAGATATAAACGGCTAATTTCTAAGGTAACAAAAACACGATGATTCTTATTTTCAGGTGAAGATACACTAAAGAAAACTTACTTATTAAATTCCATTTCTGCCAATAGATCCCCCTAAATGTTACACACTGGTCCTTTAAGGCACGGTCACACATGCGCTAAATTCACATTTGCCTCCCATTTACTTCCATTCTGTGCAATCGAAGGGGTGAAAAAACATTTGCTTCCGGTGGCGAAGCAATTTCACATCTTCGAATTCGCGTGGAGTCAACTTTGGTGAACTTTCAGGCGAATATCACCTCAGCAGGCGATGGTCACTCCCTTGCAGTCGCGCATGTGTGACCGTGCCTTTAGAGTCTTTCTCAGGCCGAGCTGGCTGACTTCCTGCTGGCTACCTGCAGACAAGACTGGCGTGAAATCAATTTACCAATAAAGCTCTTTGATACTTTTTTTTATAATTATGGGACCATTGGACAAGCTCTGATAAGACAAAGAGTTAGTTCAGGATTAGGGCTGGCAATCGATTATAATAATTAATCACGATTAAATGCAAATTAATCGCTCATTTTTTTTATCTGTCTAAAATGTAGCTTAAAGGGAGATTTGTCAGGTATTTAATACTCTTATAAACATGGGAGTGGACAAATATACTGCTTAATGCAAATGTATCTATATATTTATTATTGGAAATCAATTAACAACACAAAAAATGACAAATATTGTCCAGAAACCCTCACAGGTACTGCATTTAGCATAAAAATATGCTCAAATCATAACATGGCAAACTGAAGCCCAACAGGCAACAACAGCTGTCAGTGTGTCAGTGTGCTGACTTGACTATGTCTTGCCCAAAACTGCTTGTGATTATCATAAAGTGATCATGTATGTAAAGGGGAGACTCGTGGGTACCCATAGAACACATTTTCTTTCACATATCTTGAGGTCAGAGGTCAAGGCACCCCTTTAAAAATGGCCATGCCAGTTTTTCCTCGCCAAAATTTTGCTTAAGTTTGGAGTGTTATTTAGCCTCCTATTGCGACAAGCTATATGACATGGTGAAATAATATGACATCCATTGGTACCAATGGATTTCTTAGGTTGTATAGTTTCACATAATACCAGTATCTTCACTCTAGCTTTAAAAGTGAGCCTGCTACAACCTCTGAAAGATCGACGGCCTGTCGGATTTTTAAGAGGTTAATAAAAAAATCGCAAGTTGCTTTAATCCGTAAAAGAAATTAGTGGCATTAAAACAAATTTGCGTTAACGTGTATTATCGCGTTAATTTTGGCAGCCCTATTCAGGATGTTTGAGACTCTCAGAAAATGTATGCGTCATTTTGATCTGTAATGATTGTGTCTGTGATGTCCTATAGCGGCCACAGTACAGATGAAAAATCTTTTGATTCAGGTATCAACTTGCTCTTCCCTTCAGTGCCACCCTCAGGTCAAATTTGACATTGTTTGCACCACTAGTGGTCAGGATCTAAGAACAGCAAAGTTCTTTCATCCATCCAACAATTGTTGACTGATGTGTAATTAATATTACTGCCTCAGGGAGCTTCATCCTGATAATCTGAACTACATCTAATTTAAAGGTAGACATGTTTTTTTAACACATCTCACCATATCACCCTTGAAGTAGACATAAAAAATAACCCTGTGTTTATTTATGGGTTAAACAAGTGGGTGAGTGGAGTTGAAAGTGCAGATAGATGAAACAGTGAGAAGAATAAGTGTTTGACTAGACTGCCCTGTTCCTCCCCGCCATCGCTCACTGCACGCTGCTGCCTTTGGCCTTTTAAGTAGACGCTTTGAATCCAGAGCCATACTGTCAGCGTATCTCCACCCCAAAATGCGTTTGTTTGCACAAGCACGTGTGTGCGTATGCGCATATGGGGCACTGTGTGCATGCTTTAGTGAGTCAATGTGCATAATACACAGTGTGTGCTTTGGTGCTGTCTACATGTAAATAACTGATGCATTCTCCTGATGTACCAACACATTTATTTATTCATATTTATTCAGGCATGAATGTGTGAGTGCATCAGCATCTTGAATGTACTACTGCATATATAATATACACTGTATGCAGGCCTACCCATTTGTTCAGGTGTCTGGGTGTAAATGCAAAAGTAAAATGTAAAAGAAAATGTAATAAGCCATTCATTCACTTCACCTTCTGCAACCTTTTCAGGCTGTTCTCAGACACCGTTCGTAGCTATATTTACGAAAAGTAATGCACTGTAATTCGTTTCCCACAAAATCAATTCGTATGTAATCCACGTAATCGTGAACCAGGAAGTATAAAGCACGACA
The DNA here is from genome assembly GCA_916701645.2 of Sebastolobus alascanus. Taxonomy (NCBI): domain Eukaryota; kingdom Metazoa; phylum Chordata; class Actinopteri; order Perciformes; family Sebastidae; genus Sebastolobus; species Sebastolobus alascanus. The sequence goes on along the minus strand of CAKAOJ020000055.1, from coordinate 512,624 downwards.
AGTGCCGCGTAGGGAGGAGGTCGGAGTGGATGGACGGGTAAAAAAAAAACCTTTCACCAAGGAGACCAGTGTACGTGTCCCGTGTGAAACCAGAAGTAAACAAATTATTTGTCACGCAACCTCTATACTTAAGTAACGTCACTTCCTGAGTTATTTTAACCCAAACCACAATCTTTTCCTAAACCTAACCAAGAAGTTTCCTGTGAAGACTGAAGTTTATTTTGAAAAGACTGTATGCATGTAACGAGCAGAAATTGACACGTGTTGCTGGACATTCGTAGGAAAACGCACAAAGATGAGGAATAACTTTTCGTAACATATCACACGAACCGTTGTATGTACTTACGTTGACCCTTTATTTTAAACTCAAGTATGATAGTAGAGAGACATTGTAGTAATAATCGCATCACTTTATGTTTGCACAGCAAAGAATTTCCAATAGCAACATATTACTTAATAGCAGTCGCATGTATGGAGGATGGAACCTGCCAAAATCAAAAATAAATAAATAAAGGACTCGATAAATAAACGTCATTAAATTTAATTTGCTTCTTTGTTTATTTATCTTTGTATTAATTCCCTTATTTATTTACTCTTCTGTTTAATTTTCCCTTTTATTTATTTATAAATAATTTTTGATACATTTAATGACATTTATTTATTTATCGAGTCATTTATTTATTTATTTTGGCAGGTTCCGTCCTCCATACAAATGTGTATAAGGATATAGTAATGTGAATATGTCATCTAGATTTCCCAAATGGGCTGGAAGGTGTAAGAGCAGATTAAAAGCACAATTAAATAGATTTACCTTGACTTTTATAGTAGCCTTATAGATGTGCAGTTGTCTGCAGTACATATATGTATGTGTGTTCTTGCTCTTCTATCTTTATGAGGACCAGAGGCCTGTTTCACCAAACCAAGATACGGGATTAAGCCGGGGTTTTCCGGTTATCCTGGCTCAGTTTAGCCTCGACTCGGTTTCACGATAGCAGTGGCACATAAATTACCATGGAGATTTATTCTGTGCAGCTAGCCTGCTCCAGACCAGGCTAACAGCCAGGCTTAGTTTATCCTGGTGCCCTATCTGTTCAGTCAGCAGTCACTCCGATCGGAAAACAATGTGTTTTTTACAGTTAGTCCATGATCTTATGCATGTATTTTACCTTATTTTTATTAGCCTGCATTAAAATATTTTAATGCAAGCTAATAAAAATAAGTACTTAACTGAATACATACCACCATTCAGTTCAGTACTGTTATTTTAACATTGTGATCATCATTCATTTTTATTTTTATAATCATTCATGTGATAGTCATTATTACAGTTATATTGTGTTTATGAAAACTGTTGTTCATATTGTTGTTAGAGGTTTGATGAATATATTATTGATTAGAAATGGCTGATAAAGTTCACTGGACCAGTAACTATATATATATATATATATATATATACTATACTATATATACTACTATACTATATATAGTGTTCTGTATATTCATGAAACAACAGGGAGAGGACGCCACAATGCTTTTTGACCTTTCATTTTTCTTGGATCACTTATCAGTTCTTAATTCTGCATGGTGAGTGGATGTCCTACACTCACTACGATGCCAGGCTGCTCTCAGGCTGTACAGTATCTGGGTCCTGTTAAAATTATGTTTTCTATGAGCACCACATCACTGACTTCGTATCCATTATGGACTAAATAAGTATTTCCACTAGACTGACATGTAGGCTGCATCCAGCCTTCTTTCTTTCTTTCGTTCTATATAAATAATGGTCGTAATAGGGCACACCATGCACAATTCCTGCTGTGCAGATTAATGTGTTTTAAAGAATTTACAAACTGTCAGATGTCTGTAGGCATACAGCACACACTTAAAAAAGCAAATATAGTTTGCCGAGGTGCAATTATCAATGAAAAAAATAATTTATTCAAAAAGAGTTGACTATAAAAACCACAAAAAAACGTGCAGGACTTGGACCTGGATATGGAGATAAAAAGAAAGACATTGAGGAAATTAGAAAGAGAAGTAAGTGATCATTCCAGTGCACACTGTAAGCATGTATGTAACATAATATGTTAATCATTGTATATATATATATATGTATATGTATGTATATATATTGTCGTATTCTATCATTGTGAATTAGTGGTTGTAATTAATCTTCATGGTAAATTTCCTAAATAATATATTAACTTCCACCTCTCACTTTTAAAGTGACAGTAACTCCTTCAATGGTTTAATAATGATTCAGTTAACAGCAGTGGTGAGTGAATGTAACATTATAGGATATTTTTAGACTAGTTACGCGTTGAGTCGCTCCGCTATCATCTGCCACTTTGTTTTTCTCGCTGTTTTATTACAGCGGCCGACGGCCGTGTCTCCTTTTCTACATATTATATGTTTTACTTCCTCCTAATCTTCCATTCAGAGCTGTTTCTCGCTGGGATTAAAGTACGCGGAACGCGTTTACTTCATTTCAGCATCAGTAAATCTGTGATCGATCTCATGGTCTATTGAGGAAAGCAGTGAACGCGCATCTATCAGAATTACTTACACCTGGTTCAACCTAGTCGCTCCTCCTCAGCCTGGCTTGGCCTTCGTGAAACCAATAAAGCCAGGATGAATTGACTAGACTAGGTCAAGCCTCGCTTTCTCTCTTATTCCGGATATCTTTATTCTGCTTTGGTGAAACAGGCCCCAGATGTCCAATCAACAATTGGATTTGGTTTAGTGTTAAGGTTAAGTGTTAAGTTGGGCATTCAAATTAGGTTCAGCTTTAGGCTTTTGGGTTGGGTGTTATCTAAATGCTTAATTTTGGTGTTGGCAACAGTGTTTGGGGTTAGAAAAATAGGAATTGACTGTAAAATAAAAATTCTGGTCACCATAAAGTTAGAAAAAAAACATGTTCACACAAAGGAGGCGGGGATGTTTGAGTGGGTAAATACACATTTTGATGTTCTAAAACATTTTGAATTCATATGTTCTGATTCATGTATGCGTCAGCCTCAATGTATTTATATGGTGTTTAAGTTGAGTTTATGCATAATGCAGCATGCGGGGGATTCATAAAGTGCATTGCAAATGAAGTGGTTCCATGTGTCAGACTGGGGAATAAAACAAAATGAGTAGTTTATCAAAAAGGCCATGATGTTGCTGAGCAATACACCCGGGGCTGTGGGTGTTTTTTTTCCATGGCTGCCGTATTTCACACTATAATCAAATTAGTGGAGAGGTGAATGACAATCATTTCCCTTCCACCATCTGCATTAAGATGCTCCTCTTCTCTCAATTAAGCCGTATTTTCTCTCTGTTTAGTCTCCACGGGTAAGCGTCACATGCGACTAAAGTTGTTTACTAACCTTTATCCTTTAAATCAGTCTCAAGTCACCTCGTTCCCTCAGATGTGGGCCTCACTGTTGATGAGGTTAAAACTGTCTCACAGTTCCGGTGCTCTTTGTCTCTGTCTCCCCCCTTAGGCCAGTCATTATGTCCATTTTGTCGCCTGTCTTCTCTAGTGTGCTGCCTTTCAGAGTCCCAGTAGCAAATTGCTTAAAAAACACCAAAGAAATTGGACAGGAGGAGAGGGAGTCTGTGGCCTCAAGTAGTCTATTCAGGGTTATGATAACGCTACACGGGGTTATTATTAACATCATCATCACTCTTGGTCAGAATAGAAATTTTCAAAAGCAAGAGCACGACAAGAGGATTAGACAAGAGAGGTGCCAGGGGACAAAGATCTGTACTGAATAAAACAGTAAGGGCTTTGCAAAGTAAGTAAGTGTAAGTGTGTGTGTGTGTGTGTGTGTGTGTATGTGTGTGTGTGTGTGTGTGTGTGTGTGTGAGAGGTTGTGGGGATCTAAGTTGCTCAGCAGGGTGCAGTACAGCGACTCTGGAGGCGACTCAGGGAGAGTCACAGTTACCTCTGTTGGTGCGGTGGTAACAATGTAAGGTCCTGTTGTCACTAACTGGTCTCAGAGGTGCAGCAGAATGGTGTGGAACTTTAAAGGCCATTGCAGAGTCGGGTCAGTGCAACGGTGAGGGACCCGGGTAGTGCCGTGACCTTTAAAAGCGACCGCTGGGTTTACACACGGTCCCTGCCGGATGCTAAAAAAAAATTTTGGTGGCCCTCTTGTTTTTTTAACTCACAAAGAGTCTACATGCCAGCAGCTCTGTGAGGCCGTACTGAGGCACAGCAATACTTTGAGCTAAGTGCTAATATCAGCATGTTAATATGCTCACAGTGGCAATTAGGGCTAGGACGATACACCTATCTCAGCGTGGATGTAGTCAGAGATGTCCTGAGGTCAAATATCTCAGTCATTGTCAGGCATTATTTATTACTTTTTTTCCAGCAACCCAAAAATCGAAGAATAAAGACATTTCCCTCACAATTTAGTGGTATTCTCTTTTAAATTTATAAGGGACATGTAATGTTTTATTCTTCTGGTGAATATAATCTAAGCAATCTTATTTCCATATATGTATTTTGTATATACAGTTCCCTTTTTAACACCTTATTTTGAAAACCAGAAGTAGTCACACGTGTATACTTCAGCTAACTTCACCAAGTCCGTCGCTAGCTCTCCCGTCAGCTCTGTTCTCTTTATACATCCATGGTCAGCTCCATCGGGGATGTTTGATTTAACATAAATGTCAGTATATGGGTGAGAGTGACGGCTGGCTTGACTGCACGTTACTGCAACACGTTAACGTTTCCTGTCCATGACAGAGTTAGCATGTAGCTTTAGCCATGATGTCTAGCTCTGCTTTTCCTGGCAGTGTGAAACCCAAAGTGTTTCCATACTTTACTGTATGTGTAGTGTTTACTACTTTGGATTTAAAATGTGAGGGTGCAAGTCATATCCACGCAGACCCTCCGCTGTTTTCCACTTTCTCATTTCGGCTCGCAGCGGTTTGTTTTGTTTTTGACAGATACGGAACGGATATGACGTCGCGTTACTCAAACTACAGCAATAAAAGCGGTAACTTCCTTCTACCTCCGCATAGACTCAAATGAAGCAAATATATCGATTCTAGCATTAAAAAAATGATTTCAAAATCGTAAAAAAAATGTGATACATAGGTTAATTGATTTTTTTTCCAACCCCTAGTGGCAATGCATGCAACATGCTGATGTTTAGAAGGTATAATGTTTACCATGTTCACTATCTTTTAGCATGCTAACATTTGTTATTTATCATTGCACTAAACACAAAGTACAGCAGAGGCTGATGGGAATGTCATTAATTTTGCAGGAATTTGGTCATGAACAAAAGTAGTGGCCAAAAAGTCAGGAGCTCACCAAAGTCATCAGGTTTCATAATCGGGGAATCGAGAATGAATTTCATGACAATCCATCAAAAAGTTGTTGCGATATTTCAGTGTGGACCAAAGCGGCGGACCAACTGACAGACCCAAATTGCCATCCATAGAGCCATGGCTAAAAATCATCATCTCACTGGATCAACAAAAAACATTGTTCTGTTTCATAAATCCTGTTATCCACACTAATGTGTAAGGATCCAATAGTGTTGTACTATAAATACACACAACAAACATTGAGAAAAATATTTGGAGTTTTATTTTAATGTGCATTATGTGTTCTGCATTTCTCTTTTGATATGTTTGGCTCCCACAGTCCTACTTTTATGTTTTGATGAGCTTCGTTACTTCATATTTTCACTTGTATTCAAGGTGAGTCGTCTCTCATAAGTTTCTACCCTCTGATCTCCTGCATGACTCTGTTTTTGCTTTTGATTTGACATTTCAAAAGTCTCCACAACTCAGATTTATACGAAGCAGTTCGCTATACATAACTTTCATAATTTGCGACCTTGAATAGGACTTGCTTAGTAGACCACTCCTGCATGTCTAACTCCATCATGTGAATACTTACCAAGTACTTGTGTAAACTGAATACTAAGGTACATAAACAATATTAAACTATGGCCCTTAAACAACAGACTACAATGCTGCAGGCAAAATATGACAAGACATGTAGAAATGTTCCAATTTGTACATATTTTATCTGGATTGCAAATTATATAGTTGATCTTCTTTGAGCAAAATTTAAACATCCAAGTTTTTTTTAATACGTACAATATTTTAATAAATAAGTCTTTAAATGTAACAGTTTATACATGTTTTTTATTCATTTAGTTATCATGTATTTGTGGTGCAGACACTTGTGTAATGGAATAAGCACAGTCAAATTCTCATATTAAAATGCACCAGCACACTGTTCTTATTTACATAATTAGAATATGCAAGCAAGGCCTTCATGTGATCTTTCTGTAACTGCATTAGGAGGCGGTTACAACTGTTTGATTAGGATGCTGGGAGTCCACTTTCAAACATACAAGAGGATGAAGAGGCTTATTAGCTTGGAAAAACTGTGGAGTAGCTCGGCTAATATGTAAAAATAGGAATTATGATTCATATCATAACACACCTCCCATCGTCCTGAGTCAGCTGTCACTACAGCAAAAAAAAAAAAAAAAAAATCCATTATTGAATCAGTCGATGGACAGAAAATGAATCTACAACTATTTTGATTATTCATTTCAGTCATTTTTCAAGCAAAAGTGTAAAATATTCAGAAGCTGTGTGGATTTTGCTGCTTTTATTCGACATTTCTTTGGGAGAGATTGTGATTTCTTACAGTTCTCTGACATTTCATTGACGAAATGATCAATGAATCCAGATAATGATCTGTAGATCAATCAATAATGAAAATAATTGTTAATTTTACAACTAGTAGTAAACACCATACGGGCTACAACTGAGAGTGCATGAAAACTAGTTGAGTGAGCAGCTGAAAGAGGTAGGTAACAGTAATAAATACATGTTTGAAGATTAATCGCAAATTAATTGCACATTTTTTATCTGTTCAAAATATTCCTTAAAGGGACTATTTGTAACTTATCACGCGCATAAATCTTAACGGGTCGGATTCCCATGCGCGCTCGCGTGTGGGTACGCGCTGCTCCTGCTGCCTGCTGCCTGCTTGCACACAGCGCTCGTTCTCACCCGTTTGGCTCGCTCCAGCTCCACGTGCACGCGCGCACACTGCAGAAGAGTTAGTTTAGCTCTGAGAATATCTAGTGAATGTGCAGTGGACATTTTTGCATAAATAAATGCTGCAGCTCCTCCAGACCAACAGAGGTTTCCCGTGTCTTGTGAAGTGACGGGGCTCCGCAGCGAGTTACGTTATCCCGACCGGGTGTCGCGCTCCCCCACGCTCCCCCGCGCTCCCCGCGCTCCCCGCGCTCCCCCCCCCCCCCCCCCCCCCCCGTTCCCTCCGCGGTCGGTATCGGCTGAAGCAGGAAAAGCCAGCACTAGAATCAGCATTGATCCATGGAGAGACCTTCGTCTGGTCAGCTAACATTACTGCCAAGCAGGTGAAATATAGAGTGATATTGTGTGTTAGCTGACGTGTGTCGCCTCACTGTTTAGACCGGTGCTCGTTCATGTCAATGTAGCGCGAGCACAAGCGCGAGCAACAGGACGCTGACTTTCGTTGACATTGCGGCCACAGGTGTCGCTGTGAACAAGCAATTTCTGATTCTTACATATAGCCCCTTTAAAGGGAGATTTGTCAAGTATTTAATACTCGTATCAACATGGGAGTGGGCAAATATGATTGTTTTATGCAAACGTATGTATATATTTATTATTGTAAATCAATTAACAACACAAAACAATGACAAATATTGTCCAGAAACCCTCACAGGTACTGCAATTAGCATAAAAAAATATGCTCACATCATAACATGGCAAACTCAAACCCAACAGGCAACAACAGCTGTCAGTGTGCTGACTTGACTATGACTACGATGGCGAGGAAAAACTGGCATGGCCATTTTCAAAGGGGTTCCTTGACCTCTGACCTCAAGATACTGTATGTGAATAAAAACGGGTTCTATGGGTACCCACGAGTCTCCCCTTTACAGACATGCCCACTTTATGATAATCACATGCAGTTTGGGGCAAGCCATAGTCAAGTCAGCACACTGACACACTGACAGCTGTTGTTGCCTGTTGGGCTTCAGTTTGACATGTTAAGATTTGAGCATATTATTTATGCTAAATGCATTACCGGTGATGGTTTCTGGACAATATTTGTCATTGTTTTTGTGTTGTTAATTGAATTCCAATAATAAATAAATGCGATTAACTATGGACGATAATGCGATTAACTGCGATTAAATATTTTAATCGATTGACAGCCCTAATCTGTATACGTGTACAGGGCCTTAATGGACGTAACGTTACATTGATGCTGCTTACTTGCCCCCCCGCACTTCGTTTCACAGCTGCCCTCTACAGCGTTCTCTCTCAATCACTACTGGACCAAATTCAGAAATTGTTTTCCCCATTCGTCAGTTAGACACAAAAACATGGGTAAATATGTTGAAATATGCAGAAGTTGCCCTTAAAGTTACATCTAGCTTGTCGGTCTTGAGCCCTGACCTCCCTGTTGAGGAGGGACAAGTGAAAACAGGATTCTCCCTTTCGGGTGTCAACACACGACCACAGAAACACCTCCTGCTGCCATGTAAGGGTTGTAAATGCTCTCTGCATAGGAGCACGCATCAGTCACACGGCGCTTGTTTCATTACTCCGCCTGCGGGGATGGTCCCAGAGGGGATCGGTTTCATCACAATCCACGCACACCATCCACACCTCCACACCTCCACTTGGCACACAGATGCCCGAGTTCTGGCTTGAAAAAGGAGAATAAAAACGAAGAGAAACAAACGCATCTCCCTCCGTCCCACTTCCTCTCGTCTGTCTGCTATTGGTATACCGAACCGAGCTGCCGATTTATATTTAGTCATACTATGATCCTATCAGTACTCATACAAGCTTTGTTAACACAGATTCTGGCTCCACTGTAAGTGCCCGCCGGGGGGGGGGAATGCTTTCTAGATTTAGTTTGGCCCTCACCTAATCTTCTCCTCTGCGTTGTTGCATTGTTTCATCCCATCTCATCATTCTCGCTCTATTTCTCTTCGTCTCTCTCTTCCTGTCTGTCTATCTCTCTGTTTCTCTGACTGCGACTCCCTCTCTTTTTTTTGTGTGCGTGTTCCTCAGAGGCAGCCAGCGGAGGAGGAGTGTGGCAGGACTGTATGATTATTCATCCAGCGAGCTTTTTCCACTTACTCACTCACCTTCCCCAGCCCACAGCCAGTTTGCCTACCTGTGATTAAATTCATCAACAACCTTCGGAAACACTTCATTTAACAGGTTCTCAAATTTCATGGTAGATAGGTGATAAAGCAAGTAGCCTATTTGAAATTTCTTTGGAATTACTGCCAAATTACCCCAATATTTACCTCAAAATTGATCGAAAATTACTTTGTTATAAACATTATTTAATAATTACATGCTAAAATAGCATATAATCGTTAAAATAGGGCAGTGTGCTGCTCTTCATCGGAGGTGGAATACCAAAACTAATAGAAGACACTTCTAATCAGGCACAAATCTCACCATTGTGTGACTCATTGTCGACACAAATGTAACCTGGTAGCTAACGTAATGATTCAGGGAGTTTTTTAAAGAAATTTCAAATAAGTTATTTGCTAATTATTATCTATTTATCAGCAGACATGGAAATAAAGCATATCAATTAACTTTGTATTCTTTCCCTGGAAATGTATTAAATAAATTACCAGCTCTTGGGAAATAGCGGTATATAATTATTAAATAATGTTTATAATAAAGTAATTTTCGATAAATTTTGAGGTAAATATTGGGGTAATTTGGCAGTAGTTCCAAAGAAATTTCAAATAGGTTACTTATCACCTAATTACCATGACATTTGTGAACCTGTAAAATGAAGTGTTACCCAACCTCCTCAGAGAAAGAGACCTCTGATAGCAACTCTGTTAGAAATAGCTTCAAACACACACAAACTTTCTTTACATCAAGTTCAGTGAAAGTCTACACTTTGCCCAGTTAAGCATACACACCCTCACTGCTTCCACTGTAAGAGCAGAATTTGCAGTTTTGTGCTTTGACCATAAACATCACTTGAATGAAGCGTATGCTCTTTTTTTTCTCTCTTATTTATGCAAACTTGCAGACTGTGTTCCCAAACAGGCCATTACAAACCAAATTGATATTATGCAAATACAGACAGAAAATGAGCTCAAGGGATGAGAGTTGTACTATTGGGACGGTCCAAGGCTGCCAGCAGTATGAATTAATTGTGTCCTGGCATGTGGGGCCGGAGGAAGCGAGAGCAGGAGGGGGGTTTTATCCCTCTCGGTGCGGCCTTGAGCTCTGCTGGAGTTTTAGATCTGGTGATTAGGCTGTGAGGTCGAGCTGCTCAGCGGAAATCTCCTCTGAATTCTGAGGAAGCGCTGAAGGCATGTTCTTCTCTGCATCAGAAGAGGAGGAGAGAAAAAAAAGGGAGTTTTTTTTTTTTTTAGATGCGCTCTCCGATAGAGCTGGCCAGTACACAAAAGATGAGAGGACTTCAAGAGCCTTTGATTTGAATCCAGTCTCTCATTGTGAGACTTATGATTGAACCGTTTTAGGACAGGGCCGATGCCTTTCACACAGGAGCAAAGAGTTTTCCTGCCTTGACTGAACTTGAAATCTGTTTGTTTGTTTTTAGCACCCATCACTATTCAGTGCTGCCGATGCCGATGATTTGAGTAATTTAAAAAACTATGAATGCCATTATAGAACGCTTAACAAGGCACATTCGAGTACTCCAATTTGTAGCATGACTCACAATCCACATGAAAACAAACTGGCTGAAATGCAAATTCTCTGGAGAGCCATACTGCAAGGGAAATAAAAATGCCCAAGGCTGTATTTCCACCTAAGGCGCTGCATTATTCACGAGATGAGTCTGCTGTGGGTTTTGGTGAACAGCATGAAAACACCCTTTCCATCTCTGATAGACAAGGCATACATCTGACATGATACACCTACACCTATCCCTCAGCTCCGGCTGCCTCTCTATAAAGAAAATCGGTTTTCTCGACCAATGTTACAGGCAGGCGTTCATGTGTGAAAACAGGTCTTGTGCAAATGTTCACGGCACTAACACACAGATAATGAAATAGATAAAATCAATGCACAGAACAGCGGAGCCCATTGTGTTGTGAAACTCCATAGAAAATAGGTTCAATCCAAAATGCTGTATGTAAAAGGAAACAACAGGATCTTTTCATAAATTACACTTGTTCCATTTCACTCATTTACTTTTTTCTTTTTGTCAGCACAGAAGCTTTCATATTGAGATGACAAATTGAACATCCAAGCTTTGTGAAAGAGGAGCAGTGCGTATTGACATAGGACAAACTATAAAGGCCTATTTACTGCTATACATCAAACACAATGCCATGCTCTCAACGGAGAGCGTCTATCATACACACCGGAATAAATCACGTAGCCATGTTTGCAAGACCGTATAAAAGAAACCAAATACCACAAGCTGCATCAGGGAGCAACACAAGACCAGCACTACAGCGGGACATTTAAATATATTTTGACAGACACCGTACTCCAAAGTAAGAACGAAGGCATCAGTATGCTCGTTAAGTGCCGCGTCGAATGGTCAAACAGCGCCACCTTCTCTGATGTTGGAGTTGGGGACGGGGACGGGGACGGGGGGGGGGGTCTGCGTCTGACAAGTTCTGTAAGCTTCTGAAACCGAAAGTCCAGTATTTACAGCCACTTCATGCAGTGACTGGCCATGCGTGTGAAGGTGATTAAGTATGCAGCGTTTCAACTTCTCTCATATGGAGGATGGAACCTGCCAAAATAAAAAATAAATGAATAAATAAATGACTTGATAAATAAATGTCATTAAATTTATAAAAAAAAATACACAAATAAATGGGAAATGGATTGATCCTTAAATAATTTACAGATTAACTGACAATAAAAATAATTGTTAGTCACAGCTCTACTCTTAATAATGCAGATTTCTTTCATTTTGCAGTCCAATCTTGCAAATAATTACCACCATCAAGCTGATCTTAAAGGGGACATATCGTGCTCATTTCCAGGTTCATACTTGTATTTTGGGTTTCTACTAGAACATGTTTACATGCTTTAATGTTCAAAACACACTTTATTTTACTCTTACTGTCTGTCTGAATATACCTGTATTCACCATCTGTCTGAAACGCTGTGTTTTAGTGCCTGTCTCTTTAAGCCCCCCTCCTGAAAGAGCCCAGTCTGCTCTGATTGGCTTGTGAGAAAAATATGGCGCACCTTTACAAAGGTAGTTCTCAAGCTGAATTCTAATGAGCCTGCATGTGACATAGGAAGGGGAGCCAGATCTGAATGGCTTGTTGAATCACATGTTTTCTGATCTAGGCAGCCCACATACCCAAATTTATGTGCACAAGCACTGAAAAAGTGAGTTTTTCAGGATATCTCACCTTTAATATTGGACATCTCAACAGTACTTGATCATCATTTTTCCTCTTTGTCCATACACACAAGGCAAAGCAACAACTAGGTACAGTAAACAACACACTGTCATGGGAATGTGACGCTGTGTATGTTGGAACTCCTGCATCTTTAATCAGACAAACAACCCTCAGGTTTGTGCCCTCTGGAATCTGGCTGGCTGGCCCTGATGCAACACAGAGTGCCTGCCATCTGATTCTTCTATGTGCAATGAACGTGTCTTTTCTTCAATGCCTCTTCCATACCTATAACCACCACTGTGCACGGCTTTAACATGTCCAGGTCTATTTTCAGGTATGACAGGCAAGGCACCTATGACATGAAAATTATTTGCTTCTAATCTATCATTTCCTTGGAGGTGCTGCTCCTAAAGCAGTTCCTGTAAAGTGCCTCCAGCGCAGCGGTTAAGTCCTCTGCTGGGAATCCTTTAATTGCATCACTCGGCAATCATGACACACTCCGATCCCCTCGGGAAGATGAGCGGTTCTTTCCATTTGTGTCAATCAAATTTGCCGTGCTTAACCTCTGTCACCTGTCACTCATCTGATTAAACACTGCGAATAATGAGGAATGCCGACAGGGGAACTCTCGCTGGGTGGAACAGGCCAGCTGAAACAATTTCCAATAATGATTTATTATTTGCTGAGTTCTCAACTTGGAGGTTTTACTTTCCTCGTATGTTATCATTTGAATATTGTGTACATAATCAATATAGAGGCTTCATCAATCAACAACTTGGTGATGATTTGTATCCTCAGCTAGGGCTGTCACAATAACCGCACTATTGACAAGCCAACCGCAGGGGACGGCAAGCAACTGCCACAACCATTACGTTCAAGTATTTTCTTTTTTGAATTCTTTACAATGGGAGCGCCACGTATTTACACTGTCCATCCATCCATCCATTCATTCATTTTCTTCCGCTTATCCAGGGCCGGGTCGCCCCGGATAAGAAATAGTGAGCTTGATGAAAAATAGTCTATGCCACTGCTGAATCTCGTTGCATTTCAGAAATAGATCACCTAGTTTCTCAGCTTAGTCCAAGTTTCCTGAGCCGGACGCGTCGCGCTGGACGGGCTCATTAGCATAAAGGACTGTTCCCGCCTTTTCATTTTGAAAAAGCAAAGGCCAGTGAGGAAACTCCAGCACTCGGCCGATCTATCATGTAACTTCATCACTCAGTGACAGACTTTTGCGTTTGTAGGGTTGGCCTTCTGCGTTCCGGCCAAAAAGTTCTGCTCACAGTATGTATATCGGGGCTGGACTAGAAGTCCTTAACATGCTCAGAAACTATGGAAATTTGCACATTTACATTTTCATGAAAATTGTGCAAAGTCCAGAACATCTTCTTAATGGACCTTATGGTTTCGTCAACTGTTACTTCCAAGGTCAAGAATGAAGTTTGAAGCTCAGCCATAAATGTATGTATCAAAATGAAAATAACTTTTTTCAGTAGAGTCAGTAGAAAGTCAATGGCCAGACAGTCAATGGCTAGAAAGTCAGACAGTATAAATAGTGTGTAGCCTATACTGTATATCGCCACCGTCGCACAGAACAAAGACTGACTCGAGCAATTGCCTCAGATATTTCAATAAAAGTATACAGTATAATAAAGTTCACAGTGAGCTACCACAAGCCTTCCTTACTTGGAAACAGCTTACTTTGTACAACTTCCAGCTAAAATGATTGTCTCTCTAGGAAGTCAATTGAAAATAATGAGTGTCTCGCTACATTTGGAAGCACCCAATCTCCTCTGCCATTCTTAAATTTGCCAACTCCAGCGTCTGTCCTCCCCCCGTTCATCCGTCTTCACCCACTTACAGCAGCGGTTGCTAGGTAACAGTTCACGCCTGCATGTGCATATTAAGTTTTGTATCAAAACAGTATTCAGTGTGCAATGAATCGGCTATTAAATTATGGAATCCTATATGTAAGGCAAGTCGCTCTCGCTAGTTTGGTACTTAAATACGACTACCAAAAATTAAACTATAATGCATTACACTTCTTTATTAGTAAGGAGAGTAATATGATCACAAGAACACTTAGTAATGCATTAGTGATGTTAAACCTCAATCTTCAGGCTGATCACTCCCCCCCTTTCCCCTTACGTGAACCAGAAACCCGTGGCTGAACTGCTCACAGTAAACACTCTGCTTTGTAACCAAAACCTACAGGGGATTTCTAATTAGGTAAGGAAACAGACACAACACTGCGAGTTGAAGATGGGATGAGAGGGAGGAGAATACTGGAGGAAGTGTGGAGGAGGGGGCTGATTGGGGAATGAAGAGAGAGGAAGCAAATAACAGGAGAGAGGTGGGAAGACGGAAGGAAAAAGCAGCGGAAGATGACAGGAAGACTAGGGACTTATCAATTAATTATAACGCCGAGGCGACTAGAGACAGCCATAGGAATAGCATGCGGCGAAGGATTCGCAAGTGATGGGGAGATTGGGACAGAAGGACACCAGAAGTACATGGAGATTTGTACACGGATAGAGATTTGCACAAAAAAGAGATTGGATAGAGAAATTTTCACATAAAAAAAAGACAATGAGAGTGGACTGAGGGAATGATGGAGGGGAATAAAAAATCCCCACACAGGCCTCTTAAACATGATCCGCGAAAGGCCTCCCAGCCACCTTGTGCCTACATACCTGCCAGTCAAGCTGCCAGCTCTGCATATCCCACGGATGATGTTCCAGAGGTGCCGGGCTCCGTGGCGACGCATTCCAACACAGAGGCCCTTTGAGTAGGCATGAGACGGCGGTTATGTGGCCAGGGACCAGTCTGGGTCAGCCAGCACTGCAGAGCTAATACGTGCCTAGACTTTTACCACGAAGCCCCCTCAGGCCCTGCAGTCAATGAGCCCAGAGATTGCTGTGCCGCTTTCACTTTGGGAGCTCGGGATCCGGGAGTGAGAGCGTAGGGGCGAAGCCACGGCGCCTTGGAATGAGAAGTAAAACAAACAGACGTTTTAGAGGAGGATACGGCTGGCTGCTTCCACATCTTAGCAGGGCCCTGATGTGTTTTCAACATTAGCAGCAACACAACATCTAAGCAACACACTGTGTCCTCTCTACTGTCATGCCATGGCTAAAAACCTTTTTTAAAGCTGAAGTAGGCAGATTGGAGCAAATATGATTAAAAAAAGGTGTTCTTATAATACTATATCCTGACAGTAGTGCATGAGACAGATAATCTGAAAAAACACATGTGCCTCTGTGTCCTCCGGTGCTCCTAATGGCATCTGCAAGATTTCAAAGACCGGAGGAAAACAACCAATCAGAGCCGAGCTGGAGCCTTGCCGTCTCTGAGCAGCTGTCAATCACTCGCAAACTCCGATCAAACGGTCAAACTAGGCAGCGCTGATCAAATATGAATCAATATTCTGTTACTGTAATGCCTATATCTCACATCAAATGTTTTCAGAAACATATTTTAGTGCTGTAAAATTAGAAAGTTTGTGACCCGGCCACCATCTTCATTTATTTATTCAACCTTTATTTAAATCTTGAGGTATCATTGAGGGCATGCCCTCATTTTCAATGATGTCGAGAGTAAAACAGAATAAATACACACAAGAACATAATTACCGAATTACAAGAAGCAATCAGCCAGACAACAATTGAACAATATTAAAAACAGCTACTCTCAAGAGCGGAGTAGTTTGTAATCATGGATTTAAAATCACCTATAGGTACAATTGTGTTTAATTTTAATGTGTTTTGTTAACTGTTCCAAGTTTTTGCAGCACCAAAAGCAGTTTCCCCAAATTTAGCGTTTGCACGCGAGTCTTTAAGCTTTAGCCAATCACATTGAACGAGTCGGATAATGACTATAGGACCAATTTAATAAGGACATGATGTATGATGGCAAGCTGCCATTAAAGCTGAAGTAGGCGATATTGGAGCAAATATGATTAAAAAAAGTTACTCTTATAATACTATATCCTGACAGTAGTACATGAAACAGGTAAACTGAAAAAACACATGTGCCTCTGTGTCCTCCGGTGCTCCTAATGGCATCTGAAAGATTTCACAGACCGGAAGAAACCAACCAATCGGAGCCGAGCTGGCATCTGCCGTCCAGCTTCGTCTATGAGAGCCGGCTGAAAATCACTCGCGAACTCCGATTAAACGGTCAAACTAGGCAGCGCTGATCAAATATGAATCAATAACCTGTTACTGTAATGCCTATTTCTCTCCTCAAATGTCATCTTGTAGTGTACTGTTAAGCTGCAAAATGAGAAAGTTTGTGACCCGGCAGCCACGATGAGATCTGCTGAGAAAATACCAAGCACCGCCCACCAGCCGGAGCACAGCCAATAGGAACGCTCTCTCTCTGAAATGACCTGTGATTGGCCAAAGTCTCCCATCACAACCTAGATTTTTTTAAAGCCTGAAAACAGAGCCATGCGGAGGTGCAGAAGTCTAGTTTTCTCTCATAGCACTTGAATTACAATATGCTGAAAGGTTATTATGGAATTTTTGCCCAATGATGCCCAAAACAATCTGCCTACTGCAGCTTTAAATATAAGCTGACATCAGGATGCTTCAACAGGATTTCTCTCTTTGTACTTATTTGCAATGCACACAGGCAGCGTAGGCAAATCATACTTGCAAATGATGCATGGGAGTATTGGCAAGTGGTTTCACGGGGACTTTGGGAGGTAAACAAGAATCACCTAGCCGACCAAATCAAAACCAATATTTCAGGAAACACCCCATTGAGAAAAGCACCGCAGAGTGAGCTTAGTCAAGGCAGTTAAGACACTTCCTTGAAGCCCACAGCAAGCTGCAGTGACAGATAAAGATGTGGAACATTTTGACAGTATGAATCTGTGTTCAGCAGACAAGCACTGAATGGTAGAGAGAGCAGGAAACACCTTCTGAATAAAAGGCAGACAAAGTCCTGCCTTCCCTTTCACAAAGAGACCAGATATTGTAGGTGATAACACGCCACTTTTACACTGCCTGCTGTTGGATAAAGACTTTTTAAAGATAAGAAGCACTTTGACTAAAACAAGATAAGCAGACATACCATATTTAATGTCTTTTAAAGCCGGTGCACATCCATGTTACAATCTCAAAGGAGTTTTTGTTAACCTGAGCAGAGGTCAGGTAAATGAAAACACCTGTGTGTGTGCAAGAACTTAAAATGTAGTGACACAAAAAAATACAGCAAACCACTAAAATGTTACCCTTTCAGAGAATCACCATTGACAAGTGAATTCTATTTATTTATTTTCCACTAGTTATAATGTTTGGAGGTGGGAAAGTTTACAAGATACCATTTAGGTAGCTGGCCCTCATCCTTGAAGCCTTTTGTCTTGTAAAACATTTTATAAAGTATAACAACTCACCTGTTTGTGGCCACTGCAAGATGTTCTTTAACAATTAGCATTTTAAATATTTTGCCAGGAGTTAATTGAACACATGTTGGGATCACTAACTGAAGCAGACACACAGCAAACAGATGTACCCATAATTCATTGCTCTCTTAAAGCAACAGACACACTCTGTAATGAGCCCATGGTAAACACAAGAGCTACTCACCTCATTAAAAGAGAACATTGGTGTTGTAAATAATTGAATGTCTAATCCTAGAATATAACATGAAACTTTGTCTCAGAAAAGAAAAGAAAAAATTCTTATAGATGATTAGCTGAAACATAAGTGTTTTCAGACCACTTTCTGGGATAAAAAGAATACAGATATCTGCTACAGTCTGTACCATACGACGGAGTATTAGGGCCACAATGAGGGAAAAAGGAATCTGAGATTTCGAGAAAAAAGTCGTAATATTACGAGAATAAAGTCATAACTTTACGAGAAAAAAAGTAATTTCCTCCTCCACAAAAGAGGCAATTCCTCCCAGGTCTGTGTGGTTCTTTCTTCGGAATAAACGTAGTTTCTTGCACAATCTTTTCAAGGTCCTGATACTTATGATGATGTGGTGCTGATGTACCAAAAGGTATTTCGTTATTTGTGAAACCTATACTAAAGTATAACTTCACAAGATGCTTTATTTTCATACAGGCAGCACGCTGCTCTATTTCCCCTCTAAAAATTACTACTTTATAATATGACTTTATTCTCATAATACTACAACTTTTTTCTCGTAAACTTATGACTTTATTCTCAAAATGTCAAATTTATTTATTTTTCCTCAATGTGGCCCTAATACTCCGTCGTAGTACTAGTCATAGGATTTGAACACTTCATCATTTTATCTTTGAACTTTACTAATCAGAAGATAATAGTAGTAGCAGATTCAGACTCTCGGGATAAATGTGGGTTGAAAAATATACGGAAATATTTACCACAGTTAAGGGGGCCGGAGGAGGGTCCGGGCTCAATATTATGGCACACTGCCCTCCAGAACCGCCCCTGAGCTTTTCTAAAAAACTAAAAGTGAAACTCTCAATTACAGAGAGAAATGATAGCTATGGAAGTTAAGCAGACACACAGTGTTATAGTGAAAGGGGCCATTTTATTTAATACAATAAATATCTTATACCTTAAAATAAAGGATAATAAAAAATATATATATTTGGACTAAAACGCATTTCAAATTTTTTTTCAACAAAATTTCATGCCCTTTGGTCTTCTGCATTATTCTATTGCAACAGTAGCATGACGGGTGAGCCTCTAATTAATTTAGCAAACGTAGGAGTTGTAATAGCAGTGAGGCAGGTGTTTGTGTTAACTATGCACTGATTCACTGCAATCACAGCATCAAAGATTCCAAAATATCCAGGTCAATTTCATGATAGATTCATCAGAGTTGAGTCGGTGTTTGATTGAACATCCTGCTTCTTGATCACCGCATGTCCCCCTAAACCCTGATTCTCCACTCCAACATTAAGTGAGTCTGGGGCCTTTTTTCTGTATCTCTCCTGAATCAAATCTCACTTTACCGCAGGGTGGAAATTATCATCACTGCCTCTGAAGCCTCACCATGAAAGCTCCAATTTTTTTTTTCCATCACTGATGGCCATTGGATTTTCACAATATATTTCAAAGGCTCTGTGCGGTTGAACTCTATTTTGGTCTTATAGAGCGAGATGGCTTCAGGTGAGGCCCAGACTGAGCGTTGGTGTGATCGGCATACCGACTGACGGCACAGCAATAAAACAGGAGGAGATGAGGAGAAAATCAGTGAGAGGTTTAAAATTTAATTATAAACATGAGAGAAGATACGGCATGCAGCCAAAAATAACAATCACACAGACAAATCCAACAATCCATCTTGATAGAGAGCCTGTTAGTATTGAACTCTGCAAGAGAGGTTTGGTAACACTATAAGAATCAAGTAAACAAAATCCTAAGCAGTCACGACAAAGAAAAATCAATCAGGAGCTAATTTGTTAGTTTGGTAGGATGATGCACTTCTGAGGGGGAAACACAAATGTTTAGTAAAGGTGAGGTAACCATAAAGCAATGACGTGTTCCTTAAAAACTCATGACGCATTGCTTTATTTGAGTGAGGCACGAAAATAGAACATATTTGTGCGTAATAAGGAAATCATGATTGATTATTCCTTGTGTGCCATTAAGCAGCTGATTCAGAGCTAATTAGGAATAATTACTTAAGAAAGTGGTCAGAAGATTTAGAAATTTAAAAAATGGTTCATTATTATCTATACAATATTCTATTCTCAAGTAACTCCTTATAATCTGCATTACAGATCTTGATCATACACACGTATTGGTATTCATATATATATATATATATATATATATATATATATGGCTGTCAAAGTTAAGGCGATAATAATGCGTTAATGCTAATTTGTTTTAACGCCACTAATTTCTTTAATGCATTAACGCAACTTGCGAGTTTTAGGTTCTAGCGGGCTCGGTTTTAAAGTTACTAGTATCATATGAAACTAAAAAAAACTAAAGAATCCATTGGTACTGACCATGTCATATTAGCTTGTCATGAAGGAGGCGAAATAACGCTCCAAACTTAAGCTACAATTTTGGCGAGGAAAAACTGGCATAGCCATTTTCAAAGAGGTCCCTTGACCTTTGACCTCAAGATATGTGAATGTAAATGGGTTCTATGGGTACCAACGAGTCTCCCCTTTACAGACATGCCCACTTTATGATAATCACATGCAGTTTTGAGCAAGTCATAGTCAAGTCAGCACACTGACACACTGACAGCTGTTTTTGCTTGTTGGGCTTGAGTTTGCCATGTTATGATTTGAGCATATTTTTTATGCTAGATGCAGTACCTGTAAGGGTTTCTGGACAATATTTGTCATGTTTTGTGTTGTTAATTGATTTCTAATAATAAATATATACATACATTTGCATAAAGCAAGCATATTTGTCCACTATCATGTTGATAAGAGTATTAAATACTTGAATAATCTCCCTTTAAAGGGGCTATATGTAAGAATCAGAAATTGCTTGTTCACAGCGACACCTGTGGCCGCAATGTCAACGAAAGTCAGCGTCCTGTTGCTCGCGCTCGCGCTTGTGCTCGCGCTACATTGACATGAACGAGCACCGGTCTAAACAGTGAGGCGACACACGTCAGCTAACACACAATATCACTCTATATTTCACCTGCTTGGCAATAATGTTAGCTGACCAGAGGAAGGTCTCTCCATGAATCAATGCTGATCCTAGTGTTGGCTTTTCCTCCCGATCCGGAGGGAACGGGGGGGGGGGGGCCCGACACCCGGTCGGGATAACGTAACTCTCTGCGGAGCCCCGTCACTTCACAAGACACGGGAAACCTTTGTTGGTCTGGAGGAGCTGCAGCAGTTATTTCTGCAAAAACGTCCACTGCACATTCACCAGATATTCTCAGAGCTAAACTAACTCTTCTGCAGTGTGTAGTGTGCGCACGTTCACATGGAGGTGGAGCGAGCCGAGCGGGTGAGAACGAGCGCGGTGTGCAAACAGGCAGGAGCAGAGCTGCTGCGCGCTCGCGTACCCACACGCGAGCGCGCATGGGATTCCGACCCGTTAAGATTTATGCGCGTGATAAGTTACAAATAGTCCCTTTAAGGTGAATTTTGAACAGATAAAAAATTTGATTAATTTGTGATTAATCGCAATTAAATATTTAAATCGATTGATTGTATCTCTCTCTCTATATATATATATATACAGTAGATATATATATACATATATATATATATGGATATTGACATAAAGAGGCATGATCCTGGTTTAGTCTGACTTTGAGAATTTGAATCTGTCTGCTAGAATGTATAATTTTGTCTCCCAGTTTTGTCATGACAACAGCCTCATCAGTATAACTCTGCATTTTTCTGTCCATTTCCCATTCCTGCCAATTTTCTAACATTTCATTTCAGACTTTGTCATTCCCTGCCTTTCCTCAGCAGACCACCACCTGCCTGCACACCTGCTCCCACTTCCCTCTCCAGCTTCCCAGCATACAGTACATAACCGCTCAAAAACACTGGCTCCCAGATTGTCTAATGTGCCACTGTAGCCACAGCGCTCCAGCTTCTGTTCTTGTTTCCCTGCCTGCTCCCTGCCTGGATTTGCCTCTCTGATGTTGAATTTTGCTTTGAATTTCAACCACATGAAGCCGCTCTGTTCCCGAGCCTTGCTTTTGAGTGCAAACATCCTTTACCAGAAACATAACAAGTGCTAGGTACTTTTGAACACTTGTACAGCATGACAGCACTGACCAATCCTTCTTTTATAACCCTAGGCATCAACTCTGTAATGAGTCAGGGCAATAGGTTTTTTATTGTGGCAAAAATGGTACACTTCAAATTGCTTGCAGTTCCTCAAAATCACTTTTGTGTTACAGTACCTGTCTTGAAAGGAACAGTGTGTAACATTTAAGGGGATCGATTGGCAGAAATGGAATATAATACTAATAAGGATATTTTCTTTAGTGTATAATCACCTGAAAATAAGAGTTTTCGTTACCTTAGAATGAGACGTTTATATCTACATTCCTCTTGGGCTTTTCCTGCTTGGGCCGGAGTCAATAACGACATGGGAAACCTCTGTTGGTCTTGAGGAGCTGCAGCGTTTTTCACATTGGCCTCCGTAGTTCTTCTACACGCTTGGCACACGGGAAAGGTTGCAATCTACAAACTCACCGCTAGATGCAGCAGTAGGAGCGATTTGAGCAAATATGATTAAAAAAAAAATTTTTATAAAACGGTCACTATATCCTTACAGTAGAGCATGAGACAGGTAATCTGAAAAAAATCATGTGTCTCTGTGTCCTCCAGTGTCCTCCGGTGCTCCTAATGGCATCTGCAAGATTTCACAGACCGGAGGAAAACAACCAATCATAGCTGAGCTGGAGCCTTGCTGTCTCTGAGCAGCTGTCAATCACTCGCGTACTCCAATCAAACGGTCAAACTAGGCAGGGCTGATCAAATATGAATCAATATTCTGTTACTGTAATGCCTATTTCTTGTGTAAAATGTTTTCAGAAACATCTTGTAGTGTACTGTTTAGCTGTAAACTGAGAGAGTTTGTGACCCGGCAGCCATGTTGAGATCAGTTGAGGAAATACCAAGCACAGCCCAACAGCCAGAGCAATACTAATTCATATTTGATCAGCGCTGCCTAGTTTGACCGTTTGATCAGAGTTCGCGAGTGATTGACAGCTGCCTCCTTGAATTAACAGCCAATAGGAACGCTCTCTCTCTCTCTGAAATGACCTGTGATTGGCCAAAGTCTCCCGTCACGGGCTAGATTTTCTAAAGCCTGAAAACAGAGCCATGATGGGGTGCAGAAGTCTAGTTTTCTCTCAGAACACTTGAATTCGGATATGCTGAAAGGTTATTTTTTCCCAATGATGCCAAAAACATTCTGCTTACTGCAGATTTAAGGCTGCACAGGGTCTATTGATTAAGGTGAAAGTGAAACATGCCATGAACCCCTTGAAAAGCATTGCATCAGTTTACATATTTCCCTTTACATCAGTCCATCAGTGCTCACACTTGAGTAAAGTAAATGAGATCTAATTATTTTTTAATTCATTGGGATGATTATGACATTCCTGAGGCGACCTTAATGAAATTAGCTGTTTGATTAGCGATTTCACGCAGCGCAGTGTACATTCTGTTTCTGTCTCGTTAAAGGCTAATGAATCTACTGCTCCGCCGAACCAGAGGACTCATGCATATCCACCCCAGGTGTTCCCCGCGTATGTAAAATCCAAATCGCTTTTTGCACGTCAAAGCACGACAGAACCTCTGGTATATCATTCGCAGGGCTCACAGCACCATCCATTGGTCAACAGCATTGCTGTCATTATCGCTGTCACCATACCCTCGCTACAGTGTGAGTCTATGCACCATGCGCAGTCATCATCGCAACAACCGAGCAGCCCGGCAGGTCTGGAATTACGTGCAGCATCCCAGCAGTAGGTATGGCCGGTGATCCCCTGAAGCACGTGGTCCCCTGGCTGATTGCTGAGCTGAAGCTCTGATGGAGAGGGTAATTAAAGGAGATGAGAGCATTAAATGTGCATGAGACAGTGTGTGTGTATGTGTGCAGGTTAAAAGGAGAGCAGGAGGGTATAACATTGATCTGGATCTCATGTTTGACACATTATTTCTCTCGATCCAAATCCATGTGAAATGTAAGAACATACAAAAGGCCTCAAACTTTGAAATACACTCACACAACCATTCATAAACCATACTTGTGAAGAACAGGTCAGCGGGGTCAGTCAGAGCAACATGCAGGGATGTTTGTCTTACATTAACACTCTCCACTACCGCTGCTTCCATGGCAACCAGCGAGACACCCAGAAATACACACACACACACACACACACACACACACACACACACTTAGGAACACAGAGCACATTCACATGAAAACAAAGAAAACACAGAGATGACACACTACAAAAGGAGCTCACATCAATAGGGAGACATGTACGTGTAATTGCATACACAGTAGGGAACATATGTGCAAAAGCAAGTGTTTTCTCTGTCCGATATGTTTTATGGATTCTTTTTTCTCAACCCTATGGCAATACTTTTTCTGTCTGTTATGCTGTCAGAGTGACAGCAAGACCAGAATATGAAAAAAGAGATTGGAAACACTGCGGACAGTGTGATTGTGAGAATAAATAAAAATGTGCGAGGAAGTCAGAAAGCAGTCGAGGTAGAGAGTAAAAAAAATTATTCTTCCCCCAGCGCATAATTTGTTCATAAGGACAGATTTTTGGGGGTTCATTTGCCCGGACAAGCGAGGATAATCAGAGCAGAGATGGTGAAACTCTCAGTGAACTTTGCAAAGTCTACCAGGCTCTTTTTAATGCAAGCAGAGGCTTAGGGAGAGCAAGGGAGGCACACATTGTTGTTCTGGATTTACCATGCAAATGTTTTTAGTCACGCGTGGATAAGAACAACAAAGCCACTTTAACACCGGCAACCTCAGTTTAAAGCGTCCGCATGCCTGGCAGACTCCCCTCGACTCTTAAAAAGGTACGGCAAAGAGCCAGCAATGATCATGCTTCCCTGTGTTGATCAGTGATGGAAACACTGAAGTTTCCCTCCACATTAAGGATTCACCAAAAGCAACATTTTATTCCTGATATGTTCATCCAGAGATATGATCGGGATGTTAAGTAGACTTCTCTTCGCCCCTTGAGGTCTCATGGCTCAGATCCAGATCCTATCAATCAAAACGTTCAATGCAACGGTTCACGATCCCCGGAGCTGTAGTCTGTATGGAGCGATGTAACAGTGGAGTATGTTAATATTTTTCATGTTCATGCTATAGAGGTGAATAGAAACTCTCCACTCTGCTTAATTTGTAGTCAGTTTCAGTGTTCCAAGTTTCTTTTTATGTATATTTGTTAAAGAAAGTATGTGATGCAATGCACAGAAAGTATGTAAATTAGGGCTGTCAATCGATACAAATATTGAATCGTAATTAATCGCATGATTGTCCATAGTTAATCGTGCTTAATCGCAAATGAATCCCACATTTTTTATCTGTTCGAAATGTACCTTAAAGGGAGATTTGTCAAGTATTTAATGCTCTTATCAACATGGGAGTGGGCAAATACGCTTGCTTTATGCAAATATATGTATATATTTATTATTGGTAGTCAATTAACAACACAAAACAATTACAAATATTGTCCAGAAACCCTTACAGGTACTGCATTTAGCTAAAAAATATGCTCAAATCATAACATCGCAAACATCAACCCAACAGGCAACAACAGCTGTCAGTGTGTCAGTGTGCTGACTTGACTATGACTTGCCTCAAACTGCATGTGATTATCATAAAGTGGGCATGTCTGTAAAGGGGAGGCTCGTGGGTACCCATATAACCCATTTTCATTCACATATCTCGAGGTCAGAGGTCAAGGGACCTCTTTGAAAATGGCCATGACAGTTTGGTTGGTACCAATGGATTCATTAGGTTTCCTAGTTTCATATGATGCCAGTATCTTCACTCTAGCTTTAAAACTGAGCCTGCTACAATCTCCGAAAGATCGATTGCGTTAATGCGTTAAAGAAATTAGTGGTGTTAAAACGAATTTGCGTTAACGTGTTATTATTGCGTTAACTTTGACAGCCCTAATGTAAATGTATTAGATATTAGCAAGTGTGCATTACAGTTTCCAAAGAGAGGACAGTATATGACACTGACACAGCTGCAGCTGGTTGGTTGTTCATCACTCCGTACGCAGCAGCAACCAAAAACAAATGTGTTTCAGCTTCTCATCATTTGTCAGCTTCCCCAAACGCATTTGTTTCTTTGCCTGCTGCTATGCATTAGAAAGACATTGTGATATGTTTTCTTGTATTGGGTTGACCAGGCCATCTTTATTTAATATCGTTGTTCTTCAGCTCATGATGGCATGAAGGCCACTAATTGAAATAGACCATCACAACTTTGGTCCAGACCAAAATATCTCAACATCTATTGGGATGTATTGCCATGTAATTTTGTACAAATATTCATGTGGCCTAATGACTTTGGATCCCATGACTTTGTGTGTAACGTAAATTTGGTTTAGACATCCATGTTAGCACCGTTAGCTGCGAGCCGCCGGCTCAGCTGTCGCCACGCACCTTTAAATATATTTATCTGTATGGTGGAGTAACACAGCAACCAGCACATTAACTAAAGTTGGAGTTGTTGATTATACTTTATTGTACAGTCAACAAACTGGAAATAACAAGTTTGTGTTTTCTCTCATTGAAAATGACCAAATGGCCTTCTACTCAACCATCCACAACAGCTCTTCCATTTTTGGCCTAGTGTGAACATTATTTAAATGATCTCTCACCACTTCAGAGAATGACAGTATTCAGAAGTACCACAATCTGCTTAATATATTATAGGATGGACTTTACTTTTTCCTCACTTTCCCTAAAATGTCTTGTCTACATTTTTACTTCAGACTTCCAACATTTCCTACAATGACTTTCAACAACTTGTGGAAAAAATGTGTGAAATTGTTGAATTTAGCTGTGTGTTATAGTGGAGAGAGAACAGACAGGTGCAGTAATGGCATAATGAGACCAAGACAGTGACAGTTATGTTTTCCAATAAAGAAAAAGTGAGATTTGTTTTTGCTCAAGCACTACACGTCTTCTCAATTGCATCATGGTCTGTTACAGGTGCTGCTGGAGGAGAAACTGGCATCTCTGCTTCTGTTATGATCTATTATATACAGTCTGTGGTTATGATAGGTTTCTCCCTGCATGGTTGTTGACTGCTGGTGCAAACCGGTGAGTCTAAAAAAGAAAGTTGTGTTTAATAACCCTAGAACCTTATGATTATGTTGCTTTAGATGACTGAAAATGCATTTTTGTCAGCACTACAGTTACAAACAAAATGTCTCGCATTCAACAGTTTTGTTTTAACACCATTACGAAGATTTTCCTGTAAGTAGACTACACATTTGTGTCATTTGTTGTGCTATTTCCTGCTCATGAACTGTTTGTGCTCAACACGTTCAACATCCGGGTGATTATTGTGTTTTTTTTCTTTTTTTTAATATGGGCACATTTAACATTTTTATACTAGCATGGCTTAAAAATGTAAATTATTAAGTGTGAAGCACATCTATCAACAAAAAAGTGTATGAATTGAGGAGATTCATGATTTTGTATCTTCGTAAATTACATCACAGATTAAAATGATCTTGAATCTTTCATTTTTAGCCTGGAGTCATGTTCACAAATTTGAATTACAGCTGCCCAAGGTCATAAAATAAGCATGAGACATTCTTATTTATAATGAATCTGTGCTTTAATTGTGATGGTGGGGGAGTTCTCTCTCGCCAACGCTGAAATTCAAATTTCCTCATAATGTGCTCTTGACCATACAGCGAAGACTGGAAAATGAATTACCTGAAGACACAGAAGGTAACAATGCTGAAGTATAACATAACTAGAGGGTGTTTATCATCTCTTCACTCCATTCAGGCTCTGGTGAACACACCAATCTTTTACCTGTATACAAGTTTCAGTATACAATGTACAATGTGCACAACAACGAGTTTGTGCTAATTAAAAAAAAACACTGCACCTTCTCCCTGGATTCCTTATTATACATCTCAAAGACATTTGGATTTTGATGATGAATGCAAAGAGATAGAAGTCTGCAGGACTTGAAATGTAGTGATAAGGAGTGGGGCTCACATACTGTAGAAATCTGAATAAGTTCTAGTGTTGTCATGAAGCTATGAAGTTGTAATCAGTAAAAGCTAGAAGCAAAATACCACACTTGGGAGATACCGGCCTGAAAGTTTGCCTCGCTCTAAACTGTTAACACTCTCACAGGGAATTAACTGCTTGTGTGCAAGTGTCATCAGCTTAAAGGGAAATCCAAAATCCAAAACAGGGTCCTGAAAGAAAAAGTTTCCCGAGTAAAAGCTCTCCGCAGGTTAGTTCAGTTTAGAGTGTGAAGAAAATCCTAAGCAGTACAGCAGCGAATCCATTCAGGCAAAATAAAATGCTAAACATATTCCACTTAGCGACAGAGGAGACAAAATACTCCCAGATCGATGCTTTCCTTTGTTAAAAGCATAACCACAAACTTTTCCTCGCCCTCGAGGGGCTAAAGTGTTTTTAAAAGTTTCACAGTTCCCTTTTTTCCTTATTTTCCTATTTTCTTGTTCCTCTACCTTTGTAGCCGACAAGATGCATCTCTGGAGTATCGTTGTCCTCCACCAACGAGGAATAGGTTTACCTATATTTCCACAATTTCCATAATGTTAACACATTTCATATAAGCATATTGGCAGCTATTCATTGTATTCATTCAGTGTAATTTACCAATAATCCATCTTCATCCTTTCATGCAGGCATTTACCAAACCTGTAAGACTTTATTTTAACCCAACCTATTTAACATTTATAAACACTATTTATAAATACAAATAAAAAGTCATTGCTTTTTATCTGTACTTGACTACTTGCCCTATCCTTGAAGAACACCTGATTTTTTTTATTTCAACATCACCAGCACTGAGTTTCTTGACCCATGGCAGGACTTTTTTATTCACTATTTATAAATACTTAATTTTCACTCTTTATGACAACTGGATGAACTCCAGGTCATGAAGGTCATGAGATTGCTGCAAAAAGCTCCAGGAGAACTCTATTAAGTGGACCTTGAGATAAAACATTTTTGTCAAACTACTTTTTCCAAGGTAAAAAATGAACACTTGAGCTCAACATGTCTGCATTAGTGAGGGATAATGCCTGACAAGGTCCATTATCAGGAAATGGACAACGGGGAGGCCAGAACCTCTGCAAAGTCCATTAATTCCTGATTATGAACACCTCGAAGGGCATTATTTCGCTTTTACCATGGTCCCTTGCCAAAGAAAAAAAAAATTAAGACCATTAGTTTACACTTTCATGCGTTTTGCAACCAATATCTAAAGTTTTTCACAATCCATAACTCTGTTTCCTTGGTAACACCTGGAACAATCATTACCATTCCATAAGGTTCTTATGCAATAACGTTGTTCACTCATAGAACCCTTGGCTCAGCTACGAGTCAGAAAGCTAACCGTATGCTAGCAAGATTCAAATTCAAAAACATTGTGTACAGTTGACAAACAGTAAATATAATTTGACAGTATGTTTAACAAGACTAGCCAGCTATCCAACCATGTCATTGTCCCAAAATCAATATCGAGATTTTCAGGAAATCTTGATTAGCATAACGCTAGCATGAAGCTAACATTATGCTAACATTATGCGAGCAAAATTCAAATTCAATAACATTGCGTACAGTTGACAAACAGTAAATATAATTTGACAGTTTGTTTAACAACAAGATAAGCTAGTTATCTAGCTATGACATTGTCCCAAAATCAATATCAAGATTTTCACGAAATCTTGATTAGCATAATACTAGCATTAGCTAACATTATAGCTTTATGCTAGCATTAAGTTAGCATAAATGCTAGCTTAATGCTAGCATAAAGCTAACATTATGCTAGCAAGATTCAAAGTCAATAACATTGTGTACGGTTGACAAAGTATATATAATTAGACAGTATGCTTAACAACAAGACTAGCTATCCAAGATCAAGATATCACGAACAAATGAGAGGCCATGTCGCCCGCAGCTTGACGTAGCGAGTTGGACAGCACACGGGACGTGAGATGATTGCTTACGTGATACAAAGTATCACTAAATTCAGAGGGGTAGTGTAACTTACTTCTTGCAGCTTGTGTGTAACAGTCGCCAACCTGTGGTGTTCAGAGGATGAGGCACTGAAGGATTAACGTTACAATCAGTATTGTGAATAACATATTCAGAATTTTTTTTTTAGCTTTTTGTAACTACTTAATAGATGCCCATTATCAGGAATTAATGGACACCCTGCAGCCAATCAGAATCGAGTATTCACCAAGATCATGGTATAAACAGTTATAAACCCGGCTGTGAATTATTTGTACATATGTATAAGCAGCTAATAAATGCTTTTTAGCAATGTAAGGATTTGCTCATGTGTGTAATCATATGCTATGAAGATTACAGCTATGTTGTACTGTGTTATCAACTGTTCATACACCAGTTATGGATATTTCATTGGAGGAGTTTTAATTGTTGACAAAAACATGAATAAACACTTAGAAGAGTCCTTATGTATACAACTAGATTATGTTATAAACAATTTATTAAGTGTTTGAAGACTGCTTAGAAATGATGGATAGTGGTTTCTTCCAGGTTTTCTATTTATTTAGTTTATTACTTTGTCATTGATCGTAAATTTGGAAGCAGAAAATCTACATATATGAAAATGGTATTGAAAAAAATCTATATAAATTACAAAAAAAAAGAAGATGTACAGAGAAAAAAACTAATGGAAACACAACAGAAGAGATTAAATATACACATGATAAAATTGTTATGTATTTTAACAAGAACAATTTATGGTAATAACTTCAGTTAACGTTTGTTTAAAACTATATTGTTGCAGCTTATAAGAAGAATGTCTATTTTTTTCCTGTGATCTCAATGTTATGGTAATTTCTAGAAACATATTAAATAATATTACAAGAATAATGTAAATGTATGAGAAAGAGAACTGCGTGAGAAAAATGGCACTATTTCAAGTATTAAAGGCACCTTATGGAGTTTTTGACCACCATTTAAAAAAGAAAAGATAAATTGCGGCATTACAGTGTTACCTTAAAGCTTTATCAGCTGATCTTAATAGAGAGTAAGTATCAAAAAAGAAAAAACGTCTTTAAGTGTGAGTCCCCAGGCTTGTGACAATGGCTCCCTCTCATTTCCTTTACACATTTTACATTGAAAGGATTCAGCAAATCCTCTGGGAAATCTTATTCCCTCTGCAGACTACAGAGCAAAGTGCTATAGTATAGTCCCAGGAGTGTAGTGTTCACAAAATTGGCTAACAAAACGAAATATGTAGCCTACATTTCACAGCCTAGGTATACGAGTTTCCCTGTCATGTGGCAACTTACACTTACTGCTGCTGTTGTAAAACAGTCAAACGGATAAACTAACAATGCTTCAGATTTGGAGGATGGTGTGAAGCTCCTTTATTACACCCCCCCCCCGCCCCCCCCCGCCCCCCCATAGAGCCCAGACTCTTGAGAGCTTTTAAGTCAAACCCTGCAAAGCACCGTTTAGACACCTTCCCCATGATGCTGAATGTTTTACTTGAAGACGATCTTGGCATGTTCTTCCCAGTGTCTCTCTGTTCTCCCCCAGGCGCTACAGCCTTTCAGGGCACCCTGCCACAGGAAAGGATTAATATTAATTCCTTCTAAATTACTCAGAGATTCAATTATGCAAGATATTGCAAATACTGAGTCTTTCAGTTCTGATTTACTTCCTACACACACAAAAGAATAAAAAAAAATCTGCCAATTGGAGCAGCATTGTCTGACACAGCTATTTGCTGTTCTGTGCACCTTTAATGAGCTGGCTTCCTCTCTGTGTCAGTGAAATATCTGGTGTAAGGTATCTGGGAGATGTTGCCACTGCTATTGTGTAATGCAACCAAAACGTTGCCATCAAATGCAGCCTCAGTAAAAGCCCTTTTCGCCTTGACATCTCTCAGTGCTGCATTGAAAGTTTTGCCTAGCTGAACGCCAGCCTCCGGGGAGGTATCACAGGGACCATTAGATCGGAAAAAAGGAGGTCTTCGAACTCCGTTTAGAGGCTTGTGCTGCTGATGTTTTGGTTTGCTTTTCTGAAGCCACAGGGGTCTCTGCTAGTTGGGCTGGCATGCCCTCAAATGCTTCACACTGGCAGTTAATCACTTAGATCTCCAGCAACAAAAAAAGCAGCCGGGCCAAGTGAGAAAGAAATATATAAGAGAGAGGAAAAGCCATGACAGGGGCAAGTGGGGGAGAGACAGACAGACAGACAGACAGACAGAGAGAGAGAGAGAGAGAGAGAGAGAGAGACTGAAATGTGGCTACTTCCGTATGATTAAGACCAATTGCATTTTTTTTAGTATATGTTTTAATTGTAATTGGATGTAGTGTATTTGTGCAGCCTAATAAACTTATGAAATATGAGATGTATCTTTCTCCATCAGCTAAAATGTATAACATAAAGTTTGAATCATGTAAACAGAAATGACCACTGACAGTTAATTTGCCTATTCATGGTGCTTTGTACTTGATGTCACTGAGCTTGGTACTTATAAAACGACTGAACGCATCTTTTTTGAAGCATTGAGCATTTAATGTAAAGTTTATCAGTCTATTTTATCTGGGCTTTGGGATTTATCCTATAATTATTATTACTGTCAATGTGTACTTTATTATTATTATTCATTTTTATCTTTTTTTCTTCCTTTTTTTTACAATGTAACTTTGTTTTTTGTTCTTTATCCTTTTTGCATCGGCAATGTGTGAGGGTCGGGTGGTCCTTTGGGAGAAAAAATACCAAAAATATAGAGGATAATCATTCACATTTGTGCTTTATTTGTATGTTTCAGTACACCTGATGTTACTTTCAAAAGATTATTACAGAGGGAAAAAAAAGAAATGTGGGTACTGCAAACAGATTTTTCTTTCTTTTCTTTCAATATATACTGCATATTTTTTCAACATAAAATTGATTTTTTATATTGTAGCATATCCTCAGTAAGAAGGCGATTGACAAGACGTTACCTGGTTTCGCTGACAATCAACACTTAATTAGTTAACAGTACACAGGCTGCTTGCATATATATATGCCTCCATCTATATCTCTGCCAATCACAGGTAGGCCTAGGCTATCTCACAAAAATAAATCTCCTAGGTAGCTGAAATGACTGACAGGCTTCACAGCATATACAGTAACTGACATGTTGACTGGCACCCTGGAAATTGCAGTAGCTGCACCAAACAGATTTTTATCTGTAGGTTAGCTCTCTAACTGAACTATCATCTGTGAACACTGACACTCATATAAACAAGTCACCCAGTCTGTTACCATATGTAGTGTCATGGTAGAAAACAAAAGACATTTACACAAGAGGAACTGTTTGCAGACAGTTATGAGAAAGGAATCTATAGTAGGCTACAATATATATTTTTGATAAGCTATATGAACTTACTGTCCCATTAGTGACTGAGCTAACGAGCTTTTGAACCAATTTGTACTGTTACCAACTAATACTGAGCTTGTGAACTTCTTTGTCCTGTGTTTGCAACTAAGCTAACGAACTTGCTGTCAGCTTGTGAATTTATTTGTACCGTTAATGACTAAGCTAACAAGCTTGTTTTATCCCACATTAGCAACTATGCTAACAAGCTTGCTAGCTTGTAGAGCTTTTCCCCCTATTCAATAAGTCTTAAGGGAGGACACAACAGGAGAATAGGGTAAAAATGTAATTAATAGATACCACCATGAAACTTCCCCAGTTGATTACTTAATTACATTAAACACACAATATGTCATTTCTGCCACTAGGGGGCTCTCAGTCAAAACAATAACAAAAGGAGTAGTTTGATGAAGTTGTGAAGTAGCTTGGGATCTTGGGAGTTGGTGTCTTCACCATTGCCGATGAAAATCTATCTGACGTGACTCAGACAAAATTAAGTTCACGGACAAGGTAATGTAAAAAAGTTTTATTCACGTTACGTTTATTCACGTAATGTAATTTCATTCTAAGGAAATAGCCGCAAGTAACGTAACATTAATTTGCTAACTTACCATTAGATGAGTTGACTGCCCATACAGCTATTGTTACTGTAACTTTAGCTAACATTAGGTGGCGAATTTCATCGTGGGTTAGCCCAGCACTGTGAACCGTGGTCAAAACAATCATGCTAAAAAATAACTTTATGAGCTTGCTGAACGTTGTTTTAACATTATAAAGTTACCATGCACATTAGCTTGGTGGCTGAAGTAAACGGCGATGAATAATCGTGCTCCATCACGAGTGTCCAAAAAAACTATTTTAAACAATAGGGCGGCTAGCTACAAAGCTGGATCGCCGGCCTCCTTCATCGACGTATCATCCGTGACCAACAATAAAATTGAAGATTTCTCTGGGTTTAAACATTGTTGGAAACATTTAGAATAATAATAGTACACTACTAAAACATATTTATAACATAGGTAGAGTCATTTTTAGACATTTCAATGTGAAAATGTTACATATTATACCTTTAAGGCAATTCTTTTTTTGTATTACAAGTTTTCTGAAATTTTATGTTTAAATATGAAAATTAGGCATTATCTTATTAAATATGCACTAATTTGCACATCCAGAACAGAAATCTCAAGCACAGTACTTTTTTTTATTTCAGTTGGAGTGAGTGTGTGTGATGGTAAGCTAGTGAGTTTCCAAACTGTAATATTTAAAGTGTCATTCTTAGGAAATTGAGTGATAATTACATTTTTGCAGGAAAAGTGGTCACATAGCGAGTGTGTTAATGGAACCCATTCAAGTGAGGTTAAAGTGTGAGAAGTTATAACAGGGTCATATTAATAAATTATTAAGTAGTTTGACAACAAGTACATAAATTTTTTGTTAAAGTGATTTCACACTTAACTTCCTAATTGATGCCTACTTTTGGATTGTGTCCTTTTCACCCTGTAGCTGTTTTTTTTTTAATTAGATATGTTTTACTACATCATCTGAATCTGAAGTCAATCACATGACCTCTCTTGAATTTATACTTGTGCTTTTATCACAAATGTGTCAGTGTATAGTTATAGGAATCACCGTCTATTTGTGTGTCTTGTGGGGAAAAGCAGAGAGTAAAAAACAGAATGAGCAGCAAGAATTACACTTAAGAAATACTTAAAAATTAGGCGTAAAAGAGTAAAAAAAAACTAAATTATAGAACAACAGGAGGTCAAGCTTATACGATTGACAATAGCAACAGTGGCAACAACATACTAGGAATAATTATAATTTTGTTTCAATAATCTATTTTGTTATTTTTGTTACTATACTTTGCACATGTACAACCCTTGTTTTATCTTTTACATTTCAATTGTTGTTTTCTTTCTCACTTAGATCCTGTGACTAAAAGCATCGAGGCCATGGAATCAAAAGTGGAGTAAAAATGTGGCTCCGCAATGCCAAACAGATAAATGATTAGGCAGACATCCGACTGACGCCCCTGACAGGATTGTTTTTAGTGTGTTTACTGTGTTCTTATGACCTATGGTCATTGTTCTGTTTTATATAAAGAACTTAGTTCTCAGCATTTTATTCAGTATTCAATCCATAGGGCCTATTCTCAGATTTGTATTCAATATTGAACATCCTAGACGTCTTTTTGTCTAACCTAGCTGTAATAAGGTGTAACTTGCTTGCAATAAATGTAGTACAGAAACAAGACTCTTAGTTTATTACTGCCATTTTCAACAAATTCAATTATTCTGCATATACATTAATAGTAATGTTACAGCCAAGTTTATTTTTTTAATCCTTTTTTTTGTAATGTTTTGTTTTTGTTATGTTACGTGTTTTATTATTTATTTGGGACAGTGGTCCTCGGAATTTTTTTAACAATCAGAAGTGGGCCTTGTGTTACAAAAGGTTGAGAACCCCTGCACTAATAGGCCCTACTAGTTAATTGACTGCGGATAGCGTCGTTCTCTTGGACAGATGAAAAAAAAAAAAGATTACAATGGGTCGCCAAATATACTTTGGGGCCCGCACAAGTATGCGTGGTAAACACTGCAAGGGATCAACTAAAGGTCAGGATATCTCGGCCTCTGCTGCATTGATATTTACCACTCTTTTTAAAAAAATGTCTCCTGTGAGTCCCTCAACTTTATAGAAGTGCAATACTATATTACTGGAGTACCCCTTTAAAAAACGATAGCCCCAGTAGACAGAAATAAACGTCCACTGAAGAGAACCTGGAACTGTGCTGTACCCCATTATTTACTATCTACTGTGAATATAAATGTGTTTCAGCAGTTAAACATGGCAGGATAAATTATAAGTACAGGCCATAGACTTTATATAGCCTACAGTCTATAGTATAGGCGGGCACAAAGGAGGGCTATGGATCTAAAATACCACGAAAATAATGATATCTAAGATAAGATACACTGAAACTGCCTGATTCAAATCTGAGCGGCCAGGAATCTTTGTTGCATGTCATCAACCTCTTTCTAAGTCTCCACGATCGCCTTTCAAATAACTAGGCAAAATGCCAAAATAATAAGTAAGTAATAAAAAGTAATAAGTACAGGCAAACATTCTGCATGCATCGCTTGGTTGGCTCCAATTTTGCAGCATGGAACAGTTAATGTGCACAGCAGGAGAAATCTATGTCTCGTTAATTGCTATTAATTTATTCCCTCTGTTGGACCAATTTCTCTCCGTCTCCCCCTCGGTGTATGATCTCAGGACCAACGCACAGGCACAGATGCTGTGAATGAGCAAGTGTCCCTGAGCTCCTCATAACTTTCTTCTTACAACCCAACCCACACACTTAGCCTGCTTTCACACAGCAGCAACCAGTCTCACATTCAGTTGTGTCAAAAAAAGAAGAAGAAGAAAATAAAATAAAATCAGAGATAAGTTAATATTCAGTGGCTGATTTGTGAATGTGTATTCTGAAGGTGTTTGGGTATGTTGTGGCAATTTCTTTATCAATATGCAGTAGCCTATATGTGTGTGTGTGTGTTAGTGATTTGTGCTAGGCCTGTGCATTGAAATGAAACAATCTATTTGCAGTTGACCCCAGAACTTCCACTCGGGATAAAGTGAAGGAGCTTGCAATGATGTCCGTCTCAAATACACACACCCAGACTGTTTCTTTCTATCTTTGTGGGGATTTTTTGTGAGAGCCACCAGGCACATCAGGGGAGTCTCTAAAACTCATTTAGGGTGCTTTAACATCAGGGACCCGGGCCCAGATCCAAGTCCACTTGACCCCAAAGTCCAGTTCGTTTGATTAGAATGAACGCTCCGTACCGTACTCGGCACGGTTTATCGATCCGTACTCGAGTCCACTTGAAAAGGTGGTCTGGAATACAGTTCATGTGTACTCGGGTACGGTTTGCATCAGGTGTTAAAGCCAATTGTACCAAAACACGAAAGTGGACTGCTTTTTAACGTGAGTAACGTTAGCAGTCAGCTAGTAGTTATGAAAGGGCAGGCTTTTTTCAACGCCGCCGTTCTCCTCTGAAATCTGTATATGCTCGCAGCATGCCCCGATCTGATCGTCTGAACTTTCGTCTGCCATGATTGATAAAGCAAGAAGGCAGGTGAGATGTTCCTTAAATATAGACAATAGTAGGCATTAGGGTTGGGCGATGTTAGTTATTTTATTTAGCTAGTTTAATGGTCT
Source organism: Sebastolobus alascanus (assembly GCA_916701645.2). Classification (NCBI taxonomy): domain Eukaryota; kingdom Metazoa; phylum Chordata; class Actinopteri; order Perciformes; family Sebastidae; genus Sebastolobus; species Sebastolobus alascanus. The sequence goes on along the minus strand of CAKAOJ020000055.1, from coordinate 474,921 downwards.
GCCTCCGAAGTCCGAAGAACGAGAGCCGCTCAGCTGCTCAGCGGGCAGAGAGTCGGCATATTTTCACATCAAACTCTGTAAAATAATGGTTTGTTTCGACCAGACCAGAGTTGGTGATTGAAGGAAAAAGTAACGACGACGGTTTCGGTGAGTTTTATTTTGTTTCTGTGAAGTTTGAAAGAAGTGTTTTACGATGCTCCGCCACTAGAACAGCTGATCTCAACATGAACAAATATACATTGATAATAACGCAAGTGTACACGGGTACGGAACAACTTTACTAATGTGAAAGCTGAGTGGCGGCGAAGTGGAGAGGGGGGGGCAATCGTACACTTGGGCACGGTACGGATCAATCGTACCTAATATGAAAATACCTTTAAATAGCACAGCATTTTGGTCCCCACAAAGTTGTCAGACCCCACACCGTGAGTGGGCTCCCAGTGTTGAGACCCCACAAGTATAGAAACACAAGACCACACACACACACACACTGCTTCCAGCCCTACTACATACAAACAACACAGATGGACAGACATAAACTCGCGCACACAAACAGCAACACTGCTGACCCCACACAACACTCACCAGCCTCCACCCAGCCACCACAGTGAGAACGAAGGCAGACTGAGCCTGGAGGTGGAGAATAGCAAAAGGCAGAGGCAGTGTGGGGTAGTAGTAGTACTACCACTCTGCTGTGCTACTCATCTGGCTCGCCCGTGGACAAAGCCCATCCGTTAGAGTGCAGGTCACGCACAGCCAGGAATACAGATGGGCTGCTGAGTCTTTCCGTCCTGCCACTCAATGATTTAAGGGGTGAGATTAAAGAGGAGCTACCTGCACGTGCATGAGCAGTGAGCTATGTGTACCGGCTTTGTTTTGTTAGGATGTGTGAATGCATTTGCAGGGTTTCACATCTGACGCGGCGCACATGTTGTCGTGCCTTTGTTTGCTGCATTTATTGCGAGGTGTTTTCAGGCCTGTGTGTGTTTTTTCATACACCTGAATGACTGTGTGTATATACCTGCAAATGTGTACGTGCGTGACAGTAAACAAGACACCAGTGGAAACATCCATTTGGACTGCAGAGCACAGTGTGCTGTGGCAGCAGAATAGGGCAGCACTGGTGGACAAACTGTTTGAATAAATCCTTTGTGGTAAAAGCGAAATAATCCAAGGCTTGTACACAAATCAGTGAGCGCCGGGTCCATCGCCGTGCTGCAGTGTGGTCAAGTGCAAAGTTCTTCATTCAGTTGACAGCGTGATGCTCAGGGTTGGCTCTAGGTTCTCCTGCAGTTCCAAGATAATGCGCTCAGTTCAGCCTCAGTTTACCCTCTGACTTAATCCGTCTTGACGTACAAATTGAAGAGCAGGAGTTAGAGGGAAACGAGTCGTTCTCGGTTTTAACAGCAGTGGTGTAAAGTAACCAAGTACAATTACTCAAGCACTGTTAAGTAAAGACCAGAGATACTTAATGCTAATTTATACTTATACTTCACTACTTGACTACTGCAAATTGCAGAGGTAAAAATTGCACTTTTTACTCCACTAATTTATTTCATAGCTATTGTAAATAATATATATATATATATACATACTAGTTATAAACGCCCAAACAGAATAGTTTGCTTAATTAGCTTCACCCTGACCAGCTACAATATTAAAATACTGCTTACATGTTAATGCATCCGTATTAATAATCCAATAAGTTAATAACACTATAAGATGACATTCTGTAAGACTACTTTTACTTTATATGCTTAGTGATTTTCTATATTTTTCTTATTAAAAAAATACATATATAAATAAATAAATTCCATGAAAAGAGCACAGCCAACCATGAACTAATCCTACCAACAAGTATTGTATGATAAAGCTACATTTCTCTGTGCCATAGACTTCTATTGTTGTCAAAACCATTAAAAACACACCAGAAAGCCACTGTTGCACTGTGGCATGTCCCTTCATTACGTTGAACTTGGGCACTGTAGTTTATTTGTTTATTTGAGACAATCCCACGTATACACCCTCCTGCTGCCGTAAATGCTCACTAGTGCACCAAACCTGCAACACAAAATAGTCCACAACAATTGCACTATTTCATCCTGTTTGAATAACATTTGCAAAAACCTACAGTGCCCAGGTTGTTTAGGAAATTAGCCTTTAAAAAAAGTATAGTATAGGAACCAATGGGCTTGGGGCTTATGCTGTGTTCATTCCATATCGGAGTTATCATAATAAGCAGCTTCCTAATTGCAGCATAATACTATTCACGTCAACTTCAAAGTTATAATTATGACTGGGAAACTCAGATTTTTCTGAAAACTCAGAAATCCCACTCGGAACTTAGTAATATTGAAGTGCCTGAAAACCAAACGAACATGGAAACCTCACATCAGCTAAAGTGACTTCAATGCGATTCAACCCAAATTGTATTGGATATAGAGTTAAATTGTTAATGCACACTATTTTTAACTTTCACATGACTAACTCTGCAGTCACAAAACTGTCCTGAGTTGACTCGCATTCGTTACCATGGGAACCTTTCCCATCATTCCGACATGACGTGAACATGGCTTGAATGCAGGACCTTTACTTGTAAAGGAGTATTCTTGACATTATGGTATTGCTACTTTTTTATGGATCTGAAACCTTCTTCCAGTACTGTTTAAAAGCCTGCTTTACTCGAGTTGATCTTCTAAAAAGAGGTATCCTTGAAGAATTACATCTGTTAAATATGCAGCGCTATGAATAAAACTTCTCCGAAAGTAAAAAGCCAGATTGAAGTCATCTTCTTTTTTTTTTTTTTAAATCTTCACCCACGTAACTATCATCAAAAGCACTCATAGCTCTGCAGATTTAAGAGATGAATGCTTCTCCACGTTCCCGTCTGTTTCATGTGTTGGTACACAGGCGCTGAAATGTTTCTGCCATGCGACAGCTTGATTTAAATGTACTGAATAAGGGTGTCGAGGGGGTGTCCAGCAAAGTAACTATTGAGCCTCTTCATAAATGTTTCACCACTCTGCGGGGATTGCACAAGTGTGTGTGTGTGTGAGAGACTGCATCAGCGAGGCGAGGGCGTTTATCTCTCCAAAGACAGCAGAGTTCTTACAGCTTGAGGGGAAATCAGTAGGCAACACCACTGATGAGAAGACACTTGTATGTGTGTGTGTGTGTGTGTGTGCGCGCTGGTACACAAAAATATATGTGGGTGTGTGCACTTCACTTCAGCTGTTCAGGCACGGAGGGTCAGAGGCTGAGTGCTCACACCACCTAGTGGCATTGAGGCCTAGTGTTGTTCTGCCTTCAGAGGAAACAGCAGGAAGATGAAAAGACTAACAAAGCAATATTTACACCTGTAGACTAACCAGCCGTCCACAACGAGTCAAGCACGAGCTAGAACATAAAAAAGGAGTTGCGCTGAGTTAAAAAAGATCCTTTTGCTGGAGTGAATTTCGCAATAAACAACACCACAGAAACAACAGGTTATGAAAAAAGGGGGGGGGGGGGGGGAGAGGCAAAGCTGAAAAGTGCGTCCGGAGACGGAGGGAGATGAAAGGATGAATGCTGGGGAGGCTGCAACATCAGTCGTTCTCCCCCTTAGGCTGTGCAGCTTCAACCGAGAGGCTTTTGACTGGCAGGTGGAAAACGTTAATCCCGTGTTCTGCATCCTTTTCTCCCTCTCAGTGGAGGACATCTCGTCAACCTCGTAAACCTAAAGGAAGCGCTGTGTTTACCCTCATCCGCCCCCTTGCCACTGATCATCACGGGGGGGGGGGGGGGGGGGGCGCTCTCTCTGCCTTTGACTTCCTACAACTGAAGAACCGTAATGTATAATGTATAGAGGCGGATGAAAGGCAGAGGTGTCATCTACATAACTGTTCTTTGGAATTTGAATGAGCAATACCACCTCGGTCTAATCGTGTATTTGCATGTGGGGCGGGCGAGACATAAAGACATAATTACATGTTGTTTGTGCGTTGTTTACCCAACGCGTTAGCCGCCAATTCCTGACGTTTCAGATTTAAGGGCTGCATTTGTCCCCCGCTTGTTGTATCGCGGCTGACACAGCTGTCGCCGGCGTGAAATCAGTTTTGCCAGATAGTATTTCACTACATTCCCCAGGCTCCCCGAGCTATTTGTAAGTTTGACTCTCGGCTAGCAACTGCAACAAGAATCTTTTGTTTCCATTATGCAGCAGTCAGTCAAGCTGAGGGGCCGTGTCCACAAACTGTCACCGCTGAGTGCTGTTAAGTATACCGACCACGCTTTGGACTCTCACTCCATCGCAGCCAGTTTGTCAGGGATGGGAAAGAAACGGGTTGCGCACACGAGACACACGCACGCAGAGAAGACATCCCTCAACACACACACGCACTTTCACTTAAAGCCTTGAAGGGTTACAGGCACAGTGGCAAGCTAGACTACAAAGTTAAGCATTCAGTGGCTGCCACATGCATGAATACCAAAAGGAAACCAAACATCAATTCTGTTTGGTAAAGCGGTTACCTCCCGTAGCACTGAATGCATAAAAAAACCTTCAACCAAACAAGTCTGGAAATGAAAGAAAGCATTTCTTTAAGGAAGAAAACACATAGGGGGTGTACTGAAAGTAGCAACTTTTTTTTTTCTTTTTGAGATACAACTATTTACATGTAACCAAAGACAATGTCCTTGAAACAGGTACAAACATTTTTGTTTTCTCCTCTTCCTGCGATTTTTCCAAATGACAACTCAGAAATATTATATAAAATAAAAATATCAGCTTCAGGGAAAAAAAGTAGTCTAAGCATTTTTTAAATGTCCGTTAACCGCTATGTACAGGAGTATTTACATTCTAAAATTCCATTCGAGACCAGAATTTTGCAAAGTAATTAACGGCAAAACACGGTTGCGACCGTGTTCACCGCAGCCCTACAAACCAGATAAAACTAATCTGCTTATACAGGTATGGCTGTCATTCAAATCAGTGTTCGTACATGTGAGCAGTACAAGACAGAGGCGTTCTGAAGGTTCATGTGCATCATTACAGGGAAAATGACACCAAAAAGAATAAATAAATGGGAGCTTGTGAATGTTGTCCGATGTAGACACAATGAGAGTAAAAACATGAAGCTACATGTGGCTGGACATACAGAAACGTGAAGCGATCAGGAAATCCCCCATGTCGATTAACCTAATAATTAAAGCAGCAGTAGGCAAGATTGGAGCAAATATGATTGAAAAAAGTTATTTTTTATAAAACGGTCGCTATATCCTGACAGTAGAGCATGAGACAGGTAATCTGAAAAAAAAAAGCATGTGCCTCTGTGTCCTCCGGTGCTCCTAATGGAATCTGCAAGATTTCACAGACGGGAGGTAGACAACCAATCAGAGCCGAGCTGGAGCCTTGCCGTCTCTGAGCAGCTGTCAATCACTCGCGAACTCCGATCAAACGGTCAAACTAGGCATCGCCGAGTCAGAAAATTTGGGACCGGCCGCCACGTTGAGATCAGTTGAGGAAATACCAAGCACCGCCCACCAGCCAGAGCAAACTCTCATTCTACAGCTAAACTGTACACTACAAGATGTTTCTGAAAACATTTGAGGCGAGAAATAGGCATTACAGTAACAAAATATTGATTCATATTTGACCAGCGCTTCCTAGTTTGACCATTCTATCGGAATTTGAGAGTGATTGACAGCTGCCTCTGTTGAATGAACAGCCAATAGGAACGCTCTCTCTGAAATGACCTGTGATTGGCCAAAGTCTCCCATCATGGGCAAAATTTTCTAAAGCCTGAAAACAGAGCCATGAGGAGGTGCAGAAGTCTAGTTTTCTCTCACAACACTTAAATTACAATATGCTGAAAGGTTATTATAGAATTTATGCCCCCAAAAGAAAATATTCTGCCTACTCCCGCATTACCCTATTTTATTAAATGCAGCAAGTTTTGATGAAATTTTGCGCGCTCAAGCCGAAACCATAATTCATCTAAATCTGTAACATCCATGTTATATGCCCAGCCACTGAGCTGTGTCACGTGGGATATATTCTAATAAAACATGAAATTTTAGACACAAATGACATCTCACTAGGTAAAGACTTTGCATTTACAAAGGAGGAGAAAACATTAAATTAAATACATTTTTAAAAATTAACTTCATTACAAATTCAAAAGGAAGCACAACCATCAAATTTTTTTGAGTAACTCATCACATCTGTTATACCTGTGAGTTTCAATGCATAATGTACTTACATACTCTTGAATTAATTGGATTTGAAATAAGCTAAACAAAGTAAAACATGACCAAACTGATAATGGGAGAAGGAAATCTAAAATTCCACCTGATTTGTTAAAGCCATTGAATAGGTGTTATCAGTCACTATATGCACCATAGATGTGGGTCAATAGGGGCCTACTACGTTGTCAAAGTGAAACTGAAAAGCAACACGCTGTAACATGTAAAGCTGAATGAAACGTCACGTTTTGAACACAAACAAAAAGGCCTCTTTAGGTTTAGGCAACAAAACTACAACTTCTTTGAGTTTAGGCAACAAAAAAACACAAAGACAACTACACGTTGTTGGTTTCACACAGGATGCAAACTTTGGTCACCTGGGTGAAAGTCCTGTGTTTTATGTCCCATCCATCGTCCCCGACCTCCACATACGCCGCCTGACTTCCGCTCCTGCCATAATTACTACGGTCGCTAGAGGCCGCTGTCGTGTTCTTTTATACCTTCTTTCAGTGATCTACCATGCGAATAGATGATAAAACCTACTAGTGGGTGTAGTAGGCCCCTATTGGCCCACATCTATGGGGCTTATAGCGACTGCTAACGCCTTTTCATTAGCCTGACAATAGTCTAATCGGCTGAAACTTCATAATAGCGTGTCATTTCCAAGAGCCATTATCAGTCAAATAAAGGACATCCTATCAAAGTCGGCAGGCCACGCAGTCCTGATTTCTTTAAAAATAATTCACAATTTGGGTGAGAAAAAAATGCCCTCAGAAAAAAGAGAAAACTAAAAACATAAGAGAATGCGACTTGCTAACACAGTTTACAAAATTAACGGGCACAATGAGAACATAAAAATCAAAAAGATTAAAAATACTCTCCGTCCCTTAAACATTCAAGCCAACTGCAAACATTTAGGTATGCATTCAAAATCATTCCACACAAGTTTACACATAGAGATGTCATTCTAACACCCATGAAAATGATTGTTTTTTTTCATGCTAATCGATGATTACATCCTTGGCTTTGATGTGGATGTGAGTTGAGATTAAAATGTAATGATCCAGAAAATTTGATTCAGAGGTTCACGCTCCAGCTAAGTGACCAGGAATCGAGAGCAGGCGGCTGGACAGGAGACTCCACCTCAGTGGCCTTCAAGAAGAGGTCTGCGTCGGGTCCATCTTCACGTTTGACATTCCACAGGGTAATTTGAAACTTCAGCCTAGCCTCTGCCCGATTCCCAGTAACCTGAGGATGAATCTCCATCTGACTCTGTTAGTGAAGTGGATCTGCTCGTCTGTCAGCTAGCAGGGCTTTGGTTCAGGCTGTGCTCCGGAGAGGGAGTGAAACTTTTATATTTGTGTCTTCACACGCCTTTAATCGAACAATTCAGAGTGTTCTCTTCGCAGCATTGGGGGATCTGGTGAAGTCAAGGGAATGCTGCGAGTCCTGTCGGGTACGGGGCACCAGAGTAGCCTCGGATCCCTTTTAATGTGCAGAGTGTGAGTTCCCTGTCTGGCCGTCTGTTAAAGGTGCTCCAGGTAGTCGATGACCCGCGTGATGGACTTCTGTCCTGTGGTGCCCATCGCACACTGTGTGCCGAAATAGAATAAGAAAAACAAAAAGTGTGACAGTGTTCATTTTGGCAGCTAGTTTAGATTTAGTCTTAGTCTTAAAATGAAAATGCTTTTTAGTTTTACTCACATTTTAGTCATTTTTATCCTTCATAGTTTTTAGTCTAGTGTCTTAATTTTGTCAGCTATTTTTTTCAATTTAATCATGGTCCTGTTGAGTCATCAGATCACTGAACATTTCTGAACTTTTAGTCAAACTTATTTCACATAAAATGTTATCTTCTCATTATCTGATGAAAAACAGGTTGAATGATTAAGAATGCAGCTTTGCAGTTAGTCCGAGTCCTCCTGACTGACCGCGCTCATTAATGATGCGCGGTTCAGTCGCCACCACCGGTCCATTATGAGAGCCAATCCTCCCTCCCAACATGTAAAAAATACGTGTTACTCAACCACCGGAACCAGACCCGACCCGCAAACCGCCAACTTCATGCATTATAGTAGCACAATTGTCAGGACGGAGGAGTGAGACGAGAAGGACAGACACGGAGTGCAAGGGTGCTGACTAAGGGTTTCACGGGTTACGATTCTAAATCAGAAATCGATCGAAATGTATTGCTTCCGATCTTGACCATCGAAATCAAAAGCAGGATCGACGATTATTTGTTTTCTCTCCGCCCTCGCCTACTTGCATGCGCCCGGTGCCAAATACGGCTGTACTCAAGAAATGTAACGGCCTTCTCACTCATGGTTAAAATTTTAAACCAGCACAAAAAAAAATCCCAATTACCACCATGAGCCACCATGTTCTGAACAGACATATTACATTACAAACATTAACAAAAGTAACATTTGCATTATGTAACATAAAACAACAAACTTTAACTACTCAGTCCAGCACTCAGGACCAGGCAGGTATGATGGGAAATGTGGGTGTTCCTGTTGCGACAATACTCAGGGCACTTCCTGCATGTCTATGGCATTTTACAATGCATGAATTAGCCTAGCCGCTAGCGGACTTTAGTTAGTTAGTTATTTTTCCTTACTCATCATAGATCTTCTACTCTCACTTGGTGTAACGTTAATTCACTGCATCTCCCGACAGAACAACACCTGGGTTGAATTTCAGCCTACATGCACGTTTTTTCTGCTCAACATTGTTTGAATCAGAGCAGCTGATGTTGGTAGTGAAAGCAACAAGCTAGATGACTGCTGAGTGCCGTCTCTCTGCTCTGTGCACACAAGCTCCGCCTCCTCCCTCGGTGACACCATGGGTGACACGCAGCGATCAGATGAGAGAAAAAAAGAGAGAAGAGAAAGAAGCGCAACAGGAAATGACAACAACTCCGTATTTTTAGATTACAGCACACTTGTAATGCACTGCAGAAGGAATTATGTTTTGTTTTTGTAACGATTATGTACTGAGGTGGGTCACACAGATACTGATATTGAAAAGACGCAGCTTTTATATTGTAGACTGTTGTAGTCTAATTTTTGAAACACTTTCGAAATAAAAAGGGAGTTCAGTTCTCTTTTTAAAGAAGAATTTTAAAGTGTAAATGACAGTGGCATAAAGGAGGCATAAAACCAATGATCTGTTGATCATTACGAATCAAAACATGGCATGTTTAAATTGAAAATCGAATCCAATCGTGACCTTAAAATTGGAGAATCGTGACACTCCTAGTGCTGACATGTACCACTGCACTTGTGAGGCACAGACAGAGAGGATTTTTGAGCTTCTGTTCACTCGAAAAGGCGATATTTATGAAACAGATGGGCCCGGTCTCCAGCTCTGACGGGATGAGTCACTTTCAAAGCTGCTACAAAATGCACATCTGGGACGGAGTAACTGTTCAGTTTAATATCGATGCCTGACTTATTTTTAAATTATCCTCATATCACTGCTTGAATTATGCTGCTTGGATACACAAGAATCATATTTAATTGATGACAATATATTGGGCACATTTTGTATTATAATGGCACATTACTGCCGCAAAAGCTAAGTGCCACTAGAGGCTGTGTTTTAGACTGGCTAAGATGCTATTGAGATATTTTACATGAGCGACAATCACCGAGCCTTTTCATATATTGGTTTTTAGAGCCGTTCCGGACATTATGCATTCCTGAATTTCTGCGTTAATGAAATAAAAGCTTCCATTTTCATCTAAATCATAGTGTTTTCTAAGAAAGGAGCTGAATGAAGGTGCAGAAAAAAGAAATGCAATTATATTGGAAACTAAAAGGAAATGTGGAATTACTGGCTCCTCAAAACACTGCACAAAGATGTGCTTCTTCCTCAATGACTCAAATTTAAGGGCCTTTTGTTCAATTTGCCTGGAGTTAGGGTGGCATCAACACTTTTAGGTGTTTACCCAAAAAATACCTCTGATGTCAGGGTGAAAATTATTTCTTATTCTTCAGGAAGGAAAACGATTCAATGTGTCACTATAGCACTACACTATAGCTCAGTTCTACATTTCTTTTATCGTAACAGTGACAGCCTGATGACAGGAGGTCCGTCTGGACGGTCATACTCACAGTGAGGTTCATGAAACTCAAGAACTTCTTCAGCATTTCTGTCATGATGGAGAAATCCCCTTTAGGTAGATTTTCTCTCACAGTAGTCACATTTATCTGAGAGGGACAGAGAGGTGGGTGAGCAACGACATGAATATCTTTGAGTAGGAAAAATAACCTTAAATCATACTCTGTGTGTGTGTGTGTGTGTGTGTGTGTGTGTGTGTGTGTGTGTGTGTGTGTGTGTGTGTGTCTGGTATTCTCACCTGGCTTCCCTGGCAGAGGCAGCCCAGCAGCAGAGCGGTGTAGGAGGCAACAATACTGTCCTCCATATGCTTGCCTGCATGCTGCAGAGCTACAGTGAACACAAGGGAGAAAGATAAAGATTCAGATACATACAATGTCTCTTTTGGAGGAGAGCGGTTCAAATTCTTTTCTTACTAATGGTAAGAGCTGCTGAATAGAAATGTAAACCTGTAGCTATAATTCACTGCTCAGTTACCCAACAGGCTGTTCTGTGGCTAAAGCACACAGGGAACATCACTAACAGATCAAATAAGTCCTAACTGTTTTACTGTGCTCGTTTGGTGGCCACAAGCAATGGAATAGCAAAAATGTAAACACGTTTGCATTTCTCAACTTGTGATCAGTCTGCAACCTCCGGAGACTGAAAAGTTTAGCCAATGCTGAAGTGCCTTAAACTTGCATTCTTTCTAATAGCCAGCAGGGGGCGACTCCTCTGGTTGCAAAAAGAAGTCTGATTGTATAGAAGTCTACTTCTCACTTGATTTATTACCTCAGTAAACATTGTAAACATGAGTTTCCCCCTTCCCCGCTGTCGTAGTTTCACCTGGGAGATCAGCTGTTTTGGCAGCGTAGCATCATAGAACACACTTCACTCAAACGCGACAGAAACAAATTAAAACTCACCAAAACCGTCTTGGTTAGTCTTTCCAACAATTACCAACTCTGGTTTGGTCAAAATAAACCCTTATTTCACAGCGTTAGATGTGACAATATGCTGACTCTACACACTGTTTCTCCTGATGTTTCTCTTTCTTCCTGCAGAGCAGCGTCTGAGCGGCTCTCGTTCTTCGGAGGCAGACCAATACATTAGCAAAATAAAATGACAAACATCGCCCAAAAAACCCAACAACAATGGGTGATGTACTCATTCAATCGCCCAACCCTACTTCACAATTTTCTATACAGCATAAAACAGCTGAATTGCAGAGAAATAATGTGGGCTGCAACTAATGATTATTTTCAATACAGATTCATCTGCCGATTACTTCTCAATACATCACCTGGTCTTTACAATATCAGAAAATGGTGGAAAATGTCAGTTGAGAAACTGGAACTAAGTCATTTGGGGTAAATATTGCTTGATGAATCGACTTATTGCTTCAGCTGTAGTGGGTAAATACTCTGTTTAAAAGGCGTTGTAATCCAGTGGTATACTGCAGTTTTATGGAAGAGAAAGAAACCCTGCTCTGCTGCCTCCAAATGCGAAAGTTTTTCTTGCTCCACACTTAATTAGTTGAGAAGCAAAAAAAGATAATGAAGTTGTTGCCACAGAGTAATCATTACTGCAACATTTACCACATGTATCTAGATTATGATTTTAGTCAAAGCTAAAAAAAAAAAGCAGCTCCTTACACGCACACAGATACAACTTCAAACACACACAAAACGTCTACCTTTATTTAGATCCAACTCTTCATCCTCCTCCTCTTTCTTCTCGTTCTCTTTCTTCTCGGCTTCTTGGTTCTCGTTGGGTTCGGCCGCCACCCACTGGATCTCTCCCGACGTCTCCTTCCACTCTCCGCTTTGGTCCAGTGCCGGTTTGGGCGCCTCGCTGATGAGGTCGTCAGTCTTCGCCTCAGCCAGGATGGCAGCACGCTCCCTCTCCAGGAAGAGCTACCATTTAGAAGGAAATCAACTGATGTGAACTCCAAACACAAACTTTTTTTTTTTTTTTTTAAATTGGAGCCAAGTAACACAGCTGATTTTTAATAATTTAAAGGGAATAAAGGGATAGCAGTTAAGCATGATAGCCAAGTTATTTCTTCGGGGCGAGGTCAGAAGGCAATTGGGTATGCCAAAAACTCCCCGACAGTGAAAGAATTTTAAAGTTAATCACTACTTTACTCTCAAAGGCTCCTTTCAGGCTTTCAGAAAACTGCGCTAATGAGTCAGTCGGGCAAGGAGTTTGGTTAAAGTAATATCAATAATGAAAAAAAACATTAATAAAATTCCATTTTTATCTTGAAATTCAAATCCACAGTTTGCATCGATTTGCACTTGCTTATAACTTATGTTCAGACTGTCAAATGTATGCAACTTCAGACTTGATGATGATTTTTTTTTTCTCTTTTGCTCATCACTGTTTCTGCTCACATCCTGACTTCAAAAGAAAACTGTAGCCAAGACAAAAAAAAAAACACACTGACTGCTAAAATATTTATTAATGAGTCCTGGCACAATTCCTACCTGCACCAGGGCAGCCAAAGCACCGGAGAGCTTGGGCTTGACAGCCCCGTCTCCCTGAGTCTCAGCTGTGCTCGGTGGTGCTGACGCTGCCGCCGCTGTGTCTGATTGTGTTGGGTCAGCAGGCTGCATCAGGCTGTCTTCCAGACAGGTGTCGTCGACTATGTACTCCATGTCCACCAGACAGTGGCGGTTTCTGGAGCTATACTCCACAAGGTTAATTAGTAGACCCAGACCCTGGAATACACAACAAAATACACAAATGAAGACGCTTGTACACACAGACATACACGGAGCAAACGCAGGTTGGTGGAATATCTTTTAAACAATTATGGTGGTGTTGTTTCGTTTGGTTCCAAGACACCTTACCAGTACTCGCACGTCAAAGCGCTGCTCCTGGGGGATGTAGCGTGGGACTCGGAGGACGCAATTCAGAGCGGTTACGGTTAGCTGTTCCTGTTCACCTGTCTTGGTGCTTCCCCACTCTGTAGATAAAAATAACATCTGTATTAAGCTCCGCTCATACTAGTCTATATACTCTGTTAAGCACCTGAAGCCTGGATGATACAGATGAGGTCTATTTGAGCACATTAATAAGAATATTAGGGCTGTCAATGGATTCAAATATTTAATCGCGATTCATCTTATCGCACATTTCTTATCTGTTAAAATGTACCTTAAAGGGAGATTTGTTAAGTATTTAATACTCTTATCAACATGGGAGCTGGCAAATATGTTTGCTTTATGCAAATATGTATAGATTTATTACTGGAAATCAATTAACAACACAAAACAATGACAAATATTGTCCAGAAACCCTCACAGGCATTTAGCATAAAAAATATGCTCAACTCAAAACATGGCAAACTCAAGCCCAACAGTGCTGACTTGACTATGACTTGCCCCAAACTGCATGTGATTATCATAAAGTGGGCATGTCTGTAAAGGGGAGACTCGTGGGTACCCATAGAACCCGTTTTTATTCACATATCTTGAGGTCAGGGGTCAAGGGACCCCTTTGAAAATGGCCATGCCAGTTTTTCCTTGCCAGAGTATTTTTTATTTAGCGCAAGTTTGGAGCATTATTTAACCTTCTTCCCGACAAGCTAGTATGACATGGTTGGTACCAATGGATTCCTTAGGTTTTGTAATTTGTTATGATGTCAGTATCTTAACTCTAGCTTTAACAGCAAGTCCGCTACAACCTAAAAATAGCAAGTTGCATCAATGCGTTAAAGAAATTAGTGGCGTTAAAACAAATTTGCGTTAACTTTGACAGCGCTAAATAATATAGTCCAATACCATACATCACAATGTTGAGTATGCAATATCACGTATAACACAATCAAACTGATGTTTAATGCATTAAACTGAGCTCCATTGTTATGCAGCAGCCCTAATACTGAGTCATTGCCCAGCCCCGAATATCTAGAAATGCCAGATAAAAGCAACAAACACAAAACAAAGGCAAACAAAAGCAAAAATATCATATATATAAATGAGAATACCATTGTCGTGGGTAAGGTTGAGCAGCACTCCTATGATGGCCCTCATGCAGTCCTCCACAGCCTTGCCCACGTTACTGAAGCTGCAGTGGGGCAGCGTTGCACCCGACAATGACAGAGAGCTGTTGTTTAACGCCCTGCTGTATCGCTGAATCATATCCTCACAGTACCGCAAAGCTCTGGTGAAAGTAAGAAAAACATACTGATGAGAGAAATTAACCTTTTCCACTCTTCAACCTCTTTTTCATAGACCCATTGTTGTCTTTTTTTAGGGTGGTACGGGGGGTCTTTAGGGGGAGATAGCAGGTCAACAGTAGAAGTCACATAGAAGTGGTGTACATCATCTGAAAGCTGGGAACCTGAAGATTAATATGAGATGCAGCTCAGCACTGTGTGTCAAGTTGTTCTAGTCATAAATCATAAATTAAAAAATAATTGACTGATTAATTTAAATAAATGTTGAAAGTGTATAAGTGCTAAGATTAACATTATGACAGAAGTATATGATGGCCATCCCCATGCTCACTTAGGTCTCATGAGTTGTTGCAGCAATTTTTGTTTCACAGGTTTGGTGCTAAATTTAACCATTTTTTACCACTCGAGAATTGATCAAAATGATCAATAATCCCTCTAAAATACAGCATTAAGACACCAAGACCTTGAGGAACACCATAGAAAAAGCAATGCTGTGATTTGGTATCAAAAACTTTTGACATCTGGAGATTTCTGCAAGAATTGCATTTTTCTGCGACTGGATGGCGAGTACTTCTGTTATGGAAACTGCTCAGAAACCCCCTTGTTGTCAATCTACCTAGGAAAGCCAATCATCCTCTGAATGCCCTAGGTTTCTAGTTTGTGGCTGTAAAGTTTCATGGGGCTGTGATTATCCAAGAGGTCACCACAGGTTATTACAGTACATATATACAGTGAGGGAAAATTAACATCTAACATCATCACACATGCATAATTGGGCTCACTGAATCCACAAGAGTCTCAGATTTACAGTGGTATCCAATTTATGTAATTCCAAGACTGTTTAGGGACCCCAGTATGGAGAAATATTCAAATACACCATTTTAGAATAGGCAAAAATAATAATAATTTATACTGCATGCATAAAACTGCATTGTTTTTGCCCCAAACTGCATGTAATTATCATAAAGTGGGCATGTCTATAGAGGGGAGACGTGTGGGTACCCATAGAACCCATTATCATTCATATATCTTGAGGTCAATGGATTCTTTAGGTTTTCTAGTTTCATATGATACCAGTTTCTTCACTCTAGCTCTAAAACTGAGTCTGCTATACAGTATAGACTCTGAAAAATGTAAAGTCAGCTGAGGGCGCCCTCAAGGAGTGGAAGAGGTTAAAGAGCAAAGTTATACAGCAGAAATTCAGTACATTTTGCAGAAAACAAGCACAAGGGTGAAGAACAGAGGAGGAAGAGGTGAACATAAACAGAGAAGAGGAGCAGGAGAATTAAAAACACAGATTTCCATTATAAGACACAACCCGAATGCCATTTTGTGTCCACCAATACAGATATATACTACATAATATATGATACATCTTTAATGGCTCCAATGCTAACAATTATGGTAATCGGGGAGCTAGTTATGCTATTGTCTATTACTGTAAGTAGAGATGTTCCGATACCTGTTGTTGTTTGCTATCGTGCAAACAATAACCTAACTACCTGCAATCAGTTCTTCTTCACTGTTCTAAAACAGTAGCTGCCAGTGGGATACATTTAATAAATTATGGTATCGGATCGGTTCATAGACTGGCGTACTCGCCGATACCAGATCCCGAATTTTGGGCAGTATCGGACGCATTTCCGATACTGGTAATCGGTATCAGAACAAATCTAACTGTAAGGTCTGTGCTTTACTAGTTATTCCTTTGCTTCAATGAGGTGAAGATGTTTTCATTAACGTCACACAAGTAAAAAGACCCATAACACCCCCGAGGACACGGTTTAATATGATGGGTACAATAGTGTTCCAAAAAGTAAACTGAATGAAGTGTTGTTATATTAGTCAGCGCCTCAGTATGTGTTCGTGTCCAGTCAATAATAGCTCCAAGCTGTATCTGGTGCTCACCTGGCAGAGGAGACAATGAGTTGTGAGTCTTTGTAGGCAATCAAGTAACCCTGGTTTTCTGGGTTCTGCACTGTCACCTGTTGGCAGGAGATGAAAGAGAAATCAAATCAATAGAGGAGAAAGTACATCGAAAGGCTCAAAAGGGAGCCAAGATACAGAAAATGAGGGGAGACACTTTTGTTTGGGTCAGACTTTCGATCAGTGACTCTGTAAGTGAGATAGCTGATAAGAACCCATTCTGTTTTTTTTAAACAAAGACTTTCATAAAAGGTAACAATAAAAGTTACCATCCGCTTCACAGTACTCAATTACTCTTGTCCTCGAGTGTCACTCTTGTAGGACTTCGATGAAAGAGGAACTTGACAGAGCAGTACTTACACTTTCAAGTACTCTCAGACACCTCTCAGCCCCCCATAAAGACGCTACGAGGTTCTCCTTGTCGTCCTCTTGGCTCAGGTTCTGCACGCACTCTTTCACTGCGGTAACACAAAACGCACAAGGCACATGATTTTTTTTTCTTATTACACATCCCGACAGATACATGAACATCAACAGCTGTGACAGTTGATCTTGGAAAGCAAATCTATGCATATACAAGTATAAAGACAAAAGACCTGCATCTATGCATCCCACACACCTACCTTTGTCAACAATATGGTCCAAACCTCCCAGTAGTCGCAGCTCTTCTTTGAACCAATCCCCGGCTCTCTTGGAGGTTAGAGAGAGCAATGTCTCCATGGCAAGGTGGCCCGTCTACAACAGAAAAAACACCAACATGTAAAATCTGAAATATCCTGCACACACTTTTATTTGGCATGACACTCTTTCCCCACATTTTTAAACCTGAAATCTGACAGTATAATGAGGATGCGATCACATTTTTGATAATCATTTGATAATATCGCCATGTATGCTTGCATTACAAGTTGATTGTTTAATTACTTATCTCCACCCAAAATATATTCTACTTCTATCAATTTAAGCTAGCTGGTAAGGTATATAAAGGAGAAAATGTGAATAGTGCCATCACTATAATATCACAAGGGCACCAAAAGACACTAATGCAGGGGTGAAAGTAGATTGAAGTTCTTGCCGGTACTACTAGGCTACCCCAACCGTCATCACTTGATATTGTTCTCCTCCCAACCCCCCCTGAACACACGATTCAATGCCTGTATGGTATTGAAAGAAATTAGAAACACTTGACATCATGTATAGCAAATGATTTATCTAAACGGTGAAAAGTGCTGCAGAATAATTTGTAAATGTTGACAAAACTTTTCAAGTTTTGAGTTGTTGTTCCGACTAAAGGGGGCATTCACGTGAATTTTAAAAGTCGGGAACTCGTGTTTCCGATTATTGCTATACCACATGAATGCAGCACAAATGCCCTATCTCGCAATGTTAATGAAAGTGAAACAGCATAGCCACATGTGTCAACAAATGGAGCCGTGATTAGGGATATTTGATACACCACACGGTTGTATACAGCTGGATACATAGTAGAGGTCGACCGATTTATCGGTCGGCCGATTAATCGGGCCGATTATTTTACATTTTTTCATAATCGGCATCGGCCGATGCCCGAGCATATTAGGCCGATTATCAAGCAGGCACATCTGCGGGCAGCCCAGTGTTGTTGTTGCTGTGGAACACGTGTGACACCGCCCCTTGTGTGTCAATCAAATTACCATTCTGCCTGGAGAAACCGGTAGGCTTAAATTCTTCTCTTTCAAAGCCCTATATATTTAATTGGTTAGATATGAAATGCTCCGACGTTATCAATTCTGTTTTTGGTAACGGAGAATTTCTCTCCGTAGGTGACGTTAGCTGTGTGCGGGGCGGAGCAGCTCTCACAGACACGCTGCTGCAGCGCAGACACACACACACACACACACACACACACACACACACACAGAGCTTCTGCTCTTAGTAACTATGACGGAGAAAACTCAACTTATAAAGCGTGATTACACTTTACTAGAGTTGATGCTGACAATGCTTGTCATAAGTGCAAGTTTGCGTGTGATGGCGGAAACACGAGCAATTTGTCGAAACATTTAGCAAAAAGTTCACTTCCTCATTAAACGTGTCTACGGGTCCTTTACAGCCTCTATGACGTCACTGGCCTGTTTGTAGTCCGCAGCATAGCAGATATGAGCAGCAGGCTGTGTAATACGAGTGAACAAAGTTATTATTATGTTTTGATCACTTAGATTATGGCCAAATAGCTTGTAACAGTGTCTGTCAACAAACATAAATAAAAAACATGCTTTAGGACAGTTTTGAAAAGGTGCTTAAAAGGTTTTGAGCCCTGTACTATTACTACTATTAACCATCATGCACAAAATAAAATATGCACTGCAGTGCAGACACAAAGTGCAAAGTGGAGAGACAGACCATAAGTGTTGTTCAATAAATGTTTACTTAAGTTAAGACATTTTGTGTATTATTTGTTATTATTAAGCTGTTATATTTTATCAGATGGAGGAAAAAAAGAAAACCAGCCAAACATATCGGCAAAAAAAAATCGGCATCATATATCGGCCATCGGCTGTCCTGATTCTGTAAAAAATCGGCATCGGCATCGGCCATAAAAAACCCATATCGGTCGACCTCTAATACATAGCCTACAGTAGTGCACAGACGCCGTTTCCATGGTTGCCACGCATAGCGCCAGGCGTTTACTAGTAGAACGTTTATCTGCATGAGGAGCGCAGTCAGACCCCGCGGATCTAAGCGAGTACGCAGGAGGAGTGTCGCTCCCCGTCTGAAAAGACCTTAATGCTTGTACAACACAAACAGCAAACAAACAAACTGAAAACATAACCTCCTTGGCGGAGGTAACTAACTGTGTGTTGACCTGATGTTAGCAGCTGTGTTATCTTGTTGTAAATGCGACCGTGAGTGACGGGTTGTATATGGGTTTTTGGCAAGCAGCCGCTGTCCCCTCTTCCCGGTACTGCGTACCGGCACTGAATCTTATAGACGGAGTACCGGACCGTACCGGCCTACCTTTCACCCCTGCACTAATGCCTTTATTGGATCAATTCATTTGTGACTCTAAAAACATCAGTGCAGTTCAACGGAGTAATCTTCATGGGAACACCTGTCATTCTTCACATCTACTTCCGTATAATAAAACTGTGATGTTCAAGGATCACAATCACTAAATTAAAGTGCATCTACACCATTTTGTTTTACAGATAACACAATATATCTTCCACAAACAGGTACTCAGTAGTGTATTAGGAGAGGAGTAGAAGAGAGTGAGGTGCATTAAAAACAAATTAGTCAACATTAACATTTTATGCTCAGTTTCACAGATTCGGCTTTTACTAAAACATTTCCAGTGAAGCCATTTAAGTATTAATGAAGTTTTGCTTGTTAAAGAAAAAAATCATTAAAAAAAACCTCAGAGAAGGTGGTTACTTGTTTGACCTCCAGAGGTGAAGCTTATTTGTTGTATTTATTTAATTATTTAAGGACAACGTACCGTGATGTTTTCCAAGTCGAGGTGCTTGTTGTGCACGGTCTCACACAGCTTCCTGATCTTCTCCTTGACCTTTTCCACCTCCTTTGGGGTGAGCTGATCCTGGTGGGCTGAGTAGTCCTGGTCCAGCTCCAGCAGCTTGATCATAAGCTCCAGACAGGCCCTGTCCAGATCCATGTTGAGACGATCCCGACTCAGGATGTACATCAGGGAGGCCGTGCACAGACCAAGGTTCTGATAGGACGACGGAAACAAGGCTTTAACAAAGTGGCGTAGGCGGTGTGGAGCAAACAGAGGTGAGACATGGTGGTCAACGGTTTTAACACGCTGGAGGAGCTGGAAAAATCTGAATACCTGTCCACTATCACTACTACAGCATTCTGTGCAACCAAGAAAAGAAATTGCACACTAAGAAAATGTTACACTTCAAGGATAACTGAAACCGTACAGAAGACCTCAATGCTTTGGTTTGAATGTAATAATTAAAACGGAAATTATGACTTTTAAATAACTGCAGGCATGTAGACATTAATCATCCTCTTCATTAGCAAATATTGCGTAGGTGTTGTACAAGATACTAAAACAAACATCACCCTTGTGCGAATAAATGTAGCATTTTTATAAAGCTGCTCTGTAACATGCAGATTACGCTGCCATTGCTACTTAGGCCAGTTCAAAATACTGACAGTTTAGCAATAAAGATAACAGTACAGACTAACAATGCAGGTCAGCATGTCTCGTCAGAAAAAACATCAAGCCATGATATATACTGAAAAATACATTTAAGTGTATATTTGAAACACTGAGTTGTGCATTTGTGAAACTGTAAAAAAAACTACATTAAAGATTAAAGCAAACTTGGCAATTAGTTTCTGGAATAACTGTATTTGGAGCAAGTGTGTGGTCTTTTTTGTTACTTTTGGGTTATTCAGTAGCCAAGTGCACCAGCTAAGGTTCATTGGTTCAAAACTTTGGACCTGAACCTTAAGGGCATACATTTCCATCAAAGAAAACAACAAAAGCAGTAGGGGTGGGAGAAAAAAAAAAAAAAAAATATATATATATATATATATATATGTATCGCATTTTTTTTTTACGATTTTGAAATCAATTTTTGAACGCCATAATAGATATATTTGCTTCATTTGAGTCTATGCGGAGGTAGAAGGAAGTTAACGCTTTTATTTTTGTAGTCAGAGTAACGTGACGTCATATCCGTTCCGTATCCGTCACCAAAACAAACAAACCAGCCGAAATTACACTATAATGACACAATAAAAACTACACATACAGTAAAGTATGGAAAAAAAAAAATCACAATACATATCGAATCGGCACCCAAGTATCGAATCGGGGGATAGGTGCATCGTCCCAGCCCAAAAAGCAGTAATTACTCAAAAGTGTCAAACATATTATCATTTGTCACTACTTTTTAAAACATATTTTGAGGAGACTACGGGTGACAGGAAAGAGTTTTACTGACCGGGTGTTGTGGAGCATCACTGAGCATTTTGAAGACCTGGGCCACTTTCCCTCTGGCCCGCAGGTGCATCCTGAAACCGGGCATGGCACACCGCGTGGCCAGGCTGATTATACTGCAGCAGTCAGAGAAGAAGAGAAATAAAAGGGAGAGAAAGTATGGATTACAGAAATGTTGGGTCAAATATTTATCCCTCTTGTGCTAAAAACTAAAATGAATGAGACAGAATATGGCACGGCCTACTTCCAAATCAGCATCAACCTGTTCTGTTTTGTATTTCTACTCTCTCTTTTCACCCTCTTCTCTCTGCATGTGTAAAAAAAAAAAAAAATACTAAAGCACCAAAGGAGGCCGGACTCCATGCAGCTTTTTCTGAAGTCAAGGTTGTCTCTCCTGAGTGGATTTCATTTTCACAACAGAATGGCCGTGTGCTTTATCAGACTACAGAAAAAAAAAGAGCTTTATCTCAGCACATTACTTCAACAGATGGTGGAAATAAAAGTGAGACGCATAAACAGAAAAGGGCAGAGAGGAAAGCAAAATATAGGTACACATCGTGCCTCTATAGGGCTCATTATTTTCTGTCTTAATTTAAAAACAACAACATTTGTTTAACCTTTTCCACTCCACTCCTGTTTTTCATAGACCCATTTTTGTCTTTTTTTAAGGGGGTTACAGGGGGTCTTTAGGGGAGAGAGCACATCGGCAGTATATGTCACATAGAAGTGGTGTACATCAATTAATTAATTTCCTTGAGGAAAACCATAGAAAAACCCATTCTGTGATTTGGTTTCAAAAACTTTTGACATTTGGAGATTTCTCCAAGAACTGCTGCATGTGTCCATGACAACGCAACTCTCCCGGATGGGTGAACTGGGGTCTCAGTTTCCTGTTTTGCCTGCTACAGCCTCTGAAAAAAGGAAAGTTGGCCGAGGGCCCTCAAGGAGTGGTAAAGAGGTTAAATAAAATAAAAACTACAAGAATACCAGAAGTGGATGGTTCTTCATCAAGAAGTGCAAAAACGGTCACTGTTGGTATATTGCATGTGAACAAGAAACCTGAAAACCCCTTGTTACACTCTCTGATGTCTCTTTAAAGATATTTACTTTGCATTGCTACCTACTGCTGCTCTCTGTTAGAATAATTAGCATTGTTTTGTTTTATCTAATGAGGGATAAAAATGTAAAAGCTTTGATCAACTAAAGCAGCTGTTCATGTAATTGCCTTATAAATAGGCTAGGCTGATAAATGAACAAACTTTGGGTGACAGGTGCTTGTTCCATTCAATCAACTTAGTGAGGTACTTGGTACTCATACAAATCAATACCATCAGCATGCCACTAGAAAATAAAGTCTATGTCCAAGCAGACTTAGAGCACTGAAGTGCTCCTCTGTAGAACTGCACAAAAAAAGGCAGCACCAAATGTTTCATTCCACTTACCTAAGGCATCTTGTGTTGAGTGGCTGGCTGCTCTTCAGCCCTGTCTCCAAGTACTCAAAATCATCGGTGAACTCTTGATTCTCTCCGAACTCCACCACGTCGTTGAAGTGCTTCACATGCTGCACCACCGTGTACAGCTGGTGAAAGGGTAACAAGGGTTAATTACAGCTAATTGGGAAGCAGTGCATACGTCCAGAGCCACAATCAACTCGCACAAACGCAGCGAGAGAATTGCTCTCATTGTTAAATTCCTCTCTATTGGTTCCATTACCAGCAATAGCTGACTGTGCTAATACCCCCTCATCAATAAAAGCTCAGCATGTGGAGTTAGGGCCTGATCAGCAGTTGACTCTCTTATGTTTACCAGTATCAACAGTCATGCTGTGTGTGCTCTCAGCACGACACGGGAGGGCGGACCAGGGTTTAAGATAACACCAGTGTGTGGTGACAGCTTAGCAGAAGCCATTTTTACCTCGGGGGATCTGTTGCTAACAGCCTGATCTGGGGGCCCAGAAGGCCCATCTGTAAATGACACAAGCTGGAGGGGAATTTAAAGGCCCAGACACACCGAGCCGACATCAGAGAACTAGCGGCGATGAAGGCCGACTGTTGCGTCGCCTCACGTCGCCTTTTTCTTGGCCGACAAGTTGCATTTGAACGCATCGCAAAGAATACAGCCGACGGCCATTTAGCATGCACGTTCTGCGCCTGCGTGGGAGGAAATAACTCTCCACACCAGCAGGCGGCGGTAGTCTGTATTCGTCGTTCAAAAAGGGGAAACCGACAGACTGAGGACTGCGGAAATAAAAGCCGTTGTTATGATACGTACATGAAACAAAGTAGCGTTTGTCGACCATTTTCACACCACTCTCACTCACCGTTTAGCTTGGCTTGCTTTCCTCACTACCGTTTCTCTTCTCGTTCACTGATTCGTTTAAGCTTAACAGCCAATCAGAGTGATTCCTCTAACCGATTTCTCTTCGCCGCCGATTCGGGAAGACTAGAGCCGACGGTGCGGGACACACCGCAAAAACTAGGCCGACAGACGCTCACCGACGGCCCCAAACTGTCCGACGACCGACCGGCAGCTTGGTGTGTCAGGGACGTAAATGAACAGCTGCAGTCCTCATTGCTACCTCCAATCCACAAAGGGGTTCAAGTAAACAACAGTGAGCTTGACATGCATCAAATGAATGCTATCCCTTTACTGTATAACCTGCATCAAAATGGGTAAAAGCAGCTTGGCTGAGTATGAAGAAAAGAGAGATTCAAATCATAACAGCATGCAAACAAATGTAGTAAAAACTAAAAACACAAATAAGCTTTTAGCTGCGACAGACAGTGCCTCCTCCCCCCACCGCGTTGCACAGCAGACGTCTGAAAACATCTGTGTGCTCCGGACTCACCTCCTTGTGCTCCTTCCTGCATTTGAGCGCAGTGACAATATCCTGGTTGAGTCGTGTGGGGATGGTCTCCGACTTAATGACTTTGGGCGGCGGCGGCGGGGCTTTGAACAACCCATCATCTTTATGGGAGTTGCTGTCCTTGCTGCTGCTCGATAAAATTGCCTGAGGAAGAAAAGAGGCGGAGAAATGGGGCTCAAACCAAAGTAACAAAATCCGTTTAACGACATGTCTGCCAGATTTAGCACAGCTGAATAGTCTGTTAAACACACAAGTCTTTAATAAGTGTTGTTAACATATGTCAGATGAGGTAGCGCAAAGTTAAAAACTACTTTTAAATCCTCTCTCTTATTAGCTCGGCTCTGAACAAACATTTATTTCCATGGGGGGGATTCAACGCAGCATAAACAAATTAACACAGGTTCACTTGCCTAGGAAAATAACTGTGAACAGAAAGAGACTAATTTGAGCAATTAAACAAAACGGTTGACTACGACTACTAAGAGACCAATAAGCAATATCTTGGGTTGTGAACAGTGGGGAATGGAGAATTCTGTAAACAAATGGTACTAGTTATTAGCAATCGCTTAACATAACACTCTGTGATATTGTTTGCCTGCTTTCTGTGCAAAATGAATGCATACATTTCAAATGAGAACTTTAAACTAGGGATGCACCAATACCGACACCAGGTATCAGGTATAGGGTCCGATACTGTGCTCATGTACTCGTAAAACTACTCCGATACAACAGCACCCGATACCACTGTACGGCACCGTGATGTTAACCAACAAGATCGGTGCCTTGCGTGCAGAGGTGCAGTGATTCGAGTGCCTAACAAGCCGCCTAGCTGCTGCGATAACCCGATTATCAGCTGCTCTGTGTGCGCAAAACAGCCGGGCAACTAAGTCCCCAGTTCACCCGTCCGGGAGAGTTAGCGGCCACGATGTTGTCTGCAGCCACTTTAGTCTCCACCGCGTCAGTTGGTTTAGCTGCGAGGTTGTCAGCTGTGTGTCTGCCTGGCGTACTCTGTCAGGGTTTCCGCCAGTGTATTGCAAGCCCGGCATAACGTTAGTGAGCGTCCGGTCTAGAGAGAGAGCGTGTGTGTGATGATGAGTATGAAGCTAGCAGTAACATTATATCTGTGTAGCAGTGTGTGTACAGTTTATTTGTTGGTGAATCGGGATGTGACGGTGGGGAAATTTCCCACCGTTTAATAAACTTGCGACAACACCGGTGTTACCGATTACACCAGACATTTTACAAGAAACACCGGTAACACCGACTACCGTGACAAGCCTATTGGTGAATATATGCTACAACTCCTCAAGACCCAAATCAAGGGTCTTGCTTGCCACCTGCTGATTAAAGTGAAGGGGGTTAGCCCCGGAGTTCGCAACAACTCCGACTCAGACACACTTAAAGTGGGCTGACCTTTAAGGTGGACCAGCTATTGTCTTTAAAGTGACAAGCCACTCCTGAGTTTTGCCCAGGTTTTTTTTTAATATTTTTACCACTAAAATGGTTAAATATTAACATCCCTACTGCAAACTATGCTCTGTTTCTATCAGGAAAACACAGAGTTGAATGTGAAAATGTCAGCAACAGCATCATGTGTATTTTATTTGTTACAGTCAGAAAGTGAGGAACATCTGATCAAAATAAAACATGTTTTTAAAGTCATTGTTAAAACTGTAATAGTATTATTAAGTACGCATATCGGTACTCAGTATCGGCAAGTACCCAAATATAAGTAGTTGTACTTGTGCTTGGTCTGAAAAGACTTTATTGGGCAAAAAAAAAAAACACACAACACAATAAAGTGAAACTCAATAGCAATAACCCCTAAGGGAGCGTTATCTTACCGGAGCAGTTTGAGATCGAGAAAGTAGAGGCACAGGTATCTCTTCAGGCTCAGGTTGGTTCCAGTGGCGAGCGTTGTACACAGCTTTAGCAGGGGACTGGAACAAAGTAAGATTTTAAGAATTGGTTAGATATCTAAACAGAGACAAAGCATAACACCTGATGTGATGTTAGTGTACAATGTACACTCATTCGTTCATTTACTGATAGATAACTGCATCACCGTCTCCATAAACCATTCTGGCACAAAGCCTAAGTTATTGTTGTGAATAAGCACAACTGAACAAATAAATATTGCATGCTGCAATCATGATGATAGACTGAGACAACAGCAGCCTCAAGTGTGGAGCACAACAGTCCCAAAGCAGCACAAAACATTTCCTGTAAATGACACACGAGTGTGACTCAATTATATATTGCAAAGACAATGTGCGGAGTTTTGAGGATGATGTAGAAACAGTAAACACAAAGAATTAGGAACACAGACCACAAATAACCCAAAGCCACAGCAAAACATGATCTAGATAAGCAAATACAGGCATTACGCAAAATACCACAAATCAAAGCAGAGTTGTTTAGATAAATATGAGCCTCACCAAGAGGTAATATTCAAACCCCCTTCATTTTGGAAGACCACGTGGGGTGCGTGCTACTGAACACACATTTAACCCATTCATGCGAGACTGCTGTCAAAAGTTAATCCATTCAGAGCCTCAAGTCTGCAATTGTAGTTCTAGCACACACTACAGCTGAAAAAAAAAATATATATATACATTACATAAAATGACAACCACATAATTTTCCTGCCCCCTTGCTCAATTTTTCTCTGATGCTCTCTCTCATTATCTCTGTCTATTTTCAGACAAGCTGGGTATTCTGTCATGTAAATGTCATTTAAACATCAATAACATAAAAAAAAAGTCCATGTTCAAAGCCAAGTAGCGTCAGACCCGAGATCAAACCTAGCCAGGGGGAAGGCCGTGAAGGCAGGTTAGATGACAAAATAAGTTTTGAGTTAAAGCAGGCAGAGAATGACAGATATTTATAGTATGCTCGTATACCTTTTTGGGTCCACTGAAGATCTTTTTGAGTCCACTACCAGTGTCCTTGGATTTGTCACTTGGCTTCCCTGAGCGTCTATTCTGCCCCTCAGCGCCGCCAAGACTGGAGTCATCAGCGAAGTCACACGTATCTGTTGGATAAACCAGATTGTTGATGGCGAGAAACGAGCTATCAGTGTGTGAACAGTGTCCGAAACTAGCTTTTTGACTCACCGGCCAAGGGGACTAGTAGATGAAAAAAATCCAGCGGCTAAGTATATTTTTTACCGGCAAAAATAAGGTGTCACATATGCATTTGTTTCAGTACGTTTCAGTGAGTTAATAAGGTTTATGTTGAATACAAAACTAAAAGAACTTAATCAATAATTAATTTGCAGGTTTGTTTTGATTTTGATGTCAACAATGCAGCTAAGCTCTAGTATAGTTAGGTACACAATATCACCAAAACTGCACAGAGACTAACTCTTACGGTAATTGAGAGTAATTAGATGACCATATCTCTAGAAATGAAGGATGAGCTCACCCGTATTGCTGCTGGCCTGGCTGTCCTGAGAGTCACTGGTATGAGGGCTGTCCACACCGGAGCTCAGAGCAGCTAAGGCCGCAGCCGCCTTCTTGGCCTTCT
Organism: Sebastolobus alascanus; assembly: GCA_916701645.2. Lineage (NCBI taxonomy): Eukaryota > Metazoa > Chordata > Actinopteri > Perciformes > Sebastidae > Sebastolobus > Sebastolobus alascanus. The sequence goes on along the minus strand of CAKAOJ020000055.1, from coordinate 447,138 downwards.
TCTCTTTGGCCTGAGAGCTCTCCTCGTCGCTGTCACTCTCGCTCAGGTCGTCGAAGCCAAAGTACTTGATCTTGTAGCTACTCTTGCCTGCCATGCCACCTTCTGGACCCTCCTCGGCCTCCCGGTCCTCTTTGTCCTCAAAGCCAAAAAACTCCAGCTTGGTCTCAGTCTTGGTCTTCTTGGTCTTTGTCTGGGTGGGTCTGTACCTGCGAAGATACAGTGAGAGGATTTGTTTCTTGTTTGTTTGTACAAGCAAAACTAAAAGCCCCCAATGAAGTTAAACAAATAAAAAGAAAACCGAAGTACGGGTCCAAAGTTTTATACAACTCAATGAACAGAAAAAAATCCTCTTAATTTTGGACAACTGTTCACAGCAAAGACGCCACAATGTTACTGTTTAGAAACCACTAAAACAGGATGCATACAAGTAGATTGATGTATGTAGTAATTGCATAACTATAATAGAGAACACACACTACATACACTAATGGAAGAGCTGACTTAGACAGTCAAGTTGAAAGTTCTTATTTTCTACTTACTATCATTTAAGTCAATTCAGTCATGGTGGCTGATGTGACATTAAATGCTATGATATTGATATTAAAGAGGATATGAAACATGCATGTTTTGGCACTTGTAGTGCCCAAATATATTAGAAAAAACACCTTGCAAAAATCAGATCTTAAAAAAGTTGATAAAACCACAGATATGACAAATATATTTTGTAATTTCTACATAACTATCCAGCTAGTGAGCCACCATGTTGGAGTGACATCACTGCATACGTAACGAGGTTGGTTTGCCTCCAGTGACGGACGGTCAGACGGTCAACATTTTGGGTTTAAAAGTAAGATATTTTTCCAAAAGTAAATTATTTTGCCTTACGTTGGTTCGTGATGGCTACGATATTTTTTTTATTTGCCATTGGACATGTGTGACGCCTTTTCGGCAGTTAATATGGGGAAACATTGCAGCGTTAGTGAACAGTGTTAATCCCACCGTTATGATAACATTATACGAGACGGCAAGTTACATGTCAACAAACGCTATAATGTGGGCTTCAGATTAAAGTAGTGCTTTTGTGTTTACTTTCTTAGCGACCCTGGAAGAGGAGGAGAGACAGGTGATCAGAGAGGGGAGAGGACGGGAGAGCTGCAGCTGGACTCAGTGCCCATCGGAGGGCTCTTCCTCTTCACTTCTGCCAGCCAGCGCTGCAGTACTGATCTCCATTTCAGCGGCAGTTTATACAAATGTACTGTTTTGTCCTTGATTTTAACCTTGTAAAACTCATTTCGACATCCAGAAGCAATACAATAGTGTCCTCCAGTTTTGTTTTCTTCTGTCCCGTGTCTCCTCAGTCTCCGTCTTTCACGGTCTCTACCGCTGTGTCTGTGTAACTCCGTAACTCTTTAAATGCTTACATTTGTCATGTTTGTTATATAATTGTTGATTAGAGTGGAAATCCATTTAGTAAAGCAGCTTAACTTGGTTGACTGCTTCATTTCCACGTTAACATTCATCTAGATGTATAGAGTACACCTTTGTGCTATCCTCTCTTGCATTAAATTTCAAACTATCATAAAGCAACAACTTAGACTTTGGCAGCGAGTAACACCTCCAAGAACGTGACGTGCCTTTAGAATAAAAGTCTTGCAGGAAGTGATTAACCTACTCAAATACCACTTCCAGTTCTGCTCCACTTTGTAACAATGCAGGGACTGTATGACAATACCATACTTGATAACATAAGCCTGAAGACAGATTGTTCCGTTCAGACATTGATATTAAGGGCTATACTTATAATACAGTGAGTATTTTGCTCCTCGGCAGCTGAACAAATTGTATTTCATACGATTCAGTTCTAACAGTGGATCCAGTGAAGCTGAAGACAGGCTGTTCAAAGCCGCGCTGTTATAAAGTGTGTGTGAATAAGTGCACAAAGAAATGCAATACAAAAGTGATTCATTATTAGTGGCCATTATTTGTGGCTCATGACTCATTTTACTTTGTATGCAAGGTACTAGATATTTCTTCTTCTACTTCACACATGCAAAATCCTGAATGACTCACAAACGACACAAAAATTATGGAACCTAATAAATATGACTAATTAATCAATTTTGGAGAAAGTAAGAAAGTGTTAATATTTTTGTCCATATCACCCACAACTTTTTAGTACTGTTCTTCACAACGTTAATGACTTACCTGGTGGATTTGGGTGGGGCAGCGTCTGACTTCTTCTTCATCTGGCCTGCGTCTCCAAGGTCAGCGGGGGCGGCTGGGGTGACCAGTTCATCGATGCTCCGCTCAATTGAGTCCTGGATGGTGACGTTGCACACTGACAGACAGGAAGGGTGCAGGACCGTGTAGTCCCGTACCCTCCCGCCGCCCCTTCCTGGGGGCTTGGCTGGGGGCTTGGCTGGGGGCTTGGCTGCGGGCTTGGCTGCTGTTTTAGCATTGGCAGCAGTACTACTTGCGCTAGCAGAAAGGTTGCTGTTGGGTTTATCTTGGGCACTGGCTATTTCAGTGGGCTGGTCGTTCTCAGCAGGTTCAGAGGACGTTTTGTTAGGCTTGGTGGGTCGCAGGTATTTCTTGCAGTTTGAGGCCCGTAGGGTAAATGGGGAAGTGGGAATGTTGTCCACTGGTGCTGGTGGAGGCTCTGTGTGAGGCTCCCGCTCAGCACTTTTCATTTCTTCCGATGGCAGTCCATCATAAGAGGAAGAGGTTTGGAAGTCTCTGCTACCACTTGGTGCATCAGTGGACAGTTTAAGGGAGGTGACTATATTAGCAGAGGAGGAGACGGGCCTCTGGGGCGCTGAGGAGTTCTGATCATCAGAGTGGGCTGTGTTTGACAAAGAGGCCTTGCATGCAGGTTTTTGGTTGCTATCTGATGTACTTTTGTACCAGGACTGGTTATTTTTAACAGCCCTCTCTTCAGATGTTTGCTTGGCTGTGAATGGAGAAGAGAATTACAGATGGCTAAATGAAACAGCTGACACTGCCACAAAATGGCTAGCAGAAAATACCACTTAAATAAACAGATGGAGATAAATAATGAAATAAAATGTAGGCTACGGAGAGTAAATGAACTGTCAAGATTATCAGGGGTGTTGTCGGGTATGTTAGTCTACTTTATGTATTGATTACTTACTTGTGAATGTGGCTGTTGAACTTGCAGAGCCCTGTGCAGAAGAAACAACAGTGGCTGTCCCACCGCCCTGCACCGTGGTCGTCTTCGTCACGGCCCCTTCTTTGACTTCTGACTGGGACACGCTGTGATGGGTTACAGTCTTGGACTCGTCATCACTGTCAAACCCAAATGGGTCTTCATCACTGTCGCTGTCCTCGAGCCTGGGCCTCTTGGAAAGCTCAGACACGTCAGGTTTTAAAATAGGCCTTTTGGCCCCCAACTGAGCCTTGTAGGTGGTCTCCCCCCATTTGGTGGTCAGTGTGGGCTTCTTATTGGAGAAGACCTCGTCAAACTTCGAGTTAGCCTCCCCTCCCTTGCGGTTGTACGTTTTACCGAATCTGGATGTCATGTCTGCTGCTTTATGTTACATATTCCCTGTGAATAGAAGCAGAGAAGATGATTCAAACATGTAACACATCACTCAAGCGTCAAGTAAATTCTGTAATCCTCAGTCACAACGCACATGTGTCTGACGTTTAAGTTGACGTTAAATACAGCAGCATTGCACCACGTTTTTAGAATAAGCATTCCTCAATAATCACACTGGCGTGGTTTGGAATAACTAACTCGGCGTTAGCTCACAAGTTATGACTAAACTATTGGTCGATAGCAACACCAACTTCGCAGGGCTAGCTCGCTAGCTCAGCTTGTAAATAACATTATCGGTCGTTTATGTTCAAAACGACAAGAAGCCAGAGCGGCTTAGATGAACTTTAGCAAAACTTTGACTAAATTACATTACCCAAAGTCACACTGACAGTACAGTTAACTCACCTACGTCTGTTAACCCGGGCTAGGCCTGCTGCTGCTGCTGCTGGTAAAGTTACTATAAAGTTAGCCTTTAGCTTCGACACTGCTAAACTGTGCTAACGTCCCCTGTTTACATTTCCCACATTTGACGAATGTACAGTTTTAAATACGTTTAAGTCATTTAATATATACACATTTGAATGCAGAGATTGTGGTTTATAAAACGTCGTGAGAACAAAACATTATACTGTTACCTTTCAACTCCGAGGACTAAAGCTAAACGTCCGCTTGTTTTGTTAGCCAGCCGGCTGGGCCTGATCTGCAACTCGCTCACAAACCAAGCGGGTAAAGTCCTTTAAAACAACACTAGAAACACATCTCCGACCCTAATATGTCCCGAAAGCGATGCTCGTTGCCAAAGAGAAGCGGCTGAAACGCTACCTTGGCTAGTATAGGCTAAATATAGAGGATAATCCGCACTTTTTGCGTTTTGTGGTGCTACTGACGGCCATTAAAATATCCCCTCCCTCCTCGTTCCTTGGCAAAGACCCCCATCTCGTTGCGCTGCGAGAAGGGGAACTGGCCAATCAGCGACGGGGAGGTTCTCCTGTGCTTTGAGACTCTGTCAGCAAACGTGACTCTGATTGGTTAAAAAGTGGAACCATAACATTCGATAGGGGGCGCTGGAGGTCCACATTAGTTGATTTAAACTTGAAGACGTGCCAAAGGCAAACGGTACAGATGGTATCGTCTGCTTCGAGCATTTGCCTCTCACACACTCTCTCTTGTGTTTTGGGTAACTTGAACAACACATGAGCTCGATTGAATCAGATTACATCTAAGTCAAGCATCATTCCTTTGGTTTACAATGCTTTTATTATTCTTTAAACTATAAACTACACGGATTAAACAATAGGGGACCTAACTAGATGGATTTATAATATTTCTTAATGTTTACTCAGTAATCTTAGAGTAAATTAAATCATAAATAATCAGTATTTAAAGGGTCGGTTCGCTCAAATTAACTGTTTCTTCAGCAAAAAGTCATTCTATTCACATGTAACCAGGGCATGTTTTCCAGACATGCAGGTTGCTGTCGATTTTTTTCCAACGTAGGCTAATGTTTTTAACGTCAAGGGCTCCACAAGCACATTTCCATTTGCCTCCATTGTATTGGGAGTGGTGGTTGATACTGATATCACGGAAAAAACTGCATGTGATTATCATAAAGTGGGCATGTCTGTAAAGGGGAGACTCGTGGGTACCCATAGAACCCATTTTCATTCACATATCTTGAGGTCAGAGGTCAAGCGACCCCTTTGAATATGGCCATGCCATACCAGTTTTTCCTTGCCAAAATTTAGCGTAAATTCTGAGCTTTATTTAGCCTCCTTCGCGACAAGCTAGTATGACATGGCTTTAAAACTGAGCACGCTACAACCTCTGAAAGATCGAACAGCGGCCGGGCCCGACGCCCAACGCCAGCTTGTCGGATTTAAAATAAAAATTATGTTATTGACGTTAATGCGTTAAAGAAATTAGTGGCGTTAAAATGAATTTGTGTTAACGTGTTATTATCACGTTAACTCTGACAGTATATATATCTTCTATACAGCCAAGTTTGATCATTGTTTGCTCACTGGACTGAATGCTCAAACACCTGCAGTATGCTGGAAACAGAAAGCATATAGATCACCAACACTGGCACTGGTCTGGGGCGCAGATGGTGTCAAATGAATGAATAGTGCGTTATAAACAGCCCGGGTCTGCAGGGCGAAGTGGTCCCAACTGTATCAACACTGAAATGAACATTACTCAGCCTGGACAGACATCACAACATCTCCTTCAAAGCATGGAGTTCCTTATAAAGATGGGGTCAGCTCTGTGGAAACGGCTGGTCTCAGTTCAGAAACAGAGGGATACTGATTTCTCATGGGAAGCATTTGAAAAGCTTTTTAGGTTGTTTTTTTTTCTCCATCTGACCCAAAGTAAATAAAATAACTCCTAGTCCTATATCCTATACCCCTATCATGTAACGCGGCCACAGCTGTTCTCTATATTACTGTAATACCATGATATCAACAGTAAAATGGCAAATCAACATATTTATTTTCAGATGATTCCTGTCTTAGATCACAATTAACCAAATGACCAAAGATTTCATCATCGTTATGCAACGTTTGGACAAAGATAAAAGTATGAAATCACACATCATATTCAGTCAGAGTTAAACATACAGATTTTTTGGCATCTGCATATGACAGAGAGACTGTCAGTCCACATCAAGGCTCAGAGGTGGTGAGGTAATACGGCCATGCCCTGGGTGACTGATGCTTTTGAGCCCAGGGTTTGGCAGTTTGGCAGTCATTGCCTCTCTCAACAGGCAAGCTTTACAGTCCAATGTATGCTGTAATCTCTCTGAATGTTATGCAGTCTTGGAATAAATGAGTCAAGAATCTGTGCCATCGCCAAGTGAAATAAAAACATAGAATTTTGTGTTGAACATCTGCCTGAAATATTTGCAACATAGTCGGACGGGTAAATTAAAGAAGAGAGACTGCAACACTGACACAGAACCATGAGATGGCAGCAATACTTGCTGTCACGCTTCTGTCTCAGTGCTTTTTTGGTTTGTTTTTCAAAAATACACCTTTGGCCTTTGACCGTGAATTACAGTTTTTCCTCATTGGCTTATTGGTTTAACTCTCAAATGAGAAAACAATACGCTAAAATCTCTGAACAATTAGTTTGTTGTTCACAACAGATCAAAATGTCTCGTTCATTCAAGCAAAATGCACGCGTTTTGGCACTTGTCCAAAAGAGTAAGTACAGCTGTCTACGATTGGTACGATAACCACTTTCACATGTCTTGCTGATCAACACTGATGAGCTGATTGTCAGTGAAATTATCGTCCTCTTCACAACTTCTGAATATTATTTCATCCTTTGAGTCATCACATGCAAAATGACCCATTCACTTATCAAATCCTGTCAGACATACATGTTTATTCCATAAATATCTATGGCAAGGTGTTACGTACTCTGATGAGGTACGATTATTATTATTTTTTTTACTGAACTACTGCAGGTTCTCTCATTGTTGCGGGTTGTTTGTGTTTTTTGGCATAGATGTCATTTTGTTGCAAATTTTCTGTTCACTGTATATGACTTTACATGAAAGATCAAAAGGGAATTTTTCTATTTACAGTACATGCAACACATTTCTACGTGAATAAATGAACTGTATACATACAAATGTGCATATCCGTTTTCTGTGTAACTATTGAAGTATTGACTTTTCCCAGTAAACTTTGACCTACTGTTGAAATGGGAGTCTAAAAAGCTCAGTTCTATACACAAACAGCATTCAGCTAGACAAAACTGATAAAATCTGGTATAGTACAGTAAGCAGTCAGTGTCACCAAAAAGTAGAACAAAACAGAGATTTGTATATAAGAAACATTTCCAGGGTTGACTGCCGTGGTGAAAGAAACATGTTATATTTTGACCAGTACGGCTCACACGATGACAAAACAACTTTTCATTTTGGTGCCAGTGGCCAGTTGACTGACACAATAAGTTTTGAATCATGAACAAAGTGTTTTGGGTGAGTAATCACTTTTTGCAGACGTGCAATAGAGTTGTGATGTCCCATCAAACAGTTGTGACAATTGCACTGTTTCAAAAATGAGCCAAAGCGAATGAGAAAAACAGTCTCAGTCCCAGTATGTGATAATATTTAACCGAAACAAGTCAAAATATTTTATAATGTCCTGTAGATCCTGAAAAGAATGTGATTTTATGATATATGTATGTGGGCTGCTTAACATCATGGGAAAGCATCTGTAATATCACTTCCATGTGGTGTATGGGAATGGAAAATGGGGTGTAAAAGGATAAACATCCACTGGTTATTAGAGGCATGGTGTTAAATTCAAATGTAAAAACTTGGTAGCCGCACTGCTGAATGACAAAATATGTTCCTCTGTCTTTAAAACATACTTTTCAGACCTTTCATTTGAGTCATGGTGGGTAACAATAAAGACAAAGCTTTGGCGCAGTTTTTCCATTGCAGATTTATTTACATTCAATGAAGGAGAAAGACCCTCTGGTAAATCTTGAAGCTTTGTGTAATGTGTTCTCATGAGGTCTACTTCATCATCTTCATCCAAAATGTAGGCGGTAAACAAAAATCTCTACCAAAACATTGAGTGTATTCATGCGAGCCCCACATCTGTGGCCGCTGCATCGTGGGTCGGATCTCTGTTTGGCGCGCACCCCTGTCTCTGAGGTCAGCCTGCGGAGGCCCTGGCCCAACAATCACACCGCACCACTATCAAGCCCATATGAAGGCAATAAAATCAAATTTAAACCAGATCCCGATTGGTTTTATGTCCCCGTTGTGAAAATATTGTAATGTTAACCTGGGTACAGTCCATCTCAAAATGTGTGTGTCTGTTTATGAGTGAGTGAAATGGAAAGAAAATGAGAAAGCCAGCATGGTGAGTGTCAAAACAAAAGAAGGTAAACCCTTTATTTTCTTCGCAGTATACATCACATAATCAACAAAAAAGAACATTCTACAGTACTTTAAAAAAGGAGTTTAGAAAACAATAATTATACAAATCAGATTTGCCCAACGAGTCTCTAAATTGCAGTGGAAGGCCTGGCTGAGCAGAAGTCCATATTAAAAAAGACACAAAACAAGAGAAAGCAGATAAAAACAATATGCCGATAACCAACCTCTTATGTTTGTGACCAAACAGTAGACGCATTGATCGAAGCATTAAAGACTAAACGTGAAAACACACGTGGAGAACGGTACAGCGCTGCTTTTAGAGCATCTGTACAGTCGCTCCTTTCAAGGCAAAGCCAGAATTTTCCTGGATGTGTGGCGCCACTGGCCTTTGGCCACAAAAGGAGGGGGTGTCAGTAGAAGCCCCTCTCCAATGTAAGGTCCACTGGTGATAAGTAAAACCTAGCTCCAGCTCCTATGGTGCTGATTTGTGGAGGGTCAAGGGTCGATCTCCATGGGAACAACCGTGAGGATGGCGTCCTCGTTTCCACGGCGCACAACTACTCTCAAGGTGCCGTCCTGCTTGATGGCGGCAGTGACGTCATTCGCTGATGAGATCCTCTGGCCGTTGATCGAGATGATGACGTCGTGTTCTTTGAGTCCAGCACTGGAGGAGAGAAGAAGAAGAAGAAGAGATGGCTTCATAAATGGCAAATACTTGTTGTACGGATAACAGCAAGAAATTATGCCATTTTAGTTTTATGGGCCTGATTATCTTAGAAATGATATTCTGGCACAGTTTTAGCCACTAAGGAGGTATATGGGCAACCCGTTCTCACTCCTAACTCATCAAATACCACCGTTTGGTCAGTGCCCCTCGGCATCAGAAACCGACGCACGGAGGCACCCTTTTAGCAACAGTGTGACAAACCGGGCTTTCGTCTAACTCCAATGTAAACCCACCCGTGGCGTTATTCGATGGAGCAAGTGACGTAGTATTAATAGTGTGGGACATATGTTATTCCTCTTCTTCTTATTCTTCCGCTGTTGTCAAAAACAATTAAAAACACATGAATGACCCACGATGTTGCCCTGGGTGACACGTTACTTCATTTCAGTGAACACAGGCACTGTGGCTAAGAGCAGGAAATATTCACTAGAGCGCCAAATGTGTATTTTTCCACCGCTAAAAATAGTCCCCAACAAACGCACTATTAAATCCTGTTTGAGTAACGTTTGCTAAAAACTAGAGTGCCCAGCTGTTTAAGGAAATTGAAAAGTGAAATTATTCATGACCTATTTTTTAAGATTTACATCTTAAGTAGGAACCAATGAGCTTGCAGCTGAACGTACTGAGAGACAGAATAACAGATTATTGGTTTTGGCCTTTTCATTTGTTGGCAATAATAAAAATGTACAATATCATCAGCCTTATGCTTTAATGATCAAATGTGTTGGTTTTATGACAATTCCTTCTCTCTGCTTGCATAATTTCCTCTTTAGATTTTAGTAGAAAAAAATTAAAACAGCAGATTCAATTAAAGCAGCAGTAGGTAGGATTGGATCAAATGTGATTTAAAAAGTTATTTTTATAAAACGGTCACTATATCCTGACAGTAGTGCATGAGACAGGTAATCTGAAAAAAATCATGTGCCTCTGTGTCCTAATGGCATCTGCAAGATTTCTCAGACCGGAGGAAAACAACCAATCAGAGCCGATCTGGAGCCTTGCCGTCTCTGAGCAGCTGTCAATCACTCAAGAACTCTGATCAAATGGTCAAACTAGGCAGCGCTGATCAGATATGAATAAATTCTGTTACTCTAATGCCTATTTCTCACGTAAAATGTTTTCAGAAACATGTTGAAAACAGTCAAGCTTAAAACCAAGCACCGCCCACCAGCTGGAGCAAACTTTCTCATCTTACAGCTAAACAGTACACTACAAGATGTTTCTTAAAACATTTTACGTGAGTAGGCATTACAGTAACAGAATATTAATTCATATTTGTTCAGCACTGCCTAGTTTGACCGTTTGATTGGAGTTTGCAAGTGATTGACAGCTGCCTCCGTTGAATGAACAGCCAATAGGAACGCTCTCTCTCTGAAATGACCTGTGATTGGCCATAGTCTGCCGTCACGGGCTGGATTTTCTAAACCCTGAAAACAGAGCCACGAGGAGGTGCAGAAGTCTAGTTTTCTCTCAGAACACTTTTATTACAATATGCTGAAAGGTTATTATGGAATTTTTGCCCAATGATGCCAAAAATATTCTGCTTACTGCCGCTTAATGGCCTACAGATAAGGAATCACAAACTGCACATTACTAACACAATAAAACTAGTTAAAATCAAGTCATTTTTATGTGTTTTCTTTTTTTTTTACTGTTTTGTACTTTGGTCAGGTTTATTTCCAGGTCCGTGAGCACAATCTGAACCGACGTAACATCTGTTGTAAGAATTTTAACGATGGAGCGATCATGACGGGAATGGTAGCACAGCCAGGTTAGAACGCAAATAAAACATTGGCCAAACGTACACCCATAATAAAACAAACAAACCAGTAAACCTGAAATCACACGCAGACCCCGGCAGTAACCAGCGGCGATATCAAAAGCTCACTCTCAACACAGCTGCTTAATCACAGCCACATGTAAACACAGACCACCACACCTTCGCTCGCTACAGCATCCATAAACAGAACTGCAGCTCATTACGCTCAGCTGCTCCAACACCTCCGACAGAGCAAATGGATGGCTCTCTACAGCGGGGTCAAGATTTCTAAAGGCCATAATAAAGCAACAGAAAACAGAGCGAGATCAAAAGCATGAAAGTGCAGCCTAGAAAATAACACGGATCATAAAAGGAGCCACAGAAATGTTATTATGCAGAAAGCAGGGTGTTTTTTAGGCAGTGAGTAAGGTCTGTCGATGCCCTGTAGGGGACACCGCTCTGCAGTGGGCTGGGTGAGCAGGCGCAGGAAAACCACAGCGTAGCTAGTAACCTCCCCGCATGAGGTTTGAAGGAAATAGCTGACCTCAGCGTCTTCCGAGCCCCACTCTGCTTGAGCTGTGGTGGTGGCTGATTGGAGTGGGCTGCGATTGTGGGAGGAGGGGGATATTTTAGAGGGCCAGGCACTCCAGGCACGCCGGAGTGAGCCATGAATTTACGTTCTAAGACAGTTGTGTAGTGTGTGTTTGAGTGTGTGTCTATGTGTGCACACTTGACAGTTAGAGGCGAGAAATCAAATAAAGGAAGGAAATGAAATAGACGCTCTATTTGCATTGTGAGAGGGGAGCAGGAGCTGCATGGAGAGTGATGACAGTGAATTAAGTGCATGTGTAGCAGAAAGTGACAAAGACAATATCCCACAGCTGAGAAAGAGTCAGAGAGAACTTGCATTTGCAACAATGTTATAATTATAACAAAGTATTTTTGTAGGCCAACCCGGACGTTAGCATCGCCCTGGTTCCCTCGACACAAAGCCAATGGGATTTTTTCATTGGGTTTTGGATTATTGCAGAAAATAAGATCTGTAGCAAACAAACAATTATAATACTTACACGTTTTGTTAAGCAAGATAATCTCCACAAATGAACACCACTTATGATTTTTGAAGTGTAAATGCAATCGCCAGAAGTAAAAAACTAACGTTAGGCTATAAACGAACTACACCACGATCGCATGAGCGCGAGAATAAGGCTGTTAACGTTTAGTAGTCTCATTTAGCCAATTGTTAGCGACAGCCTTTTTTAAGATACGTAAAGGCTTCAAAACTCACAAGTGGGATATTAACTGATGTATTTTATGTCGTAAAACAAAACGTTAAAATCTCTTCTGTGTTAACCACAGACCTTATTTCTGGCATCTCACTAACAACCCATTCAAAAAACCCATTGAATTCCAGATGGGGGAACCGGAAGTGATAAAATGCGAACTCATTTCCGGGTTTTAGGACTCATTCCTGCACCACTCCATAGGTTTGAATTTTCAATTGGATTTTTATTTTATTTTAAGTTTAGTTTTAGGTAGCTTTCAGAGTGCTAGTTTAAGTTTAGTGTAATTTTTTTTTTTTTCAGAGAGGTTTAGTTTTAGTTTTTTGTATATTTAGTTTTAATTTTACAGTAGTTGTAGTTTGTTTTAGCTAGGGCCAAGTATAATGTCTGTAGTCTGTAGTATGGAGCTATATGCCTACAAAATACATGGTTGGACAACTGTGTAGGAATGGCCATAATATTTAACGTTTAATCTCTGAAGCACTTGCGACATAGCACCATCTGCTGGAATATCAAGTCCTTTCAGATTCCATGGTTCAATGTAACGAGAGATTACGATTCATGCTGTCTTCTTTTTTCAGTAGTGATATACAGTATTATAGCTAAAGAACTAAAAGTGAAATGAATGAATTTCATTAGTTCTTTTAACCAGGAAATATCGTTTCAGTTTAGTTTTAGTTTTTCTAGTTTTTCTTTTATAGAGGAGTAATGTCTACCTGAGCAGAGAATGAAGTCACTCTCCCTCTGTGTGTGCTATAATCAGAGCGTCTCCGTGCTTTGTTGACATAGCACGGGCATGCATAGCCGTGCATGCTTTTAGTGCATATTTGTGCATGTGAGCGTGCCCCATTGGCTAGTTCAAGGCCGCCACTTTGCACTGCTCTCATACAGTGGTCACAGCTGATAACGCCATCCTGACCGATAACGTTGACGCGGAAGCATAGCACCCAACCTCCCATTCCCCCTCAGGTTAACACTGTTAGCTCTGTGTTAGCACTTTCGACTTTGATTGCACTGTTTAGTGCTGTTATTTTCAGTTTTGTTTAGTATAATAACCCTGATTTGCACTTCACTGAAACCCATGATGTTATAATTTGACACTGAGCCCACTCTTATCGAGTCAGGGGGCAAAACATCTTCCTTACGTTGCAGCTGGTGTCTTTGCGATGACCTCCATAACGTAAGCTCCAGATGTGATGTCAGGGAAGTCACGGTGTCGAGTCTTCAGCTCTTTGGCCAGCCTAGAGAAAGAAAAGGGAGCAGAGTTTAGTAATTAACCGCCATTTTTAATCTAGAACAAGAAATGTAAATGTTGCAATTTCCCATGTCTAAGAAGCATCATGAAGGTTGAACTGTTGCTATTTCACTGGCAATGTACATAAAAGTGTGCAACTCACGCTGCAGTGAGAGTCATCATCCTCACACCAATATACTTCTTCTTAGCAGCCGTTCTCCCTAGAGATGGACAACAACACAATACAGATACAATCATTCATCCTCTCGCCTGCAACAGTATGGTTTTATGAGGGCGTTTGTTTTGAACTCCAAGAAAATAAAAACCCTCCAAGGTGTTATTTTCTGTATGTGAGTGATGGACATATTACTTTTGATCAGACAGCGGATCACAGATCGTCTCACTTATCTTGCACGTGTCTCACAGGACAGTGTGCACACGTCCACACACTCCCTCTTCCACGTTTCATCATCTTGTTTTTTTTAGTTATTTCATCATATCGACAAATCATATCAAGAAGCCAGGTTGGCAGTCACATATAAAATACATGTGAGTGTGTGCTGTTCCAAAACACTATGTGAGGTAAAGGGTGAAAAGCAATAAAATAAAAGAACAACCTGACAGGTACTGGCATTTTCTTCTTAGTAGTTTATTTGCTATGTCATAATCCTGTTGGGTAATGCTGGGCAAGGTTTCATAAAGCTAGAAATGTAGTCAATATATCTCAAGAGAGCACACAGAGATGAAAAATAACAACCAAAGAAACGGCATGCTGAATTATTATATGCCCCTTTACTGTATTTGCACATGGGATCTTGGTCCAACTCTTGCGGCCAATTATTAAAAAATTTGCCTCCTACAGTTTGTTTTGGTGATTGAGTAGAAGCCATAAAATGAAAACATATAAGTTGTGTCATACCTCTGGACAGCCTGTCGTAGGACTCTGCCAGGAACTCTCGAATTTTGTCTGAGGGTATGGCGAAGGAGATGCCAGCCGTCACTTTCAACGTATTGATCCCGATCACCTCGCCATCCTTAAAACAGCATACCTCAGTTTAGTTTCTGGTAACGAACAACTGCAAATTATTATATGGATTTTAACCATAGACTGTATACAAAGATGGACGACATGACAGCTCCCTAAAAGTGACGCCAAAACTTCTTGATCACCCCCTGGTGGCTGGCTGCAGTATAGGTCATAAAGCCCACCTCCTCCATGTTAGAGGATGGGACATGAGCCAAACTACAAAGTCAAAGTACACGTCAAACAGATTTCTACCCAAAAATAGTTTCTGTCATTTTATGTAGTCCTTATCACGCTGATGTATGTTCAAGTGTTTGATTGTAATTAGTTATTTGACCTCGATACCGATACTCCAGCCCCCCGATCACTATTGTGCAGACTCTGGATCCAAATGACATCAAAATCTGAAGATGGCAGCTCTTGTATTCAGGATATTTTTGGGTCGTGTCTAGAAGGTAACCCCCAAGTTGCAAAAACTTGCAAAAACTCTTGCAAGACTCGTTGGTTGACGACCTATCCTAACCTTAACCATTCGAGATTAATGCCTAACCTTAACTATCTGGCAAGAGCTTCGCAATTTGGCTGTTACCTTCTAGACACAACCATATTTTGGCTTCACTTTTGTACTGTGGGAGGTAGTGGAGACGCGTTGTCCATCTATATATACTGTCTATGATTTTAACATGTCATGGGAAGGCAAAAATGGGTCAGCAACCAAAATAAAAAATAGCTTACCAGATTTACCAGAGGCCCTCCGGAGTTGCCGTACTGCGAACCAAAAAAAAAACATGTCACTTATTATTTGTGTTTGTGAGAAAAACAAAGTGTATGCATGCATCTTTGTTCACGTACATTTATGATGGCATCGGTTTGAATGTACTCCATGTCGGAGTTGGGAAGGCCCAGCTCTCTGCCCCCTCGCTGGGTGGTGCTGACGATTCCCGTAGTAACTGTGTTCTGGAGGGAAAACGGGCTGCCGATAGCAACCACAAACTCCCCCGGTCTCAAATCTGCTGAGTGGCCCAGCAACAGCACAGGAAGCTTGGTCTGCAAGTGGGAAACACAAAGGGACAACATGTTTGCATTACGGGAGGCTGAAGTCACTGAGAAAAAGAATAATTCATGAGGCTTTGCAGGATAAAACTAATGGTCATGTAGAGCACCCAGCCCAGTCGCACAGCAGTTCAAAATCAATTTGTATCTAATCCTCGTAATTGTGAACCGGGAAGTATAGAGAGCAGCAAATCCTGCCTCAGGAGGAGGTCAGAATGGATGGATGGGTGAAAAAACACAGGACTTTCACCCAGGAGACCGGTATTCGTGTCCCGTGTGAAACCACAAGTCAAAGTTGATTTATTTGTCACATAACTTCCGTACTTAAATTACAGCACTTACAGACTTATTTTAACCCAAAACCGCAATCTTTCCTAAAGCCAACCAAGTAGTTTTTGTCACGTAACTTCTGTACTTAAGTTACCCCACTTTCTGTGTTATTTTAACCCAAACCGCAACCTTTTCCTAAGGTCCCAAGTAATTTGTTGCCTAAACGTAACAAAGTCGATCTTTTCCTAAGCCTAACTAAGTAGTCTGTGACCTAAACCTAACTAAGTAGTTTGTTGCCAAAGCCTAACCATGTCGATCTATTCCTAAACCTAACTGAGTAGTTTTATTTTGAAAAGACTGGAGCGGAAATTGACATGTGCGTCTCGTGTTGCTGGACATTTGTAGGAAAACGCACGAAAAAGATGTTGTTGAAAGTCGTGCTGAGCGTCACGAAAAAAAAGGGAAATTTGTGTCTATGTACACGAATCAAATAGATTAAATTCCGTGATTATTTCACGAACTGCCGTGAGACTGTTTTGGACCAGCAAGTAAGAACAAATTCATCAAATGAATAGTTTATAAATAAATACAAATACATTTATAAATGAATGCATGCAAGATGTATTGGCATATGTACAGAAAAGGCGTCATTATTGCGTGGTCAAGATGGCCCTCAGCTGCTTCTTATGCCTATGTAGAAAATCTAATGTCGCCTGTTAGTGGAAGGTGGTCTGAAGGAATGACGGCACTGTTAATTTGTTTCATAGAAAATTCATATGAACATGTTTTGGTGACTGATATACTGTCATCACGGAAGACAATGTAATGCAACATAGTTTCAACTTTTCTAACGAGTGCAGCTCTAAAAGAAAACCACAGACTCAGCGTTGCTTCGACTGCAATTACCCTACTGAGCTTTAAGGACTTCTCATGATCATGTGTTTTATGAGCGGACGGCAGGAAAATAATTACAGCAAAACCACTAACAGTCTTCTAAACACAACCCACTCAATGCTGCATGGCAATACTCCCACACAAAAAACAATTACTCCTTTTCCACCGCAGTAAGAAGTGACATTTACGCAGAGCAACTCGACTCAAAATGCTAAAAATCGAGATCAAAAGCTTCTTTGTTTAACTGAAAGTGTAGCCCAGCTGACAAATCATGCCTAATGGCGAGTGTGGGCCACAGATGCTGGAAAATTGACTGATATGTACGGTAAATAATGAGTACCGTAAGCTCTGGTTAGCCCTGTTACACTGCTGGGCAGTGGAAACCATGCTACTGAGAGCTGGCCTCTACAGACAGACAGGATATATTTATCCATCCGCAGTGACAGTTTCCTTCTCTGAATGAAATCATCTCTGCCGGGCAGCCTGCAGTCGAAGGCCAGGCGCCACCACATCACGTTGAGTCCGTGAAGGGACCCAACGCCCTGACGGCAGGCGAGCACTATCTTAGCCTAAAGGAACCTGTCCCGAGTGCTCCTCCTACAGTATGTATCCATTTTGTTTACTCAGGGTTATAAATAGGCTGCAAGGTAACTGAGACAGCAACACAAGTTGGCACACGCAGACAAAAGGATAACTCAGCAGGCAAATCACAAGTCATATTATTCGTAAGTAGGGCTGTCAGTCGATTAAAATATTTAATCGCAAATTAATCGCACATTTTTTATCTGTTCAAAATGTACCTTACAGGGAGATTTGTCAAGTAATTAATACACTTATCAACATGGGAGTGTGCAAATATGCTGCTTTATGCAAATGTATGTATATATTTATTATTGGAAATCAATTAACAACACAAAACAATGACAAATATTGTTAGGAAACTCTCACAGGTACTGCATTTAGCAGAAACAATATGCTCAAATCATAACATGGCACACTCAAGCCCAACAGGCAACAACAGCTGTCAGTGTGTCAGTGTGCTGACTTGACTATGTCTTGCCCCAAACTGCATGTGATTATCATAAAGTGGGCATGTCTGTAAAGGGGAGACTCATGGGTACCCATAGAACCCATTATCTTTCACGTATCTTGAGGTCAGAGGTCAAGGGACCCCTTTGAAAATGGCCATGCCAGTTTTTCCTCACCAAAAGTTTGCGTAAGTTTGGAGCGTTATTTAGCCTCCTTCGCGGCAAGCTAGTATGACATGGTTGGTACCAATGGATTCCTTAGTTTTTTTCTAGTTTCATATGATGCCAGTATCGTCACTCTAGCTATAAAACTGAGTCTGCTACAACCTAAAAATCGCAATTTGCGTTAATGCGTTAAAGAAATCAGTGGTGTTAAATGTAATTTGCGTTAACGCGTTATTATCGCGCTAACTTCGACAGCCCTATTCTTAAGTCATAAAACATGACACCTCACTACATGCATACATTTTGCTCTGTGTTCATGGAAAAAACTGATAGCAGAAACCTGTTTCATAAAAAACTGTAAATTAAATTAGAAAATTTGAGTGTGGGAAAACATTTAGTATAACATGACACACTTTTGATTGAGTCTTGTTATACTTTGTTGTAAACAATCTTGTCCCTTAAGGTGAAGTTATTATTAGAAGATGACAAAGATATTGATAGCTGGTAACTGAGGAAGAGAACCTTTCAAACACCTTACCTCACACACACACACACACACACACACACACACACACACACACACACACACAGATACACATATACAAAACACACAAATGTCCGAGGCCGTGTTCCTGATTCCTGTGGGCTTGTTAGAACATTGTGAGGCAAGTAAACATGGCACACACACACATAGGCTGCAGAAGTATGTACATAAACCAGGAAACATGCGTTTGGCGCGTGCAAACACACACACAAACAGACACCTGACACAGGAGTGGCGGTCTGTATAATCACCCCCCCCCCGCTGCCCCTTTCCCTTCACACTCCATGTGAGATAAGAGTATAACCAGATGGAGAGAGGGAAGCAAGAGAAACACACACAGCTGAGAGAGAGAGAGGACGTCAGGTGGATGTGAGTCACTGCCAAGACATCCAGGACTCGGCCTCTGCCAGTCACCATGATTATGTTAACAGTTAGTGATACTGGCGGTGTCATAGCGACTGTTGCTATCAGGCGAAAACCTTGCATCTCCAAAATGTCAACTTTGAGGAGTAGCTTTGGTTGCAGCTTGACTGCAGTTAATCATAAGGTGTTTTTGAAAGAGTGTAAAGGGATAGTTTGGGTGTTTTGAAGTGGGGTTGTATGAGGTACTTATCCATAGTCAGTGTATTACCTACAGTAGATGACGGTCGACACTCCCCCAGTTTGGAGAAGCAGACAGGAGTTACCGCACAGAAGCAAAGCAATGTACTGCTCTGGACGGGGCCGGCAGCAAAACGTATTTAAGCCACTTACAAGAAAGGCTCACCTAAAAATATATCAGTTTAAGTGTACTCTATTTAGAATATTTATGCCCGTTTACCTTGCCTTGACACAGCTATACAGCCTATGTTTCCACAGGGGAATTGAAGCCGTTATCTATGCTCTATCCAAAGCCACAAGACTCCATTGACAAAAACAGCAATTTTACCTCGCAAAACACAGGAGTTGCTGACCTACTACTGCCTCGATCGGTTAGTTTGTTTATGTTATTGTGTGACTTTGGTGAATCCGAACTAACCAAAGTCACACAATAGGACAAAAAAAAACTAACCAATCGGGGCTGCGTTAGACCAGCAACCCCCCGTGCTCTGCGAGATAAAATGACTGTTTTTTACAATGGAGTCTGGCTGCTTTGGCGAGAGCATAAATGGGTACGACAGCTTCAGTTCCCCATCGGAAAGGGCTGACGGCAAGGTAAAGCGGTGAAAATATTCTAATTATACACTTAAACTGATATTGATTTTTTTAGGTGCGCCTTTCTTTTAGGTGGCTAAAATATGTTTTGCTGCCGGCCCCGTCCACAGCGGTACATTGCTTTGCTTCCGTGCGGTAACTCCTGTCTGTTTCTCCAAACTGGGGGCGTGTCGACTGTCATCTGTTGTAGGTAATACACTGACTAGTACCTCATACAATTCCACTTCAAAACACCCAAACTATCTCTTTAATAAACGCGAGTAATGCAGAGTTCACGCACACACACCTACACAAAATCACAATGCATTCAGCAAAAACATGTAAAAAGAGTGCAAAATGCATCACTACGCTGACAGACAAACAGCGCCTAGGTGAGAAGGCGGAACAAACACTGAACGTGCAAACTGCACAACTCTTTGAAAGACCCCTCGCTTACATATCACTTACTAAAACGTGACTAGTCAGCAATCTGGAATGAGTTGTGGAAAATCATCTCGCCATGTGAGTCTGCCTCTTCCCGGCCACCCAAGTGACTCACCCTGCTATTTTAGACGAAGGTTACGATTGCACTCGTACTTCACCCAAAGACGCTACAGCCACACTTAAAGGAAGGAGGCAAGGTGAAAGAGGGTAACAACAAACACCACAAACCGCGGGAAGAGAGTCTGAGAATGTGAGGCGAATGAGTCAAACGCTGTCTTGTCGGATATTATGTGATGCATTCAGCGCACGTTGGCAGAGATCAGATTATGACCAGAAAAATATTTTGGGTTTAAGACCGAGAAAAACAACAGTTTGAGTACATTTATGTCAGAAAAATAAACCATAAGCGCTGCAGAGTTCTGGAAAAAGTCTAGGATAGCATCTAATTTCTGAAATTGAAAGCTCTCACAAAGGAAACCATGTTTTCCAAGTTCTTAGATAAGAGAGAGAAGTGGGGCATCAGATTAAAGGAAGAAGGACTAAACAGCTTTGACCGAAGAAGGAGTTGCACGTGGTGCGAAAAAAGTCTAGCCTTTTTTTTTCCATTTTCTGTCGCTGAGCTGTTTTGATTCAGCCTCCTGCGCACAGACAGGCACATTTAGGTTATCAGGGACACCACGGCGAAGGGACAGTAAGACAGATAAGCTGACAGACAAGCAAACAGATCGCTTTGAAAATAGCAGCAGAGTTGCTATAGAGATGCGTCATTGTTCAACATTACAGCCTTGCTCGTTTGAAGGCCCATTTAAAAGCCATTACACTAACTACCGTTTTATGACTATGGAGGACCAGGTGCAAACTTTAACTCCAGTCAAGCTGGGATGGACTGTGGTTTAATAGTCTCTGAGGCACACAGACACACACAGAGAGAGAGGGAGGAGGCTGCCAGGGCATGAACCCTCACAAACTCAAGTCTGTAAATGAAAACCCACACACCTGGCACCGCTCAGATATACAGTCAGACCACTTCAAAATACACACATTTAGACTAGGAAGCTGCTTCGGTTGGGTCAGCGCGTGACCCGAACTGTGTATACAGTCACTTCACGCTTTCCTCTTCCTTTCACACAAGTGATTTCAAAGCAGGGAACATACTTTCTAAGTTCCACCTTGCAACATTCATAAGTACACAAAGGTATAGGGTGTTACTGCTGACGTCTGAACGTGTGCCCTCGGGCTTGTAATGCAGATAAAAATGGGGCAGGATTCAGCACGCTCATACATAACATCAAGTCAGAGGATCAGAAGATCAGGCTGAGGGGTTGGAGAGAGGGGACACGGTATGTGTGTGTGTGTGTGTGTCTGTTTATCTGCTTGTATGGTGTGTACGTGACTCATTTGTATGTGTATGAATGCCTGTTTTTGCATGTTTGGCAGTGGGTCTGAAAAGCGAAGCCAACCCAACCAGTCGAGACAGATGGCCGCCCACCCAGACCTGGTTTTGCCCAAGGTTTCTACCCGTTAAATGGGACTTTTTTCTTGTCACTTTCGCACCAAATGCATGCTCATGGGGGATCTCTTGTTTGAGAGATAACTTCTGTTATGATTTGATGCTATATAAATATATATTGAATTGATTTGAAAGCCAATGATGAAATGCCTTAAACTTGCATTCTTTCTAATAGCCATCAGGGTGCGACTGCTTTGGTTGCAAAAAAAAGTCTGATTGTATAGAAGTCTATGAGAAAATGACCCTACTTCTCAATTGATTTATTACCTCAGTAAACTTTGTAAAGATGAGTTTATGGTCTCAATCGCTAGTTTCAAGTCTTCTTCAATACAGCATGATGTTCATTTAGTAAATTATGGTCCCATTTAGAGGAAAATAGACCATAAAGCAGGCTATGCTTTAGGGTGTGGCTACCTTGTGATTGACAGTTCGCTACCACGATGTTGTTCATTTGTACTTTAATCCTTTCACAGTGTGTTTGCAGTTCATGAAAGTTAATCGGTCACCAAAAAAATGTCTCATTCAGCGTCCGGTTGTACTTAGCTCCACCCTCTCATGTCACTTCTGGTTGCAAGAAAATAAAGATGGTGAAGACCAGAAACCAAGATGGCGACGGCCAAAAAATAATGCTGTGTTTCAATTTGCGTACTTCCGTACTTGTACTTGCTATTTTGAGTGCATAAGTGCGTTCCCACTGTGAAGTATGGCAAAATGTAGTGCTCTCTAAGTACCCGGATGTTGACCTCAAATCAGTTAAAACTTTGAGTGTGGAACGTGTGGAACTTCTCACCCTCAACGGTCGCCATCTTTGCTACGTAACCAACCTATTTCAAACTTGTGGAAATGGCGGGTGAGGAAGCTGCAGCAGTTGTAATTGAAATGGCGAACACCGAACTATACAAATTTAAGTTATACATTTTTTTTTTTTCACTAAGTACCACTATACTGTAGTCGGATAGGATTTATCCGTCTGAATTGAATTACTGCCGATATGACGTGATGTCCATGGCTGACTATCACCAGCTGATCTAGAGAGCTTCCGGTGAGTGCACTACAGCCGAGTGCGATTTGAGACAACACTGTCAAAATTCACGCACTACGCAAGTAAGTACATAGTGTGCAAAGTGTACTACATGGAAGTGTACTAACAGAAATATCCGAATTGAGACATAGCTCAAGATGGAAACGGCCAAAATGCCAAACTCGAGGCTTCAAAACGGCAGTCCACAAACCAATGGGTGACGTCACGGTAACTTCGTCCACTTATATATAGTTTATGATGTTTGGTAAACTGAAAAAAAATAGATGTGTAGGTGAATGTTGTAACCACGATTTTTACACACAGAGCCATAGAAGTACATGAACTATGTCTTTGCTCCATTGAGCAATTCCAAGCATGTTCAAATCACTCAGGCTAAACCATATCCTTGCTGACACCAGCACGGAAACCACTATGGTTTCCATATGTTGTTGGGAAGGTTTGGAGAGTGTATAAGAGCAAACATATGTCTGTGAGCTCCGTGTGTATGTTCCACTCTGTGTAGTTTTGCATGAGAGCTCAGAGGACTTCAGAGGCGTCTCGGCTCTGGCTAGACACCACAAAAACTTTGAACTGCACAAATCACAATGATGAGAGGAGATGAGGTCTTCATTTGCTTCAGGAAGCCTGCCTAAAGTATATGAACTGCAACTCTCTTTGACCTAAAGTATTGGCTCATGCTTTTATTTATATAGTTCTGAAATGTTTCACTGTGCTCTGTGATGACAGGCGACCTTTTCAGCGTTCACCTCGACGTTCCTGCACTGACCTTGAACGGGAGAAGAGGTATAGAAAATGGATGGATGTTTCACTGCTGACACTGTGCATGCAGAGATAATAGTGGCAAGAGTGAAAACTATGATGGTAATTCTAATTCCTATAGGTTTTATATGTCTAGGGCAGTTATATTGTAGTCTAGACAGACTACTTTATATGGCTGGAGGAGCATACTGGAATCTCCTCAAGCACCTCAGAGGGTCCCTGGATCCCAGCCCTGCCTGTATGTGTTGCACTTTCCTAAAGCCTACACCCAAATTTTGGAGTATGACACTTGTAATAAATAAGTTAATATGATACAAGGCACAACTGGCTAAATTAAAAGAAAACATATTTTCTCTCTTACCTCTAATGATGTCTAGCTATGCAGAATGTTTAATTTGTTGAGGTTTTGTTCCTGGTACCCATAGTATTAAAACAGTTTTAAAGAGGACCTATTATGCTTATTTTCAGGTGCATACTTGTATTTTGGGCTTCTACTAGAACATGTTTTCATGCTTTACTGTAAAAAAAAAAAACGCTTTAATTTTCTCATACCTGCTGTGCTGCAGCACCTCTTTTCACCCTCTGTCTGAAACGCTCCGTTTGAGCTCCTGCCCCGCCGCTCCTAAAAAGCCCAGTCTCCTCTGATTGGTCAGCTGACCCACTGTTGTGATTGGTCAACCACACCAAACTCTTCTGACTCCGCTCCAACTCCACTCTAACTACCTTTGTTTGAGGACGTGCCAGTTGTTCAGGAAAGACTACTGAATCTTTTTAAATGTCAATGCAGTAAGGACGACAATCAAAGCTCATATCACTTCAAGTGCATTGGAGTTCAGAGGAGGCAAAAAATAACAAAAGCTATCTGCATACTTGCCAACCTTGAGACCTCAAAAATAGGGAGG
Organism: Sebastolobus alascanus; assembly: GCA_916701645.2. Classification (NCBI taxonomy): domain Eukaryota; kingdom Metazoa; phylum Chordata; class Actinopteri; order Perciformes; family Sebastidae; genus Sebastolobus; species Sebastolobus alascanus. The sequence goes on along the minus strand of CAKAOJ020000055.1, from coordinate 422,868 downwards.
ATTTCAAAACCAAATTGGAGTGTCTGGGGGTCGCTCCCCAGATAAAATTGAGTTTCAGAGACTTTGTTTCCTGCATTCTGGTGACTTTTAAAGAATAAAAATAAAATAATATGTACACTGCAACAGCATTTTTGTTAAATAGGCCTACTTTTAATTTTACTTTTAATTCACAGGAAAGAAAACTGAATAACTCGCCCCTCTGGCGTGTGAATCTCTGGTATAAACTAGGCTAATATTCATCAGTTTCCATTCATTCATTCATTTTTTTTGCCCCTGCTTGAGCATTTCTTTCTCTTGGTACTCTCCATTTCCCTTTCAGACACAATGTGACAATGGCACCACTGCACTCTGAAACCCGTTATTTCCAATGGCTTGTGCCACGCCACACCAGCTTTGCTGTGATGCTGTGATTTGCGTCAAGCACAGCTCAAACCACTCCGAGGTGCTGCGAGCAGCTCTCCTTCGCCGGGAAAAGACATTTGGTGTAGCTCTGTTGTCGACCAGGTGGAAACAGTAGGGATTATACACACTGTGCAGTGCCAGAAACATGTTGAGATAACGAAAAGGAAAAAAAAGGTGTGAAAATTTGCCATAAATCGGGAGAGATGCTGGAGAATTGTGACCCCGGGAGGAAACCGGGAGAGGGCAATGAAAAGCGGGAGTCTCCCGGGAAAATCGTGTTGCGACAGAATGCATCAAAGTCTAAGTTTAGTTTAGTTTAGTTTAAAAATAAAATTAATTGATAGTTAGTGAATGTCTAAAATACACTGTTGGCTATCAACCATCTGACTAAAGCTGTGGTTGGTTCTCATACGCATCTAAAGTGACGCCATTGAATGGTAACCCGAAACAGTTGTGGGTAAGGTTGCTGGGGTTGGAAAACAATTACGCAGCCATAAAGTAGGCCAAGAAGAGAAAGTGCATCAAGATCCAGCAGGGCTAAAGAGTGAGTGTGTATTTTCCTTGGCTCGTCTCCCACCCAACTGCATCCTTAAGCATGGGAACCATCTTGGTTGCAGGGACAAGAGATGAAGGAGAGAGGTTGGGTCAGGAGGAGAGGAGGATGTGATTCATTTCCCCTCCGCCTGTCTCTGGAGGACGACATGCTGTGTCTTTCCACTGGCAATGGAGCGTGTCCTCTCCACGTCCCTGCAGTGAGTCGCCTTAAAGCCATCCATGTACACACACACACACACACACACACACACACACACACACACACACACACACACACACACACACACACACACACACACACACACACACACACTGATTTGAATAATTGATTGCAAGCTTGTGTTTGTACTGTTCATCTAGGGAAATGTGGACATCTCTTACTTCCTGGGGAAGCATTTAGCAAATGTTGCTGATAAACAGATAGATAAATGCAGGAGCACATGGCTACAGAGAGGAACATTCCTTCTCTTTCCTCTCTGCTCATAAACACACACACACACACACACACACACACACACACACACACACACACATATTCCAATAATAGCCCAGTCCAAACCAGCAACAGGCAAATTTCCCAGAGAGAGGGGTTTGGGACTCTTAATAGTAGGTGATGGGTAATACAGAGACAAACAGTGGCATTGTTTCAGGGGACCGTATGGGAAACATGAGGCCAGTTTTCCCTGCCACACTGCAACGTCTTGTAAAGCTGATTTTAGCAGGAGGGTCAAGTTCATGGCTAATTTATTTATAGTTACGTCCAACCGTTTCGGTGGGATTTAATTGTTTTTGAGGCAATTTATCATGACACCAGCTCTGGTGTTGAAAATAGGAATAGGAAGCGTTCCATTCTAGTATGATATATATGCAGTTCACATTGATAATGGTGGCAAATTAACATTTGCAGTCATTTTTGAAACAATGAGTCCTTGATTTCAGACAGAAGTAGACAAAAGAAGCTTCTCGTTTTTAGTCTGCAAACGTCGATTTTGTCGGCTGAAATGACAACTGTTGCTAGAATATTTCATAGGCATTCCTTACAAACTTGGTTTTATCAAAATATCCAAAGCTTGACACGCCTGCTGTGCCCACGATTTTTGAGCCGCAGTGTGAACAAAGCCAAGGATCAATGCGTTCCCTGCATTCAGCTGCATTTGCAGTATGAAGCACTCAAACCCAAGGTTAATGACTGCACAGGCCATGCAGTAAAATGATCTGGAATGTTATGGAAAACTCCCTGCACGCTACATTTAAGTGTTTTGAAGTCATTCCAAGTCAGCATTGGTTGCTTTCCAAGTCCTTGGGGGTCAATATAAGTCAATATGATTAAGTAAATGTCCTTCCAAGTCAGCAAGCTTCGAGTCAGAGTGAAAGCAGGTAAATCTGAACCCATCATTATAAGCACTTCCAAGTGAATGTGACCGTGTCCAAGTCCAGAGTGAGAGAATGAGGTTAATGAGAGGCGTTTTGCTGTAAAAGCTGAAGTACAATGAGTTCTATCATTATTGTGCTGTTGCCACATCACACAATGCACTCATTAGCCTATTAGCTCACATAGTCCTCCAGACATACGGATCCATTTTCCAGGCCTTGACCACATCGCTCGTTCTTTCTCTGTCCCTCTTGCTTTCTCTTTTCCCCCCATACTCTACACAGGAACAAGTGAGTACAGCACTCTTTCCCCATCCCCTTCCCCTCAGAAGTTCCAGCTGCTGTAGACGGACTAATGTATTCCCCAGAGCTGAGGGGTAGACCACAGCCCAGAGAACGGACTGGGTCTCGCTACCAATAAACTCCAATTTCACATAGAAAAGGGAAGAAAAATGAGACAGAAGCGAGTCTTTACACTCAGGGAAAACCTAACTTTAAACTTTCTCACTCATAAACTGGTACAATTGTTTATTGATTATCTGCTTCTGGAGTGCTGACATTAACAGCATTCAGCTTTTATTTAACAGAGAGAACGCTATGAGGAAAAGAGTAAGGAGCAGATGGAAGATTAAAGGTATATATTCAGCACCAGTCAGGATATGAATTTATAAAATCACATATGGTAATTTTGCTATAAAACAGCCCAATTCATGCTCGAGGATAATTTCTCTAAAAACTAAAACTCTAATCTGAAAATGTCCTTAAACTAGAGATGAAAAGATACATTTGTGGGCTCATTTAATATTTGTTAGCACTTGAGCGTCCAAATGTGTTTCCAGTGGTGGAAGAAGTACTCAGATCCTTTCCTGAAGTAAAAGTACAAATACCATAATCTAAATATACTTCATTACAAGTAAAAGTCCTGCAGACTTTTAGGACTTATACAGCTGCGATACAGCTGAAAGCACCGGAACAAGCAAGTAAGTGGACCTTGAGTGAAGAATGCCTTGTCAACTGCTGATTCCAATCAAGAATGAACAGTCAAATTCCACTATGAACACAGCTTTTAAAGGAAATAGGGTCATTTTAATGCTCAGTATTCAGATACTTGAAGACAACTGACTTGTAATTTGCTTATGAAGACTTGTAACTTGACTTGGACTCCAGATTTGATTTGAGACTTGCTTTGGCAGCAATCTGTTCTATCTATACAATTCAGTGAACTGTCCTTGAATAAAGGAAGAATATTTCAAAGCTGGAATTTACAGTTTTTACTCTTGGGTGCTGAAATTAGATACCCTGTAGCTATAGGTTTGGATTACTATACTTTCCCATTTAAACGTAATCCAAAATGACAAGTTTGCGCGCCCTCCTACTCTCTCATTATAACCCTCTATAACATCCTCTAATTTTGCCCTGTATTAACTCTCGCTGGTTCCACACACACACACACACACACACACACACAAACACACGCCAACCTCTCCTCATTAGCAGGAATGCCAGTTCCATCTGTCTGTCCAAAGACACCACATGTCTTCTGGGGCTTCACCACTGACTCATGGTTTGAATGACCTGCTCCGACGTCACACAATGACTTACACTCTTTATCACAACAAGCATACCCATGATGGTGAGTGTGTTTTCTACCAGTATGACGCCCTGGATACATCTGGCTGTCATTTGATTACAACTAACCTGCTTAATTACAATCACATTTTGTTTACCAACCAGTTAAAGAGGACCTATTATGCTTATTTACAGATGCATACTTGTACACTTGTATTTTGGGTTTCTACTAGAACATGTTTTACATGATTTAATGTTCAAAAAATGCTTTATTTTTCTCATACCGGCTGTGCTGCAAGCACCCCTTTTCATCCTCTGTCTGAAACACTCTGTGTGAGCAAAATTTTTCCTGCACAAAAAACTGCACAACACACTAAAGGAAAGGAAAAAAGCACAAAAGCATAATAGGTCCTCTTTAAGTCATGGTGTCATTTTGGCGAAAGGTGGAAAATATTTCTGCCTGCACTGTATAAAAAGACTTCTGCAATGATGAAGCATATATTGTTGTTGAGCAGCACAATGAGTTCTTTTTCATGCTTCTACAACATGAAGTATCAGTCATTCCTGAATCTGCAGCAATCTGCAAAGGCTGCACACACTGAACATGTGATGCAAACCGATCCCCCGCATGAAGCTCCGTCTGTCATGAACAGACGGAACAGCTTTTATTATAGGATGAACAAGAACAAAGCGTCTGTCACTGCTCTTTTCTGCATTCTTCGCTCAAAATTGTCGGCCGAACAAAACACCAGAATGTTTCAACTCTTTTCAGACTTGAAGGTCTTTGTAATACACCTTGTGTTGCCGTCATGAACATCTATTCAGCTGTGTCACCCAGCCATGAGAGTGAGCTCCATAATGCACTCTGCTCTGCTCTGTTATGACAACCTTGATCTCTGCCACGCTAGCCTGGATCCCTCTAGTCCAGTAGACGGAGAAACAAACACAGACAGATAGGGACGTGGAGGGAACAAGAGAGAAAATGTAGGAAATATCCTGTGAAGCAAAGTGTAGAAAGATATTGAACTCTTCCTTTAAACTGGCCACAGGTTTGTGATAGTCTCTGCAAGTTGATCGTGAGGAGAGTATCGTAATATCTGTCAGTTGTTTTTGTCGTGTCTGAACACCAACAGGATCTGGACCGACTGCCAGCCAGCTGTCTTTTAAAGACCCATTTGGCTGCAGCTGCATTCTCACTCTTTACTTCACTTGCACTCGGAATAATCTAGATTTAGAACACTTTCATGCCAGACTTCAATCCCCCAGCCTTCAAATCTCCAGACAGTTTAATTACAAAACAGGAGTCAATGTTTTGATCTTGTTGCGTTGGTTGAGAGCGCACAAAACTTTGTCAAGAGTACCTTTGCAAATGTTCTCATTCCAACTGACTTGTACATCTTTGAATAAACGCTACTTTGTGAAAACAAAGTTTATTGTTCTCATGCTGGAGGATGGCCAAAATGGTGGTTTCGTAGTGACGTGCATTGGTGGTTGTGACTAGACATGATGAGTAAAGGCAATTCTTTGGGTCAAGAACCAAACAACAGGGGGAGACATTAGAAAAGTAACAGAAAGTTTTGTGGGAAAGTGGAGGCAATGTATCCTCTAATATGTCTGTTTCTCCGGCCTTAATTAAACTAATCACATCTCAGTGAGATAAATTATATCTCTTTTAAAGGAATAGTGTAACTTTTTGGTAAATACCCTTATTTGCGTTCTTGCTAAGACTTTGATGAATGGATCAATTCCACTCGCATGTCTGTATGCTAGTTATGGAGCTAGAGCCAGGAGGCGATTAGCTTAGCTTAGCATAAACACTGGAAGCAGAGGGAAACAGCTAGCAGCTGTTTTTACAAGGAGTTAAGGCCTTTACACAAATACCATGTCAATATATATTTTCGAACTGTTGTTTTTGTCACGAGTACTTTCACACAGAACGCGAATATTACACGGCAAAAAAAGCGAATAAAGGCATCAATCAGTCACGTTGCGCAGAACGGGTTGAGTGGTGCCTATATTTATGAAACAACAACACGTAGTCTGAACCAAGACGGCAAACTTCATTACTCCTTTCAACCTTGACAAAGGCTTCGCAGACCAGATCCACTCCTTCCGTTCTTAGCTTTCACAATAAAAGCCCTAGACATATAGGCTAATATTCGCAGGCGAGTATTACGTATTTTATTCGTCACGCCCCGGTGTGTAAAGGCTGTAAGACTTAAGTCCCTGACACACCAAGCCGACGGTCGGCTGTCGGACAGTTTGGGGCCGTCGGTGAGCGTCTGTAGGCCTGGTTTTTGCGGTGTGTCCCGCACCGTCGGCTCTAGTCTGCCCGTGTCAGAATTTGTTTTGCCTTGCTGAATCGGCGGCGGAGCCCGTCGGTGAGAGATATCCCTCTGATTGGCTGTTCAGCGTAAGCGAATCCGTGCATGAGAAGAGAAACAGAAGTGAGGAAAGCAAGCCACACAGAAGGCTCTACTCATTTTTCATCTTCATCTCATCTGATCATTCCAATACACAGATATTTTCACAACGACATCTGGAATGAAGCTAAGTGGTGAGTGAGAGTGGTGTGAAAATGGTTGGCAAACGCCGCTTTGTTTCATGTACGTATCATAACAACAGCTTGTACAGTATATCCGCCGTCCTCGGTCTTCCAGTTTACCTTTTTGAACGACGAATACAGACTACCGCAACCTGCTGGTATAGAGAGTTATTTTCTCTCACGCTGGCGCAGAACGTACATGCTATCTGGCCGTCAGCTGTAGTCTTTGTGGTGTGTTCAAGTGCAACTTGTCGGCCAAGACACAGGTGACGTGAAGCAACGCAACAGTCGGCCTTCATCGCCGCTAGTTCTTTACGGTCGACTTGGTGTGTCTGAGCCTTCACATTGAAAGCCCTAGACATATAGGGTAATATTTGCAGGCGAGTATTACGCATTTTCAAGTAATTTATTTGTCACGCCCCCCCCCCCCCGCCCGTGTATAAAGGCCTTAAGTCTATGCTAACCCAAGGTAATCACCCCCTTTCAGGGAGACCTGGCTGAGATAGGCAATAAAACAAAAGCAAACAGAAAACGTGTTCAAGCTCTTAGTTTCATCAACATTTCACTTTCTAGATGTCTCTACCAATGTATTAGTTCTGTCACTTTACTGGCCTTCTGACTGTCTGGCAATTTGACTGACCGGTGCTTCGATCTTGATGAGGGCGATGTCCGATTTCTCGTCCACGTCTTTGATTTTGGCCTCGTAGGAGCCGCCGCCCTTCAGCTCCACTTTCACCCGGTGCTTATTGGCCACGACGTGGGCATTGGTCACTATCTGGCCATCCTCTGCCACAATAAAGCCGGAACCACTGGCCACGGCCACCTCCCGCTTGGAATAGGTCATCCTGTGGGAGGGAGGAGGAGGAGGATTAGAGTGTTTCTATTCACTTCTTCACTCCTTCAACAGGTCTATTCTTCTAGAAAAACAAACTGAGAAAACAGCTAAACCAATGCATGATGTAACAGCAGCGTAACACTCGGAATTTGAAAGAAAACTGAGTTGAAAGCATTTGGATGCAGGAGGTAAATATATAAACAGTAGGCAGGTAAGCATTCAAAGGTGAGCCGGAGAGATTAAATATACATAAAAACAGTGAGAGGAGGAAACAAACACACACTGCAGACTTAATATACAGCACAACCTCAATGAAAAACAGCTTTCAAGTCAACCCGAGGCAGCGACAGCGGAGGAGGGAAGAAAAAGGGACAGATCTGAGTGAGGGAAAGATGGCAACGTGGAAATCAGAGAGTTGCAGACGTTCAAAGAACCACTTTACAAGCTACAGTGACAGACGCGACGGAGACGAAGAATTGAGGTGTCAAAGAAGGACGAGGAGCAGAGATAAAAGAGAATAAAAGCTGAAAAGCAAAGACGTTGAAAGACTGAAGTGGAGAGTAAGGTGCTGTACCAACTGGTGTGGTCTGGTTAAGTACACAGGTGGGCTGTAAATTCTAGTGTGTTTCAGTCTGTCCCCCCCACACACACACACACACACACACACACAGGTGCACGGCTCTTACTTGCGGTAAAGTTCAATGTGAACCACAGACGGAGCAATTTTCTCCACCACGTCGGCGATGAAGTTGTATTTGTGTCTTGGGCTGTCTGGGTCGTCCTGAGCTGGAAATACAACACACACACACACACACACACACGTACGTCAGGATGTGAGACGAGTAAAAGTAAACAAAAGATGCACTGAAATACTGCATGATGTAAGAGCTGAGTGAGAATAGAAAGCCAACAAATAAAACTGCCCTTTATCATAACACAGAGGGGAAAAGAAAAGATGGCAGTACTTATGCGGTTGAGACCGTCTAGGTCAGGTCCGACACACACATGCACACACACTCATTTACAAACTCTTAACCCTGGCCGTAAACCTCACTAATAAATGCTTAACCTTGACCTTTACCCTTATCTTAACCCACGGTTGATTGTATACACAGACTCTAAACTCTTTAACCATCAACAGATCTTTTGTTAAGACCAAACTGCTCCTCACAAGTATAATACCACTCACTCAAACACACACACACACACACACACACACACACACACACACACACTGTCTGACGCTGTATGTACGAGGACTGCCAAATTCACTGAATCACCCATCCCACCACCATCTATCCAGGGCAAGTCAGGAAATGCTGAGTGATTTACCTGGTAATTAAGGTCTACCCAGGACACAGTTTAACCAAAGCTATGAATCAAGACTCCCCAGACCTTTTCCCTCAGTGCTTTTCATCCTTCCATGCCTAAACCCTTATTTTACCGTGAACCTCAAACTATTTTGTTTCACAAGGACAATTTTCAGTCATTACATTCTCCTAGAGGACAGATTTTGCGAAAGTCAAAGGCGCCCATAAGCCCTGGGATATCACTGATTGCAGTGAAGGGTTAAGGAAAGAGAAAGACTTTTCCGCTTGAGGTGCATTTAAGCTAACACAAGCATGGAATGAGCACCATCATGCCGTACTGAATGCCACTAAATTATACAGTATGAAAACATTTGTCAACCCGCGGGGGGAAAATTCTGGTGTTATATGATCACTCAAAAACTGTCAGACAAATTCTGTCTGTCTATCCATCTGCAAGTCTAAGCATCTACCACCATGCTGTACTTAGGCACAGCGGGGCTTTGAGTGCGAACATGCTCCAAATGACAATGCTAACATGCTAATGTGATAACCATGTTCACCTATTAGTTTAGTGTGTCAGCATGCCAACATTTGCTCACTAGCGTTAAACACAAAGTACAGCTAAGACTAGGGGGCACTACAGAAAATGTCAGGGAAAACCAAAGCCACTGGTTTCATCCTCTGGTTATCTCAGTGGGCAACTCTAGTGTCTGAAAAGTGAAGCCAATGCTTCATAATTGCATTCTTATAGCCAGCAGGGGGCGACTCCTCTGGTTGCAAAAAGAAGTCAGATTGTATAGAAGTCTATGAGAAAATGACCCTACTTCTCACTTGATGTATTACCTCAGTAAACATTGTAATCATGAGTTTATGGTCTCAATCGCTAGTTTCAAGTCTTCTTCAATACAGCATGATGTTCATTTAGTAAATTATGGTCCCATTTAGAGTCAAATAGACCATAAAGCAGGGTATGCTTCAGGGCGTGGCTACCTTGTGATTGACAGGTCGCTACCACGGCGTTGTCCGGTCTGGGAGTTTGTTCGTGTTTTCGTCTTGCAACTTTCACAGTGTGTTTTCAGTACATGAAAGTTAATTGTGAGCTTTTTGATCTCCTAAAAATGTCTTATTCAGCGTTCGGTTGTACTTAGCTCCACCCTCTCGTGTCACTTCTGGTTGAAAATAACCAAGATGGCGATGGTTAAAAATGACGAACTCAAGGCTTCAAAACAGCAGTCCACAAACCAATGGATGACGTCACGGTGACTGTCCACTTCTTATATACAGTCTGTGGGTTATCTGTACCAAATTGCATCTAATAGTTGTCAAGACATTTCTCTAAAAGCCCAAAATGTCAACCTCATGGTGGCACTAGAGGAAGAGTTAGGGGATCACCGAAGTCAGTGGGTTTCATCATCTCGGAAGCATGAATGTCTGTACAAAAAATAATTTCAATCTAATAGTTGTTGGGATATTGTTCTGGGCAGAAGTGGTGGACTGACTGACGAACATCCCGAGAGCCATGTCGCTAGCAAAAAAAGAAGATGGTCATAAACAAATGGAACCACTTTTCTCGAAACCTCCACATCCCTGTTGAACTTTAAAGCTACAAATCAAACATTAAATCTGATAAATGTCACACAAGTTTCTCACCAGAGTAAGAAAGAGAAGTAATGGAAAGACTGCAGTAATTTTCCCCATGCTTGCTTCACACCCGGGGGGGTTTCGTGGTCAGCTCTGATAGGATTACAGTTAGAGAGAGCAGGCCCAGTGTCCAGAACCTGTGTTGTTTCTGGAGCGTCCATACAGGCTCTCAGTCTCTACCACTTCACTGTGATACGATGAGTGCTGCCTCCTCACACACACGGGGAAATTCACTTCCAGAGACATACTGCTACAATTGTAATGCCATGTGATGATAGTAGAATTATAGGCCCATTGGTGAGGAGTTACTAGAGATGGGAAATCGTGAATCAGATGTTGTGCACAGTTCAGTTACATTAAAGAGCCCGGCCGAGCCATTGTTGTCTGATTTATGCACTGTGGGAGATTATTTCACTGCTGAACTGAGCTTAGAAAGGCTTTACTGGTGTACAATTAAGTTGACTTATGAGCAGATGTCTCCTTAAATGCCAAAACCTGCTAATTCATCCTTAACTTTGAACTCTTGAATGTCACTGGTGTGTGGAGAGAAAGTCTGCAAGTAAAGCTTTCTGATTATTGTCTAATCCCCAGATTGCTGTTTTCATAACATTTCTCCATCTATTGAATTGTTGCCAGGCTGACTCTAAAAGGTCTTAGCTGCAGGCATCATATAATGTAGTTGACGGATAATTGGCTTTCCACTGTCTGCAAAAATTATATATTTAAATGTGGATATTATAGGGCAAGAAAAAGGGAGATACTTCAGACAATGTAGGTGTTGCAGGTCAGAAATGTTTCAACTAAAAGTGAACAGATACGGTAGACTAGTCCATAGACTGTATATAAGAAGTGGATGTAGTCACCGTGATGTCACCCATTGGTTTGTGGACTGCCATTTTGAAGCCTTGAGTTCAGCATTTTGGCTGTCGCCATCTTGGTTATTTGCAACCAGAAGTGACACGATAGGGTGGAGCTAAGTACAAACAAACACTGAATAAGACATTTTCAGGCGACCAAAATGTTATAATTAACTTTCATGAACTGAAAACACACTGTGAAAGGGTTAAAGTTGTAAGACGAAAACACGGATAACTCCCAGACCGGACGATGGCTTAGTAGCGACCTGTCAATCACAAGGTAGCCACGCCCTAAAGCATACCCTGCTTTATGGTCTATTTGACTCTAAATGGGACCATAATTTACTAAATGAACATCATGTATTGAAGAGGACTTGAAACTAGCGATTGAGACCATATACTCATGTTTACAATGTTTACTGAGGTAATAAATCCAGTGAGAAGTAGGCTCATTTTCTCATAGACTTCTATACAATCAGCGTTCTTTTTGCAACCAGAGGAGTCGCCCCCTGCTGGCTATTAGAAAGAATGCAAGTTTAGGCACTTGAAGGCACTGGAAGGTGGGTGCTACACTTCCGCGCCAGCGTTGTTGTAGGGACGGAGTTATCAGCTGTAACCACTGCATGAGAGCAGTGCAAAGCGGCGGCCGTGTGGGGCACGCTCACATGCACTAAAAGACATGCGTGGTCGGCCCAGCTATGTCAACAAAGCACGGAGAAACTCAGATTACAACACACACAGAGGGAGAGCGACTTCATTCTCTGCGCAGGTAGACATTACACCTCTTTATCTTTACATAGCAAATAGGCCAAATTGTTTGCTGCTTAATGCTCTGGATATCATATAGAGCAGTGGTTCCCAAACTTTTTAACTTCAAGGACCCCTAAACTGACACAAATTAGACCCCCATTTATAAGATTTTGTCCCACGGTTCCCCATCTGATAGGATTTTTGCTGTTAGATGTTTTATTACAGAAAGTGTATGAAACCCATGACCAAAATAGTCATATGTTCTGTCATTGTGTTACTTACGGATGGAATTATTGTGAAAATAAATGATTCCCCTTTTTCCTTGGGACCCTCTGGAATCCCATCAAGGACCCCCGGGGGTCCCTGGACCCCACTTTGAAAATGACTGGTATAGAGCGCCTCTAATGTGGAAATTATTTGTTGGTACTAAGTAAGAAAGCTATATTAAATAAGAGAGATTTTTTTTAATTATACTGTATCTTATATGAGCAAGGGTCACTAGCACTTCACAAGTCAATATAAACAGAACTAAACCAAACAAATAAAAAGACAGCAAGGCCCGTCTGTACAAGACAGTTTTCAGCAATCCTATATTTTAACAGCTGTATTTCATCAGCTGCAGTTTGATTATTCATTTAAGTACGTGAGCAAGTTACAGACAGGCATGAATAACTGACTGAGTCATTTGGAAAAAGGCTATTTGAAACTCAGTAAAACAGGAACAAGATAGCAAAGCGATCAAAAATAACCCCTAGGTTCTAAGAATATCCCTTTATATGCCAAGAAGTGGCCCGAAGCTCAGTGATGCGATGCTTTTAATACATCGAGGCTTCCATTGTGATTTAATTGAGGAAACTTGTTTGCCATCCAATTGGTAATAATAGCAGATAAGCGCACTCATGTATGACCAAGCCAACCTGTCAGTCAGTTAGTCTGTCTAATTGTTTCACATTAAAAGAGACATGCATTAGCTTTTAAATAACAAAAGTGGAAACTACAACCAAAACTACGGGTGATTCGGTCCAAATCGGAGTACAATACTGGGCCAAGAATTGAGCCCTGCGGGACGCCACAACAAAGACGTGCAAAGGAAGACCGAATGCCTTTCAGAGGCTAAAAAAAATCCCCTGTGATGTCAGCACTTGAGACTGTCAATTGTAATACTGTGATAAACAGGACTCAGCAGCTTCAGTACACATCCAAATACCACTTGATAGTGTTTATTCAGTGCTGTGATTCTGAACACCAGATTAGAATTTATCAAACGTATCGTGGGTCTCCTAGAGATAAGGAGCTGCCACAATTTCAAATATTTTGGAGATGGCACTCAATTTAAAGATTGGTCTGCGTTTGACAATTGACAATTTGGAGTTCAGTGTCTTGGCCAAAGGCACTTCGACATGTGGACAAAAGGAACTGGGGAAACTGGGGTTCGAACCACCAACCCTGAGATTGGTGGATAACCCATTCTACTAGGAGGCAGAGCAGTAGGTATTGTATTGCCTGATGGTGTGTGATGGTGAGTACATTTTTAAGGAGACCATACCATTGCACAGAGGTGATGAAGGAAAAAGATTGAAAATGATTCAAGACTATAGTATTGATCAAATTCCTACTCTGCAGTAACTTAAGTCAGTTTTAGTCAAATAAATATTTCACCCCTATGGAAGACATATTGAGCTTTTAGCCTAACTTTATTAGGATCTATTAAGTGATCAAATCTTTTATTAGATCAGTTAACAATAATCAGATGTCTAAAAGATTATTTCTGGAGTCTAATCAAACACAACATTTTAAAAAGAAAGTTCACATAAAGGCGCTCACATTTTTTCAGCATCTCTCTCTCTCTCTCTCACACACACGCACACACACACACACACACACACACACACACACACACACACACACACACACACACACACACACACACACACACACAAAGGCCCCCTATCCTCATCACTCCGTATAGCCATTACCCCTTCCCGTCTCTACACATTGACCTTCACCACACGGGTCCCCGCTCAAGATCTCAGCTTCTTTTCTTTTTCAATTTTCCCATACATAGCACCCACTGTTTTATTGGCGCCTGCAGGCGGAAGCAGTTTTTTTCTTATTCCCTAGACTAGAAAAAACTAGATGTGAATACAGTAAGGCCAGCTCCTCTTCTTCATGCACTGACACACTGGGCAAACCAGAGCCAGGCTTATGCTAAATGTGTGGAATGGAAGCAAATCTTTCTTTTAGAAAAAAAGGTAAAGCTTTGAGAATCATGGCAACCACAGTCACTAATACTATTATATAAAATAAATTACAGTAAGCCATTGATTTAGGCTCAATACACATCTTTAATGACTCAACAGATGTGAATGTTAGTAAAGTGTAACGTCAGGATTAATTAAGTTTTGATGAGGATCTGCTTTTCTGCAGTTAAGAAGATATACTGTTGCTGCTGTTTGAAATATTACAATGACATATTGGCAACATTATATGACCCACTATGCAACTGTGTGAGTAACTCGAACTAACCTCATTTTTCCATATCTAATTTTGTTACAATTTGACCCAATTCTAACTCCAAGATCTTTTTTTCCATTAGGGACTTCACTCAAGATTGGCAGGAAGTCATGGATGTATAAAGAGAACTGGATACAGCTTTGGAGGCGGGCTCCCGTTCATTCCTATGAGAGTTGCTCAGTGTCGCATGAAACCACAATGGCTCGACTGCCGAGTGATAAGGTACTCGGATCATCCGGCGATCTTCCGTATCAATTGGGCCCATAGAGCAGGCGCAGTAGCGTTTCCTTTAACCCCGCCTCCCAGCCCTCGCTCCAGCCGCGGTCTGGGTCTCATTCACATGAACGGAGGAAGGGAAATAACTCTGGATTCGGCTATTAGTGCATTTTACAACTTTTAGGACCCAGTGATTTAAATAAGAGCTATTCAAGTGTTCGTACAGGAAAGTTGATTTACCTCAAAAAAAAAATATCCGCTGAGTTACAGACGTATCTTTCCCAATGTACGTCTATGGGAAAAAGTCTTTTTAGGCCCAATGGCATCACGTGACGGACACAGAAGTTGTAATTCCACCGTTTGGCCACTACGAAAATTTACTTCAAATCCCATTGCTCTTCCTGGGGGCTTGGTCTGAGTAAGTAAGGGGACAGTTTTAGCAGCATAGTAACAGGAAGGTAAGAAGTCATGAATTAGGATTAGGAGATACTCAGACCTACTGTCAAATGTACAGAAAAAATGCAGATTTATCATGGTCCAAGAGCGACTATACTGGCAGACAGAGCAGACAGGAGGTATGGTGGGTTTGGGAAGAAGCATCAGGTTTGTTTGCCTTATCAGTGTGATATGGGGGAAGAGGACATACAACCATGTTGTGGTCAGAAATAGATGAGATACACAAGAGCATAAGAACAAAGTATGTCTATGAAAGAGGATGCAGCACAAAGAGAAATGAAGAAATAATGAGGAGGGGAATTACAGGCATCGTGAACAGGAAGGAAGATAGATGAGAAAAACAGACATGCAGAAACAGGAGCAGAGACAGACTGATAGAACAATCTAACAAAAGGGAAAAGACACACGCACAAAGATGATCTTTTAATATAATGAGTGGCTGAGTCAAGTCGGGGAAGAATGTGCATATTCAGCACATGTCACTAGCCGGAGTCACAGAGTGCATTCTGCAACATCAGCTGTAGCAGTACAGTCACTCCATTCCCAGGGCATCAAATACCGACACTTTGTCACGGCCATCGGCATCTGATACTGACGCTTAAAGCACCCTTTAGCGTTGGTATGAGACACACCAGGCTTTCCATTAACTACAATGTAAACCCATCTGCGTCAATATTAACCCTCAAGGAAAGTGCAGTGCAGGGAGGTAGCTTTAAAGCTTCAGTAGGCAACAGGTTTTTGGCATCATTGGGCAAAAATTCCATAATAACCTTTCAACATATTGTAATTCAAGTGTTCTGAGAGAAATCTAAATGCGGTCGAAAATGGGTCTCTTCAGGAGGGTGGCTGGCGTCTCCCTTAGAGATAAGGTGAGAAGCTCAGTCATCCGTGAGGGACTCGGAGTAGAGCCGCTGCTCCTTTGCGTTGAAAGGAGCCAGCTGAGGTGGTTCGGGCATCTAGTAAGGATGCCCCCTGGGCGCCTCCCTAGTGAGGTGTTCCAGGCACGACCAGCTGGGAGGAGGCCACGGGGAAGACCCAGGACTAGGTGGAGAGATTATATCTCCACACTGGCCTGGGAAAGCCTTGGGATCCCCCAGTCAGAGCTGGTTAATGTGGCCCGAGAAAGGGAAGTTTGGGGTCCCCTGCTGGAGCTGTTGCCCCCGCGACCCGACCCCGGATAAGCGGTTGAAGATGAGATGAGATGAGAAGTGTTCTGAGAAAAACTAGACTTCTGCACCTCCTCATGGCTCTGTTTTCAGGCTTTAGAAAATCTAGCCTGTGACGGGGGACTCTGGCCAATCACAGGTCATTTCGGAGAGAGAGCGTTCCTATTGGCTGTTCATTCAACGGAGGCAGCTGTCAATCACTCGCGAACTCCGATCAAACGGTCAAACTAGGCAGCGCTGATCAAATATGAATTAAATACCAAGCACCGCCCACCAGACGGAGCACAGCCAATAGGAACGCTCTCTCTATCTGAAATGACCTGTGATTGGCCAAAGTCTTCCGTCATGGGCTAGATTTTCTAAAGCCTGAAAACAGAGCCATGAGGAGGTGCAGAAGTCTAGTTTTCTCTCAGAACACTTGAATTACAATATGCTGAAAGGTTATTATGGATTTTTTTCCCAATGATGCCAAAACATTTCTGCCTACTGCAGGGTTAAGCACGTGTTTACTGCGACCGAAAAGAGTGATGCCGAGGGGTCTGACAAAGCGTCAGTATGTGACGAGTTGGGATGAGAAGCATTCACTCAGCAGCTACAAACTATATTGGGTTTACAGTTGGATTCAACTCTAAACAGATTAAGTACCGCAAGCATCATCTGCATGCTCACACCTTTATTCGCTTCTTAACAAATGTTTAGGTTGTTTCAGCGGCCCCTGTATGCAGTTCTATGTGAGAAAGTGGGTAATTTGGGGCATCTTGTTGTCATCGCTCTCTGTCCCTCAACATTTTTCCTGTCAGTCTCTCCATTATCACTATCAATAAAGGCTTGAAAATGCCAAAAACATAAAAAAGTGGGTCATTTTAAACAAATATGACCCCAAGGTGACTGAAATATTTGACCTAATTTTCTTTGCCAAAACGAACAACTTGCATAATCAACGTCGTTACCGTCCAGACACGAAATGACATCATGCAAAGTGTACTTGCATATGTTTTCTTAACATGGGGCCAAGTTGCAGGAGGCGCTCAGAGGGGGTTGAGTTTCTTTTCAGTGTCAACTCCAATTCTACAGCCTTATGTTTAAGTTAATTTAAACCAGGAGAGATGCTACTACACGCAGCATTATTCACCGGCAGCGTAGCCACCTGATTTATCAAATGACTCGTTTTATTGCAGCTGGGGAAATTTTCCCTGGGTGCCTTGGAAAATCCATTGGCACCACTCACCACAGTCTTGCTCTGCTTCAGACATGGTTAGCTGCCTGGGCATGAGTTAACTATTTAAGTTGCTTACACGACTGACAAACAAATGTGGCGATACAGCCGCGCCCACACGTGCTTTTGATGTACATGTAAACCTTTCCCCCAAAATACGGGTTGCTAATTTGGTGTTTTCCTCGTAGTCTCCTGCCTGTTTTAAACCGTCTTCAACGGGAGGAGGAATTATGTCTTTGAATCAGCGCCAGGCATTCCTTCATGTGACTGTGAAATGTGATTTATGAGTGACAACAGAAACACGGAGAGGGAGGGAGAGACACCGAGAGACAGAAAGAAGAGAGAGGAAGGAGTTCGGGGGGTTGCGGGAGGAGGTAAGTTTCCAAGCTTCGAGCTAAGTTCTAGGTCTTTGAGGCAGCAGGTGTTGAAGCTCTTCATTCAGAAGATGTGCAGATGTGGCGCACACTTCAGATGCAACACATGCACACACACACACACACAACTGATACAATGTCTCTACCACCTGTAGCCTCACGTGTGTTTGTTTTTTCATTCCTGGATATTTCATATGATGTTTTAAAGCTGCAGTAGGCAGAATATTGTTGGCATCATTGGGTAAAAATTCCATAATAACCTTATAGGTTTAATAATCATTTTTCTCTATAAAGTCATGATGTTCCGCACTCCGCTACAGTAGGGCGGCATGCACCTTTAACGTTGGTAGTCTGCCAGTAAAACCAAAGAAGAAGAAGAAGAAGTAGGTAGTGAATTTCATGATGGCGCAGATTATAAACGAGTAAATTGAAACGTTAGCAAATAAGATTGCTGAATGTTCTGACTGAGAACGTTGGGTGAAATTGGCTGAGCCCCCTTATAAAGGTCTGATCCTAGTGTCGTCCCTGGCTTCCATCCTACTTATCAGGCTTTGGAAATTCCTTTCTGCTCAGACTGCACTGGCATGAACTGTATTGTGTAAAACAATCAAACGGATTAGAGCCATGTGACGGCTCACGGTCAAGCTTATACATCAGGGGAGAGAGAGCCCATAACCGGGCACAAGTAAAAACAGTTCTGCGATGGAGTCTAATTATAATGCAGGAACAAGAGGGAAACACAGCTGAATGGTGGCTCTTGTTGTCCTAAACACATGGGGATTGTGTGCCACTGAATGCAGCTTGAAGCTCTTAACATCTGTGTGTGGTTCAAAACCACAGACGTCCAGTGAGGACTCGTGGGGTCATGTTGAGAAGAGTGAAGGTGAAATGACACTTTAGCCAGTCTGGATATGACGTGACTGACATAAAGATGTGTATGTTTGAAAAGGACAGTTGATCTTAAAGTTTGTTTCACAATAGTTTAAAGGTGCTATTGATAACATTGATAACATTCACCAATAGATGTCGCACCTTGTTAGAAATGGGAACCAAACATCAGATGTCTAACACAGAGATAAACAAAACATTAATTTTGGAACCATCAAAATTTCTAGAATGATAAATTCCCTTTTTTTTTAAGGAAAAGCCATACTTTTATTCGGCACCTTTCTAAAAACTCTGTGGATGTGTTATTATAAGTTTTTTTTTAATTATTATTCGTCTGCATAAAAATGTTATAATTAAGACCTTTAACTCAGCATAAAGTATTCCAAATAATCATCATAACCATCCAACCATCTACCATGATCTCCGTTAGTGTTGGGTTTTGAGCGTTACCTTTCCCGCAGGCTCCCCGCTGAATGAACAGAACAGGTGGCTGCTGCAGCTTCTGCGCCCGGCGGCTGACCCTCTTCAGCTCGCAGATATTCCGGTAGGACACCCCGTCGCTTCCACAAACCGGATCGCCGGCTTTGCACACGCAAAGCCCGCTCTTGCTTCTCCTCCTCACCGTGATCGTGTACGCCACCCCGCCGGGGACCGAGCACTCCAGCCCCTCTCCGCACACCGGGTCCCCGAGCTTCCCCATGCCGCCGCACGCTTCGCCCTCGCTGGACGCGCACACCGGGCAGCAGTGGCAGGCGTCGAGGCTCTGTCCCGCCGGGCAGTCCGCTGGCAGCCGGGGACACATCGACTTGTCGCACCGAGCGGGACATCCGACGGTATACCGGCTGGAGATTTGCGCATCTGCCGGCACGGACGCAAAGGCTCCGATTACGCACAACAGTGTCCAAAACATGATTCTAAAAACTAAACTAAACTAAAGTTTTAAATAGAAAGTTTTTAAAAGAGTCCCAGAAGCTCGCTCTCTGCTTTGCAATGTAATGGGATGAGAGAGCTCAGTAGTAATGAGGGGGGGAGTCACTTCAGCCGGAGAGGCATTTAACACAAACTCCGCTGCGCAACCAATTACGCGACTTTTACGTTTTTTGCTGGCACCGCATCACAGACGCAACTCACTTTCTAGATAATCACTACAAGGCGGTGATTGGTGCGTTTACGTGACGTACTGAACGGAAGAGCTGCTATTGATGCGTCTCCAGAAGCCTGAGGATAGAATAAAAAGATAAGAAAACAGAGGAAAGAGCAGAAAATAAGCCTGCATGGGAATTGATGTACAATGTAATGCATTTAAGTATCTAAGAGCGGTGACGGTAAACTTTTTTAAGTAACTGCATTGCAAGAAAAGTTGTGTTTAAAGTCACTTTCTCTTGCTTCCCTCCAAGGGGGGTTGAGAAGGTCAAGGTCATCTAACAGCACCTCTTGTAGACACTCAGAGAAAAGTTCTAGGACATTTCAGCCCACACACTTTAATAGGCTACTATCAAAAAGTAAGTACGACTACAAGCCAAATATACCTTTCTGTAGGCCTATAAGGCAAGAATACTTAATTATACTTTTCTTAAGTATATCTCGATCAAAAGATTAAGTACAAGTAGGCCTATAAGCCAGACTTTTCTGTATACTTGTCAGTAAATGCCCAGTATACTTAGATTTGTCTGCATACTTGTCAGTATAAACCAAGTACACTTGGACTTTTCTGTACACTTGTCAGTATAAACCAAGTATACTTAGACTAGCTGCAGTGGGTAGAATTGGAGCAAATATGATGAAAAAAAGTAATTTTTTTATAAAACGGTCACTATATCGTGACAGTAGTGGATGAGACAGGTAATCTGAAAAAAAAATCATGTGCCTCTGTGTCCTCCGGTGTTCCTAATGGCAACTGCAAGATTTCACAGACCGGAGGAAAACAACCAATCAGAGCTGATCTGGAGTCTGCTGTCCAGGTGCCGTTTATGAGAGCCACGAGTCAATCACTTGCGAACTCCAACCAAACGGTCAAACTATGCAGGGCTGATCAAATATGAATAAATATTCTGTTACTGTAATACCTGTAATTTCTCACCTCAAATGTTTTCAGAAACATCTTGTAGTGTACTGTTTAGCCGTAAAATGAGAAATTTGTGACCCGGCAGCCATGTTGAGATCTGCTGAGGAAATACCAAGCACTGCCCACCAGCCGGAGCACAGCCAATTGGAACGCTCTCTCTCTGAAATGACCTGTGATTGGTCAAAATCTTCCGTCACAGGCTACATTTTTTAAAGCCTGAAAACAGAGCCATGAGGAGGTGCAGAAGTCTAGTTTTCTCTCAGAACACTTGAATTACGATATGCTGAAAGGTTATTATGAGGGTTATTAGCAAGACTGGCATAGTCCTAATAAACCCAGATACTTCAATTTACCAGTCTAAAGCTGACTTTCAGTAAGTGCTTCAACTTTAAAATAATGAACTTATTGCTGTGTGTCACAATCATATCAGAGGTTCTATTCGCCCAAAGCTAACGTGGGTGGCAGTAATGGCCACAATATGCTTGTTTTGTTGCTGCAAATGGTCCTCTTCTGTAGATATGTACTTTTTAACGATACAGCACAATTTTATAATTTATAGCAAATTATTTCGCAGACCCCCTGACAGAGTGCCACGGACCCCACTTTGAGAATCACTGGTTTACAAACACAAAAATAGAAAGAAAAAAAAACAGTAGTGGAAGGAGCCACAGCACGCACAGCAGCCCAGATGTTTTATATGCTGCACAGCCCTCCACACATCCTGCTGGCCTATTTCCTACTTGTTTTGTTTTTTTTACTACTCCCTTCATGAATTAGTCACTCCTGGCATCCACACAAGCCCTATGGCTAATTAAGAAAATCCGTGTTGGAAAAAAAAACTTGGGTGGATTGTGGGATTTGTGGAGTTAATGTAGCACTTTATAAACAGCCAAATTTGTTCTAATTGGAAAGTTGCAAGAGAACATAATTTCTGATCTTATTCCAGCTCTATACGTACCCAGCTAGCAGGGGAATAAACAACATCTCATCCAAATAACAGCAATTATTTCATCCCAAGTTCAAGTGTAAATCAATCAAAGATCCAAATATGTCTTTCAGTAAACATTTGTGCCACGTACCAACATGTTCTCATCCCAACTCATCACATACTAACGCTTTGTCAGACCCCTCGGCATCACTTTTCAGTTGCAGTTAACACATGCTCAATGTTGTGAAGGAAACAAAAACACTTGCTTAAGTTCAGGCAATAAAACCGTTATAGTTAGGTTTAAAAACAACATGGTTGGGCTTAAAACTACTATGGTTGTACAGTGAAAACAGGACCGGCTCTAGCCCTTTTGGGGCCCAGGGCGAAATTTGGATTTGGAGCCCCCGTCGGGTGCCCCTCTTCATTTTCTGCATTGAGGTGACAATTAAATAAATCAACTTTTCACCCTTGTAACTCTCTTTCTCACACTTTTCCATCTGCCCAGGCACACTTATTTGTTAATAAAAGTGTAAATTGTAGTGAAACTGACAACACTTTTAAGTCAACAATATAAGGGACCAACGCCGGTGTTGTTTTCACCGGCGTTGGTTTGTTTGTATGTCTGTCTGTCTGTCTGTTAGCAGGATTACTCCAAAAGTTCGACATGGATTTGAATGAAATCTTTTTGAGGGGTGGGGTGTGGCACAATGAACAATCCATTCGATTTTGGTGGCGATCCGGATCATGATCCGGATTCAGGAATGTTTTGAAAGAATTCCAATCAGCCTGAGCATTAAGACTACAGGGTACAACACATGCGCAGTGTAACTGATGACGCGTTGATGACGCATGACCCCGCCTTCTTCCTCCGTCTTCGAGCAGAGAGATACGTGTGGGGATGTGTGGCGAGACATCGAGGTGCGGGAGCTGCTGGCCGTCGTGAGAAAGAAAAAAGCGGTAGATGACGGGATGAGAGACAACATAGTGTAACGTTATACAGACATAACAAGGCTGCTGAATGAGAGAGGCATCCACCGATACGTTACACGGAAACACACCGTGTTAATAACAAGCCGACCACCTCACGGTACTGCCAGCTGTGAGCTGTGATCTGTTTTTAAAGTCACGCACCTTGAGGGGGTCTGCGCTCTCCAAGTGCCATTCTAGTTTATAAAATAAAAATCTTAATTTTTTTTCTTAAAGCCATTGTGATGTCTGATGTGTGTGGGTTAGGGTTCTGGGGGAACCATAACGCTAACCCTAGAGTGGCGGGCGAGGGGCTCAATATCCGAATTTCGCCTCAGGCACCAAGAGGGCAAGAGCCAGACCTGGACACATTTCAAGTATCAAGGGACCAAATTCTAGTGTGGGTGAACAACAAATCTCTGTTAGGCTGTGAGCTGTAAAAAAATCCAGTAAACACTGAGGCAATGAATCCGTGTCATAAGCACACCTCAATATAATGTGATGGATTATGGGCACAGGGTTTTATTAATAATGGCTCTTGGTTTAAATGGTGTGGCTGGATGCAGGGGAGCACCTCTCCGAGCCGCTGCTCGGGAACGGAGGGGATGGAGGGACGAGGCCCCCTGCGGTGCGCCGGAGCTCACGGTAACACAAGGCTCTGTATCCAAAAGGCAATTAGAGAGGGGCATAAAGGGATGGAGGGCAGTGAAAGACTGGACTGCCTTGTGCAGCGCAGGAAACAGTGAGGTCGTACACTTTAGACTTGTAAGTCTAAGAGAGTTCAAGGCAGGCTAATTGTTCTCAGTTAAATGAGAGCACCATGTAATTTTGATGCATAGCGGCACGCGCCGTCGACTGATCTAAAAATGAATGAAAGTCATACAGCAGCAGTAGTAGCAGTAAGACCTTACAGCATCACCAGACCCATTATGTGGCAATACTCGTGGAGCGCGAGGACGTAGGCGAGAGAACCGGTGGGAAAATCCGCAGATGAAAACGACCTCACGTATGAGGAACACCCATTCTCCAACCAAGGCCGGAGAGTTTAACCCAGGATGGACTCCACTGAGGTCTGTGTGATGTCTGCGCTCCAGTCCGCAATGATATCTCTGGCTGTGAGCGAGGCCCTTCATAGAGGGCTTCATTTCCACGTCTGCAGCCACAGCAAAACCTCAAATGAGGAGCTGAGATGTACCACTTGACATCATCCTTATTATACATGCAGTATATCACAATATACTGCACACACAAGACAAGACTGGAGCCCAGAACATGTCACAGCCGGGTATCGGACTGATTAAAGAGGCTTTACATATTCAGTGTTGCTCCATGAGCTCACACAGCAGATCCATCAACACACTGTATTAAGCCAGAGGCTGCATGTGTACCGAGCTGATGAAGGATGACATGCGTGACTTTAATCATCAGTGTCGAGGAGGAAATGTACACTATGTGCAGTGGTGGAATGTAAATAAGTACAATTACTTATGTACTCTACTTAATTTATTTCCATTTCATACTACTTTATACTTCTACTCCACTACAATTCAGAGGGAAATGTACTTATTGTTACTAAGCTGTAGTTACTATAGTGCAGATTAAGATTTTACCTACAAAACATATGATGAACTCAGTAATAATAATCCTATATATTATGTATAGCCATAGTATAGTATATTATGTTATACTAGCTTGTCGCGAAGGAGGCTAAATAACGCTCCAAACTTGCGCTTAATTTTGTCGAGGAAAAGCTGGCATGGCCATTTTCAAAGGGGTCCTTTGACCTCTGACCTCGAGATATGTGAATGAAAATGGGTTCTATGGGTACCCACGAGTCTCCCCTTTACAGACATGCCCACTTTATGATAATCACATGCAGTTTGGGGCAAGTCATAGTCAAGTCAGCACACTGACACACTGACAGCTGTTGTTACCTGTTGGGCTTCAGTTTGCCATGTTATGATTTCAGCATATTTTTTTATGCTAAATGCAGTACCTGGGAGGGTTTCTGGACAATATGTGTCATTGTTTTGTGTTGTTAACTGATTTTCAGTAATAAATATATACATACATTTGCATAAAGCAAGCATATTTGCCCACTCCCATGTTGATAAAAGTATTAAATACTCGACAAATCTCCCTTTAAAGTGGCAGTAGGCAGAATATTTTCTGGCATCATTGGGCAAAAATTCCATAATAACCTTTCAGCATATTGTAATTCAAGTGTTCTGAGGGATAACTAGACTTCGATAACGAGACCGTTTGGTCGGAGTTCGCGAGTGATTGACAGCCGGCTCTCATGGACAGCAGACCTCAGATCAGCTCTTACTCCTTGTTTTCCTCCGGTCTGCGAAATCTTGCGGATGCCGTTAGGAGACACATGACACATGATTTTTTTCAGGTTACCTGTTTCATGTACTACTGTCACGATATAGCGACCGTTTTATAAGAATAACTTTCTTTAATCATATTTGCTCCAATCTCGCCTACTTCAGCTTTAAGGTACATTTTGAACAGATACAAAAATATGTGATTTATTTGCGATTAATCGTGATTAACTATGAACAATTATGCGATTAATCGCGATTGAATATTTTAATTGATATATATATATCTCTACATATATATAAATTAATTGAACATCAATTTTTTTGTGGTTTTGTATACTTTTGACAAATCATAACACATATTGTGTCCTAGTGTTAATTACAGTATTTCATTTTAATGTGTTGTGGATAATAAAGAGAATTAAAAGATGCTGAGTACAGCAGAAACATACTTTGAAGGTTTTTGAAGCTTAGTTTGTCCAACCAACACTAATTGTTTTGCAATCTTGCAGCACTGTGTTTTCATTCAGTCCCTGAGACCAGAGTGAAGTTTTTTCTCCCACCACAAGAGGGCAGAAGGAGCCTTGATGAGTGGACGAGCAGTTACACCAAATAATCAATTCTTTCTTTCCAGAGCTACTAAAGCTCTCCCTTTCCCCTCGCAGACTAATTGTTCTGCTTAAAAACATTACTGAATGATACTCCAGGGAACCTGAGCACATTTTCAGTGTTTATTTCTTTCAAGTCATCCACATAATAAATAGAGACAATTCAAACCAATTACACCAGACTAAAAGGGGGTGAAACAGCTTGACTTGGTTGGGCTGAAATGAAGCAGGCACTTAAAAAATAAAAAGATTAGTGTGTATTATTTAGCAGGACTACAGTGAGAAGTTTTTAAATAAAACCATGAGGCAGCTGCCTGCTGCTGGGTTGGCAACACAGGTACACGGAAGAAGAAGAAGATCGGGAAACATCTAAAAGCATATAAAAAATAAATCTGCTGCACTCAGCTCTATTCTGCAAACACACAACACACACAGAGCGGCCGTAGTTAAAAACGAAAAAATCTGAGGAATCATTAAAATGTTAACATGCAACGGAAGTGTCTGAGCTTGAACGTTTTTCCTGTTAAACCATGTTTGCATGGTGTTCATACAGTATATACTCACCTACAAACAATAGACCGCAGGTTTAGTTAAACTCATGTGAGCCTGAGTCTGTCAGGACATGAAGCTTAATCTATAACTGACAGCTCCATTGTTGAAGTTTTTATTACTAGGAATTACAAAATGCATACAAGCGTACTCTGCGTTTACTCCCCCACGTCATCCAGTGTCACAAACGTGAGTCCACAAAGTCGGGTGTGCTGAAATGTAGTTCACAAAAAAGAGGTTGATTCAGGCTGTGAAGTGATGCATGTACTGTGATGGCTTTTTTTTTTTTTTTAGCGCTTTACTACCATTAACGGAGATTAACTGTTAAAACTATTTGCTGTAGATTTACTACTTTAGGTTGTGTTCAAATACAGTCAACTAAAATCTGAGTGAGGACACCTTTATATGATTTAACTTAACCCTCAGATTTATTTAAAAATGAAGAGAAATTTAAGTCAAAGACTTGGCAACTGTCAAAAAAAAAAAAAAAGTAGATCCGCCTTAATGTGGCTGCAACACATTTGGTCTGGCATTATCATACACAATGGGGTCATATACAAAATATTTTGAATTCTTTGCATCTTGTCCGAGACCAGTCCAGAATATTTGAATTATAATTTGCATTTGAGTGAGGATTTGAAAGGCTTGACCATATGGTGCCTTCAAATGGGGTCGTGTTTACCGTGTCCACGAGAAGAGTCCATATGAACGCCCCCCCCCCTCTTGTGGTATTCACAACCTCGTAAGTGGAAAGTTTCTGAAAGCTCCAAGTTTACGAGTTGTGACGTGTTTGTTGACGTTGTCAGAAATGGCGGAGGTGCATAATCAGTGAATATATTGTAATTTTAGTCGTATATTGTTTTTCTTCGTAACTTTATAATAAGTCTGAGGAAAATGTTGATATTCCCAACGGCCTCATCTTTTACCCTCTGTCATTATGCCTTTGCATTTCCTGCGTGATGTTACCCACTTGCTAGCTTGCTAAATTGTTAGCCTCTGTGGCTTCTAGACGCCGACAGTAACGTTAATATTTCCGTTGCTTAGCAGCGGTGTTCTCACGACTTAACCACTTAAACGCCAAGCATATCGTGTACACGACTTCCCACGTTGTAAACACAAGCTCACGAGTTTCATTTGAAGGCACCAATAGACTGTATATAAAGATGGATGACATGACAGCTCCCCAAAAGTGAAGCCAGAACATCTGGATCGCCCCCCTGGTGGCTGGCTGCAGTATAGGTCATAAATCCCGCCCCCTCCGGCAGTGTTAATTTTGGCAGCTATTTTAGATTTAGTCTTAGTCTTAAAATGAAAATGCTCAGTCACATTTTACTAATTTTTATCTTTCACAGTTTTAGTCGACGACAACTCAAACATTTTAGTCCAGTTTTAGTTACCGGTCATTCGATTTTAGTCAAAATGTTTTCTCTCTTAATATTTATTAATTATATTTTAAATTTTTTTTTTATTTAATCTTAGTATTGTTTAGCCATCAGATTATATTGAACATTTCTGTCGTTTTAGTCAAACTTATTTAACATCAAATTTTATATTATTATTATTATTTGATGAAAACCACAGGTTGAGTGATTGAGAATGCAGCTTTGCAGTTAGTCCGAGTCCTCCTGACTGACTGAGCTCATTAATGATGCGCGGTTCAGTATGTCAGTGTTTAATGACCTCGGTGCCGTCTCGTCATCGTCTCGTCTTAGTCATGGAAAAGAAGGTTGTTGACGAACATATTTCGTCATAGTTTTCGTTAACGAAATTAACACGGTCAGGCGGGTGACCTCGATACCGCGGCTCTACTGCCCGATCGCTACTAGCTGCGCAGACTCTGGCTCCAAATGACGTCAAAATCTCAAGGTGGCAGCTCCCGTATCTGTACAGTGGGAGGAAGTGGAGACGCGTCGTCCATCTTTATTTACCGTCTAGGGTTTGGGTTTGACCCAACAATAGTAGACAAATCCAGGGTTGTAATAGTGAGTGTATGAGTGGACCACACAGTTTAAATGAGTAGATAAGAGAGGTGATGAAAAGCCAGTCCTCAGGTTGAACGCTCGTTCTCTCTCTCTCTCTCTCTCTCTCAGACGAGAGGAAATAGTTTGCAGCCTTTGAAAGCTCCCTTATTTTCTTGGCACAAAGTGGTTTACAAAAAATCCTCCGTCGTCACATCATTGTGCCTGTACAGATTCAAATAAAGCTCTGTCGTTGAATTCTAATCAGCACGAGTTAACTAAAATGTGTAGTTTTTTAAGTTTGACAACATCAACTCTTGGTAAATAAATACATCGTTGTAAATGCGACAGCAGGCGAGCGGAGAGGGGGTGTGTGGGTGAAGACTGGGTCGTCTTTGGCACGCGGGCGCAGTTCAGTGGTGACCCCGGCTTGTTTCTTTAGCACACTGACGGAGGAGCTCGAAACATGAGTTTGTGACGCATTGTCATCCGCCAACAGCTTTGGTTTGAAGACCAATGCCTGCCCTTTTTTTTTTTTTTTTTTTTTTTTTTTTTTTAAAAACACCTGTTGCTCCTCTTTGAATCTCTGTCAACATCCAACCAGATGAAGTTTTTGTGTCCGGCTCAGACCTCGCTCACTGGCAGGTCGGCGTCATCCAGGTCCAGGGGCGGCTCAGGCATGTGGGGCTCAAAGCTGCTCCGTCGTCGCCACGGTGACTCCTCGGGGCCATTAATGGTGGTCGCGGGTGGATCGCGGCTCACTTTGCCAGGCGCGTCTCCTGCAGGGACAGGCGTGCTGGCGTGCGGCTGTGACTGGGCCGCGGCAGCAGGCTCATGAAGTGCTCGCTGTCCCAGGCCAGGCTGCGAGCGTGGGCCGCACGTGACAGCAGCCCCCCACTCTGGGTAGCATGGTGGCATGGCAGATATGGGCGAGCGAGGGACGGGGGGACCCGCGGGGCTGCGGTAGAAATTGGTACGGCCGCCGTGTTCCTGCAGCGAAAAAACAGCAGAGAAAAGCGAGAAGACAAGAGAGTGGTTGTTAGTAAGCAAAGTGAAATCCCGACGTGTGTGTGGTTTTATTTGGAAGAGAGACCGAAAGTTGAGTTCACAGACTTGGAATTAGCACCAGCGTGTTGCGCCTGATGCAGCTTTAGCAGAGCTGGTAGTGAAGGTTGTAGGTGCTGAAGAATGTAGCATTGCTAGAGAGTGGAGATGGTGGTAGTAGCAGTAGTAATAGTAGTAGCAGTAGTAGTAGTAGTAGTAGAAGTAGTAGAGGTAGCGGGAGGAGTGGTAGTAGTGTCAGCGGGTTTTTTAGTTTTGGTAGTCTCAACAGGTTGCGGTTGGAGGAACAGAGTGCCTTTAGGAAGCAGTGGTTGGTTGTTGCTCGTTATTTCACAGCTTTTCATTGTCAGATTTCAATCTCTGAAACACAAAACAGAAGCATGGGAAGAAAGAAATAAACACAGCGGAGGTAGTGAAAGCAAAAAAGGGGGTAGCCACTGAGCAGTTGGTGAAATGTTGGTTAGAGAAAAATCCCGACTATAAAGCATCAAGACTCCAGTAACAAATATCTGTGTCGACGTCAAGATCCTGTATCACGGCGACACCCTGTGACTTTGCAGGCTTGGTGAAAACTCCGATCAGTAAATCCACACTTAAGCATCACAAGATTTAAGAATCAGTTTTCCTCCTAGCACAAACATGTCTAAAAAATCCTAGGGAGATCCACACACGCATTTGAGAGATGCTTTATGCTGAATCCAAAGGTCCAAGCTCATGCTGAATTTTAGGGGCAGAAGTCAAACAGGAGATCAGACAATATACCACACTGAGCACATGTCCCATTGGCTTCTTCTTGTACACTTAAATAGCTCTCAACTAGGGCTGTCAAAGTTAACGCGATAATAACGTGTTAACGCTCATTCGTTTTAACGCCACTAACTTCTTTAACGCATTAACGCAACTTGTGCTTTTTAGGCTGTAGCGGGCTCAGTTTTAAAGCTAGAGTGAAGGTACTGGTATCATATGAAACTAGAACCTAAAGAATCCATCGGTACCAACCGTGTCATACTAGCTCGTTGCGAACAAGGCTAAATAACTCTCCAATCTAACGCTAAAGTTTGGCGAGGAAAAACTGGCATGGCCATTTTCAAAAGAGGTCCCTTGACCTCTGACCTCAATATATGTGAATGTTCTATGGGTACCCACGAGTCTCCCCTTTACAGACATGCCCACTTTATGATAATCCCATACAAGTTGGGGCAAAAAAATGCAGTAAAAACTATTCTAAAATGGTGCATTTCTGGTGTGTTCCTTATACTATGACAGTTCAGATTAGATTTAAAAAAAAAAAAAAAAAAAAAAAAACGCAATATATTGCCTTGCTGACAGTATCGAAATATAGTGAGTCGTTACCCCTGTATCATGATACGTATCTTATCGCCAGCTTCTTGCCAATACACAGCCCTACTAAGCACATGTCCCATTAGCCTCTTGTACGCTTAAATAGCCCAAATATTTACATGTAAATCAACACACATGTATGAAAACCAATAGTTTTCGACTCTGGACATGTGGATTCAGCATTGGTGAGTCCTTATTTCAAAGCCGTTAAAAAAACAAAAAAACATTTAGCACACACAAAGGTATAGGAACATGGAAACAAGTGTCTTATTATCGTGTGTATGAGAAAGAGAAAAAAACATACAGGCAGCGAACAGGAGGGAAGAGGAGAGACAAGCAGGATGTCACACATCTAAGACAGGTACACAGCTGCAGCAGACTGCAGAGATAACAGAGCATGAAGGGAAGAGAAACACAAGGTGTGAAAGACACATGTATTCCAGTAATAAAGACAGAGGTAGACACAGGCTCAAGGTATTCACAGCTAAACTGCTCAGGTAGGTCATGCAGTGAGTGTGTGTTTGTGCATGGATTGTAAAGGTGAAAAAAAATAAAAAATAAAAATCGATTCACCTATGTATTCACGATTTTTTTTCCGATTTTGAAATTCATCTTTTAATGCCAATTTGCTTTTTTTGAGTCTATGTGGAGGTAGAAGGAAGTTACTGCTTTTATTGTTGTAGTCTGGGTAACTTGACGTCATACCCGTTCCGTATCCGTCAACCAAAACAAACCGCAGCCGGCCGAAACGAGAAAGTAGAAAACGGCTGAGGGTCTGCGTGGATACGACCTGCACCCTCACATTTTAAATCCAAAGTGGTAAACACTTTGGGTTTCACACATTGCAAGGAAAAGCAGAGCTAGACATCACGGCTAAAGCTGCATGCTAACTCTGTCATGGACAGGAACCGTTATCGTATTGCTGCAACGTGCGGTCTCTGACTACATACATGCTGAAAATCAAACATTTCTACCGTATCAATTTAGAGATTTTCCCAAGTAAAAGTCCCTGAAAGTGTATGACCCAACTTTTTCCCATGGTCTAGTGTTAGAAAAGTTAACAAAAATCGCAATAAATCGTAATATCGAATCGCAATACTTAAACATCGCAATACATATCGAATTGGCACCCAAGTATCGTGATAGAATCGAATCGTGAGGTGTATCGTCCCAGCCCTGATGGATTGTACATGAAATTATGTATATTTCTATTTTTTTATACTGAAGCATCATCAATAATGGTGAAGACAGGTGAAAGCTGTGCAGGTGAAGCTATAAGGGAGGGAGGGAAGCAGTGACTGCAGGTCTTTCTGACAGTCAGATGGTCATATTCCAGCTGTTTAGAGTCATTCTGTACAAAAAAATATTACTAATTAGCATTTGAACGGCTTGAGTTGTTCTTGATTTCAGTTGCCATGCTCGTGGCGACAGGCATCACATGCGAGAGAAGCTAAATCAAGCACACCTCAAGTCTTACAATTCCTGAAACAAAAACCGGGCACTGTCTGAGCGCACTGATTGAAATGGACTCAAACTTTGAGCTGAGCTTAAAAGTGACAGTGCGGCAAAAAAAGAAAAAGGAAAGCAAAGGAGGAGGAGGAGGAGTGGATGAGAGAAGCAGCGGAGTACGAGGGCGTGAAGGGAGGAGCGCTTGTTGGGTTATCACAGCCAGACATAGGATGTGGTTGCTTCTTTGAGCATCAGATGTGTCGTCAGATCTGATCTGCTCTCATCATGTCTGCAACCACAGCGTGGCCAGCCAGTGAGTGGAAAACAGTATTAAAAAAAAGGTGAACTTATAAGTTTAAAAGGGGGGGGGGATTTAGACGAGCTGACATACGTGCTGCTGCACTCCCCGATTCGAGACGTATACCTCTGTATACAGGGGTTCGACAGCCGTCTGGCCTGCCGCATCTGCAACAACACAGTGCAAAGCAGTATTAGAGCAGATGGGCCGTCTGCCCACAGGGAGAGGAGGAGGTGGAGAGAATGTGACAAAGAAAGGGGAAAAAAAAGAGGAGAGAGAGAGAGAGAAGAATCACAGGGAGAGGAAAAGGGGGGTGAGAGGAAAAAACAAGCAAGAAGAGAGAGAGAGAGAGAAAGACACAGGAGGGAAGAAAGAGGGAACTGTAGAGAAACAAGACAGCGCAGAGGTGTTGAGAATAATTCCAGTCTAACCAGAAGGGACCAACTGCGTCAGAGGACACTCTCTCCTCTGCAGTCAGGACTACGGAACTGGTTTACTTCTCTCTTCTCGCCTGCTCAAGTCTGGCTGCCTGTCTGTCTCTATGCATGTAGGCTGCTGACTGAACTAAAACTCAGGTGGTGTTCTCACACAGATTTGGTGATCTGTGGGAGTACAACAGTCCACGTGTCAGTCCGGTGATTAACTATTTCAGTTAAAAAAATCAGTATAGTGGCGTCTGGTGGCTCAGGGGTTAAGGCGCTAAACATGAACCGCAACGTCCCCAGTTTCCGTCCAGCTGGGGACCTTTGTCTCATCCCTCCCCTCTCCCCTCATTTCCTGTCATCTGTCTAATAAAAAGGCACAACATGGCCCAAAACAATAAAAAAATTAAAATCTGTATTTTGCTGTTGGGAAGTGACATGGAGAAATGAGGAAAATGCAGAACAGGCTGTGCCAAGTTCAAGGTATATACTGTGAAAATATCCTATAAAGTTATTTAATAATTAGGGCTGTCAAAGTTAGCAATTTTTATTTTCAGGTTCAGTATTAAAGCTGGAGTGAAGATACGGGTATCATATGAAACTAGAAAACTTAAGGAATCCATTGGTACCGACCATGTCATACTAGCTTGTCGGGAAGGAGGCAAAATAACGCTACAAACTTACGCTAAATTTTGGAGTGCAAAATTGGCATGGCCATTTTCAAAGGGGTCCCTTGACCTCTGACCTCAAGATATGTGAATGAAAATGGGTTCTATGGGTACCCACGAGTCTCCCCTTTACAGACATGCTTTATGATAATCACATGCAGTTTTGGGGCAAGTCATAGTCAAGTCAGCACACTGACACACTGACAGCTGTTGTTGCCTGTTGGGCTTGAGTTTGCCATGTTATGATCTGAGCATATTTTTTATGCTAAATGCAGTACCTGTGAGGGTTTCTGGACAATATTTGTCATTATTTTGTGTTGTTAATTGATTTCCAATAATAAATATATTCATACATTTGCATAAAGCAAGCATATTTACCCACTCCCATGTTGATAAGAGTATTAAATACTTCACAAATCTCCCTTTAAGGTACATTTTGAACAGATCAAAAATGTGCGATTAATTTGCGATTAAATATTTTAATCGATTGACAGCCCTAATAGTAATCAATATAATTTCCTTGCGGCCTGGTAGCAATGGCCCCAAGGCCCTGTACCAGTCTGCTGCTTGGGAATTCGGAACCACTGGCGTAGACTACACAGAGCAGAATTTAGCTTCGTCTATCTTGTTTTTTGACCATACAATAATGTACAATAATAAGGTCATAGGGCAAACTCAACTGAAACATACTGCCAAACTACCGTTTATGCTATTCTGCATCTGTTTGAGATGGAATCAAAAAGGAGTTTCTCTGCATCTCTGTAGGTTGCTGCTGTATGAGATCTTGTGAGAGCAAAATAAATGACACGAGTAAAACAACACAAATAAGTCTTGTAAACGGTTTTGACTTTGACTCCTCGTACCACCAGATGTGGCTCAGTAAATATGTCAAGTTCTGCACATGCAAGTCGAGTCTGAAGTAGTTTCCCCTGTTCACGGGTACATTTGAGGTCTCGAAATTTGTGACTCCAGTCAGATTGAAGTCTACTTATAATGACTTGAATCCATACTATGGTAGCACTATGCTGTAGTGTAGTACAAGATACATACTGTGGCAGCAGACCTCCCAGGCCCCCGCTGGGCCACAATGGCCCCTGAGACGGCCTTGATCCAGCTGTGCATCTCCTCCGGGCTGTCCGCCTGGTGGAGACATAAAAGAAAAGGACAGTGAGTGACAAAAGCCCTGTTCAGACCTGTCATTAACGTGCGTCCTGGGTGATCCGATCACAAGTGGACAGCTCTAAGTATAGGTGTGAATGCACTGAGGACTGCATTGAGGACGCATTGAGATCCGATCGCTCAGACCACATTCGGTGGTGGTCTGGGCCTTATACGGCCACATTCTTTTAGCAGTGTGTACGCAAATGTGTCCTGGGCCACATTAAGGACCGCCTACTCAACTGACGTCCCGCTTGAATCCACGGGGGGGCTCACTGCGCTCCTCATGTGAATAAGAGTTGTTCCGATACCACTATCGAAAATGCGTCCAATACTGCCCAAAATTTAGCTAAGAGAATACTGAATTGTTATTTATTCCTAGCTTCATTTATTTATGTTGTTTGTAACTGAAAAAGCTGAATAATAAAAGAAAGTTCTATTGCATTGGTTCTCTGTATGTATTTATTCATGTTTTACAAAGGGTTTAACCTGAACCAGTCCATACAACAAAGATAGTAATCATATCACATCCATACATGGTCAGTAGTTAACAGCTGTTAAATGATAATAATAATAATAACTATATATATTTTTTTCATCACGCTGGTATGGGATCGGTACTCGGTATCGGCCGATACCATGAGTTCAGGTATCGGAATCGGGAAGCAAAAAACGGTATAGGAACATCTCTAATGTGAATAGACAGTCAGACACGAGCCTTGCTAGGGAAGTGAGATCCGATCACAAGTGGTCACTCGAGACGCATGTGGAGACGCATTCTAATGCCAGGTGTGAACAGACGTACTTAGAGCTGTCCAGTTGTGATCGGATCACCCATGACGCACGTTAATGCCAGGTCTGAACAGAGCCAAAGAGAGAGAGAGTGAGAAGGTACGGACGGTTGGTAGGTAGACATGGAGACAAGTAAGAGAGCGATCACGGTGTTTGTGAACATTGTATGGCTGTTCATACCACAGAAAACATCCTACCTGTATGTAAAACGTCCTCGATGTGGTGACGACTTCAAACAGATTATCTCTCATCATAATGTCGCTACAAGAAATAGAGGAAAACAAGTCAGATCATATTATTTATATCTCATCTATATCTGAATCAGGAAAGGTAAACACCATCCTCCTGGACAAAAGACTTTTTTTTTTGTGCAATGGGAAAATGCTGGGACATGTTAAATACCTCTGTTTGCACTCCTGGACTTTGTGAACTTCCTTCAGTGGGATCATTCTCAGAGGCTCTTTCTCCTAAAGCCAAGAAAATAACATTCATAAGCCAAAACTTAACAGCTGAAACACAACAGATACATTTTACCATTTGGTTTTTTCTAATGTGTTGTCTGAAAACGAGTTTTTCTGTTTCACAGGAACAGAAGACCGTGAACTGTCCTAGAAGTAGCAGACTGCAAACTAAAAAAACCCTGATGGTTGGGAACTTTCTTGGCCCAGCCATTTGATACAGCAGCCAGAGAGTCTGTGTCCTTGGGGCCTGTTGATAGCCAAATAGACAGATAGAGCTGTCAAATAAGGGCAGACCCGGACAAGGACGGGGTATGGGACGTGCAGTATTATCCCGAGGACAGTCTGTGTGTAAGTGTGTGTGTAAGTGTGTGTGTGTGTGTGTGTGTGTGTGTGTGTGTGTGTGTGTGTGTGTAAGAAAGGCCAGGGGGGGAACAAGGCATGATAGGACATGTGAAGTGAAAGCATTGAATTCCACAGACAGCAGATAAAACATGTTAGAACTCGGGACTGTGTGTTTTCTGTTGCTCTGCCTCAGATTGCGGGGGTGAATCCAATCCACATGCCTCATCAATAAAAACATCCCTTCAAGTTAATCACACATGTTAATCAAAGTTAATTACCAAATCTGACTTGAAGTAACTCATTGAGTTTTCTTCCAGTAGGAAGTATCGCCGTTTCCAGTTCCTCATCTGGGGAAAAAAAGGGAAAAGATGTTCACACCTTTTGTATAATTCCAAGGCAAACAAGATGCCACATTTGCCAAATTGCTACAGTACTGAAAGCACAATTTTAATTCTAGTCCCTACGCATTTTACAATGTCTATATTAGGGCTGTCAAGGTTAACGCGATAACACGTAAATGCAAATTTGTTTTAACGCCACTAATTTCTTTAACGTATTATGGCAACTTGCGATTTTTGATTAACCTCTTAAACATCCGACGGGTCTTTCAGAAGTTCCAGCTGGCTCAATTTTAAAGCTAGAGTGAAGATACTGGCATCATATAAGACTAGAGATCCTAAGGAATCCATTGGTACCAACCATGACATGCTAGCTTGTCACGAAAGAAAAACTGTTTCAAAGGGGTCCATTGACCCCTGACCTCAAGATATGTGAATGAAAATGGGTTCTATCTATCTAAATGCAGTACCTGGTTTCTGGATTTGTCATTGTTTTGTGTTGTTAATTGATTTCCAATAATAAATATATATATATATCTATACATTTGCATAAAGGAAGCATATTTGTTCACTCCCATGTTGATGAAGGTATTAAGTACTTGACAAATCTCCCTCTAAGGTACATTTTGAACAGATAAAGAAATGTGCGCTTAATCACCATAAATTATTAACAAGCGTGCAATTAATCACGATTTAATATTTTACTCGATAGACAGCCCTAGTCCCGACACATTTTACAATGTCTTTATACTAGACACTAGACTTTTCATACTGAATGACCAAGAAACATATGAGCACATCTCTGGTAAACACAAGATTTAAAGTGGTGCTTTTGTTTGATTCTTTGTGGAGAAACTCAGTTTTACTGATCTGTCAATTAAATCAACTAATTGATTAGGCTACAAAATTGTATGAGTGTTTGTCGACTAAGAATTTCTTTGGTCGAGGACAGCCCTACTATATACGTAGAGGGGGAAGTTAATTATCCTTAGGCATTTATAAAGTACAGAAATGAACACACTGAAGAGAGAAGTTGCATTTCCTTAGAGGCAACTCTTTCTCATAATCAAGCAGATATCTCATCATCTGACAATCCACAAGTCATAAGACTTTATATTCCCCCCCCACATGAAGTTGCGATTTATTTTAGTGGATGTCACTCTAATTGTAACGGTGCCATTAATCCGAAATGGTGTTGCGTTGCCATGTTGAGGCTTTGGATTGCAGTGGATTTGTCAGAAAAGTGTGTTGCACTGTATGGAGCCCGTGATGCCGGCCACCGCCCCGTGCCTAATTTGAAAGATGTTTTAAGAGTCACAATTCCTCTTGTGTTGATGAACTTCTCTGAACGGGAACCAGAAGGCCAAGTGAAACCAACTGGACCCAGCTGAGCGGCAGGTACCCACCACAGCTCCCTGCTTGACGCAGTAGCCCGACTTGATGACGGTGTGCTCCTGAGTCGGCCTGCCCAGGAAGTACGGCAGCTGGCTGTGGGAGCGATGCATGGCCTCGCGCTCCGCTTTGTCTGCACCGTCACCACCGTCATGCTTGACGGTAAAGGACATCGGAAATATTGTAATTACAAGTTCCATCAACATTTCTAAAAACAGACAAACACAGATTTTGTACAGTCCGAGGGCTAATTTATGTTGTGGATTCTATGAGCACAAAATCCATTCACCACAATCCACGTCAGACAGAACGTTTTTTGTATATTCATTACTATATATGAAAAACTAATACAATAATAACACAAAGATATTCTTTCCCTCAGAAGTGACCATGAAATCATACTGCTTATAAGGATTGTTTTCATCATCAATTAATCTGTTATTTTTTCTATGAATCGCTTAATCATGAATAGAATTACATTTCAGAAAATTGTGAAAAATGCCCATCACAATTTCTCAGACACCAAGGTGATGTTTTCAAATTGCTTAATGTGTCCGACCTACAGTCTAAAACCGATATTCAGTTTAAAATGATATAAAACAAAGAAAAGCAGCAAATTCTAACATCTGTGTGAACCCGGAACCAGCAAATTTTGCTTGATAAATGACAACAGAGCGTTTCAGACAGCTGCAGCACAGCCGGTATGAGAATAGTAAAGCGTTTTTTGAACATTAAAGCATGTAAACATGTTCTAGTAAAAACCCAAAATACAAGCATTAACCTGAAAATAAGCATAATAGGTCCTCTTTAAGAAATAACAGTACATGTGCATGCATGTAAACACAGTGTGTGGTGCAGATGTGTGTGTCATGTTTACCTGTGTCTGGGTGACGATGGGGACTCCTCCAATGATCTCTGTCTTATAGGAGACTTGTTTCTTGGGCCCTACGACATCCGGCAAAGCCTTCTGGTTCTCTGCATTCTGCTGCCCATCGGACAACTTTGGCACCTTGGGAAAAAAAAACACACACACACACACACACACACACACACACACACCAGACTTCAGATGTTTGAGGACAATTTTTAATTAAACGCACAAATACTTAACAGAAAAAGGAGTTTTGTGGAATCCAGCTGTAGGATGGAAACTACTCCTTTTCGCCACAGCTAAAATACGTTATGTAACTTCTATGTATGCAGCAGTTTAACACATTTGATATCCATTTCCTTTCTGGACGGTTGAGGCCTCGTGGAGAACAATGGAAACAGTCCTTTATCCCAGCACTCAATACAACACAATACAGCATCCTGTTAGTCATGCTCTGACTCACTCCTATCTAGTTTCTTGACAGTCCACTCAATCATTTTTAAAGAAGAGGAAGAAATAAAAGTTTCTCTAAGTGATAAAACATGAGCGAAAAAGGAACAGATTAGTACAGCTGACTCAGGGATGGACTGTATGTCTTGTGCTTATCTGCACAAGGCAAGCGGTGTGTGTATGTATGTGTGTGTGTGTGTGTGTGTTTGTTTGTTTGTTTGTCTTACAGTGATCTTGGTGGCTTTATTGAGAGCGTTGACCCAGTCCACGAGGTCCTGCTGATCGTTGGCCTGCAGGAAGAACTTCCTCATCCCAGCGTTGATGACTAATGGATGATATAAAAGAGCAGTGGGAACAACACAAAGAGTGAAAGTATATCCAGACCACAGTCAGACTACATTCTCTGCACTACATCATCCGATTCATTCTGTGTTGAATACGAATCGCACGCAAATGAGCACTGCGAGTACAAAGAAGTACTGTGAAGTGGTGTTGACTAATTGCGCTTTTGGCCTTTCGTGTACAGAAAATATGATTGAGTGTCAGCAGAGCAGATCCACTGCCACAGATTTCTCTGGAAGTGAAAAACATCGGAGCCAAGAGACTCTCCCACACACTACCAGCAGCATGATGACCCAGCTGCCTCAGTCTGCCACCACCTACCCACTTCTAACCATGACGGAGGAAGAAAAAAAGAAAAAAAAGCCCGTGGCTACCAACCACCAAATATTCTCGCACATTTTCACACCCATGTGAACATGAGCAAACCCCATTTTTAATCACAAAGAAATTTTTGGGTCAAATGCTGATTAGCTATGGATCAGGATTTAAGGAGCTGAAAGAACTCAAGTCTCTCATTCTGTCTCTCTCTCGGCCATAAATCCAGCTCAAACCATCCTTGTGTCTCCTCTATTTCCTTTCGACACCATGGGAATGAATTACATTAAAGCTGGACTGGTAAATCTGGCGGGGGCGAGCTGTAAAAGGCACTGGGAGCTCAAACTCTCTGGCACAATGAGGAGCATTCTTCCCCGTTATGTGTGTTTGGTCCAGCTCTTAGACACATGCAAGATCTCGCTCTTTTTTTCCACTTCCCTGTAAATAAATCTGTCCGTTTGGTCTCATTTAAAGGGTAACTTCGGGCTTTTTCAACCTGGACCCTATTTTCCCATGTTTTTGTGTCCAACTGACTAATAGCGACAACAATTTATAAAATCGGTCCAGTATCGAGGGAGAGCGCTGTAGACGGCAGCTGCTCACGGGCTGCTATATGGTGCTATTGGGGCAACCTGGCACCGTCATTTACGTCCACTAAAAGTGCTTGTTTTTGCCATGACAGGCTCTGATTGTTATTATAAGTGTCTGACATTATGGAAAGAGTCTCGCTCAAGGAGAAGTCTCGTCCTGAAATCTGGCGAGGTGATGTGTTGCTGGAAGAC
This sequence comes from Sebastolobus alascanus, assembly GCA_916701645.2. NCBI lineage: Eukaryota > Metazoa > Chordata > Actinopteri > Perciformes > Sebastidae > Sebastolobus > Sebastolobus alascanus. The sequence goes on along the minus strand of CAKAOJ020000055.1, from coordinate 382,319 downwards.
AACGGTGGAATAGTGGAATACACTCATGGTGGAAACGCGAGTGCGGCCGGTCAGAGTTTGTTGTGTTGGAGTACAGAAAGCGTAGTTTAGTGTTATCTAAAAGATTTTCAATGTCATGGCTGAATATTTAGATGATTTCCACAATGTGGATGAAGTCTTTGAATTCAACGCCCGCCCGTATTTATTTGAGCCAGAGTATACGGATATTCAGATTTCACAACGAGTCTTCTCCTTGAGCGGGACTTGGACACAATAACAAACAGACCGGATCAAGCGAAAGGTAAGAAAATTTTTTTATTTCTCTGTAGGGTCCTTTCCATAATGTTCTCAGACACTTATAATAACAATCTGAGCCTGTCAGTAGCAAAATCAGACACTTTTAGTGAACGTAACGTTACATTGATGCGGCTCACTTGCCCTCGCAGCTCGTTTCGCTGATGTTTGATCAGATGTTTGACATCTGGGCCAAAGAGGACACAGAATATACTAAATAAAGTCCACAACAACAGTGACGATCATAAAGTCATAAACTGGAGGAGAAGGGATTCGTGCGCAGGCCGATCAGTGCTGAGTCAAAGAGAAAAAACTTTGACAGCATCAAAGTCCGCTATTCCCTGCATAGACGTGGCAGCTCTCGAGATGACAAAGACAAATCCGCTCCGTACAGACTTAATAGAAAACTAACCAGAAGTATCAATTGAACTCTGATTGTGACTAACCAAACGGACTATGGCTTGTGAAAGCGCCCCTTAGACACAAAAACATGGGAAAATAGTGTCCAGGTTGAGGAATAACGAAGTTACCCTTTAACCTTCAAATGTGTTTACCGGTCTTCAAACTGCTTTTTAGTGGTGAAAGTGTAGTGGTCTCTTGGGCCCTGGGAAGACTAATCTGGGAGGAGGGGTATCAGATCTGACTCATAGTTACACATTATGAAACAATGTGTGCTGCTGAGAAATGCAGCCAAGAACCAAAGTTCACACGAATGCACCGCCCTTGATCTCTTTCACCACAAGGAACGGACCCATACATCCACCATCAATCACAGACCGCAATCAACTCTGCTTTGACTCATCTGTACTCTCTTAATGTAAATAGATCTGTAAGTGAGACGTCCATTACCTAACTTTTCTAAATACTTCATCACCCAATGTTTCCAGCTGCAGGAAGAGGGGGGAGCAGCAGGATTCGTAGATATTAGCAAAACATGTGTCAGACAAACGGCAGTTTAAAAATACTTTCATACATCTCCCGAATCAGGTTCCGATTAGGATGCCGGCATCCTGTCGAAAAACCTCAACAACGCATATGGTGCGCACACTCAGCCAGACACACTCACGGTGACGGTAGTCAACACACGAGTATTTCCTGCTATTGAAGCACATGGAAGAGGAGGAGAAGGGATAGTAATAACAGGGAATGGAGGTTTACTCCTAAATAACCCGATGATGGCTCATATTTACGCAACAATTTCACGCCTGTCTCGACCACGCAGGGTGAGAAGACAAGGACAAACGTCAAGATGAAACAATATCTTTGTTGCAAAATATTCACCAGTAGGATCAGGGTGCATGGTCAGATAGAAAATGGTTAAAGCTGCTAGTGTGCTCCATCAGAACCACTTGACTTGGATGGTTGAATTATAGCTTCAGAAACTCCCTCTCCCCGCACTCTGATGTCGGAACTGGGGGGACTTTGTCCGACCATTTCTGTAACTTTCCAAAACCGACACAAACTAGTTCCTTTCAAGCAAAACACGACCCTAAGGTTCAGTAATTTGCAGAGCATATGTGTATCAACATTAGTTGACAGTAATGTGCCTTATTGATAACAGCCTACAGTAGGCTATAGTGCAGCCTACAGCGGCGATTTTAGACTCTTTTTAAGGGTGCTCAAGCCTAAATTTCATCTCAGCATGCCTAAAAAGTACTAGAAAACTTAAGGAATCCATTGTTACCAACGCTGTTATGTTAGCTTGTCGGGAAGGAATAACACTCCGAATTTAAGTTAACTTTTGGCGAGGAAAAACTGGCATGCCCATTTTCAAAGGGGTTCCTTGACCTCTGACCTCAAGATATGTGTATGAAAATAGGTTCCATGGGTACCCACGAGTCTCCCCTTTACAGACATGCCCACTTTATGATAATCACATGCAGTTTGGGGCAAAAACCATGCAGTTTTTTTGCATGCAGTACAAATGTGATATTTTTGTGTGAATATTTCTGCATACTGGGGTCCATAAACAGTCTTGGAATTACATACATTGGGTATCACTGTGAAGCTGAGACTCTTGTGGATCCAATGAGCTCAATTGTATACATGTGTGATGATGTTAGTCCCCATAGTAGCCATTTCATTGTATTGAGACCTATTTTTTTTTGTAATTTGACCTCACTGTATAAAATGACCTGTGGTGACCTCTAGGATAATCACAACCTCATGAAACTTTAAAACCACAAACTAGAGACCTAGGTCATTCAGAGGATGGATGGCTTTCCTAGGTATACCGACAATAAGGGGGTTTCTGAGCAGTTTCCAGAACAGAAGTGCTCGCCATCCAATCGCCAAAAAATGCAATTCTTGCAGAAATCTCCCAATGTCAAAAGTTTTTGATACCAAATCACAGCATGGCTTTTTCTACAGTGTTCCTCAAGGTCTTGGTGTCTTAATGTGGTATTTTGGAGGGATTACTGATCATTTTTTATCAATTCTCGAGTGGTAAAAAATGGTTAAATATAGCACCAAATCTGTGTAACAAATGGTATCAACCCAAAAATGATTATGAGACATAATAGAGCATTGGAATGGCCATCATATACTTCTATCATAATGTTCTTAGCCCTTGTACACTTTCACAATTTATTTTAATTAAATCTCAAATTAATCTTCAGGTTCCCAGCTTTCAGATGATGTATACCACTTCTATGCGACATATACTGTTAACCTGCTATCTCCCCCTAAAGACCCCCTGTACCCCCCTAAAAAAGACAAAAAATGGCTCTATTGTGGGTCTCAGAGGGTTGAGAGCTAGTGATGAACCTGTATATAACAGAAGAAGAAGACTACCACCTGATGTAAACAATGATGGATTAAAACTTTAAAAAGATTTTGCTAATGTTTTCTGGGGTGAGGAATGCATTCAACATGCTTGAAAGGCTTCTCTGCAGTACAATATGGACAACAACTATAACAACTTGACTACTGTTGGGAGAAATGTCTGATTGCTGAGCCTCTGAATTTATTAAAATTTAAACACAGGTTAATTACGGTCATGAAATCTGAAAAGGCAAAAACAGCCTGATCAAAACAAACTCGGATCATCAACTGCTGTGGCCTCCTGCATCTCGGTGTGTTGGCTAAACAGACACTGTTGAACGAGGCTGCCTGGTCAATGGCGGAAAAAGTATGTGGAGAGCAGTGCTCGACCAGGTGTAAATGGCAGACAAGGACAGCAAACATTCCTTCCTTAGGTTATATTAAGTGTACTCAGCTTAGTCAACATGCGATTAATCACACCATCACTGCTCATGCTTGCAAAGCACTGCAGGCAAGTTCTATACTATAAGACCACAACAACATTTAAGTTTATTTGAGAAGTTGGGTTACCGTTTAATCTGATTCATACTGTCAATAATATTGTCCAAGACACACTAGCTACTCAATGCCAGTTAATAAAAAAAAGGATTTCAACTGTAAAAAGGTTAGAGAAACCACTGAATTCTTTCTAAATAAGTTTATACTTTTCCACTCCTCCAGTAAGCTATCAAATTAGTCTTCCTAATGCTGAGACACTCAAAACAGACAGTAAGATTGTGATGATCCGTTTCTTACCGAAGCAGAATTCTGCCTTGGGCCTCAGCTTAGTGGCATCGCTGACCTAAAAGAAGACAAAGCTCACAATTGTTAGCTTCCCCGTTCAACCAAATACTGTAAATAAATTCTATTTATGCATAGCCGTATCACGTTAGTGTCAGATAAGCTTCGGTGGTAATATTTCTTCTTACCTTAGAGATGTAGGTGAGCTTGAGGGAGCCAACACATTCTGTACCAGCAGGCAGGTTCTGTGGGAGAAAAACAACAATATCGTATGCAAAAAAGGTGAAAGCTAAAACTAACCATTCACCATTCTGTTAAGGCAGGAGCCTAATGCCGAGTACACACTACACCAGAATCAAGCCAATTTTGGAGCCAATTTCCCCCCCTACTGACAATCGTCAGCAAAGCCCTGATTTTTTGATGGTTCTGCAGATTATGTTTCCAGATATTCCTGTGGTGTGAGGTATGTTAAGAGTGTTTTTTACATCCCATGATCGGCTCGGAAGTCCGTCCTGGTCGCACCGATTTTCACGTTTTTTTAGTCGGGACTCTTGTTGTTCATGAATGAAGCTGTTAGTGTGTGGTGTGCTGTTTTGGCCAAATCGTTGCTCTCACCACACTATAGGAACAAAACTGTTAAATTGAACATGTCGTTATGTGTGGGGTCTCTCACATTTTCAAAATCTGTTAATATCTGAAAAATCTTTTCGTGTGGGCCAGCCTTTCTGTGGATTAACGACTGAAAATAACGTGGTGAAGAGTTCTGCAGAACAAGTCAATATTAAATAGTAAGTACAGTATGCTTTGTGCACTCTACGATAGTTTATTTCAGTTTCTCGCCGTGCTTCTTAAACTACCGGATCCAGATTTAAAGTCATTAAAATTTAAGCTTTTTCAATCTATAAAAAGAAAGAGACTCGCTGAATTATTTAAAATTTCTCCTGCGCTACATGATTTATGAATACTTCCATGTAACAGTGCACTTAAAAATACAGCGTCTCCAAACCAGCATGATGATGTACAAACCAAGAGGAGAGAGTTACACTGTAATAACTGTGACGCCGAGGGTCACCGAGCAGAAAATCGTGACCGCAGTGGTCAACGCATACACGAGTGCTCGCTACATGACGACTAGAAGACGAGAAAATAATCCCAGATTTAGAGATGAACTCATAAACGCAAATGTCTGCCCAGTAGCTAAAATACAAACACACCACTAGCCCTGACCTACTCCGGTGCCTGTAATATGGGCCTAATTGCCGTCAGCTAGAATTACATAATACAAGTTCCCCCATCCCTGTGTGACTGTCTGGCGATGGAAACATTTTAGCCTGTACTTAGTTTTGTGTTCATAATGAATGACGACAGCTTAGCTGGAAGTGGCCTGCAGTTACCCTGCGGTTGCACGAGAGCTGATCATCCACACTGTTCACTAACTAATGTTAGCTCACTTATCTTGCACGCAGTTCCCTGTAAATTGTCCACTTTTCCCATCAACAAATTAAACATTAGCCTGTGGTGCAGCTACCTGGGGGGATTCGTTCTAGAACATAAAGCTAAGAGAGCTAAGCTAACACGATCCCCGTGTAATTATTACCTGTGGGTTGTCCATGAACCACACCAAGCTTCCCGGCTGCGTGTCCAGTATGAAGTACCGACGCAGGAACTTGCCGCTGCTCTCGTTCTCCTCTATGTCCAGGAAGCCACAGATGCGGTTCTGTCGGTCCACGTAAGGCATCTCGCCGCCGGGACATTCCCTGGCCTGCTGGGGCCGGGAGTGGAGTGGAGAGGAGCAGGGGGCGAGCGGGACCTGGAAAACAAATTCCTGAAAGACAAGAGAGGAAAAGAGAGATGCGTGAGGGAGGGCGGGAGGTGGCGAAGAATTTCGGTTGTCTTTGTGGTTGAGCCTCACTAGCGTGACCCGCTCCCTCCTTCTCTTTCTCTCTCTGTATCTACTGTATCTCTGGTCTCTCTGCCACCTGGAGCTCACTAGGCTACAGCCTGCCAGGGGATCATGTGACACAAAAACCACAACCCCGCCTTTATGCTTTTATATCAGCCTCACCCACTCTCTCTCCGAGTCCCTCTTTTTTTTTTTCTCTCGTAACACTCGCAACACACTGTCACTCTCTCTTCTCCACCCACCCTGGCTCGCTCTCTTTCTCCCTCTTCTTTTTGCAGTCCTCTCCTCCTCTCTCACTTTCTGTGCCATCTCCTCCCCAACTGCTCTCTCATCCGATTTGGCAAGCCTCTGGCCAGCCCCTTTTATCCCCTCCCTCCCTCCCTCTACAGCTGAGCACCCACTTCAGCACGGTCGAAAAAAAAAAAAAAAAAAATGCCGCTGAGCTCAGCCATGTTCGACACAAAGAAACAACAAACACCCTCGGGAGCAGCGCGGGAGAGAATGTGCAATATTTAACCTGACACGTCCATGAAACCTACAGCTCTCTTAAAAATCAACAAAAAATGTAAATGATTACATCTGTTCACTCCCGACGAGTGCGAATGCACGCATGTCAATGTCAAACCCTGCGTGGGCGGGTGCAGCGTTACTGTAGGCATATTGTCGCATTAGCCTGTTTAAGCTGCTGTCTTTTTGGACGGAGCCTAAAATATGTGATTGAGATGAGTCTTTGAAAAGCGAAGATAAAGACGCTCTTTCTCCGTGAACATTATGAGCACTGCGTGGGTGGATGGGGGGGCAAAGCGGGGACAAAAGGCCCGGTTGTTGTGCCTGGACTCCGAGCTGAGAGCATCTCAGTTAGCCCCTGCATCTACCCGAGTCATCACAGGCACGAGAAAAGGAGCAACGCTGTCGAGAGGCGACTATCTGAACACTGCACAAATAGTGATTGTTATGTGAGCGTGAGAGACGTCTCTGTTGAGTTTGGTGATGCGCACGAGTTCATCTGAATGCATGATCATGTATTGCAGTGATGCAGAAGAGATGTTAGAGATAATGCAAAACAGCAACATCCCCAACAAGGTGAACAGGAAATCATGTGTGCTTCTAATACAATGACTTAATTCTTGTGGAAAAATACGTATCCTAACTATAGTAAGACCGATACTGGATTTTTGAGGTTGATATAGCAATACTGATATTTGAGAGTTTTAAAAATCTGATGGAAATATATGGGCCTTTTACTAGGGCTGTCAATCAATTAAAATATTTAATCGTGATTAATCGCATGATTAAGGAGTGGGCAAATATGCTGTAGATGTATGTATATATTTATTATTTGAAATCAATTAACAACACAAAACAATGACAAATATTGTCCAGATACCCTCACAGGTACTGCATTTAGCATAAAAATATGCTCAAATCATAACATGGCAAACTCAAGTCCAACAGGCAATAACAGCTGTCAACTTGTCAGTGTGCTGACTTGACTATGACTTGCCCCAAAACTGCATGTGATTATGTGATATCATAAAGTGGGCATGTCTGTAAAGGGGAGACTCGTGGGTACCCATAGAACCCATTTTCATTCACATATCTTGAGGTCAGAGGTCAAGGGACCCCTTTGAAAATGCCCATGCAAGTTTTCCTCGTTAAAAATTTAGCATAACTTTGGAGCGTTATTTAGCCTTCTTTCCGCAAGCTAACGCATGACATGACATGGTTGGTATCAATGGATTCCTTTGGTTTTCTAGTTTCATATGATACCTGTATCGTCACTCTAGCTTTAAGACTGAGCCCGCTACTACCTCTGAAAGACAACTTAGCGACCGTTGGATTGTTAAGAGGTTAATAGTTTATATAAGAAAAGATCAATACTTGACGTCCGTGTATTAATACAATATTGCCATGCAAAATATTGCTATACTATGCTGTATCCATTTTTCACCCACCACTATCGTGTACCACTGTGCTGGATTTGGCATTTCAACAGTAATTAAATAAGAAACTGACAATACAAATCATTGCAATCGTATCTAACAACACTGTTTAATTGCATCATAACACTGTCAGCCTTTTACATTTATTTTTGTGTATAGATTACCATTAGATTATTTATGACCACATTTTACAGACTAATTACTTGTGTAATCCATCCATTGTGTTGAGGACAAACACACAGCACCGCCTCTATTTGAGTAGTCTAGGTAGCATATCTGTGTTTCTGAAGCCAGGATATGATGTTTACATGCTCAAACGCATAACCAGGATACTTCAAATACTGATCATTGCCAGGATACTAGTGTGCATGTACGAATGCATTCATTCTGTCTGGTGACAAGTGGGAGGTTACAGAGATCAGGGCTTCCCGTGTGATGCAAGTAATACTGTAAAAAGACAGTGAATGAAAGAAAGTGAGAGAGACACACTAACAAAATAAATGAAAATATGCAAAGTAAGAACCAGAAGACAAGCAAGTTTAAATGTCTGACTCTGAAGAAGGACAAAGGCGGTGAGATATTACTGTAGTTGACTTCTTTCTAGGTCAAACATTCCCACGGTAAACTCACTCTTTACGTTTCCTGCAAGGCTTTGTCCACATCACATGGCGGCCAACTGGTCACACAGGAGGACAAGTCATAAAACAACAGCGAGGACCAGCTGGATTGCCCGGCAGAGGGTCAATATTTTCTTTCCATGATTTAGCTAGACTACTGCTGTGTCATCGACAGCCACACAACAGCTGTAAACGACTGGAGCAGAAAACTTGTGTTGTTTTAATGCCTACCTACCAAATCACTAATCTACGTATTGAGGAGATCACATTTCATTGTGCACTACAGTGGTAACGCTAGTTATGCATTTAGTTTCAGAGAGACCAATGACAGGAATGATTTATTGAGGTACACATGCAAGCGGACCAGAGGCAATTTAGGGTCTTAGAGTAGAATTGAATTGTTATTTTTATAAAAAGGTCACTATATCCTGACAGCATTGCATGAGACAGGTAATCTGAAAAAAACCATGTGCCTCTGTGTCCTCCGGTGCTCCTAATTGCATCTGCAAGATTTCAAAGGCCGGAGGAAAACAACCAATCAGAGCCGAGCTGGAGCCTTGCCGTCTCTGAGCAGCTGTCAATCACTCGCAAACTCTGATCAAACGGTCAAACTGGGCAGCGCTGATCAAATATGAATCAATATTCTGGTGGGCTGACCCGAATGCTTCGAAGCTTCGACCGTTGCCATGGTTGCCATTTTTTAATAATAATGTATAAATCCCAAATTAGCACATGAAATAAGGAATAATCCCACATTATTCATATACAAATTCAACATCAATTATTTTTAGTTATTCACAGAAGGATATCGCTGTGTGTTATGTGTAGAGGTGCTTGTGTGTACAGTAGTGCAGCAGCGGAAATTTCTCACCGAGGCTTCGAAGCCCAAAAAAATGGTATTTGGGACAGCCCTAATATTCTGTTACTGTAATGCCTATTTCTTGCATAAAATGTTTTCAGAAACATCTTGTAGTGTACTGTTTAGCTTTAAAATTAGAAAGTTTGTGATCCGGCAGCCATGTTGAGATAGATCAGTTGAAGAAATACTAAGCACCGCCCACCAACCGGAGCAAACTTTCTAATTTTACAGCTAAACAGTACACTACAAGATGTTTCTGAAAACATTTTACGCAAGAAAGGCATTACAGTAACAGAATATTAATTCATATTTGATCAGCGCTGCCTAGTTTAACCGTTTGATCGGAGTTTGCGAGTGATTGACAGCTGCCTCCGTTGAATTAACAGCCAATAGGAACGCTCTCTCTCTCTCTCTCTGAAATGACCTGTGATTGGCCAAAGTCTCCCGTCACTGGCTAGATTTTTTAGAGCCTGAAAACAGAGCCAATAGGAGGTGCAGAAGTCTAGCTTTCTCTCAGAACACTTGAATTACAATATGCTGAAGGTTATTATGGATTTTTTTGCAACAATGATGCCATAAAATATTCTGCCTACTGCTGCTTTAACTAATTGGCTCTCTACAGGTCAAAGGTGAGACAGGTCATTCTGGTTCATCTGAAAAGAGTAATGTCTGGTCAGTCTGGCTCTGAAAGCAGCACATAAGCTCCAGCAGGTTTGACAGGCTTTGTTTGGCCTTCACAGTCAACGTTACTCGGTCAGGCAAGGCTCCTGTTTGCCATAGCAACATGCTAGTGTGAGTTTTTGGTATTTCCAGAGCAGGAAAAAACGTAGATGCTCACTATGATAATGATAACAACCAGTAAGACTGTGACTGTATCTTGAGTCACTTACAACAAACGACTTAACAAACGAGCCTCAAAATTCCACGCAGGAAAACGTGTGCAAAAATAACATTTTGCACACGTTCCAATCACAAAAAGCCAGCTAACGTTATATTACCACAACACGCTGACAGCATTATGTGTTAGCAGCAGCAGCGACTCTGGCCTGAAGTTAACTGGGAGAGATATGGCTCAGGTTAGCCTGCTATTAGCGACTACTTCACACCACAAACTTGTAATATTATATTAATTCACCAGCTAAAAACTGCCACTCACGTTTTGTCGAACCTGCTACCAACAGGAGCGCTTTACTAACGTTAGCTAGGTGACGAAGTTTAGTCCAACACGATAACCTAACCTAGCTAACGCTGTCGACTCGTCCATAGCCAGTCCCCGTAAAATACAGCTGGTCAACTTTAGCTGTACGAAACAACAAAGCTGTGTTTAATTCGTGTTAATGTATATTGTTAAACGTGACGGGTCAGCTTACCCCGAGTCTTGTCTTCTTGTGCTGCTGCTCTCAGCGGCCCGTCGGTGTCCGTGTTGTCGGGTCTGTCCTCTGAGCTTCAGCCCATCTCCACTGATCCAGGACAGACAGACAGAGCTGCTGCTGGAGCTGGTGGAGCATAGATTGTATATAATAAAGATGATCACTCTGTGGTGGAAAACCAAAAGGTGGCTGGTAGCAGGTTTTTATATGGAGGACGGAACCTGCCAAAATTATTTAGAAATAAATCAATCAATAAATAATTGACTCCATAAATAAGTAAATGTGTCATATAATGTAGCAAAAATAATATTGAAAATAAATATAGCCATTAATTAATTGATAAAATGTGACATAAATTGATATTTCTGTTTTAATTTACGTCTTTATTTATTTATCTTTGTAATAATTCCTTTATTTATTCACTCCTCTGTTTATTTATTTATGTATAAAAATGTATTTATTTATTTATTTTTTATTTACTAATTTTTTTTTGTATCTATTTTTTATTTATTTTATATTTATTTTTTACGACGAGAATTAGGGCCACATTGAGGGGGAAAAAAATCAGAGATTTCGAGAATGATGTCATAATATTACGAGAAAATAGTCGTAATTTAATGAGAATAAAGTCATACTAATTCAAGAAAAAAAGTCGTAATATTACGAGAATAAAGTCATAAATTTACGAGAAAATAAGTAATTTCCTCCTCCACAAAAGAGGCAATTTCTCCCAGGTCCGTGTGGTTCTTTCTTCTGAATAATTGATTGTGATTTGTTCCACAATCGTTTCAAGGTCCTGATACTTATGATAATGTGGTGCTGATGTGCCAAAAGATTAAGTATTTTGTCATTTGTGAAACCTATACTAAAGTATAACTTCACAAAAGGCTCCACGTTCCTCATTTTGACACAGGCAGCACGCTGCTCCATTTCCCCTCTAAAAATTACTACTTAATAATATTATGACTTTATTCTCATAATACCACAACTTTTTTCTCTTAAACTTATGACTTTATTCTCATAATATTGCGACTTTTTTCTCGTAAACTTATGACTTTATTCTCATAATATTAAGACTTTTTTTCTCGTATACCTGTGACTATTCTCATAATATCATGACCTTATTCATGAAATGGAGGTGTATTAGTCCTGGATGGAGGGCAGGCTGGCACCAATGATTTTCTCTGCTGCCCTGACTGTAGTCTGTTCCTATCCTGTTCGGTGGCTGATCCAAACCACACAGTGATGGATGTGCAGAGAACAGACTGGATTATTGCAGTGTAGAACTGGATCAGCAGCTCCTGAGGCAGGTTGAACTTCATGAGCTGGGACAGGAAGTACAGGAAGTATACTTTGCTGGGCCTTTTTTCTGATGATGTCTATGGTGGAAGTCCCCTTGAGGTCCTGGGAGATGATGGATCCCAGAGACTTAAAGGCTTCCACACCAGAGGGCCAGCTGTTCAACCTCCCGTCTGTGTGCAGACTCATCACCGTCCCGGATGAGGCCGATTACCGTTGTGTTGACTGCAAATTTCAGGAGTTTAACAGACGTGTCTCCTGATGTGCAGTCGTTGGTGTAGAGGGAGAAGAGCAGTGATGAGAGCGCACATCCCTGGGGGGAACTAGTGCTGAAGTCCACGAACAGGATCCTTGCATATGTCCCTTCGGAGTCTAGGTGATGCAGGATGCTGTCCAGTCCAGTGGGCTGCCTCCGGGTCTGAGAAGTGAAGCCAATGCGGAAGTGCCTTAAACTTGCATTCTCTCTAATAGCCAGCAGGGGGCGACTCCTCTGGTTGCAAAAAGAAGTCTGATTGTATAGAAGTTTATGAGAAAATGAGCCTACTTCTCACTTGATTTATTACCTCAGTAAACATTGTACAAATGAGTTCATGGTCTCAATCGCTAGTTTCAAGTCTGCTTCAATACAGCATGATGTTCATTTAGTAAATTATGGTCCCATTTAGAGTCAAATAGACCATAAAGCACGGTATGCTTTAGGGCGTGGCTACCTTGTGATTGACAGATCGCTACCACGGCTTTGTCCGGTCTGGGAGTTGTCTGCGTTTTTGTCTTACAACTTTAACAAGCGTGTTTTCAGCTCATGAAAGTTAATTATAACCTTTTTGGTTGCCTGAAAATGTCTTATTCAGCATTCGGTTGTACTTAGCTCCACCCTCTCGTGTCACTTCTTTTTGAAAAAAAACAAGATGGCGACGACATCTTCAGACAAAATGTTTTTTTTTTTTGTTTTTTTTTGGTTTTAAAATAAGCACTTCACCGAATAGTAAAACTTTGTTGGTTTGAAAATAAAGACCAGAGTTCATTCCTCTTAGCATTTTGTCCCCAATATTATCAACTTGGGACGCTCTGTACAGTTTCTGGTGTGGTTTTTGTGAAACACAGTGCTCCTGGGATATTTAGTGTTTGTTTTCTGATGGCACTTAGAAGGCAGCCAGTCACCAGGTGATGAAACGGAAACCAGAAACCAAGATGGCGAACTCAAGGCTTCAAAATGGCAGTCCACAAACCAATTGGTGACGCCCCAGTGACTACGGCCAGCAGGTTTCCTGTGATGTCCTTCAGGTGGGTCAACACCAGTCTCTCAAAGGATTTCATGATCACAGACGTCAGGGCGACTGGTCTGTAGTCATTTAATCCTGTGATGGAGGGTTTCTTGGGGACCAGGATGATAGTGGAGTGTTTGAAGCAGGAGCGGACTTCACACAGCTCCAGGACCAGCTTGTTCTGCTGCTATAGGCACAAACCTACAGCAATTAGCACATCCCCATAAAAGGACAATGCTACATTGATGACTATATGGCAAATAATAAATGGGACCACCACTCAATATGTCATTTGCACCTTATGTGTAGTGCGAATGTTTGCTTCACTCCCGCTGAATGTTGCATCATTCATTCTTTTTGTTTTCCACTATAGGGACCAGCAACAACACAATTTCATTCCTCGATTTACTGTACTGCGCTGTTTACAGATGGATGACTATTAAGTCTCTCCTTTTTCATAATAGGCTTAGTGTAAATAAACAAATTCTGCCGCTATGGGCAGTGTGATGCATACATGTATGCATAAACCTTTTTGAAAAAACAGTTACCAGTTCTGCACCTGACAACATGACTACGTGGAACATATTGAGCAAGCATGCTCAATGTGGATTATGCTGCAGAAGTGTTTTGGACATTTTGATGCTTTTATTTTCACATGAAATTGACCGCATTGTTCAGCTCCCCAAAGCTGAAACAACAGTCACTACTGCAGATCAATCCATACAAGCAGCAGCTGGGCTACAGACTGAGCCACATTATTATATAAGGTGACCATAAGCACAAAGCAGTGCAGATAACTGCCAGCATGTGTGACGCATCAGTGTGGTGTGAAGCCAGATGGATCAGGCCTGTTAGCCAATACAAAAATAATAATAATAATAATAGTCTGGATGTTACAACGGAGTATTAAGGCCACATTGAGGGGGAAAAAAATCTGAGACTTCGAGAATAAAGTCATAATATTATGAGAAAAAAGTCGGAATTTAATGAGAATAAAGTCATAACTTTTACAAGAAAAAAGTCGTAATATTACGAGAATAAAGTCATAACTTTACAAGAAAAAAAGTAATTTCCTCCTCCACAAAAGAGGCAATTTCCCCCAGGTCCGTGTGGTTCTTTCTCTAAAATAAACGCAGTTTCTTGCACAATCTTTTCAAGGTCCTGATACTTATGATAATGTGGTGCTGATGTGCCAAAAGATTAAGTATTTCGTCATTTGTGAAACCTATACTAAAGTATAACTTCACAAAATGCTCCACTTTGCTCATTTTCACACAGGCGGCACGCTGCTCTATTTCCCCTCTGAAATAACATGTAAAATCACTGCTTTATAATATTATGACTTTATTCTCATTATACTACGACTTTTTTCTCTTAAACTTATGACTTTATTCTCATAATATTACGACTTTTTTTCTCATAAACCTATGACTTTATTCTCGAAATCTCAGATTTATTTATTTTTCCTCAATGTGGCCCTAATACTCCGTCATAGGATGTTAACATCTGTTCATTAATGATTGTAAGCTGCTCCATTCGAACATCAAAAGTTCTGGTGCCTGGAAAAGGAGATCAGAGTGAGAGCTCTATCTTGTTTTAAGCATTGGGTGTGAACATATGGAGAGCAGACTATCTCTACCGGAGTGGTGATTTAGTGACATCTAGTGCTTAAAAGCTGCAGCCACTTAGGTTTGTTTATTTTCAATGTTACAATTGACATTTTGTCATTGCGTAACATTTATTTTTTTTACAAAGGAACTCTTACTTCAAGTAAACACACTTTATTTTGAAGATCATCCTGTTAATGCTGCTGTTCCTCTGTATCTGTTTCATTTCAAGGACTACAGAGAATATATAGACCCTGCATCCAGATGCTTCAATAAATGCTTTGTTTTTGTTGGGGAGCAGCTGAGTTAGCAGGTTAGCACATGGATGACAGGTTGGGTCACCCACATAGGTAACCCTCAAGATCAAGAAAAACAAGATTAAGGTCATCTTTTCTCCTGGAGTATTTATTGTATGTTCTTACCATACAGCTTAGTAATTGTTTATTTTGAAATACATTTAAAAAATAACTTAATATTACTGTTGAATTCATGTATATTTGATGCTAAGAGTCAAAGCTAACGTAGCAGACCTTGCTACAGTAGCTGCCATTTAACTGCAATATTAGCAAAAAAGTCATTTCTGTAACAGCTTTAGGTGTTGCAGTAAGGACATTAGACATTAGAAATGCAATATTTGTCATAAAGAAAACAACAGATTTTACTAGAGCTTTCAAAGTTAACACGATAATAACGCCTTAACGCAAAATTTTTTTCACGCCACTAATTTCTTTAACGCATTAACGCAATCAATCTTTCGAATGTTGGCAGTTTTAAAGTTAGAGTGAAGATACTGGTATCATATGAAACTAGAAAACCTAATGAATCCATTGGTACCAACCATGTCATACTAGCTTGTTGCGAAGGAGGTTAAATACAGGAAACAAACAGGAAAAACTGGCATGGCCATTTTCAATTAACATTATTGTATTGTTGCGGTAAGGATATTTAGTATTAGATAAAGCGATGAAAACCATAAAAAATAAACATGTCATAGATTAAAATCTTAACCACTATATATAATTGTGTGCTCCTGTTTATATGTATTACATACTCTGATTTTAAAATTAAAATTCATAGAGATTGATTTTTTTTTTAATTTGGGAGTCAAAAGTGACCGTAGTTGTAGAAAGCCGAGGTAAACCTTACATGACCTTACCTTACATTTATTTTTATGCAATAGCCTATACGGTATATGTGACATTTAGCCTCTATACTCAAACTTAGAAAGAACTTCTAACTTCCAAGAACTTCTAAAAGAACAGGTTTAGCAGTCAGTTGGCTAATGGCCGAGCAGCCAGCATTACCTTTCACTTAGTCAGATCACATTTCAAACAGTCATTATATAAGCAACCTGTCTTTCAGAGACGATGGGCGGTGACAAACACAGAAACACACACACACACACGGTTTGTCTGCTGCAGAAGTAAAGTTAGAGCGGGTGGAGGAGGAGTGCTATGCAGATTGCTGCTGCTGATGTTACTAAGGTTCATGTGAGGTTTATCTCATCACCTTGTGAATCTGCTACCCCAGTCCTGCGGGCTGACAGAGGAGGCCACCATGGAGGAGGAGAGGAGGGATTCCCACCCGGAGATGAAGCCCTTTTCTCTGCCGTGGCCTCGCTCCAGGTTCCGTTCGAATAGTGTCACCTCCGGGTTTGGCTCCAAAATAATGTCTAAGCTCAGATCCCGCTCAGGTAGGAAATACCACAAATACTCAACTACAAGGCCAACCACATGATGCTGATTTTTATTCATTTAAATGAAATCCTATTCAGCTGCGACATCAGAACTCTGCCTTTCATCACCAATATAAAATGTCACTACTTTTGGTGTAGCAAGTTATACTAGTTGCACCTGGCTAGACGGCATGTTTAAATGACTAATAGTGGCTTCCTGCTCTCCTACACACAGAAACTTTCCCTCTCTTTCTTTCACATTTTGCTGTGAATGCCTCAAATAATTTAACACACAAATATCTTTCTTCATCCACACTGTATTTACAGTGTTGTCTCCTTTGTTTCATGATTTATGATTTCCTTTTCACTGGATGTTTTTTTTACTCCTTTACTATGACACACCTGCCCAAATCATCAGTCACACAGTGGGTTGAATGGAGAAGGTGTGACAAGGGATTTTAGGTTACCATAGGTGAAATATCCAGCCACTTTGTTTGTGAATAGTCTGGCAAAAAGTACATCATGAAGACAAAGGAACGTTTCAAACAAGTCCAACGTTATTGAAAAGTTCTAATACACTTGAAACAGTAGATTAATGCAATCAAAAATTCAGTGTATTCATATTTGTACTACATCAGTGTGTATGAATTAGCTTTAACTTTGACATTAAAGCTTCAGCAGGCAGAAAATGACCAGAATTTTGGCATTATTGGGCAAAAATTCCATAATAACCTTTCAGCATATTGTAATTCAAGTGTTCTGAGAAAAAACTAGACTTCTGCACCTCCTCATGGCTCTGTTTTCAGGCTTTAAAAAATCTAGCCCGTGATGGGAGACTTTGGCCAATCACAGGTCATTTCAGAGAGAGAGAGCGTTCCTATTGGCTGTGCTCCGGCTGGTGGGCAGTGCTTGGTATTTCCTCAACTGATCTCAACATGGCTCACAAACTTTCTCATTTTACAGCTAAACAGTACACTACGAGATGTTTCTGAACACATTTTATGAGAGAAATAGGCATTACAGTAACAGAATATTGATTCATATTTGATCAGCGCTGCCTAGTTTGACCGTTTGATCGGAGTTTGCGAGTGATTGACAGCTGCTCAGAGACGGCAAGGCTCCAGCTCGGCTCTGATTGGTTGTTTTCCTCCGGTCTGTGAAATTGTTTTCAGATTACCTGTCTCATGCACTACTATCAGGATATAGTAACTTTTTTTTCTACCCACTGCTGCTTTAAGGGGTTTTTCTAGGTGTCAAAAAGTTGAGACTTTGGCCACGGTGCTAACCAACTATGCGTCCTCAGCGTCTTAGTTAAATGTCAGTGTCACAGTGTTTTGCTGCCTGAATCCTTTTGGCTGTTGAGCCCTAACAGGCTCATATATTGTTTCAGTGGTTAGAACCACTTCCTATCAGCCCATCTTCAGTGTTTCAGCCTCGAAGTCAGCCTGCAGCCGTGCTCTTTACCACATTCACACGCCTACACCTACTCTGACATATACTGCAGCCATGGAGTTTATTATTTATCTGTCTTGCTCTGCAGGCTGATTTTTAATTTGCTATAACATCACAGCAATACTCATATTAGAAACTGCAGTTATCTTGCTCGTCTTCAGCTGCCACAGGAAGTGCTCTGTGTTTATGCTGAAGTTGTAATCACAGGAAGTGATCATGGAGTGGAGCAATCAGGAAACTAGATGTCCGAAGTTGTTTATGTCTCTTGTCAGTTTGAATTTTGAGCTTCATGGTTCAAACTGTCTAAGAGTAACTTGTCTTAGCCTGAAAATTAATTGATTGTCATACTTCATATAGCTAGTACACACCTCACATTATCTGCTTTTTCCAATTTTATTTTTATTTTTTTTAATCACAGTTTTATGCAGTATGGATTGAAACCACGATTTTAGATTTCACAGTCTAACTAAATTCACAAAAAATTCGCTTTACATATTATGTTGTGATGTTCAGTAAAATGAACTGTTTGTAAATCCAGCAACAGGGGGAGCTGATTCACCTTTTTACAGAGATCCTGCAAAAACCATGCCCTGCATTAAAACAGCACTTCACACATGCTGGTGACATTTTTCACAGGGGGAAGCTTCAAAAGCAAACAAATGGGGACAGAGGGAGAGCATGCTGGGTTAGTCTGAAAAGATGTGAAACGTAGATAAGACCTGACCTGACGATCTAAACCAGTGATTCTCAAAGTGGGGTCCGTGGCACTCTATCAGGGGGTCCGCAAAATAATTTGCTATAAATTATAAAATTGTGCTGTATCATTAAAAAGTGCATATCAACAGATGTGGACCATTTGCGCCAATAAAACAAGCATATAGTGTCCATTACTGCCACCCACGTTAACTTTGGGCCAATAGAAACTCTGATATGATTGTGACGCACAGCAATGAGTTCATTATTTTTAAGTTGAAACACTTACTGAAAGTCAACTTTAGACTGGTACATTTAAATATCTGGATTTATCAGGACTATGCTAGTCTTGCTACTTTTCATTTTCTGAAAGCTTATAAGATCAATTACTTGAAATGAAGGCTATAAATACTGTCAAGTTGAGTCCAAATGCAGTTTGAATAAAATCACACTCTGTTTAAAGGTATATAAGTGGTATTAACATTCAATAACATTGTAAATTTCCCCGCTGTGGGACTCATGAAGGATTATTTCATCTTATTTCAACATGATTCAAATTGAAATGTGTTTCTGTTTATCACTTTTAAACAGGTCTGAAGTATTTAGGTTGAAAAGTTTTAGAATACAAATAGTTCCAACGGCATCTAAGAGTACAAATGGTAGTAAACATTATGTTTGATTGGTGTTACAATTAAGAGGGGGTCCTTGGAATGGGATTTTCTCCTCTGTAAGGGGTCCTTGGCCCCAAAAAGTTTGAGAAACCTTGATCTAAACTACAAATATAACAAAAAGTATTCCTCTGTGGAAAAAAAAGTATATGAATAACAGCACTCTTTTTTAACATAAAGGGGTGTAGTTGATCCTGCTGATGAGATATTTCTCTTTCCCAAGGAAAAATGCCCCAGTGGGGAAAATGACCAGAATTAATCGCTGAAGGGAGGGCTGTCTTTCTCATGTCCATGTCCATGTCCAAAACAAACTCTAAGAAAACGTGAGACTAAAAAGACAATGCAGCCCACAGACTTGAGAACAATTCAACAGTATTTATTATTTATTTATGTCCACTTCATTCCTTTAAGGGTTATGGAGGACTTGAACTCTATTCACACAACTTTGGAAGTGCATTTACTGCATTTATATCATCTCTCCACTAATAACTATATATGGAACTGTAAGTTCTTTGGTTGATTAGAAATGCAGTTCTTACTTGTTTATAATGTAAACCTATTCCTTCCACATTAGTGGGTATGGTGCAGTAATTCTCACCAATATATCAGCAAGTGTGTGCAGAGGAGAATATTTCCACTCAAATGTATTCAAATTAAAACTTGAAAGATATTGAGATTTAAAGGTGGGGTTGGTAATGCTGTTCAAATACATTTTTTTAGTTGAAATTCTCATTACATCCCGACAGCGATCAATAGATCTAACTTAAACTTTACTTTATTCGTCATATACGTACAGGTACATACGTGAAATTTGACCTCTGCATTTAACCCATCCTCAGGAGCAGTGGGCTGCTGTAAAGCACCCGGGGAGCGGGTTGGCGACGTTCTCTTTAGATTTAGGGACTTTTGGAGCTAGTGTTGCTAGCTACTTTCATTGGAAAAGAGTTGGCAACACTGGGCTGGGCTTTTCTGTTGGATCATTTTTAAAATCTAGCGTACTCTTGCTAGTTTCTCACCATCACCGACCCTGCTTTTAAAGTCCACTTTTTGACCTCTTGACACAGCAGTTGACAAAAGTAATCTCACTACAATAGAGCGCTGCAGGAATGAGTCCTAAAACCTGGAAATGAGTTAGCATTTTACCACTTCCGGTTCCCTCGTCTGAAAGTCAATGGGTTTTTAGTTAGATGCCTTAAATAAGGTCTGTGGTTAACACAAGCTGAAGAGATTTTAATGTTTTGTTCTACTATATAAAATACGTCAGTAAATATCCAACTCGGGAATTTTGAAGCCTTTACGTGTCTCAAAAAAGGCGGTTGCTAACAAGTGGCTAAACAAGACTACTAAATGTCATCACGCCGACTCATCTGCCTTTACAGCCTCGTTGTGTATACTCGCCTTCATGCGACCGTGGTGTAGTTCGTTTATAGCCTAACGTTAACATAAACATGTGTTGGCAACAGAGCTTATTATCTGCAACAATCCAAAATCCAATGGAAAAATCCCATTGTCTTTTTTTCAAGGGAACCAGGGCGATGCTAACTTCCTGGTAGGCCTACAAAAATACGTCATCCCTGGAGCACTCTATTGCACCATCTGCTGAGAAAGATCATGTGACAGCTACTGTTGACCATGTGGTGAGATTTATTTTGTTAACTGGAAGATATTGATTTAAGCATCAAAACAAGAACATTAATGTTGATATTGTAAAGATTATATTGAACAGCCAGAGGTGTGTAAAATTAACTTTCTAATGCTATTTTCTGTCACTATTCTAATGTTTATAAGCACATGCACAGTAATGCGTGTCTGCGTATGATACGTGTGCACTCACACGTGTGCATTTGTGTCTGTGTTTGTGAAAAAAATCAATTTGGGATAATGTGTAGGCTGAGATGCTCTTTGCTCTCTGTTGTAAATAGCATGCTGTCCTCCAGATGGGCGCTGTATCGCTCTTGTAATTACACAGGCAGAGACAGGAGGAGGAGAAGAGAAGAGAAGAGAAGAGAAGAGAAGAGAAGAGAAGAGAAGAGAAGAGAAGAGAAGAGAAGAGAAGAGAAGAGGAGAGGAGAGGAGAGGAGAAGAGAAGAGAAGAGAAGAGAAGAGAAGAGAAGAGAAGAGAAGAGAAGAGAAGAGAAGAGAAGAGAAGAGAAGAGAAGAGAGGGAAGATGAAAAAAGATGGTGAAAAAGAGAGGAGAAAAAAATAGAAAGGAAGGCCAAGAAGCAATGTATTAAGACAAAAGAGAACAATAAGGGACAAAAAGAGGAGAGGGATGTGAGCCAAAGAGCGGAAAGTAAAGGAGACAGTTTGATGGGGACCAGGAAAATGATGAAAACAGCGATGAGAGGAGAGGAGGCAGAAAGGGATGCAAGGACAGGATGATTAAGGAGGAGGAGAGGACAGATGAAAGGCTGATAGAAGAAGAGAAGAAGAGGAGGACAACGGAGGAGTGTCAGCTTGCTGGTAGACTCGGCTCCTTGCGGGTACTCTCCTCGAAATAACATTGATTACAGACCCTTTTAGTGTGCAATAACTACTTGTTAAAATGTACTGTAATGCAGAGGGCAGTCCTTCCCCCTTCACCGCCCACACACAGTCTATCCTCAGCCACCGTTAGCTGCTGTAACAGTCACCGACATACCCGGAAAGTTAAGGTTTTCTCCAGTATTTAAAGACCCTATCTATAGTTGTGTTCACACATTATCACTGCCTTCAGCCGCTTGTTATTGAGTAATTATCGAAGATTTTTTCATATATTTTTCAGATGGGCCAATTTGTAAAAGCTGGAGTAAACAGACTTGTGCAAGGAGTTGATTTGGTTTGTCATCTGCAAGATTCAAAAACATTTTTAAATTTATTTTGCAAAACATAAATTTACAGATTCAAACAGGTATGATAACAACACCAAGGGTCTCCAGCCGTGCTACCAGGAGGTTGTACTTTGGCACAGCGGTGCTTCGACCTGCATGTTTAGCAGGCAGGCTATAATGTTTACTATGTTCATCATCTTCCAGCTGAAAATGGAAATTTTAAAAGCAAAACAGAACATCATAATCTGAACTAGAGAGCAAGATGGCTGCAAACAACCTTGGCTCAGCCTGGTCCAGCCTGAAAACTATAGCAGGCCTCCATACTCCAAAGAACAGCATGCCATGTCACTTCAGATGGCTTCAATTCAGATGTTGAGTTTGCTAACGCTCTTAATTGTTTTTATATTCATTTTGATACTTTCAATTTCAGTCATGAAATTCAGGAACTGAGGCACAAACTTGAAGACAATCAGCACTTTAAAGCTGCAGTAGGCAGAATATTTTTGGCATCATAGGGCAAAAACATTTCCATATTAACCTTTGAGATTATTGTAATTCAAGTGTTCTGAGAGATAACTAGACTTCTGCACCTCCTCATGGCTCTGTTTTCAGGCTTTAAAAAATCTAGCCCGTGATGGGAGACTTTGACCAATCACAGGTCATTTCAGAGAGAGAGAGCGTTCCTATTGGCTGTGCTCCGGTCATGTGACAAACTTTCTCATTTTACAGTTAAACAGTACACTACAAGATGATTCTGAAAACATTTGAGGCAAGAAATAGGCATTAACGTAACATAATATTGATTCATATTTGATCAGCGCTGCCTAGTTTGACCGTTTGGTGTAGTTATCTCACAGAACACTTACAATTACAATATGCTGAAAGGTTATTAAGGGAATTTTTGCCCAATGATGCCAAAGATATTCTGCCTACTGCCACTTTAACTTGTGATCTCACTTGTGGTGACATGTTAATATTACGGCGTGTTAGGAGTCGTTTTTGCGTTCGAGTGTGGACGGAGATATTTTGTAAAACGAAGGTCGGAAAATATCGTTTTTTAAAATATCCGTATACGTGTAGTCAGGGCCTGAGGAACCTTCATAAGCAAAAAAGACTATTGGACCGCAACTTATGTGTTGTTCTACATGGCAATTACAAATGGATTTTGTCATCTAATTAGGAGCACTTGTTGGCCTGATGCTACACCAAATGATCATGATTATACTGGCAGGCAAACAACAGGTGATTGTAATCCAATAATTAAGGTGATTGCATAATGACACAACTGCATTGTCTTCACTGTAGACTCCCTTTCAGTCTTCCTGAACACATGTATATTTTAACAAAACGGACTTCCTCTTCTTTTCTGTCTTTTATAATCACACTCTCAGTGTTGAATGTGATCGTTTCTGCCTGTTTTTGGGTGGACTGCATGTGTTGTTCTCACATTTAACGGTGAGAAAAGAGGGTTAGACCGCACGTCTTTTTAGATACCGGTTGACCTCGTGAGGTACTTAGATGTTTTTCATCTACTTTGTTTTTTGTGTGTGTGTGTTTGTGTGGGCGGGTGTTGTTGGAGTTGATGAGCCAGTTGTTTTTCCTCTTGCTTGTTGTGAGCAGTTTCATTGGACTGCATCAAAAGTTAAAGTCTCACTTTCTCCGTTTCTCTCCCCCTCCATCTATCAGTAACTCTGTGTGGTTACTTGCTAATCCTTTAACTCTATTAATATTTGCTCAAACGCCTCAAACAGGATATTAACATTACGCTGCACAGCCTCAAATAATGCTGTGTACACAGTAAGTGTATATGAGCATAATGGAAATTGAAACACTTTTCAGTATTGCTGGGTTAAGGTAAGATTTTTACACTTTAGATAATCAGGGTAGAGGATAAAAGAGAAGAGGGGAGTTAAAAGGGAGGAAAAGGAAATGAGAAGGAATAAAACATGAAAACTAGAACAAACAGTACAATAAAATAGATTGACAAGAGAGGAAAGGAGCACTACCATATGGCATGATAGTAGCTGCTCTTATGCAGTCGATAACGTAATGGCTGTGTGGACATTATGTCTGTTCTCAGTCCACTTGTGTTTACATACACAATCACACACAGATGCACGTCTCTTCAGTCCATCAGTGTATTTTATAATGTCCTGCTCCACCAACACAGTCTCACGGCAGTTTGTGAAATAGTCACACAATTTAATCTCTTTGATTCGTGTACATAGACACGAATTTCCCTTTTTTTCCATGATGTTCAGCACGACTTTCAACAACGTATTTTTTGTGCGTTTCCCTTCGAATGTCTAGCAACACGTGACGCACGTGTCAATTTCCACTCCAATCTTTAAAAATAATAATACTTAGTTAGGCTTAGGAAAATATCGACTTGGTTAGGTTTAGGCAACAAACTACTTAGTAAGGCTTAGGAAAATATCGACTTGGTTAGGTTAAGGCAACAAAACTACTTAGTTAGGTTTAGGAAAAGATCGCGGTTTGGGTTGAAGTGCTGTGACTTAAGTATGGAAGTTACGTGACAAATAAATCAACTTTGACTTGTGGTTTCACACGGGACACGAACGCCGGTCTCCTGGGCGAATGTCATGTGTTTTTTGACCCACCCATCCACCCTGACCTCCTCCCTACATGGCGTTCGCTGCTCTCTATACTTCCTGGTTCACAATTACGTGGATTATATGCAAATGTATTTCATGCTGACCATCACGAAAAAATTAGG
This sequence comes from Sebastolobus alascanus, assembly GCA_916701645.2. Taxonomy (NCBI): domain Eukaryota; kingdom Metazoa; phylum Chordata; class Actinopteri; order Perciformes; family Sebastidae; genus Sebastolobus; species Sebastolobus alascanus. Next base: position 357,604 of record CAKAOJ020000055.1, on the reverse strand, counting down.
AAATTTGTGTCTATGTACACAAATCAATACATTAAATTTTGTGACTATTTCACGACTGCTGTGCAACTGGGGTGGCTCCACTTATTCTTTTCAGGTGGAACTTTAGTATCAATAGAGATATGTTTAATAAAGAACAGGAAATTAAAAATCAGCTGCGCCTGATACACACGCAGACACACATACACAAATAGCAGCCTGGTGCTATAGCGTCCAGCATCAAACAGTCCCTGGCATACAGATGACATATTTAACCTGTTGAGTGGCTCTTCACAACACTCGAGGCACCACAAGTGTTTGTGTGTGTGACTGAAAAACAGAAAGAAAATGACAGTCTGTCTGCCTCTTCGTCCTTCTTGCACTCTTTCTGTATCTATGATTTCTCTTTGACTTCTCCTGTCTATATCTCAGAGTTTGTGTATTGATTTATTTAGTGTTGTGATTATTCCTGATGTTGTGTTTTATGATCCATGGGTTTAATATCTACATCGTTTTTATCATGGCACAGTCACTGTGGCGCCATGGGCTTCAGGTGGGTTCTCCATTCAGCAGTTTGTATTTAAAGGTATAATATGCAACATATTCCTAGACTTCCATAGAGAGATTTCATAGACTGAAAGACAAAAATAATCCCTCTCAATCATCACTTATGACCCACTAGAAGTGTGTGGTGGTGTCTGTATCTATGAGACCCTGCAGCCCTCTGTCTGTATTTTCTCTTTTTTCTCATTATGCTGATAGTAAGAAGCTGTTTGTGTATATAGTTTTTGAATAGTTTTCAGGACCTTTAATGAAAGAAAACAACTGATATAGCCTTTTATTGTAAAGATTAAAATTTCACTGTGAGTTCTCATTTCTGATTTTAAATTATTTCCAAAACTTCCATATTTAATTAAGGCTGAATCAGTTGGTCAGAAAAATATTCACGAACCATTTTGATGATTGATTAGTCGTTTTTTTTTTTTTAAAAAAAGGCAAAAATACCAAACATGTTCTGGTTCCAGCATCTCGAATAGAATTTTTTTTTGCTGTTTTATATCATTGTAAATTGAATATTTTTTTGATTTGACCTTTGATTGGACAAAACATGCAATTTGAAGAATTTTGTGTGACAATTTTTTATAGAATAAACAATTCAATTAACGTATTTTTCACAGATTCATCGATAATGAAAATAATCATTGAAGCTGTACTTGAAATTAAATGAAATAAGGTTAAAATGAATTTGGATGTTGTTGATTAGTTTACTTGCTTTGTTAGAATATCATGAGGTGCTGGTCGCCGTGGCAGCAAGAAAGCTACAACATCACTGTAGGTGGACATGTCACTGCCGCTGGATTGACAGAATCTGCACTTTAGACTCACATACAACAAACATTTCTTCTGTTTACCACTTTACTATCACGTAGATAATGTGAGGTCTGTTCCTATCTGCTGACTGCAATACAAATATAGATGAAGAAAAGTAAACACACTAAATGTACAGCACACTATAGCTGCTCATTTGATGCATCTCCTATCTATTTTCCCTCCCCTCCTCTCCTTCTTCCCTACGTCACTGTGGGACCTCAACACAGGGTGAGACTGGAGCCAGACAGCAGCCAGAGGAAGGAGGAAAATCTTGACAGGCAGGGAGATGAAGATAAACGCAGGGGGAGACACTGATTGGGAGGGAGGACCAGGAACTGAGATGGAAACAAACATTAACTTTTAATGCTCGTTATTGGAGTGAGGGGAGGCGGGAGTGAGGGATGGAGGGAGGGAGGGAGGGATGAGCAGACAGAGGAGAGAGAGAGAGAGAGAGAGAGGAGGTAGACAGCAAGGGAGAGAGAAAGGGAGGGGAGAGAGAATAGGAGAAGAAGGAGAGGAGGGGGAGTCAGTAGGGGGAAGGAGGGAGGGAGGGAGGCAGAGAGGTGGTGTGTCGGGAAGAGGCAGGGATCAATTCACACTGCTGATGATATTCCCTGGGTCAAGTCATGGAACATGACGGTGAGTTTTCTTCTCATTTAATCAGCTTTATCTTTCTCTTTCTGTGTACATGTGTTGTCTCATTGCTTTTCTGTGTCTGTGTTGATATTACACAAGGCACGGTGGACACACAGAGAGATTATTTCCACCACTTGTTCTTCTTCTCTTCACATATGTATCACCTGATTGCTTTTTATGTGTAAATGTACACGCAGGCTATAAATCCTCAGTCTGTATTATGTGAGTTATCAACCAGTCTGCTCTCAGTGTTTAGTTTGAAGTTAGTTTAAGGGGATCATAGTGCACTTTAAACATGCACACGAGTCAGTATTGGTGGCTTTGACTCTGGTTTGCAACATGAGCTTATTTGTATGAGCATCTGGTCATTGTCGGGGATCATTTGACTGCATCTGTCTTCGCCTTGTTTCATGAATCTAAAACAAATATGCGCCACATATCAATGACAACAACACACAGTCATGCATTATGCACAGGAAGACTACTTTAAAGACACTGTGTGCAATATTAATAAGATGCTAATGCTGCAAGTAGAACACTTAATAACATTAAGGTTGGCTATAATATCTTCACTTAACCAGGCTCCTGGTGTGCTGTGAGGGCCAGTTTTGCTGATGACACTTTGGCAATACTTACGAGGCACTGATGATTGTGTGCTGTAACTTTGAAAGCAATTATTGGTTTTGTAAGTCTGCCCTAGCATTGTAGTATCTTATATGACTAAGACAAAGCAATGGTAGCAACTTTATTGTCAATGTTTCTACAAAGAAAAGGCCAGTAATTCCAGCTGGTAGTTATCTTGGTGTATTAGACTAAATGACAATGATTTGTCGGTGCATTGGTTGGTGTCACACTCAGCTGGAGGAGGCAGGCAGGCTATATCGGGCCTATGTTATCTAATATAGTTTAATTACTGTTTGCAGAGGATGTCATAACATATCACAGTGTTCAATAGGCAAAAAACCCCTGTTGCTATGTGTTAATAATAAAGAAAGCTATAAATTTAGGGCAGAGATGATGTTTAGACTCCAGTTTTTTCTCTGTTGTTGTCTCAGTTAAACTTTACAGCAATCAATCCACTTAAATAGGCACTCCTTTGTGTATGTGTGTGTGTGTGTGTGTGTGTGTGTGTGTGTGTGTGTGTGTGTGTGTGTGTGTTTGTCTGTGTTGATGGAGATGTGGTCCGGGTGCTGAATGGCTACACGACAAATTATCGCTGTTGTGAATTTGTGAAACAGCATTTTGCAAGGCAAAGCAGCATCTGTGAGTGTGCACACACACGATGTTATGTGATTCGTGTGTTTTGTCTGCGGTGAGCACAAGTGGTTGGTCATAATGCTCTTCTCTCTATTTCCTCTGCTCACTGGTGATGGTATAGCCTATGTGTCATGTTTTGTGTGAGCTTGCGTTCATGAGACAATGTATGGTGAGACGACGTGTGCATATTTATTTGACCAGTGCTACGGCTGTCAATTGAAATATTTAATCATGTATGACATGGTTGGTTCCAGTTCCTTAGGTTTTCTTGTTTCATATGATGTCAGTATCTTTACTCTAACTTTAAAACTGAGCAACCTCCGGAAGATCGATATTGTAAGTTGCCTTAATGTGTTAAAGAAATTTGTGGCGTTGAAACGAATTTGCGTTAACGCGTTTATCGCGTTAACTTTAACAGCCCTATAATTTAGCATTGCACATTGCAGTCTGCACCAGCTGGAGACACTGGGCAAATTTGTCATTAGTACAGTCTAATAGAACCTCTTCAGCTCTCTGCATATCCGCCTCCAGGGTGACTGAAGTTACCCTCTTTGAGAAAAAGAAGTTAACCCGTAACAGTTGAAGTGTGTCAGTTTTGCAGTTTGCAACTGTCTCTGTGAGATATGTCTATCTCTGTCTCACACTCATTTCATTTCACTTGCCCTGGTAAAAGAACATACAGTACCACTGCTTAGCAGATGGTCTGTCCAACTTGCTCAAATATCCCCATATTAATATATAATGATTTACTGAATGGCTTAATGGCTAGAAATGATCATCTTAGTCCAGAACATGTTGCATTGTTTGATCTTGGCATGTAAATCTGCACGTCTGATAGTAAGATTGCCTCTTTCATTGGTGGTTCTTGCTTACAGTTGTGCAGCTGCGGTAAATATGTGATGAATGTGTCAAAACTGAAAAAGGTTAGGTTGCGGTGCTGCCCTGACCTCTTGAACCACACGCTGGCAACAGACCTCAGTCAGTAAAAGCTAGCTGGACACTGGCCAAAGCAGCCATCATCAACCAGTGGCTGTCTACTTTAAAGAGGACCTATTATGCTTATTTTCAGGCGAATGCTTATATTTTTGGTTTCTACTAGAACATGTTTACATGATTTAATGTTCAAAAAACGCTTTACTTTTCTCATACTGGTTGTGCTGCAGCACCTCTTTTCACCCTCTGTCTGAAACGCTCCGTTTGAGCTGCTGACTTTCAACCAGGAGACCGGTGTTCGTGTCACGTGTGAAACTAAAAGTAACGTTGACTTATTTTGTTACGTCAGTCTTTAGTCACGTGACTCGTCGGTATCGTCAGTCTCGTAAGTCGCTAGTCATGTAAGTTGCTAGTCAGTGAAGTTAACGTCAACCACAACTGTTTCCTAACCCTAACTAAGTGGTTGTGTTGCCTTCATAACATAACTTCCTGTGAAAACGGAAGTTTATTTTGAAAGGATACTATGCATGTAACTAGTGTATATTGACATGCCGTGCCTGGTCCGTCCAAAAGTGACGCAAGAGGGGTACCCCGTGCGTCGGTCTTCGATGAGTTGGGAGTGAGAATGTGTTATCTGCTCTGATTGGTCAGCTGACCCCATACACTGTTGTGATTGGTCAACAAAGCCAAACTCGTTGGACTCCGCTCTAACTAGCTTTGTTTGAGGGTGTGCCAAACTAGCCGTTATGCAAATGCTTACTGCTTACTGTTACTTGGTGACATCACCACGTTACAGAAGAAAAGGCGAGACTTAAAGCGTTCAAGGCGTTTCAGGCAGCTCAGGAGCAGTGTTTCTGTGGCTCCCTTTGGCGTGGACTTTGGGCTTTGTAACTTTGCAGACCTTTTACATGCACAAAAAAATATATGACACGCTAAAGGAAAGGGAAAAAGCACAAATGCATAAATAAAAAAAGCATAATAGGTCCTCTTTAAATCCATATTCAGTCTCCATAAGAGCAATAATGTCCTGACTAACAGCCACACATCTGGACAAACATGACTGACATATTTAGTACAGCTGTTTTTGCGATTGACTCTAGTAAATCTGTACAGATAATATGGCCTTATATAGTTAGAATATGAAGGTGTAGAGATAAATTTGGGCTGCTGTTTTGTTTACGCTCCCCATTCACTGTCCTCTTATGGCCTCAGATCACACACGTCTAAAGCACAGCCAGGGCTTGGGTTTTAGTATCTGTATATTACATTTTCCCTCTGCTGTGGCCTTTATTCTGTGGTTATTATTAAAGACCCCACACTACAGTATCAATCTTCCCTCCAGCTCTCTCTTTCCCCGTCTCTTTCTCTGTCTGTCTCTCTGGAGCTCGCTTTATCTCAAGCTCTCTGGCTGCCTGTCTGGCAGGATGTCAGCTATTGATTTATACAGGCAACATTTTAGCAATGATGGCAGCTTATGGGTTGTGCCAAACAGAATATAACAAACAGAAGATCAGGTTTCAGACAAGCAGGCTGGCATATGTGAGGAGGAAGAGAAATGACAGTAACCACTACTGTATGCAATAAAAGACTGTACAATTAGTATTATAAGGTAAATACCCTTTTAGCAGGAATATAAATGGTTATGAAGGTGGAAAGAGGACAAAGTTGTATTCGTAAGGAGGAATGATTGGTTGGTTTTACTGTACACAGGCTTCCTTTCACTGTGTGCAGTTGGATCATGTGCAGGAACTAAATCGTCCAATTTGAGTTGCGATTTTTACGATTTAAGCATTGTAATTTCTGCACACAGATGCGTGTTAAATGTCAGTCAGTGATTTATATTTGGTGGCTACACTGCAAACAGAAAGTCAGACCCATTGAGAGCAGAGGTCATTTGGGGATGAAATTGCACTGTTAAAAACTTCAAATACAAATCTTAAAGGGGACATTTCATGACAAACTCATTTATTCAGTGCTTGTGCACATACATTTGGGTATCTGGAGTGCCTACCAACTCACAAACTGTGAAATAAGACAACCCAGTCAGCTTTTTGTGGGCTACCTGAATCAGAAAACATGTGATTCAACAAGCCATTCTGATTTGGCTCCCCTTCTGATGTCACATGCAGGCTCATTAAAATATACCACACACAGCTTGAGAGCTACCTTTGCAAAGGTGCACCATATTTTTCTCACAAGCCAATCAGAGCAGACTGGGCTTTTTCAGAAGGGGGTCTTGAAGAGACGGGCGCTAAAATGGAGCGTTTCAGACAGAGGGTGAATACAGGTATATTCAGACAGACAGTAGGAGAAAAAAAAATGTGATTTTTGAACATTAAAGCATGTAAACATGTTCTAGTAGAAACCCAAAATACAAGTATGCACCAGAAAATGACCATGATATGTATTTCTCTATAACAAATATTCATGATTAAATAAGCAACAAGTCTTTTAATTACATTATCTTGTTGCACCTTCTTCTTCTGCAATGGTTAAATGACACACACTGGAGAATTAGCACCACCAACTATTTATCTCGATGCACCCAACTCTTGATATTTGCAAAACAGTAATGCTATGTTGTTGTTATGTTGTTAAAGGAACACTGTGTAGGATCTGGCGGTATCTGTGAGGTTGCAGATTACAGCTTCTCCCATGTGTCAAGTGCATTGGATTGCTATGGTGGCCGATGCAAAAACACAAATTCCGTCTGTATGAGTTTGAGTAGAGTGTAACTGTACGTGGGAAGTGAGTGGTGAAGCAAGAGAGAGAGAGAGCGGCAGCGATGGGAGCGAGTAACGTTATCGACTCCAGCCCAAGCAGGAAAAGTTAAAAGTGTTTAGTTTGTCCGTTCTGGGCTACTGTAGAAACATGGTGGTGCAACATGGCGGACTCCGTGGAGAGGACCCGCTCCCTATGTAGATATAAACGGCTCATTCTAAGGTAACAAAAACATAATGATTCTTATTTACAGGTGATTATACACTAAAGAAAACACAATACTTTATACACAATACAATACTTATTAATATTATATTCCATTTCTGCCAATAGATCCCACTAATTGGTACACACTGGTCCTTTAAAATCAAATGACACAGAACCCTCACACACTCTGAATACATAAAGCATTTTACAGCTCATTAACAATCCCAACTATGACATTTTGACACATTTTGCAAATGCATTTGACAGACTATGATTTGGACAAATGAAGCTTCACAGTGCTACTGCATGATGAGATTTCACTGGTTGTGTACTGAGACCATTTAAGAACGAGGAAGTTGCTCCTCTTGGTTTGCTTGTATAACAGAGCCTGGTCCTCGCTGAGTCACACTTGACTGTTATGACAGTTTGGAACAGACTGTTGTGGTACAGAGATGTCCGGCCCCTGACTCGTGAAAAGGTTAGCTGCTCCATAACACGGAAAAGCCATTGGTGTAACCTCACACTCTTAAACCAGTTTGGATTTATGCGTGCAAGGGAAATGTGCAACCGTAAGATAGGCACCTTGTAATGAAAGTTCTTTTTTTAGCTAATCACTGAAGTCATTAATGCACAAAATCATTTTAGCAAATTGGCCCAAATGGCACACATATAGATTCCCTGACTGTCCTTTGGCTATGACGATATTAAGAGACTGTACCCGTGGCAGTAACCGCGTTTAATAAATAAATCAAAGAGAGGGGAGAAAGGCTCTGAAAAGTAGCACTTAAACAATTATTACCCCCTTGTTCCGCTGAGGCTACTACTTAATATTTGATGACTCCTTTCCTTTCTTCGGGCCCTCCTCCTCCTCCTCCTCCCCTCCTGTCTATACTCTTGCTGTTCCGGTCAATGAAAAGGTCAGCAGCTGATCTCTGTTATTTAGTGTCAGGACAAACAGGGCTCGCTTCCTGAAAAGTGTCACTTTGTCATACAAATTCCCATACTCTTGACTTTGAGCATATCCCCAAAGATCTCCATTTTGGATACTATATTCTTGCAGAGATTTACAGTAAAAGCATCACATTGATCTAAACTCAACCCGGAGGGAGCTTTGACCTGCATTTCTTCGATCAGTATATAATTGACACAGAGGAATAAAGAGTTAGAGTAGCCAGAAGGGTCAATAGTGAGTTTGTGGCCACAATTATATTATCTCTATCTTTGGGTTTTCTGTTGATAAGCTTTGATTTTCTTGACCTCTCTCTGTCTATCCGTCTCTTTCACACGCACACGCACACACACACACACACACACACACACACACACACACACCAAGAAGTCCTCTCCCTCTGTGTGTGTTGTAATCCGAGCTTCTCCTTGCTTTGTTGACATAGATGGGCCAGCCACACGTACCTTTTAGTGCATGTCAGTGCACGTGAGCGTGCCCGACTGGCTATAGCTCATGGCGGCCACTCTGCACTGCTCTCATACGGCGTTTACAGCTGATAACGCCGTCTGGAAGCGTAGCACCCACCCTCCGGTTCCCCCTCAGGTAAACACTGTTAGATCTGTCAGCAGTGATGCCGTAGTTTTCATGTGTTAGCGCTGTTAGCACCTTTAGCTACGAGCCGCCGGCTCAGGTCGTGTCTAGAAGGGAGCCCGCAAACTGCTAAATCTGATCTGAGATCTGCGAAAACTTGCAAAAACTCTCGCGTGACTCGTTATCCGACAACCTATCCTAACCTCAACTATTCGAGGTCAATGCTTAACCTTGACAATCTCGCGAGAGTGTCCCCAGTTGCGGGCTCCCTTCTAGCCACTACCGCCGGCTCAGCTGTCGCCATGTTGTTGCGTTATGTTGTGTTGCCGCGTGGAGGCAATATAAATGCTCCCAATTTCGCATTTAGCACCTTTAAAGGAACAAATTGCAGAAAACTTTGACGTTCTTGAAAGTAACATAAAGTATCATTATATAATAATTATTATATTATATATATATATATATATATATTATTATTATTATTATTATTAATAATAATAATTATAAATTTCCCTTTAAATAACGTACAAGTGAATATCAGTATAGATAGATAGATAGATAGATAGATAGATAGATAGATAGATAGATAGATAGATAGATAGATAGATAGACTGATTGATAGATTGATGTTGAAAAACAACGTATTTACAAATCTCTATGTAAATGTACATACCAACTACTTAAAACTAGATAAAGTTAATAAAAATTACAATAAAAAAACAATAAAAATTTAATTTAATAAGAAATAAGATTAAAGATATACCGTATCTCTGCTGTGCAAATTGAAGTAGAATGTGAATGTGCGTAGAATGTATATATAATAGGACAAATTCTTGTCATGGGGAGTAGCCTACCACTGAGCATGTGAAATGAGTTGTATAATGTACTCTTTGGCTCTGAAGGGAGATAAAAAGTAGTGACTTTAATAATCGCATCAAGGTTATTTGTGCTGGGGCTTGGAGTAGAGTAAAGGCTGGCTGGGTCCCAACTATATTCAGTCTTATCAGGTCAGGTAGGGTCCTGTTGCATTGCCATGGGTTTAGAGTCCCTGTCAATATGTGTAATAACTGATAAGATCCATGATCACATGGCGCATCATAATCATTACAGGAGACAATTGTTGGTGTTTTTTAGGCAGATGGAGTGTGAACTGTGTTGTGCAACCTCAACCCTAATAGGAAATTTGTCCTTCAGCCAGATGAAAGAGAGAACACACACAGAACATAAAAACATACAATACAAAATATGTAAAACATATGCTAAAACCCAATATATAAGCTGACATATGTACAGCAATGAAAGCATAGCATTGAACTTGAAGTGCATCCAACTCAATCATCAATTAACCATTTAGTGATGGTTATCACTCACCAATATCATATGGAAGACTGATCATGAGCTGAATTTAAGAATTTCATGGCATGAAAGGCAGAATCATTTCTCACCCTGTTAGACCTGACCTTTAGTGATCTGAATCTCAACACCACCGTGTAGCCTCCAACAAATTCAGAATGCGTCGCTGATACATCAAGTTAATGACATTACCTCCCAGTCAATACTAATGCAGTCACTCTCCTCTGTTAACTTTACTAAGTACTTCCATCCTCCTGCCCTGTCTTTATCCTCCCACCTCCTCACTGACTTCCTTCCTGTCTCAATTATCCACTTCCATCTTAATAGCTAACAACAGTCCCTGCGGTCGTCATGGCAGCTCCCAGGTGTGAATGTGTATAAGGCTTGCATTATTGTATACAAAAAAAAACTGGATTTGGAGTCTTCGCAAAAGCTCTGAAACTGCTGTCAAATATTATATTAAGTACATTAAAGGTGCTATTGATGACAGTGGTAACATTCAGCCACTCATTCAGTCTCATTCTCCCTCCCCCGTTCCATTGCATTTACTTCACAACAAGTCATTGCCAGGCACTTAACGTCAATCTCAGCCATTTATCAGTTTTTTCCACAACTGACGACCCAGAGATACCACGTGATACCAACGTTGTTATACTATTGGCTCACAAGCCTTGGTAGAAGTGGGAACCAAACGTCGGATATAAACAAAACATCCATTTTGGACCCGCCAAAATTATAAAATAATTAATTCACAATCATAATCATTTTTTTCAGGAAAAGCCATACTTTTATTTATCACATTTCTAAAGGCTCTGTGGATGTATGATTATTTTTTACTACATAAAAATGTTATCAATAAGACCTTTAAAACGGCAGTAGGCAGAATATTTTTGGCACCATTGGGCAAAAATTCCATGATAACCTTTCAGCATATTATAATTCAAGTATTCTGAGAGGAAACTAGACTTCTGGACCTCCTCATGGCTCTGTTTTCAGGCTTCAGAATATCTAGCCGTGACGGGAGACTTTTCCAATCACAGGTCATTTCAGAGAGAGAGAGCGTTCCTATTGGCTGTTCATTCAACGGAAGGCAAATCTTGCAGATGCCATTAGGAGCACCGGAGGACACAGAGGCACGTGATTTCTTTCAGATTACCTGTCTCATGCACTACTGTCAGGATATAGTGACCGTTTTATAAAAATAACTTTTTAAATCATATTAGCTCCAATTCTACCTACTGCTGCTTTAATGACGTCAATATCAGATGTAGGATCTTGTGAGTCACATTAAGATGAGATGATTTAAATCAGCCAAACTCAAAGTGCTTCGTTTTGATCGCCCCATTTTTCCCGTGTGAACATGCCAAATTTGTCTTTGTTTAGAGTTCGCTACTTGCTTTATTTATCCTATCGCAGCAATCCATGTCAAGAATGTGCTCTCTATGGGATTATATACACGCTAACTCTGTCTGTGGCTTCTCACGCTTTAATGACTTAGGGAAGGAAAGGAGGGCTGTACAACAGTGACATGGAGAAGCAGAGACAAAGGTTTTACAATGAGAATGAGTTAAAATCATCTCGAGTAGTATTTGAGTTGTGTTGCTAACACTAGATGGCAGTCTTGTCCATTTCACTTCCAGATCAGGCAAGTTTGATTTAGTAATGTCACCCTGTGTGTGTGTGTGTGTGTGTGTGTGTGTGTGTGTGTGTGTGTGTGTGTGTGTGTGTGTGTGTGTGTGTTTGTGCACTGACTGACTGTCTGACCACCCAATTCTGTCAAGCTGGGTTCTGAAAGGCCTCAACTGACACTTTGTTGACAGTGATGACAGATAAACTCTCTCTCTGTCTGTCTCTCTCTCTCAGACACACACACACACACACACGCACACACACACACACACACACACACACACACACTACACTCTAGACTCCCATATTGAGAGTCTGGGGCAGCAGGAGTGTTTGGCTTGGTGTGCCACAGTCGTCTTAGAGGAGTGGTGAGAACTCATATGTCTGACATTAAACAGATATTATTTCTCTGTCCTACCATCAAAGGATTTAAAGGCTGTGCTCACAAACCTTGACAGATTTCTGCCTTTGCTCCCCTTAGACCCACTCAAAGCTGGATTCAGGATTCACTTGTCATCTCCTTTTTCCCGGATAGAGCTTATACTGTACTGACCGTCCTCTGGAGCCACAGACTCTGTCCAGACCCTGAGCTAATTAATTCATTATGGACTGTGAGCTTAATTTATTGTGCCACACTGGGGTTTGTCGATCCCCAAGCCTGATCCCACAGATATCTTTAAATGTTTCATTTTTAAAGCCTATAAGTATATGTCTATAAATCAGGAGTGACACTTGAACCAAAATGAATGAAATTCCGGTTTTATTTAGTTCTTCTTCTTCTTACATAAGACATAAAAAGGCTTTGGGACATGACATCAAAGAAACACTCGGTAATATGAAAAGTCACTTATAAATATAGGGTTTAAAAATAGAGAAATAAAATAGAAAGTAAAAATAAAAAAGCTAACTGAATAAAACAGATCCATCCATCCATCCTATTCAAAGGCTGGAGCCAATCCCAGCTGACATTGGGTGAAGGCGGGTTACACCCTGTACAGGTCGCCAGACTATCACAGGACTGATAGAGACAGACAACCATTCACGCTCACATTCACACCTACGGGCAATTTAAAGTCAACAATTAATCTAACCTGCATGTCTTTGGACTGTGGGAGGAAGCTGGAGAACCCGGACACAGGGAGAACATGCAAACTCCACACAGAAGAGCCCCAAGCCGGGTTTGAACCTGCGACCCTTTTGCTGTGAGGCAGCAGTGCTAACCACTGCACCACCCGTACCACCCCTGAATAAAACAGATGAATCAGGAAAATAAAAAAATGTCAGTCAATTGACAGAAAATTAATTTGCAGCTATTTTCAATAGAGATTAATTGCTGATGTCTGTTTCGGGTTCAAATGTCAAAGATTCCCTAATTCCAGCTAATTTCAGCTTCAGTGTTGAGGTTTAGCTGCTTTTCTTGGCCTTATATGATAATTAACTAAATATATAGGTTTCGGCAATTTGATTGCTTTAGGAAATTGTGATGGGCATTTTTCACCTTATTCTGAAATATTATCGACCAAATGATTAATTGCAGAAAATAAAAGAACTGTTTCAGCATTACATCATACCTTTTACCTTAACAGCCATCATCCCACCATTCCTTCTTATCTCTCCCTGCTTCGAGGGATAAGGAGAGAGGTCTATTTGCGGATCTCTGTTTGCAAGTCTGCACCACAGACTGTACAGTATATAATCTGTAATGTTGTCACGATACTGGAATTTATAACTTTGATACAATACCTTGAAAAATATCGATGTTCAATACCACTTTCGATACCATGCGGAAAAATTGACACAACATTGACAGCATCAAATCTTAGATCTTTATTAAAAGATAAATAGCAGTGTGTGCGTCAACTCACTGTCGGAGAGAAGAGAGAGCAGAAAGCACAGCTGGTACCCGTGTATCGATACTGCAGAAAATGAGTATTGAAACTGTTTCAAATATTCAGTATGGATAGTTCGATAATAGTCTGCACATTCACAAACATATTTTATTATTTATTATTATTATTTCTTTAAAAGCTATTAAATTAATTTACAAAGGAGGAAGAAAGTACTGAGATCCTTAACATATGTAAAAATACCAATACAACAATGTCGAAATCCTACTTAACTAAAAATACAGAAGCATTATCAGTAAAATATACTTGCTGTAAAGTAAAGTAAAAGTACTTATTCTGCTGTAAAATGTCCCCAACGCTCATATATTGTAACCAACAGTTAGACAAAGTAACACTGAAACCAAAATCCTTTAAGTTTCACTTTCTTTCTTTCTTTCCAGTTCTTTAATATGGCATTATTAGCTTTTAGATTTATAATACTGATACATCAATGTGCAAGCACTTCAGCATTTTACTGTTGCAGCTGGCTGAGATGGAGCTACTTTATCTACTTTATATATACAGTTAGCTAATTTAGTCCAGTGGTTTTTAGCCCAGGAGTCAGTCCCCTCCTCAAGGTCACCAGATACATTTGAGGGGTCATGAGATGATTAGTGGGAAAGGAAAGAAGAAAAATTGCTACACAAATCTGTTTTCATTATTTGAAATATTTTCTAATCTTTGATTTTTTTGGTGTTAAATAATGCATCATTTGACCTCTTCGGGCTTCAAACGGTTATTTAACTGACACCACCTAAGAAGGTTAGAGGGGAAATCACTCATATACATCTGAAATGTGGCAAAGGGCCCCAACCAGACACAGCTTTTGTAAGGGGTCAGGAGCCAAACGGTTGTATTTTATAAGATCATCATATGATTTGATTTGATGTCAAATCTTAATCTGTAAAGTAATGAGTAGCCTATGTAGTAGAGTACAAAGTAGGGGAGACCGGTGGCAACTGTAACAAGGGGCAACTGTAACATCTCAAATATCTCCAATCAGAAACAAGATAGAACCATGAAACTCATTATGCACATATCTGCGATGATCCCTCACTGCCTGCCAAAGGACAAACTGATGTCTCATATTTATCAAAGTTTTTCTGCCAATACTCATTTTTGAGGTATGAAAGTATTCATTCAAAGGAATTTTTCATCTACAGTAGGCTACAATAGGCTATTTCCCTCTAAAATGTAGTAGAGTAGAAGTAAAGGAAAGAGTAACATGCCACAAAACTGTACAGTAGCCTACTTGAGTACATGTACAGTACTTAGTTACTTTCCACCACTTATTTTGAATGCAAGACTTTAAGAAAAATATAATATATAATATAATATATAATACTTCATCACTGTGTGTAGTCCAGTGTAAACTAGTGGCTGAAGGTGTCGGACCTCTCCAACCTTTGACCCCAGCAGCGCCTCTAATCTGCACGGAGGAATGAGAGGCATTCTTCAGCTGCTCACAGGAGGAGGAGGAGGAGGAGGTGGTGGGTGGTGGTAGTGGGAGGGGAAGTTACGACGTAGTAGCGACTCACTCAGTCAGTCAGTGAACCAAGTTTCCAGCGACTCAGCCATCACGGGCTGAAACTTTTTTTTTTTTTTTTTTTTTTTTAAATGAACTCACTCGGCGGCTGCGGAGGGGATTTAAGCGGCGACAGAAGGCCGTGATCTCGGGGAAGGAGTGTATTTTTTGGGGGGGGCTCGGTCCGGTCCGGTCCGGAGGAGCTGAATATGGGTCAGACCGCTGTGTCTGCCGGGTCTCAGCCTGCGAGCGGTGAGTGTGTGTGTGCACAGTGTGTGTGGGTGTGTGTGTGTGTGTGTCTCTCTCTCACACACGCATTCCGCTATCTTTATTCAGGGATGTCTGCTCATTTCTGCTTTCTGTCTTTTAACATTGTCTGTCGGACAATTCATGGAAACTTTGCTCACAGCTCAACACAAACAAAGCGCTAAACGCTTCCATGCTAATAGGAAGTTAGCTAACGGGTGTGTTAGATGAACTCAAACGCATCCTTTCTGTTTCTCAATGTGTCGTGTTGCCCAATTGTTGTAAAAACGGGTGAAATAGCCAGTTTTTAAAGAGGCTGCAGCGGTGTGAGAGGATGTGTTGTGTAACCCAAAGAGTTGTTGTGTTGCTGCTGCTGCTGCTCGGTAATGAAGTGCACCGTTAAGTTTATGTATTTAGCAACCAGTTTGACATGAGTCCAGATGAAACAGCTTAGTTTGTTTTCCTACTGGAGACCAGACCAGAGATTGACCAATGAGGGCTTTCTATCTGGAGCCTCTCTAGCTCAGTGCTATCTAAGTGGACTTACATTTAATGCACAGTCCTATATATATTAGACCCTGTTATCCAAGACTGCGTCATGTCAAAGTCAACAAGTGGGGCCTGCTCATCTTTGTAAAGGCTTCACGGGAAATTGCATCACTTTATAGTTCAGGTTTGACAGTTGCAAATCTCAAGATTTAGTTTTTTTTTGTAGAGGTGCTGGAGCTCTCACCAGGGCTGCAGCTAATGATTATTTTCATTATAGATTCATTGATTGAAATATTGAATATGTCTATTAAATGCCACAGTTTCCCAGAGCCCAAGATGCTGTTATCAAATTGCCCTTTTTTTTTTTTTTGCCCAACCCCCAAAATGTTCAGTTTACAATGATGTAAAATAGAGAAAAGCAGCAAATGCTGACCACATAATTTTTGGCATTTTTGCTTGAAAAATTACAGAAAAGATTAATCTAGAGCTCCAGTTTACGATTAGTCTGCCAATTATTACTTCAATTAATTGCTTAATTGTTTGGCCTATAAAAAGTGAGTGAAAGAGTGAAAAATCACAATTTTGGGAAGCCCATGGTGACGTCTCCATATGTCTTGTTTTGTCTGAACAAAAGTCCAAAACATAAAGATATTCAAATATGGGGTAGAAGTGGAGCAAATATGATTAATAAAAGTTATTTTTATAAAACGGTCACTATCCTGACAGTAGTACATGAGACAGGTAATCTGAACAAAATCATGTGCCTCTGTGTCCTCCGGTGTCCTCCCTCCGGTGTCCTCCCTCCGGTGTCCTCCCTCCGGTGTCCTCCGGTGTCCTCCGGTGTCCTCCGGTGCTCCTAATGGCATCTGCAAGATTTCATACACCGGAGGAAAACCTCTGAACCTCTTCCACCTTTGAGCAGCTGTCAATCACTCGTGAACTCTGATCAAACGGTCGAACTAGGCAGCGCTGATCATATTTGAATTAATATTCTGTTACTGTAATGTCTTTTTCTCACATAAAATGTTGTCAGAAACATCTTGTAGTGTACTGTTTAGCTGTAAAATGAGAAAGTGTGTGACCCGGCTGCCATGTTGAGATCAGTTAAGGAAACACCAAGCACCGCCCACCAGCCGGAGCAAACTTTCTCATTGTACTGTAACGTCTGAAAAATCTGACGGCCCGTAGGCGGGCCCGGCCGCTATTCTGTCTTTCAGAGGTTGTAGCGGGCTCAGTTTTAAAGCTAGAGTGAATGTAATGGCATCATATAAAACTAGAAAACCCAAAGAATCTATTGGTACCAACCATGTCATACTTGTCGCGAAGGAAGCTAAATAATGCTCCAAAGTCACGCTAGATTTTGGTGAGGAAAAACTGGCATGGCCTTTTTCAGGGTCCTCAGTGGTCCCTTGAACTCTGACCTCAATGTATGTGAATGAAAATAGGTTCTATGGGTACCCACGAGTCTCCTCTTAATGGACATGCCCACTTTATGATAATCACATGCAGATTTTTGCATGCAGTATAAATGTGTTATTTTGACCTATTCTAAATTGGTGTATTTGAATATATCTGCATACTGGGGTCCCTAAACAGTCTGGGAATTACATAAATTGGGTATGACTGTAAAGCTGAGACTCTTGTGGATCCAATGAGCCCAATTGTATTCATGTGTAATGATGTTAGTCCCCATAGTAGCCATTTCACATAGTGACTTTTTTTACTCAGATATATATGGTTTGTCTTTGTACTATGACAGTTTTCCTAAAATTAGATTTGAAAAAAAATCGCAATATATCTCAATATATTGAATCATTACCCCTGTATCATGATTCACATCATATCGCCAGATTCTTGCCAAAACACAGCCCCACCTGTAATTGAAGATACTAGAAAAACTAACGTATGGGTGCATCACGTTTTCCCTCTCTGATGAAGCACAGAGTGACATAAAGCCTTAAAATATGAAATATGAGACTACGACAGCCCAGGAGTGTGTGAGAACGTGCTGTACCGCTCCACACTTCAGGTTTTTTCTGGCCATCTGTAGCCCTTTGTCTCTCCATGAGCCATAAAATTTAACATTTCACACGTTTGTTCACATTTTTTTATGGGAACGCTTTAAGGCAGCGAGGCACAGGAAGGGACGAAGGACTCCGGATGAAAACAAAACTGGACCTTTTTTTATGACGCTGTCAGCATTTAAAGTAAAACTCTGACTGTTTTGTAGCACACTTAAGCCAGCGCGCATAGGAACCTCGGGCTATAACAATACTGATCTATATGCTCGGCAATGGCTGCATTGTGGGTTGCATTATGATGCTTTAAATGCTGAATCTACAGCACTAAGAGCAGGAGAGGGAAGTGATTCTGCCCGGGTCTTATTGAAAGATCATTAACATATAACTGATATCCTCTGAGCCTTAATGAGTTATGACTGTGCGTTAAAACACTGTAAAGCTGCAGTTTCCTGTTTGATTTACTCCCGACTTAATCCGAGCTGCTACAGTAGGTCCTGTGAGTATCATGAGTTGAACAGCGCTGTGCTTCTCTGGCCTACATTGGAGAAAGATTTGGAAGAAATGACCCAAGTGCTAAAACATCAGCTAATGCCCAGTGTCGCCCCTCCCTCCCTCCGCTCTCATCCAACACCTCTTTTTGCCTTATTTTCTTCTTCTTTCCTTTCCCCGTTTTCCTTCTGCCCTCCTCTTTTCCACATTTTCTTTTGCCCCACCTCAGTTTCCACCTCTTTCTCCGTCTTCTCCTCTCTTTTGTCTCTCTTTCTCCGCCTCCATCCCTCTTCCTCTGTTCGTGACGTCTGGTTCTTCCCTCCCCGGTGACTTGCAGTGAAGGAAGGAAGCCTCTCCCTTTCCCCTCCTCCTCCAACACATGTTCCTGCCATAACGTCTGAAAAAAAACACGCTGGCTTTGTCGCAATACATCCCCACTTTACCCCTAACATTACATACAATTACTAACAGTTGGCTGAATACATCCTGTGTGTGATTACTTCATTGAGGTGTCTGCCGTGTATCAAGTTGTGTTTCTGATTATCCCACTCATTTCCACAGCTGCTGTGTATCCAAATCCTGACTCACCCATATAGCATGACATCGGGAGTCATCTGTTTCAAAATAAAACGCCTCGGTGTGGAATCATGGAGTCGAGTAGGCAGTTGTAATGTTTAAAAACATCCCTGAGTTAACCTGAGGTGGATTGGAGCCACATTGCTGTGATTAAAAAGCTGTAGTCAGCATTATTTTGCTTTTCGTGGACATATCTGTCCTGCCTGAAATGCAGGATTGCTGTTAAACTGCAAACGTTTGCAGTTCTTGTGTGTAATGAATGGATTTTAATTTTCATAACTGACCCAGGTTTGTATAATACTTAAAGGGTAACTTTGGTATTTTTCAACCTGGACCCTATTTTGCCATGTTTTTGTGTCTAACTGACTAATAGGGACAACAATTTGTGAAATTGGTCCAGTATTGAGGGAGAGTTCTTTAGATTACAGCTGCTCATAGGCTGCAATATGGTGCTATTGGGGCAAGCTGGCACCGTCATTTACGTCCACTAAAAGTGCTTGTTTTTGCCATAACAGGCTCTGATTGTTATTATAAGTGTCTGACATAATGGAAAGAGTCTCGCTCAAGGAGAAGTGTTGTTCTGAAATGGTGACGTGTTGCCGAAAGACAACGGTGGAATAATGGAATACATCCATGGTGGAAACGCGAGTGCCAGCCGGGCAGAATTTGTTGTGTTGGAGTACAGAAAGCGTAGTTTAGTGTTGTGTAAGAGACTTTCAATGTCTGAATATTTAGATGATTTCAACAATGTGGATTAGGGGTGTAAGAAATTATTTATACATGAGTATCGCAATATTATGTTTTGTTATACTGTATCGATTCTCCAAAACACTGTATCGATTTTTAATTAACCTCTTAAAAATCTGATGGCCCGCCGTCGGGCCCGGACACTATTCAATCTTTCGGAAGTCGTAGCGGGCTCAGAGTGAAGGTACTGATATCATATGAAACTGGAAATCCTAAGGAATAAATTTGTAATTCTCTGTAGGGTCCTTTCCATAATGTTGTCAGACACTTATAATAATCTGAACCTGTCAGTTGCAAAAACAAGCAATTTTAGTCGACATAACGTTACAATGACAACTCTTCTTTTGCGGCTGCCGGTTACAGTGTTATCCCTCAAAACTGGACCAATTTCAGAAAGTGTTGTCCTCATTAGTCACTTAGACACAAAAACATGGGAAAATAGGGTCCAGGTTTAAAAATACCAAAGCTACCCTTGTATTAATCAGTAGATCAGGAAACTGAAGCCCTGAACTGTCCTCATTTAATCTTTTGTGGTTGATGAGAACGTGCAGTTTACAGTATACAGTATCTAATTTCATTTGACATATTGTAGAGTACACGTTTGTCTTTCTGAGGCTTTGAGGTTAAGCTGCTATATTGTATTCTTTAGCTGTCTGCTTACTGATAGTGGTTCATGCTGTTACTTCCTTTTGTTGTTGGTTAGGTTTAAGCACAAAAAGTAATTGGTTAGAGTCAGGGTAAGATCGTGGTTTGGGTTATAATAAGTACTTAGTTAAGGTTAGGAGACCTTTGTCGTCATGGTTACAATAAGGTTAGGGAACGATCATGGAAATGCTTTAAAAAAAACCAAAAACAAACGCTGACTGTAGGTTGGAAACGGGAAACAAACTGCGTTTTCTCAGATGTTTTGTTGACCAATCCATCTACCTCAACCTCACCCTGACCTCCTCGCTCTGTCACAGCGTCACCTGACTTCCTCCTTTGCTCCCGTCATAATTACTACGGCTGTTAGAGAGTATTGTCATTTGAACGTAAACGTATGTCATTTTGGGGTATTTCCTGGAACGACTGATGCGGTCGTTCTTCTTGGGAGGACACAGTCTAATTTTTTGGGGTGTTTAGATCAGTGGTTCCCGAAGATTATCAAACAGCAACACCCTCCATAACATCAAAATGAAGTGAATTAATACAGGCCTACTCTCAGTCGTACTGTAGTTTAAAGGTTCAGTGTGAAACATTCAGGGAGATCTATTGGCAGAAATGGAATAGAATATTAATTGGTATGATTTCCTTAGTGTATTTTCACCTGATAATAAGAATCGTTGTATTTTCGTTACCTTAGAATGAGCCGTTTATATCTACATAAGGAGCGGGTCCTCTTCACGGAGTCCTCCATGTTGCACCGCCATATTTTTACAGTAGCCAGGAACGGACAAACCAAACTCTGTTAACGTGGCTCTAGAGAGGGCCATTTGGTGTTTAAAAAAAAAAAAAAAAGAAATCATTTTGGTCGACGAAAAACTGTCATGGCCATTTTCAAAGGGGTCCCTTGACCTTTGACCTCAAGATATGTGAATGTAAATGGGTTCTATGGGTACCCACGAGTCTCCCCTTTACAGACATGCCCACTGTATGATAATCACATGCAGTTTGGGGCAAGTCATAGTCAAGTCAGCACACTGACACACTGACAGCTGTTGTTGCCTGTTGGGCTTGAGTTTGCCATGTTATAATTTGAGCATATTTTTTATGCTAAATGCAGTACCTGTGAGGGTTTCTGGACAATATTTGTCATTGTTTTGTGTTGTTAATTGATTTCCAGTAATAAATATGTACATACATTTGCATAAAGCAAGCATATTTGCCAACTCCCATGTTGATTAAATACTTGACAAATCTCTCTTTAAGGTACACTTTGTACAGATCAAAAAGTTTGATTAGTTTGCAATTAATCATGATTAACTATGGACAATCATGCGATCAATCGCGATTAAATATTTGAATGGATTGACAGCCCTAGTTTATGTATTTCCTTGACAACATTAACATATACTGTACATATGGTGATTCTTATGTTCATTGCTTATTTGTTCTATTTTGATACGTCTGAAAATTTGTCCAAACGTTACATAAAGTAAATGTCACATCATTTTTTTAATGTAGTGCAAAATTGTGTAAATGTACATTATAATAATGGGACGCTTTAGTGTTAAGTTGCTCTTCTGTGAGATTTTGTTTTGCAAAAGAACACACTCACTGTGATTTTATGCACTGCATGTGTGTGTCACAGGAATGTGGGCTTATGAAAATATCCATTTCCTGTATTGCTACATGACACGTATCAGTCAAATCTCAACAATGCCATCTGTCTGGCTGTGGTTTGGTTTAAACCGTTCTAATAACCAATATAAAGATTTGCTCAGATGAAGCACACCATCTATCCTTTTCAAAAGACTGTCAGTTCACTATCTCTTTCTCTTCCTATTTTCTTTTTCTCTATTCTCTAATGTCAACAATAATCTCCCACTGTTTCTCTTTCTCTTCTCTTCTCTCTCTATCTTCCTCCCTCCTCTGCTCTGCTCGTAATAAGCCCGTCCATTGTCCCTATTTGGTTCCCACTAGAGGTTTAATAGTTGGGCTAATGGTGATGATAATCGCCGTTACTGATTTTCCCGTCATTAGCTGCACAAAGCAGCTGCTGAAATGTACCTATTGTTGCGATTTGATATCAACACAGGAACAGGAAATGAGTGTGTGTGTGTGTGTGTGTGTGTGTGTGTGTGTGTGTGTGTGTGTGTGTTTCTGTTCGTGCGTTTGTGTGGATGCATATGTGTGTGCGAGAGAGAGAATTAAATTGGTGTCAGGGGAGAGCGTGTTAGCTGGCTTCTGCACTGCACTTTTCCATGTCTTCACTCTTTGTTTTGGTGCTTTTTAATTGCCCCGTTGTGTCTGTGTGTTGTTTTGCTACATCCCATTTGTTTTAACGCCACAAATTTCTTTAACGCATTAATGCAACTTGCGATTTTTAGGTTGTAGCGGGCTCAGTTTTAATGTTAGAGTGAAGACACTGAAGTCATATGAAACTATTAAACCTAAGGAATCCATTGGTACCAACCATGTCATACTAGCTTGTCGGGAAGGAGGCTAAATAACGCTCCAAACTCACGTTAAATTTTGGCGATAAAAAACTGTCATGGCCATTTTCAGAGGAGTCCCTTGACCTCTGACCTCAAGATATGTGAATGGAAATGGGTTATCTGGATACGCACGAGTCTCCCCTTTACAGACATGTCCACTTTATGATAATCACATGCAGTTTGGGGCAAGTCATAGTCAAGTCAGCACACTGACACAATGACAGCTGTTGTTGCCTGTTGGGCTTCAGTTTGCCATGTTATGATTTGAGCCTATTTGTTTATGCTAACTGCAGTACCTGTGAGGGTTTCTGGACAATATTTGTCATTGTTTTGTGTTGTTAATTGATTTCCAATAATAAATATATACATACATTTGCATAAAGCAAGAATATTTGCTCACTCCAATGTTGATAAGAGTATTAAATACTTGACAAATCTCCCTTTAAGGTACATTTTGAATAGATAAAAAATGTGCGATTAATCGCAATTAAGTATTTTAATCAATTGACAGCCCTAGTTTCAACCTAATCTACTGTATATATTTGATATAATACAGGATGCTCTACATTGATCTACCATCACCAGTAAGCAGCAGTCAGAGGCAGTTTAAACTCATCACTTTCAGCTGGTGTCCATCAGTGAAGTGTGTTTAGCACCAGATGGCCAACAACATCTACCCTAGTATTGGCATCAGCAGTCTGTCAGTGCTGGTGTGATCCAACCAATCAACAGGGTATTCATTGATTCCAATTGAGCTGAAGGCTAAAACACGGATTAGCTGCATCAGATGTGAGAAGATATTACAGTTTAAAATTGTTTTCAATTTCCTGGAGTCCAACTGCATTCTTTTGATTTACCTTTCAAACACTGGCTTTGGTGCTGTTGGGCAAATGACTACCTAACTAAAAAATCCTCATAAATGTGCTGAAGATCTGAATCATCCGGCCAACTTTGCTGAGTGTGTTTTCAGCTGTTTTTCCTGCTGACCATGTTGCTGCATAAGCCTCTTAAATAGGTTTTGAGGTAAGATGCTCAGTCACATGACTGTCTTTAACAGCCAAAGGTTAAGACAAGGGGTGGGGAGGGAAAAAAACGATATAGCATAGTATCACAATATTTTGCATGGCAATATTGTATCGAAACACGGACGTCAAGTATCGATCTTTTATTGTATGAACTATTAACCTCTTAACAATCTGATGGCTCACTGGCGGACTGTCTTTCAGAGGTTGTGGCGGGCTCAGTCTTAAAGCTAGAAGATACTGGTGTCATATGAAACTAGAAAACACAAGGAATCCATTGGTACCAACCATGAAGAATGCTAAATAACGTTCCAAAGTTAGGCTAGAGTGAAAACTGTATCTTATTAGATAAAACAGATGTTGACAAAACTGCATAATTTGCAGTTGAGAAAAGGTAATGAATTGCAATATATGTTATCGCAATACTCAGCGTATCGCAAAATGTTTAAAATCGCAATAAGATCGTATCGTGACTTAAGTATCATGATAATATCGTATCGTGGGGCCTCTGGTGATTCCCACCCCTTGTTAAGACCGGCCATCCCTCCTACCAACGCACTCTGATATTTTCATTGGTAATAAAAGTGTGTGTGTTTGTAGAAGAGATCAGGGCAGGTCAGCATGTCTAAGAGGGACACATACATAAGATAATTACACACACACACACCACATCCTTGACAGTGTTGTAGTTATTATTCTAACAGGCGCAACAATTTTATTTGATTTTCCTCCAATAGTTTTATGCCTTTATGTCCCGGTTCATCCCATTTTTGTGAATATGATATTCTTCAAATTTGGTACAAATGTCCACTTGGACTCAAGGATGAACTGATAATATTTTGGTGGTCAAAGGTCAAGGTCACTGTGACCTCACGTCCTTCCCATTCTTGTGAAAGCGATATCTCAGGAACGCCTTGAGGGAATTCCATTACATCTGGCACAAACATCTACCTGGACTCAAGGATGAACCGATTAGAGGAACTGAAGTGATTAGGTGGTCAAAGGTCACTGTGACCTCACAAAACAGGTTTTTGGCCATAACCCAAGAATTCATATGCTAATTGTGACAATTTCACACAAATGACTAACAGGATAAAATGATGACATTTTAGACAGACATGGATGCCCTGCAGGTCTCAGGAGTAAAATATTTGACCTCTGTTGTAGCCAGCTCCTCATCTCCGCTTGAGGCTTGCAGCTCAAGGCCAAAGAGTATAGAAGCAAAGAGACGAAACTCCGGTGCTTTATGATAGCTTCCCAGTACGAACACTTAAATAGCCCTCATTTAAATTGTTGTGTCCTAAAAGATGTAACTAATAGCTGAATCCAGAGTTATTTTCGGCATAATGAACGTGCATCAGACCCACGGGACTGCACCGCCCTGCACGCTCTTATGACATATCCAGTTCTGCAAGCTTCCTGCTAGCTGTATACGGCTGTAATAATGGATATATTGGCTGTAATTAATCACTTTTATTATCTTATAATACACCCATGGACTGTATGCTGTAAGCCTGTACTGTGGTGGATGAATTAACATCTCTGTTCCCAAACAACCGACTATCGGCCAGTAGCTAGTAGTGCTAGTAGCATGACATAAACAGAATTTAGTAGGGCAAGTAGGCCAAAAGCACAGGACACAACCTCTTAAACATCCATGGTCTGTGGTCTATTGGACATCTATTTTGGAGGTCCTCGACATGAAAAAGTTTGAGTGCGCTCAAAATCTGTGTGCTGATTTTTCTAACTTCCATTTATGTCCATCGCTCACTTTATGCTCCTCTGGGAAGCAGCCGAGCGAAAAAGTTTAATAAATAAATAATAAAGTAAGTAAATAGTTATAATAGTGTGCATATGTATAATATTTATATTGTTCAACACAGGACATTTCGGTAGAGACATTAAAATTATGACAATAGAATAGAAATAATATTGTTTTACTTTTACTTTCACTTTGTAGGTGGACGTTTTACTGGCGTCCGGTAGTCACTTCCAGTCCAAAATGGCGGTGGCGTAGCTCTGCTGCTGGGCGCTGGCGTTGCAAAGGAACGAACAATTGACTTTCACTTCTTATCAATATACGTTCTTTGTCTAAGCTACATTAGCCGCTACTAGCACACAGTTGCATTGTGGGAAATGTAGGCTAGGCACCAGGTTTTGTCAAGGAAGAAAAATGCGTGGAATAAAAGACAATATATCTGGTTCAGTTCTGCTGCAGTCCAACATTGTACTTGTTGAGTACCCTTTTAACAGATTTAATTTGGGGGAATTAATTCAGTTGTTAGAGGGAACCTGTACACTAAAACACAACTGCTGTTAACACTCTCCCTAACTGACCAGGCCAGCCACGGACTCAAACTTCAGTTCCTAGCTAATACAATAACTTGACATTCCTTTTGAGGGAATTAATTTTTAGTAATTTGAGGGCAAACTGAATATGATATTCAGAGAAAAATGACTTCAAGTTTGTACGCAGAGATTCTAACCTTTTGATCCCCAACGGGCTCCCTACAGTCAGCACGACTCAGCAGTGGCTGCAAAAACAAAAACCTTCCTCTGCTTGAATCTGAGGAATCACACACCACCTCTCTTTCCTCTGTACGGTTCCGGCATGGCACACACACACACACACACACACACACACACACACACACACACACACACACACACACACACACACACACACACACGTACACCATCCGCACACTGTCTGCAGTCTTCCAGAGGGTTCACAGGACTTCTAATCTTTCAACAGGAAGAGGAGGAGTTGTTGAAGGACAGGGATCTGGCCAACACACACACACCCACACAAGCACACACGCTGCAAATACTTTACAGAGACAGAGTTAGAAATAATATTCCTGCTTAGCCGTTGAAAGCCGTCAGTACACTACAAGATGTTTCTGAAAAATAGGGAGAAATAGGCATCACAGTAACAGAATTTTGATTCATATTTGATCAGCGTTGCCTAGTTTGACAGTTTGATTGGAGTTTGTGAGTTTCGCGGTAGCAGTGATTGACAGCTGCTTTAGAGACTCCTCGGCTCTGTTTGGTTGCTTTCCTTCCTTTCGGGCACTGTGAAATCTTGGAAATGCCATTAGGGGCACTAAAAGGAGACAGAGGAATATTATTTTTTTCACCGATTATTTGTCACATGCACTACTGTCAGGGTATATTGACCTTTTTATCATATTTGCTCAAAGTCACCGACTGCGGCTTTAAAACAAAGCATATATTGAGTGCATATGTCTATGAGCATTGAGCAGTTCAACCAAAGAGGTTGTCTTTACCAATGCAGATTGTTTCAGAATAATTTTTAGGGGCATAAATGGATACATTTTTCCTGTATTTACCAAGAAAAAGCAACAATTATTCGAAAAAATCTGAATAATAAACCCCTAAATTTTTTTTTTTTCTAATGATATACTATCTTGTTAAACATCTTGAATCTTACAGTACATTATAGACACATTGGGACCTAAATAGCAATGTGCCCTTGTGACATTTTAATGTAGGTGAGATATCCTGATACCAGTGTATCATGAGTTACCCTGTGATTTGATCCACATCCTTTATTTCATGTAGTAGCGGAAATAATACTGAAACTGGTCAGTGTTTTGCAGCATGAACGAGTGAAAAGAAGGCTTTGTTTGCTTGAAATTAATCTGGATCAAGTGTTACCGAACACATTCGAGCCCAGCATTAGCTGTTAACAGAATGCATTGTGTTGTTCACTTATATGATACAGAGTATTATCTCCATGTATCACAAGACATAAATCCTCCTCTGGTGCATATAGAGAGCTGCAGTGCACACTTGTTGTGTTGGTATCATGATGCTGATCTGATTTCTGATGTTATTTTTTTTGCATTTTCTGCATGTGTGTCTTACAGTTGATGGGTTGGAGAAATCATCATCACTGGCCAGCTGTGATGTGGTGGTTGACAGCACCGCCAATACCCAGAATGCCCCTCCGTCGCGGCAGCAGCGAGGCAAGCTGTCGTCACTGGGAAAACTGTTCAAACCCTGGAAGTGGAGGAAGAAGAAGACCAGTGACAAGTTCCAGGATCTTTCCAAAGGTATGATGTCTTGTGTGTGTGTATTTTAATGACATTGTATAAACGAGCGATGATTTGCTCTCGCCAATCAAGTGTCTATACAACATCATGGCTTGCATTGTTGGATTTACGCAACATTTAGTGTGAACAGTAGCAGTGTTGCTCCCAGAGGAGCTTTAAAGGGATAGTTTGGGTTGTACGAGGTTCTTATCCATAGTCGGTGTATTACCTACAGTAGATGACGGTTGACACGCTCCCAGTTTTGAGAAACAGACAGGAGTTACCACATGGAAGCAGTTTTGAGTGTACTGGCTATTTTTTAGAATATTTTCGCTGGTTTACCTTGCCGTGAGACAGCTATACAGTCTATGTTTCCTGAGGGGAACTGAAGAGGTTATCTATGCTCTCACCATAGCAACCAGACAGTAATTTTATCTCTCAGAACATGAGAGTTTGCCGCTGCCTTGATCGGTTAGTTTGTTTGTGTTATTGTATGACTTCTGGTTTCGGATTCACAAAAGTCACACAATAGCACAAACTAACCCCCAGTGGTATTTTTGTTCAATAATAGAAAGCTGGAAATAATTTTCTTCCTTTTCTTCAATTCAACAAGCAATTTGTTGTATTTTAGCAGTATACTGAAAGCAACAGAAAGGCAGAACTGAGTACACTTTAATATCTGTTTATTTATCGCAAGTAATATCGTTATCGCGATATTCAACAACGTTATCGCATATTTTCCTCATATTGGGCAGCCCTAGCACAGGCAAACTAACCGATCGAGGCAGCGGTAGACCAGCAACTCCCATATTCTACGAGGTCAAATTACAGGTATTTTCAATAGAGTCTGGTGGCTTTGGTGAGAGCATAGATGGATATAATGACTTCAAGTAAAGCGGTGAAAGTATTCTAAATATAGTGTACACTTAAACTGATATTGATTTTTTAGGTGGGCCTTCTTTTAGATGTTTTTGCTGTCAGCCCGGTCCACAACAGTACATTGCTTTGCTTCCGTGCAGTAACTCCTGTCTGCTTCTCCAAATTGGGGTGTACCGACCGCCATCTACTGTAGAGTAATACACTGACTATGGATAAGTACCTCATACAAGTGTTGGCTGGGAATTAAAAAGGGACAGAAGTAAATACAAAAAGCAGACTGTCTTTTTCTCCATGGCTGCCAAGTGTATCATTTCTCCATTATGTATATGTTAAAATGTTGTCTAAATCATGTATTTGGAAGCGAAAACAAACATGAGCATTGAAATCTAAACGTAACATTGTTTGGAGCATTTACCATTGTTCAGTCTTGTATTTCTAGAGTGTGCAAAACCAATCTAAGCTTGTGTGTAGGGCTGTATCTAATGATACTTTTCAGACAATCTTGCAAATGTCAAATATAACAATAGTGACCATTATTATTTCCTAGAGTCCAAGGTGGTGTCTTCAGATTCCTTATTTTATCCAACCATCTGTCCAAAACACAAATGTATTTAATTTACTGTCATATATGGCAAAGAAAAACACCAAATTCTCACATTTGAGAAGTTGAAATCAGAAAATATTTAATATCTAAATAGTTGCAGATTATTTGTTTGACGATCCGTCGATGAATTGACTAAACTTTTCAGCTCTAATTGCGAGATCAACTCTGACACTGTGAACCGGTCAGATGGAATCCTTATGATCCCATTTCCAAGAGGTTTTAGAGAAAAGCAGCAGTTAGTCTGCAGCAGGATGACAGAATTGGCTTAGTTCCCCATCCGTGACTCGATATTTGGTGCTGTCGCGTGCAATGACGCTTTCGCAATAAGAAGAGGAAAGTAGCTGTTGTGCAATGCTTTTGTAGAGTTCTGTGTGAACTGACTGCTGCAGCTACAAGACAAGATAAAGGCCCCGGTCTTGTTAATCTTTCAGTTCTAGAGAGAAAAATCTCCACCAGACAAACGAGGGAGGAGCTCGTCAAGAAAGGAGTTCTCATCCTTGACCAAGGTTCGTCTGATCATTCATTCACATGTGTCTTCATTCATTCATTCATTTATTTCCGCTCATCAAAGGCTCAAGGTTCAGCTGTATTGTCATTATACAATACAGGATTCACTGTCCTTCAGCTGTTGCCAGCAAAAGCAGAACTCAAAAGTTTGACCTCTGCTTTCCAGCAACTGAACATCACTTTTTTTTTGTCTCTTTTAGAGGAAACAATCAGCAGTGAAAATCTGAACGGCCATGCCACGTCTGATGTGACAGCAGAGGAGGTCAAAGTGGACATTGAGTCTCCAGAAACAGCGCTGGAGGAACAGGCCACCGGGCAGGACAAAACAGGTAACTTCTGGATGAGTTAATGTGTCCAAGATGAGCTGTTGTCATTCTGTGACCTGTAATCTAGGGCTAATTGGTGTCCCTTTAAAGGTACAGTGTGTAGGATTTGGCGGCATCTAGTGGTGTGGTTGCAGATTGCAACCAACTGAGTACCCCTCCGCTCACTCCTCCCGTTCCAAGACTACGGTAACGTGAGCCGCCGAGTGCAAAACCGTGGTAACGCTGTTTGCCTCGCTCAGAGGCCATCCATACCATAATAATTATGGCTGTCAATTGATTAAAATATTTAATCGTGATTAATCGCATGATTGTCCATAGTTAATCATTAATTATTAATGATTAACAATAATAATTAATTTGCAATTAATCACACATTTTTTTATCTGTTCAAAATGTACCTTAAAGGGAGATTTGTCAAGTATTTAATACTCTTGTAAACATGGGAGTGGACAAATATGCTGCTTTATGCAAAAGTGTGTGCATATTTATTATTGGAAATCAATTAACAACACAAAACAATGACAAATATTGTCCAGAAACCCTCACAGGTACTGCATTTAGCATAAAAAATATGCTCAAATCATAACATGGTAAACTCAAGCCCAACAGGCAACAACGAGTCAGACGGCGGCTGGCGGTACCACGGTTTTACACTCTGCGGCTCACGTTACCGCAGTTTCACAAGCGCATCGGAGAACTACAGTGGCCTTCAGGGAACGTAAAAATGTGAAAGGCTCTCTTTGGTTTGTCCATTCTGTTCTACTGTAGAAACATGGCGGACTCCGTGAAGAGGACCCTATGTAGACATGAAGGGCTCCGTCTAAGCTAACGAAAACACAACGATATTTAGTTTCAGGTGATTGAACACTAATGAATACATAGTTATGAATATTATATTCCAGTTCTGCTAATAGATCCCCTGAAATGCTACACACTGTTCCTTTAACTTTTGGACCTCTGCACTAGTTGAGGCTTTAGTCCTGGGGTAATAGTTTCTCACTGGTATATATAAAATAAACTTCAACAAGAATATACTTTATCAAGGGGTTTCTTGAATGTGACAAACTTCATTTTCAAATTCATAAGAAGAATTGTTACTGTGTGAATACCGGCACAATTATCCCAGGGACAGCACTTTTGATTAATCATAAATTATACAATGTGAATATTGATATTGGCACGGTGTTTGTTGAATGAAGAAATTGTCGTACCTACGCAGAGAAGGAAAAAAAATAAGGGGCATAATTAAAAAAAAAAAAAAAAATAGATGAGAGAAAAGAGTTACAAAGAGGCCCTTTCTCTCCATTTTTATTATAAATGATCATGAAATTACGCCTCAAGCATATGAAATGTTTTATGCTCCGAGTGTATAGATGTTTTTTTCCTGGAACATGGAGATATTCTGTACCCACAGTGGCATTAATGTGTCCAGTAGAGAACAAAGATAATGTTTTATATGCTAGAACTAACTGTTGCAGCTTTTTCTTTTTTTAGATGTTTGTTGCTCTTGAAGTCTCTCGGTCACGGAATGCATTCGTATCGGCAGCCGTTTCCTGGCTGGCATTAAATCCTCCGTGGGACAGGGTCTAATGTGTTCATTATATCAGCCTGCAGCAGGCATCCACAGTCTGAACAGAGCGGTAGCCGTCTCCTAATGCCTCCCTCTCCCTCAGGAGACGGGCCACTGTTCTCCTCTCTGATGCTGCTTAAGTGTTGTGCTCTTCTCATCTCAACCCTGTTAGCATTGAACTCGGAGCCATTTGTTTGTTCGGTTGTCAATAATCAGAAAGGCACAGGCAACAAACGGTGCAAATACAGTAACAGAACACACATGCCTTCACAGTGGAGGATAGGGGAGGCTAATAGGTACATTTGATCTGCCATAACCCGAGCCTTATACATTATTCAGCGTGACACAATCCTAAATAAAAGCTGCCCGAGACTAACAGATCAAACGTCCTCTCTCATCATCGTCGTCAGCTCTGTCCAACTCACCTCTTATCTTTCAGCATCTCTTGCTTTGCTTGTCTGCATGTCCATCTGTTTGCACAGATGTGCATCTTTTATCTTTCAATCCCTATTTTAACCTCTAACTGCCTTCCTGCTTCCACTGATCTGCTCAGAGAGGTGCGATATTAAACAACCCCTCGCCCGGGCAAAGCTGGTGCGACCCCGGGACGCTCAAGCTAAAAAACAGCAAAGCGCCACTCTGCCCGCCTCTTCCAAACCTGCGGCCGGCGCTGCGGCCACAACCAAGCACAGAGACGGCGCTTCTGGGACTAAAAAGACTGCTAAACCCACAGGCAAGACAGGCTCATCCACTCAAGCTAAAGCTAACCCGCGGAGCACTAACAACACTAGTCGAGGGACTGGTAAGTTCAGCTAGTTGGGACTGAAGCCTGCTTGCCTGTCAGTGTTCTTGCCTGCGTGCCTCCCTGCATGGTAAATGTGCTTGTATCACTGTTTGAAGGGAATAATTAAATTTGACTGCACCTGTAAACCATACCGTCATGTACTGTACACTCCCTCATGTATTTGAAGTAGGGCTGTCAATCGATTCAAATAGTTAATCGCGATTGATCGCATAGTAATCGCACATGTTTTATCAGTTCAAAATGTACCTGAAAGGGAGATTTGTCAAGTATTTTGTGTGGGCAAATATGCTTGCATTATGCAAATATATGTATATATTTATTACTGGAAATCAATTAACAACAACAAACAATGACAATATTGTTATTGGTACTGCATTTAGCATAAAAATATGCTCAAATCATAACATGGCAAACTCAAGCCCAACAGGCAACAACTGCTGTCAGTGTGTCACTGTGATGACTTGACTATGACTTGCCCCAAACTTTTATTTAAATTATCATAAAGTGGGCATGTCTGTAAAGGGGAGACTCGTGGGTACCCATAGAACCATTTTTCATTCACATATCTTGAGGTCAGAGGTCAAGGGACCCCTTTGAAAATGGCCATGCCAGTTTTTCCTCACCAAAATTTAGCATAAGTTTGGAGCGTTATTTAGCCTCTTTGACGACAAACTAGTATGACATGGTTGGTACCAATAGATTCTTTAGGTTTTCTAGTTTGATGATGCCAGTATATTCACTCTAGTTTTAAAATGAGCCCATTACAACCAAAGAAATTAGTGGCGTTAAAACGAATTTGCGTTATTATCGCGTTAACTTTAACAGCCCTAATTTGAAGTGTTAGTCAAGTCAAGCTTCTGTCAAGTGGCTACCAAATAGTATTCCTGTCTCTCCATCTTGATAATGTCCTTTCCTAATCAGAAGAGATTTCCAGTCAAGTGAGTATCTGTATAAGTGTTTATGATATCTGTTTCTGAGAAAGCAGAAGTGAAAATGTTTTAGCTCAGCTATGTAAACACCCAGTACAACTTTGTGTGTGTGCGTGTGTGTGTGCGTGCGTAAGTGTGTGTGTGTGTGTGTGTGTCTGTGTGTGTGTGTGTGTGTGTGTGTATGTAAGCGAGAGCACGTGAGTGTGACTGAGGTCAGTGTAGCATGGCCCTCATAAAATGAGCTACGACAAGCTCATGTGGTTTTGATTGATGGGATGATGCTAGGGAATGATCATCACTTTTCATCCAGTGTGTGTGTGTGTGTGTGTGTGTGTGTGTGTGTGTGTGTGTGTGTGTATGTGTGTGTGTACTTCATTAACTTACAGCATGGTTGAACTCAGCAGCACAGAGCCCAGAACCAGAATGTTGCATGTGATGTTCATGCAGTCTTTTCTGGTGGCCTCTGTGTATTTTATTTTGAGTTATTGGGGAAGAGGACAAAAGTTGTTTTATTATTTTTTTTTTTAAATAACATAAGTACTTTCTTGTCCTCAGGCTGCTTTACCAGCATACAAAGACGCTTCACAGACATTTAAAGGACTGCTTCAGTCAGTATTATCTTAGGTGTTCTTTGTTTGTTGCACTTTTAATGATTTTTTTGATGATTAGAAATGGTTATTCTAATACTGAAATGTTATGGCTGACAGCATGTTCTAATAGAGCGGTTTCTTACTGTTTTAAACCAGATGTGTTTGTTAATGCATATACAGTATACTGTAGATTGGGGACAAAATTAGTTTCTCAGTGATAAGTTAATGACAGAAAATTGTCAATGTGAATATTTTGAATTATTTATAATAATTAGGGCTGTCAATCGATTAAAATATTTAATCGCGATTAATCGCATGATTGTCCATAGTTAATCACAATTAATCACACATTTTTGTATCTGTTCAAAATGTACCTTAATGGGAGATTTGTCAATATTTAATACTCTTATCAACATGGGAGTGGACAAATATGCTTGCTTTATATAAATGTATGTATATATTTGTTATTGGAAATCAATTAACAGTATGACATGGTTGGTACCAATGGATTCCTTAGGTGTTATAGTTTCATAAGATGCCAGTATCTTCACTCTAGCTTTAAAACTGAGCCCACTTCTACCTAAAGTTGCGTTAAAGTAATTAGTGTCGTTACAACGAATTTGCGTTACCGTGTTATTATCGTGTCAACTTTGACAGCCCTAGTAATAATGAATTAAGTAATGAAATCAATCATTAGTGGCAGCTCTACTGTACATGCTGAAATTAAAGTTTTTATCTGCTACAGCGTACATATCTGCTCAATCAATGACTTTAAAAATAATGAAAATAGTAAAAATCAGAAACCAAAAGAGAGACTTATATTTTAGATTTTTAGATTTTGTGATTAGAGGTTTGAGTGGTCCTTACTCTTCAATACTACTTCTAACACAACACGCTGTCTGCCCTTGACTTGTTAGCCATAGTGCAAGTTTGTCAACCTTTTCTCTTGTTCCCCTGCCGGTGCTTAGCCTGCAGGCTGCTGTCAATCAAACACAGACAAGCCCCTCCAGCCAGCTGAGACAAAAAGTAGTATTTCTGATATTTCCCCAAACACCTTTTTTTCTTCCTTTTTAATTTTGTAAAGAATACTAACTGTACATTTATACAACACTACAACAATGTTTTTGACTCCAAAAAAGATGCCTAAATGCATAGAATTGATATAGATAGAACCGCCTACGGACAGTTGAGAGTTTTTGTTTACGTAACCTGCATGTCTTCTGTGGGAGGAAACTGCAGCACCTGGAGGTAAGAAAAAGTCTAAATTTTCCCTTCTCACTTTCTCTTGCTTCTGGTTCTCCTCAGCCAAATCCTCCCATCCAAAGAAGACAGGATTCATGACAAAAACCGTCCCCGCCTCCACCTCCAACTCCACCTCCACCTCCGTCCCTCGTTCTCGTGCGACTAAGGACTCTGCAGCACATACTGAGGGGACCAACCGGAAAGCAAACACTCCCACCTCTTCCTCCGCACCTCAGAAGGCCCACGCAGAGACTCCTAGCCAGCCTGGGGAGTTAAAATCCTCGCCCCTTTCCTCGGGCACCAAGCCTGCCTCATCTAAAGCCTCAGGCGATGAGGCAGAGGGAACTCCGGCTGCTTCTCAACCTGCTCTAGAGCCTAAATCTGCTCCCAATGTCTCTACTGCGGGTGAGGAGACCCACAAGGGTGTGGCTTCTGAACCCACTGTCCAGTCTCCCCTTATCAACTCTGCTACAGAGGACACTTCCTTCACAGAGGGAGAGACGGGCAGCAGCAGCGCACAGGGGGAGAGACGGGGGAGGAGGGGAGGGGAGGGGGGAGAAGAAGACAGGAAGAAAGGAGAAACAGTGTCTGCTGTGGAGAACAGCCTGAGGTAAAAATGTAGTAAAGACATGAGAGTTGGTGGCACATGTGCCGTCTTCTCTGCACGTCATTTCTTATACATCTAGAGTACATCACATCTAAAATATTAGCATTTGGTGGATAACAGCTTTACAGATCTCAGGATTTGTCCCATTTCAACAAACATGTGTCTTGTTATTGTTCCCTGCAGGTCTGCAGTGGGCCAGGCTGAAAGGCAACAGGGCTTCAGTGTGAACACAGAGGACGCCGAGGTGACGGTGATCCCCGATAGGCCGAGAGACAGCCAAACTAGCGACTCTGACTCCGACGGACCAATCCTGTACCGCGATGAGGAGGAAGACGAGGAGGAAGACGAGTACACGACCAGTATGGCATTAATTTTTCAACGCATCACACAATAATGGAGATCCACAGGAAAACGCCACCTGCAGATTTCGTTGGAGCATTTTAGTGGCCGTTCCCATGCCGCGTCTAGTGCCACTTTTCATGTTTTTATCCAAGGTGCTTGGGAGGTTGCGCTCCTTTCGCGCCTGCCGTTACTAAGCAACCGAAACCTGACTAAACAAAGTAAAAAAAAAGATAAATGGATTTCCAGCACCATAAATCCCTCTCAGTAACATTACTGCTCGATTTCACTTCGTCAATTTGTCTGACCTTTCAACCGGATGTCGTAACGTCCTCGGACGGAAAGGGTGAAGAGAGTAAAATAGCCCGTGGGACAGATGTAAAGCTCTGGGTAGTCCTGCACTAAAATGATTAACTTCTCCTCCATACAGTTACCGTAGACTGATATTTACGGAAGAAAGAAAAGACATCTGCTGGCTGTGATTGGTTGTTCCTCGACATGCGGTGCGCGCTGCAGCGTTCCAAAAGTTGAACTATTTTTATCTCGGGGCGCAGCCATCGCGCCCTGAAAAATCGGCGCTTGAGAATGCTTGCACGCCGCGACGGCATCGCTCTCGCGTTTGAGCGCACACCTGCCGCGCATCTACATTGACAGCAATGGATTTGAGGGTGCAAAAAAACGCATCATGTGAACGGCCCCTTAGAGAAGCTCCTCACCACTGCACATCATCACGTCACAGTTGATGATGGTTGTTTGTTTGAGGCATTTCATTAAGAATATGCTATTTATTTTGTAAACGCTGGTTAAAAACTGGAAGGAACAAGCAGCTCTAGCTTTTTATTCACATTTTATGTGATGCTCTTTGGAGAACACTGGTCACCAGTTCATTAGGATGCTCTTTTACTTTTACACAATTTGTACGTTCTAACGAGTCATAGTCACGTGCACCTGCAGTTTGTGGTATATATCAGGCTGACCAGTGCTTTATATATCACTTAGGGTTCAGTTAGGTATTGGAAAAGGACCACGTTGAGGGTGTCATGATAGTTCGGCTCTAGAACCTCCCAAACGGCTGACATCTTTAGCTATAGGCTAATCTGGATTGTCAGAGGACATAAACAAGCTGCTATTACTGTGGTGGCATCTCAGTTGTCGACGCAAGTTGTTTCAAGGCCCTAAGAATCCCGTCTCCCCGTTTCATCTCTGTTCCAGGCGCTCTGGCCACTAGGATCCGCCGACGAGACACCCTGAACATCAAGCTGAGGAACCGACCCAGCAAGAGAGAGCTGGAGGAATTAAACATTCTGCCGCGGAGCTCGGAGACTGAGAGACTTG
This sequence comes from Sebastolobus alascanus, assembly GCA_916701645.2. Lineage (NCBI taxonomy): Eukaryota > Metazoa > Chordata > Actinopteri > Perciformes > Sebastidae > Sebastolobus > Sebastolobus alascanus. The sequence goes on along the minus strand of CAKAOJ020000055.1, from coordinate 320,052 downwards.
AGCTCCGCCAGCAGATAGGCTCCAAACTAGTCAGGTACACACTGTCACAAACACACACACACACACACACACACGCTCAGCATGCTGTGAAAATGTAGCGATGTGTGAATTTTCGTAGATTTGGCGGAGCTGTGGGATAATAACAGAGACTGTTAATTATTTTTTTTTGTTGGTGTAGTTGTGGGCGGTGTACTAGTACAAATGATGCACAGTAAAAATCTGTGCTGAAGTTTAGTTTGGTCTTTTCTACCAGATGAGGGTGTAAAATTTAAAAAAAAAGTTACTTTGATAAGTCATCTTGTTCTTTCTGAAGTCAGTGTGATGTTTAATTGTTTAATGTTTAAATAATTTCTTATGTGCTCCTTGTAGAAAAGTTTGTGAACAAAGTTTTCTCCTTTCAGGCGCCTGAGCCAAAGACCCAGCACAGAGGAGCTGGAGCAGAGAAACATTCTCAAGCGTAAGTTCCTGAAATACACTATTGATGTGATACACCGTGTTTATGATTATCATGAATGTCTAGAAATTTAAAGGTGCTAAATGCGAGATTGGGAGCATTTCTGTTGCCTAGGCATGACTCTAAACATGGCGACGGCTGAGCTGGCGGCTCGTAGCTAACGGTGCTAACAGCGCTAACAGCTAAAACAAAGTCAACGGTGCTGACGGAGCTAACTTTGTTAACCGTTAATTGTTATCAGCTGTATCCGCCGTATGAGCGCAGTGCAGAACGGCGGCCGTGAGCTAGCCAGTGGGGCACGCTCACATGCACTAAAAGCACGCACGGCCACCCCGGCTATGTCAACAAAGCATGGAGAAGCTCTGATTACAACACACACGGAGGGAGAGATACTTCATTCTCTGCTCAGGTGGACATTACTCCTCTATATCGTTACATAGACAATAGTTGTTCGCTGCTATATTAATGCTCTGGATAGTATATGGAGCACCTTTAAATAGTAAAATCAATATAATGAAAAATCAATATGGTTGCATGGAAATGTGTGTGCAGTTGCTGCTACTTTAGTTTCCAAACTTGCCTCATTTTTATTCACACCTAACAAACGTGAAATAAATCATGCTGACAGTGTTGCACAACCTCATCTGATACATGGTGGGAGTGTGTTAAACTGCTGAAAAATGGAGTAACACCATGTAGAGATATTAAGCACTGATACAATCTGCAGCCTTGGTCTTATCTGCCAAGCTTGTAATTAGCGAGTGACATCCAGCGATAGAATTTGCTCAAAAAATTGCTTTTGTTGTTTTAGTTTCCTGCAGTACGACTACATGTAAATAAAGCTCCATATTTTACTGATGGCACATTTATAACAGCTCACATCAGAAGCACTCTTAGGGGATTACAGTTGATAAAACTAGACACATGGTTCATTATGGCTTTAGTTAGAGTGACTCATAAAATGTTCTTGCCATTTCCTATTTGGTAGCACTTTATAATAACCATCATTTATACAGTATATGGTAAATTGAACTTGAACAAACTGGAAGACTGGAACATCTACTTTATGTTAGACACAATAATGTTGTTGCAATTATGACCTAAGCGGACCTTTTCTGTGTGTGAAGAATAAAAATGGACGTGTAAACAGCTTCAAAAAAATAAAATCAGAGGTAACACTTTATATAACCATCATAAAAGAAGATAGATGTTCCATGTTATAACGGGTATTGTGGTGCTCCAGCTGTGGTAGCAACAGATTGCCAGTTACGACCTCGTGTGTCTCATTAATTAGATAGATGAGTCAGATATGTCTGTCTAAATTATGAGTTACTGTCTATTAGATTACACTGAGCTGATGTGGTCAGTCAAACTGATGCCTGTATTATTTTACAGACTGCCTCAAAATTGGGTTTATAGACTTTCATTGTTTTTTATGCCTCCGCGCCGGCGACAGCATTATGGCATTATGTTTTCAGGTTGTCCGTCCGTCCGTCCGTCCGTCCGTCCGTCCGTCCGTCCGTCAGTCTGTCTGTCCGTGAACGTGATAGCTCATGAACGCCTGAAGGAAATTTCTTCAAATTTGGCACAAACGTCCACCTGGACTCAATGATGAACTGATTCGATTTTGGTGGTCAAAGATCACTGTGACCTCATGTCCGTCCCATTCTCATGAAAGCGATATCAGGAACACCTGGAGTAATTCTAGTTCTAGTCTAGTCTAGTCTAGTCTAGACCATTAGTTCTCAACCAGGGATCCAGGCACCCCCAGGGGCCCTTTAAGGAGTTCCAGGTGGTTCCCAGAATAACGGGAAATAGTTTGTTTTCACTATTTAATTCACTATAGAAGTGAGCCCGATGTGAGTAAGACTCATAAGAGTGACTACTCATAGTGACTGATAGGTTTCGCTTCCTCCACGGAAGTTGACAGCTGTAGAAATCTGGTCTTAATGAATCTTAACAACCAAAATCTTTTCAGATGGAGGTCCCTGAAGCCAAATCTTACCAAATGGGGGTCCGTGATTTGATGTGTATCAATTTAGGGTTCCTTGACACTAAAAAGGTTGAGAGCCACTGAAATAGACGGTCAAATAGTCAATGAAATGTGTGTGTCATGCTACTAAGCAGGGCTTAAATCACTCTGCTGGAGGGTTTGCTGGCTCGCTTTTTGTGCCAACTTTGCATTTCAGAGACCTAAAAGAAGCATTTGAGCTTTGGGTTATTATATTATTATAATTTCAAAGTCGTTTTGCTTCGGGTCCTAACTGAACCAGTTCAAACGGCTTTTTCTCCTGCTAAAGGCTGAGTAAATATGCTTTATGCTAAGTGGAAAATAAGTAGAGAATAGCAGCTCACAATCACCAGTTTGTATCCAGCAGAGGTGGAAGAAGTATTTTGATCTTTTACTATAGTAAAAATACTAATACCTAGAAATACTCCTGCATTTAAAATCTTGCTTGTACAAAAGTAACAGCATCAAAATATACTTAAAGTACCAAAAATCAATCAATAAAGTTTTATCTTAATCTAATATTACAACAGAAATTATCAATTCATTATATTTGGGATTATTAATCTGCAAAGTAACTAAATTTATCAAATAGATGTAGTGGAGTAAAGAAGTACATTTACCTCTGAGATGTAGTGGAGTAGAAGTATAAAGTAGCAGAAAATGGAAATACTGAAGTACAGTACAAGTACGTCAAAGTTGTACTTAAGTACAGTACTTGAGTAAATGTTACTTTACCCCACTGGTATCCTGTGGGTACAACTCAGGAAATTAAAATTCAAACTCAGAAATCTTTGAATACATTGGTATGTCCACAACAACTATGACCCAATTCAAGTTGAATTGTTACATAACATAGCATAACTGTAGACTGAATAGACGCAAATTTGAAGTTGAAATATTTCACCTCGAGCTAGAAATTCGTGTGACTCTGTTTTGCGAAAGCCTATCAGCGTTTCTCCTCCTGTTGTCACTGACGTCTTGACGTTGTTGAATCAGAAATGGAGGAAAAAAATATTGTAGCTGTCTGTGGTCACCCAGAGCTACGATAGTACATCACATCTGAACAGAGACCGGACGAAACTATGTGTATAAATGTATGTGTGTAAACCACAGACTGTCTATGGTAAAAACAACAACGTCGCTGCCGTATTTATGCCTAGATGACTTCATCTTTGTTGATGGAGCAGCTGCACAGCGATCCGAACTCCATTCCGAAAACAAGCAACTTAAAAGTTGTTTGCTTGTCATCTTGCAGACAGACAACAATGTTGCTGCCGTATTTATGCCTAGATGACGTTATGTTGAGTGATGATGGAGCAGCTACAATGTTAGCATAGCCTGGCACTGATCGATCCGAACTCCATTCAGAAAACAAGCATTTTAAAAGTTGTTTGCTTGTCGTCTTGCGGACAGACCTGACAAAGCATGAATTCATACTTTTTACAAATCTGCATCATTATGTAGTTATTTCGGCATCCTTTTGTTCTGTTTATTGCGATTAAATCACAGCACAATCTGTTTCTTTTGTGTTCACACCGCAGTAGCGATGTGTGGCTTGCTAGATACAGTCAGTGCAATGTCACTGTATGTGAATACAGCTCGCCGCCGGGTGATGTTATGAACCCAGACACGACGGCGTTTGTCTATGGTTGACGACGGAAATGGCGGCAAGAAAAGTTGTTGTGCTCTATGGAGACAAGCTCCTTCTCCTCTCTGGTGCGAATGAACACAAATGATACCAGCGATCCAACTCGCGCGAGTAAAGCGAGGCGAAAATTTGCTTCGCTCTCGGTGTGAACCCGGCTTAACACACACACGCCTCAGTCTTGTCATAGCACAGGTAAAATACAGCCAGCCTCCGATGTGTACGGCATGAAGACAGAGAATTACTGAGTGGAAGAAACACAGAAAGAAAAGAGTAGTTCTACGCAGTTGATCTAATGATGGGAAAGAAGAGTTAGGTGACTGGTGTCTGTGCTGTGAATCTCAGACGGCTTCTATTTCAATCTCTGATGGGACCACTAGAGGTCAAAGAGTTTACCAGTGTCCCAGTCCAAGTCACACACAAGCTGTCTACACAGACATGTACATATTATACAACCATGTAGATGCCACGAGAGAGAGAATGCATTACTGATTCAACTCATGTGATTCATTCTATCTCTAGAAGAAATCAAATGAATGAATTCCCCTCTAGCCGTTGTTTATGTTAAGGCAATCGCACCGCTCCACAGCCATGGACACGCTTTAATATGACGGATCACATCGTGCTGTTATAAATAGAAGCAGGAGCTCGTTGCAGACACAGGAGGTGTGAAATGACTCTGTTGGTTCTCTGCATGCAGAAAAGAATGAATCGGAAGCGCAAGAGGCCAAGCAGGAGATTAAAAGGAGACTCTCTAGAAAGGTATTGTAAACACCAACCACACAAACACACACACACACACACACACACACACACACTCACAGAAAGGACACAGTGAGTCTATATTTAGCTGCTAATATGTTTTGCTCCACCTCATGAGTCACTGTAAGGAGGCAGAAAAGATGCTTTGTACAGAAAGATCAGCCCATCTAGTGGACACAGACGGAACTGAAACTTGTCCTTCAGCTGAGAAGCTTTCTGTCTCCTGTGATTAAAGATGTCAGTTGCTTCCTAGAAACATTTTAACCCTCTGAGACCCAGACCAATTTTTGTCTTTTTTTAGGGGGTACAGGGGGTCTTTAGGGGAGATAACAGGTCAACAGTAGATGTCACATAGAAGTGGTGTACGTCATCTGAAAGCTGGGAACCTGAAGATTAATTTGAGATGCAGCTCAGCACTGTTTGTCAAGTTGTTCTGGTCATAAATCAGAAATAAACACAAATTAATTAATCAATTAGAATAAATTGTGAAAGTGTATAAGGGTTTAGAACATCATGATGGAAGTATATGATGGCCATTCCCATGATCTATTATGTCTCATAAGTTGTTGCAGCAATTTTTGGTTGTTACCATTTGGTACACAGATTTGGTGCTAAATTTAACCGTTTTTTACCACTCAAGAATTTATAAAAATGATCAATAATCCCTCCAAAATACCCCATTAAGACACCGAGACCTTGAGGAACACCGTAGAAAAAGCCATTCTGTGATTTGGTATCAAAACCTTTTGACATTTCTGCAAGAATTGCATTTTTCGGTGATTGGATGGCAAGCACTTCTGTTCTGGAAACTGCTCAGAAACCCCCTTGTTGTCAATCTACCCAGTAAAGCCATCGGTCCTCTGAATGCCCGAGGTCTCTAGTTTGTGGTTTTAGAGTTTCATGAGGCTCAGATTATCCTAGAGGTCACCACAGGTCATTTTATACAGTGAGGTCAAGTTTAAAAAAAAATTGTCTCACTACAATGAAATGACTACTATGGGGACTAACATCATCACACATGAATACAATTGGACTCATTGGATCCACAAGAGTCTCGGCTTTACAGTGATACCCAATTCATGTAATTCCAAGACTGTTTAGGGACCCCAGTATGAAGAAATATTCAAATACACCATTTTAGAATAGACGAAAAAAACACATTTGTACAGCATGAAAAAGACTGCATGTGATTATCATAAAGTGGGCATGTCTGTAAAGGGGAGACTTGTGGGTACCCATAGAACCCCATTTTCATTCACATATCTTGAGGTCAGAGGTCAAGGGACCCCTTTGAAAATGGTCATGCCAGTTTTTCCTCACCAAAATTTAGCAAAACTTTGTAGCCTTATTTAGCATTTTTCCCGACAAGCTAGTATGACATGACTGGTACCAATGGATTTCTTAGGATTTCTAGTTTCATATAATATACCTTCACTCTAGCTCTAAAACTGAACCTGCTACAGCCTCTGAAAGACAGTAAAGTTGGTTGGGATCGTAGGTCTCAGGGGGTTAAATAACCAATACAGGGTACAATAATAAAATGAATCATAAGCATATAGGCATATACAGTATGTTAGACTTTAATATAACTTAAAACTAAAAAGAAAAACATTGGGAAGACCATCCTCGAATTTTGATGTTTATAATCTAATTTCTGTTTCTCTTTCTGTGTGTGTGTGTAGCTGAGCGTGAGGCCCACAGTGTCAGAGCTCGTCGCCCGCAGGATCCTGCGTTTCAACGAGTATGTGGAGTTAACGGACGCCAAGGATTATGACCGGCGGGCAGACAAACCCTGGACACGGCTCACTCCCGCTGATAAGGTGCTACAGTTAATGCGCCGCATTGTAAAAGCTTGCTTATTTTTTTTTTCATTCTTTGATAGGATGACTACTTTTTTTCCTTCATTATGTTATCAACTTATCAACCTGTTGCTAGTCGCTGTTGCATAAATGTGTAATATTAAGTGTTAAGACCCTGACTTTGAATTTACTGAATATACAAAAGGAAACAAAGGTCAAACAAAGTGGTTAAGGGGGGAGACTCCAGCTGGCAGGCAGAGTGGCTGAGAGAGAGTGCTGCTGGCTGGAGGAGAGTCTTTTAAACTCAGGCACTCAGAGCAGGTGCCACACACCAACAAAAGCTCCTGGTTCACCTGCAATACAACTGAGCAAAGAGAACAGAGAAAACGAAGTCCTGGGATATAACATAAGTTATATATCAACCTGAAAATGCAAATACTACAGGTGGTTAAAGGATAGTAGGAGAACACCTGAACTTTACACCCATATGGAATTGCTGAATATTTAATCCCAAAACCTAGGGCATTAATCTGATGATATAACAGCCTCCTCTCTTCTGTGGAGGCTTTCCACAAAATGTTGGCTGCAGGGATTTTCTCCAATTCAGCTCACAGTTGGTGCTCCAGTTCACCCCAAAGTTGTTGCATGGAGATGATGTCAGGGGGCTCTGTGGAGACTAGTCAAGTCTTCCATATAGAAGTCAGAAAACTTTGTTTTTATGGACCTTGCTTGGTGCTCAGGGACACATGAAAAACCACCCCAAACCAAAAGTACACGCTGTATACTTTTGCTCGTATAAGCCGGGTTTCCACCAGAAGTTCCCGGGACTTTTAGTCCGTGGAACTAGTTTTCAAGGAACTAAAAGGTTCCTTCAGCCCACTGTTGTCTGCGTTTCCACTGCTACTAGAGTGCTTCCATGTAGATGAATGAAGCAGTACAGTTGAAGCAGCGCTGCTGTGTGTGTGTGTGTGTGTTTCACCAATCAGCGACAGTCATCACTGCAAACTCCACCTCAAAAGTTCCGGTACTTTCAGAAAGTACTTCCCCCCCCAACCAGGACCTTCTTTGGGGGTAAAAGTTCCCTGGAAACGTCCCCAGAACATAAGTTAGACTCTGGTCCCTGCAGTTGAAATGCAGTGAGTTCCTCAAAAGGTTCTTAGTTCCTGCGTTGGAAACAGGGCTAAAGTTTATGTAGCACTTGATGAAGTTCACCTTGGTCACATGAAGTGAGATGATACATGTGTCGACAGAGAAAGAATATAAGTGCATGCATGTACCAGATCTACTGTACAAATGTCCTCCATGTCTTTGCAGCACCGTAGAGAAAGACCCTCAATGTGCTGGAGAGCAGTTTCTATGTCAAGCCTGCCCTCTGCTGGTGATGTTTAGAACTACACAGCACACAGAAATCACATAGACCATTACCTCCCTAACAGACTTTAATTTGCATCACCTGCATAACCAGGCTGAGTGCAAGAGGGTGGGACAGATGCATTATGAGGACAGGGACAGGACTTCATGTCACCTGTGGCCAGTCAAATGCAAGGCTCATTTTTCATATATAATTTAATAAAACTAAGAGTTTGTTACCAACTTTCTGACTCCAATAATCCTATATATTATTCTGAATATTGTTTGATAATAACAGACAAAAACAAATCAACATAATCCTAAAACAACAAAGAACAAGACATATTTGCTGCTGTGTACATGTAATCTTTTTCTTGACAGCATTTTGGACTGTCAGCATTACAACATTGCACTATGAATTGTGGGTAGTTCCCTGAAGTGAAGTCTGCAGCTGCTCAGATTTATTGAAAGTATTAGGGCTGCTTCCTCTTAGTCGATTTATCAGTCGTTTTGGTCTTAGCAGACTAAGATTTCTGAAGTCGATTAGTCATTTTTTATGCTTTTTTCACGCTGAATGACTGAAGAAACCTCTGAGCACATCTCTGGCAAACACAAGATTTAAAGAGGTGCTTTTGTGTGATTCTTTGTGGAGAAACACAGTTTTACAGTTTTTACATTAATTCAACTAATCGACATAAATTATAAAATTAGTCGACAAAAACGCTATTTGAGTCAATATCGGATCGGCCCGATTTCCGATGCGGTATCGGTGCATCCTGAGTACATAGACAATGACACAGAGGAATCCATTAAACGTACATTTTCATTCCATAAGACAGCTCCACAAAATTCGATAGAAAACTGACCGCGAGATGTTCTATACAAAGGAAGAGGAAGATTCTCAGCCTGTCTCGTTGGGTAATTATGGAATTGAGAGTTGTTAACAAAATAATATCTAAAACTATTAAGTAAATCTGCATCCTTATATCCCGCTTTAAAGACAAATGTACAGGTGAGAGGAAGGTTGATGTCAAATATAGTCAACAATTGTCATTTTAAAAAAAAGTGGTGCACTTGGTATAACAGCATTCGAAGAAGTTGCTAATCTAATAAACTGTTTCTGTAGCATACTAAGACTTTCCACAGTCTTGATGTGATTAGAGTGGAAAACCCAGCTGTGTTTTGATATTGTGTGTGTGTGTGTGTGTGTGTGTTGGGGGAACAGGTGGCCTTGTCCTGCTAAGTGCATTTTTATCATTATCGTGTGTGTGTGTTCTTCCCCTCAGGCTGCTATCCGTAAGGAGCTGAACGAGTTTAAGAGCCGAGAGATGGAGGTTCATGAAGACAGCAAACAGTTCACCAGGTACCTGAGCGGTCGATGACCTCCACTCTGACCATAACTCACGTATTCATTAGTAATTTATCACCATAAATCCTGCTGTTTATCAGCTCACATTGATCACAGCCATTTCCACTGACGTTAAAGTCCTGATTTACACGCCTGGGTCGACTCCAGTTCGTTAGCCCCAGGCATCGATTGTTAATAAAGTTCAGGTTCACTCTCGTATGTTATTAGATCTGTGTGCCATGGTGTCATATTGTATCACTGTACTGAGCGCACAGAGATCAAGTCCACCTGTAAAAAACAATACACCTTTTAATTGAAATACATTTCCCAGACAACTACATGATGTTTCAATAATAACAGTTAAAGCTGTTGATTTACTATTAATAGAAGTTTCGCAATATTTGTTACTTCCACTGTTTGCATTTGCAGTTGCGTCACCAAGATCTTATGACAATTTGTGACAAAAGTATAATCTGAACACTGTTAATGTTAACCTGTTTTATATTTTTATGATCCATACTGTTAATCTGATGATTTTGGCATTGTATATATTGTATATATTTTATTAATCGCAAATTAATCGCACATGTTTTATCTGTTCAAAATGTACCTTAAAGGGAGATTTGTCAAGTATGTAATACTCTTATCAACACGGGAGTGGACAAATATGCTTGCTTTATGCAAATATATTTATATATTTATTATTGGAAATCAATTAACAACACAAAACAATGACAAATATTGTCCAGAAACCCTCACAGGTCCTGAATTTAGCATAAAAAATTTGCTCAAATCATAACATGGCAAACTGCAGCCCAACAGGCAACAACAGCTGTCAGTGTGTCAGTGTGCTGACTTGACTATGACTTGCCCCAAACTGCATGTGATTATCATAAAGTGGGCATATCTGTAAAGGGGAGACTCGTGGGTACCCATAGAACCCATTTTAATTCACATATCTTGAGGTCAGAGGTCAAGGGACCCCTTTGAAAATGGCCATGCCAGTTTTTCCTCGTCAAGATTTAGCGTAACTCTGGAGCGTTATTTAACCTCCTTCGCGACAAGCTAGTATGACATGGTTGGTACCAATGGATTCCTTAAGTTTTCTAGTTTCATATGACACTGAGCCCGCTACAACCTCCGAAAGATAGATTGCGTTAATGCATTAAAGAAATTAGTGACATTTAAATAAATTTGCGTTAACGTGTTATTAGCACGTTAACTTTGACAGCCCTACATTGTATATATGGTGTATTTTTTTGATTTGCACCTTTTTGTTCTTAGACTTTTAAATTTGCACTCTTTGTATTGCAACTGCTGCACATCAATCTGCCTCTGGATCAATAAAGTTTTATCTTATCTTTTGTGTTCCCATAATAGCTCATAAAGCCAATAGCACCTTTATCTATTGCTGCGGCGTTTATATTAGTCATAAATCTTCCGCACAAAAACATCATTTACACCAAACCATTTTCCTTCTTTAAAGCAATTGGCTGCAGCTCAAGGTAACTATAAATTCATTTTTTCAAAGGGCAGCTGTTTGAGGAGTGTTTTTGGTGAAGATCTATATCGGATCAAAACGTAGCAGCAGTAGATAATTTAATGTATTACTGGATTATAAAACTGTTACGACCGGTAAAGCCCACAGAGCAAAAACAGGACTCGACAGCACGACTCAGAGAAAGGCAGGTGCAATCAAACAGTCTTTACTTGCCAAAACAGGTTCAGTACATTAGGAACACTAACACTAGAAATGGCTGGGACGCTTGTCTCGGGGGGACAAAGACGAACTGGCACAGAGGCGGGGAAGCACACAGACTAAATACACTGGGGAGGGGAGGCTAATTAGGAGCAGGTGAGGATGATTGGCTGCAGGTGAAACCAATTAGGGAGGGTTAAGTAATCACACGGGCGGGGAACGCACAAGGGCAGGAAGTGAAGTATCTGAAACAAGAGGTAAGTAACATAAAATAAAACAGGAAAAAATAGCTAAATATAATAAACAATAAAAACACATCAGCTAAGGAGCAGGACGAGACACGACACAAACAGTGTGCAGATTCTAATTTAGCTGTGAATATCTCTCGCTTTCTTGAGCACCTGCGAAAAATGTTTTTTTTTTTTTATGTTTAGGGCTGTCACTTAAAAAAAAATCTAGTTGGAACAGATGAGAACTAACAAATTTGATTGCCACCCATGTAACACTATACGCTGTATGTACTTATGTCTTTGCTGTGCAGTGACGGAAACTCTCGAATAGGGCTGCACATATCTTGAGGTCAGAGGTCAAGGGACCCCTTTGAAAATGGCCATGACAGTTTTTCCTTTCCAAAATTTAGCGTAAGTTTGGAGCGTTATTTAGCCTTCTTCCCCACATGGTAGTATGACATGATTGGTACCAATGGATTCCTTAGATTTGTTAGTTTCATATGATGCCGGTATCTTCACCTGACTTAAAACTGAGCCCGCTACAACCTACGCAAGTTGCGCTCACTCGTTAAAGAAATTAGTGGCGTTAAAACGAATTTGCATTAACGTGTTAACTTTGACAGCTCTTGTATGTCTGTATTGTATTTTCATAAACTAAGCCTGTGTATGTATTTTCAGATTCCATCGGCCCTAAGGACTCTCACTGCCAGCTGGACGTCAGCACCACAAGCTCTCCGGTCCACAGCTCCCAGCAGTCCCCCTGGCCCTCCAGACCCTCAGTCCACTTTGCTTTGGGATCCTCTCGCGCCTGATGACGTGTATTTCTGTCTACAGTGACAGCTACAGGTGTGTCTTAAGGCCTCGGCCATCCATGGACACCAGTGAAACATTTGCACATGTCTATAGTCAGAAAAGTGGTGTGTATAGCGCTCTGATTAGATTATTTATTGTAGATGGCCAGAACCTGCCGGTATGTGATGTTTGTTTTTTTTGGTTCACTTCAGGCCTCGTCACGAGAGGTTCCAGGGAGGAAAAATGGGCAAAATAGTGTGGCTAGTGAATGTGGCTCAATTGTACAAAAGAGTTTGTGTTCTTGCCATGGTATGCCTCGTCAGAAACTGCCAAATGGCCATATATGGGCATCCTCCTACAACAGGAAATGAGAATGATTGGCTGGTTGCGAGCTGATGTCAGTGCCTGTGTCATAGATCAGAGGGGAGGAGAGGCAGTTTGTTCTGCTCCGATGTGCCTCTCGGAGTTAAATCTGAAATACTGCAGTTCATTTTTAGACATATTTAAAGTCTATTGCCACTAGAGGGCGTTATATCATAAGAATTATAGACCGCGAGGGTGAGGAGGCGTATGTAGATGAAGAATAACCTGCGAGTGTTATATTTATAACTGCTGAAGCTGAGGGATCGGTGAGCACCCAAGGCTCTAATAGTGAAGTGCAATGGAAATCACTCCAGTTCTAGCCCATTCTAATTCCTCCTGATGATACACGATGATCATGTACCATCACATATTGTATCTTATGTTGAGTTATAAAGTGCAAATCTCACACACAAAGTGCTGGACTTGCAGTTTAGAGCTTTTCATTTGAGGCTTTTGGCTGGAGCTCTGACTCAGAGTGACTCGGTGCCAAAGAAAAAGCAGGAACTTGATTGTTGGTCTTTTTATTTGAAAGTTTTGATTTTGTTTGGCAGACTTGCTTTGAAGGTTTTGTGAATAGAGAACAGGCACTGAGAGTTCCACCACTGAAGCAATCAACAGGCCTCACAAAGAAGTCGAGAAGTACTTTATTTTCCATTTCTTTGAACATGCTTTTGCAGTTTAATCTGTCAGCCGTGATAGACACTTAAGGAGAGCTTTGCTGACAAGTGGCCCTTTTACACCTTGCCCTAACATGCAACTTGAATCCAGCGGTAAAAATCAGTTTGTTTTTTTATCAACACACAGTTTGATTTCTCTTTTGAACCGGAGAATTTAAAGGAATTGTTCAACTTTTTGGGAAATACACAATTAGCTGATTTACAAAATCTTATTCTGAAACTGTTTTCATAGTCGGTTAGTCATTTCAGTAATTTGTTATGCAACTGGTGATGATTTAATGCTGTTTTTTTATCATATACAATACTGTCGGGGGACCGATCTAATAAAACAAGCAAAACAAGCATCCATTATTTTCTGACATTTTATAGATGAAAGATGAATCAATTAAAAGAGGAAAAAATAATCAAATAAACCGACAGTCACAATAATGATTAGTTGCGGTGCTAAAATGCCAAATGCAAATGTTATGGCCAATTACACACTGGGGGCGTTGTTTTCTTCGTGCTATTAAAATGCACGTCAATACATTTTTTTGAACTGTTGTTTTGTCAAGAGTACTTTCACACAGAATGCAAATAAGCGTCGTGGTTTTTTTTCAGAACAAGGTTGATTTTTCTGAGCTTCCACACCACGAATAACGGCATCAACCAATCACGTTGTGCGGAATGGACATCCATGACAACAACAAGGAGACTCCGTAGTTCGAACTAAGACTGCAAACTTTATCACTCCAAGGCAGCGCATAACAGATTCACTATTTCCGTTCTTACCTTTCACAATAAAAGCCTAGACATATATACACTGTGTAACTGATTATCAGAGGCAAATTGACTAAAATAGTAGCTTTAGGCCAGTGGTTCTCAACCTCTTTTTGTGTCAAGGACCCCTAAATTGATACACATTAGGTCACGGACCCCCATTTGATAAGATTACACTTCAGGGACCTCCATCTGAAAAGATGTTGATTGTTATGATTAGACCAGAATTCTATAGTTATCAACTACAGTTGAGGAGATAACTGTGGAGGAAGAGAAACATGATCAGAACCTGTCTCTTACTGAATTAAATAGTGAAAATAAATTATTTCCCATTTTTCTGGGGACCCTCTGGAACTCCTTCAAGGACCCCTGGGGGTCGAGAACCACTGGATGTGAAATATTCGCAGGCGAGTATTAAGCATTTTTGTTTTGTTTATTCGTCAAAGAGTATAGAAGCAAAGAGACGAAACTCTGGTTTTTTTTTGTCAACAGCTGCTGCCGCCATTTTGGAGACGCTTATTATATTTATATATATTTATATTTTATTGTTCAACACAGGCCATTTCGGTAGAATATGACAATAGAATAGAAATAATTGTTTTACTTTTGTACGGCACTTTTTAGGCGGCCGTTTTACTGGCGTCTGGCCCAAAATGGCGGAAGCGTAGCTCTGCTGCTGGGCGCTGATGTTGCAGTGGAACAAACGACTTTCACTTCTTGACAATATACGTTCTTTGTATTCGTCACGCTCCCCGTTGTGTAAAGGCTTTTAGCCGAGAACTTCGATTCCACCAGCAGGCGATTAGCTTAGCTTAGCATAAACACTGGGAGCAGTGGGACACACCTAGCCTGGCTCTTCGCATTTCGGTTTTTGTACACATTAAAACGACAAGATGTTTATTAAGAGGTGCTGGTAGATTTTTTTGTATCCTTTTGAACAGAGCCAGGCTAGCTGTTTCCCCCTGTTTCCAGTCTTTATGCTAAGCTAAGCTAATCTCCTGCTGGTTGTAGCTTCATAAGTAGCGCACAGACATGAGAGTAGTATCTATCTTCTCACCTAACTCTCGTTAAAATTGTGAATGAGAGGATTTCCCAAAATTTCGAACTATTCCTTTAATATCACATGTAAGGCAAAACTAAAATATTGATATGTGTTACAGTAATCTAAGCAGACACAAGGGAGGTTAGGAAGCAGCATAATGTATTTCTTGGCTCATTTTATATTCCAATGCTTTCTAGGATTCAATTTGTATTTTGTGCACTCTGGGAAAGGTATTTAGGCTTTCATAAGTCTGAATTGATTTTTTATTGTGAGAAGATTAAATACACATAAGTAAAGCAGTTGGCTGCACAACAACTTAACTACACTCAAGAGGATTTGCCTTTGTTTAAATGTGCTGATAAACAGAAATTGAGTGTGTGTGTAGATTTGTGGTTTGTTAGCAACGTGGCTGAGGTGGTTCACCTTTGGTGCATTTATAGATTTTCTGCTTCAAAGTGCTCCGAATACTCAAGATGTATGTTAATGCAAAATGTAAAGGGGATCAATTAATAATGATTTGTTCTTGTGTGAATGCCAGAACGTTTCGCTGACCTATCAGAAAAAGGAAAAGTCAGTGGTGAAATGTCGGACAGATACGCAGACAGAGAACCTGAACTTAGCACTTACTCTCAAAAATATTTCAGGAGAAGCTTGGACAGAAAAAAACAAATCATGGCGTGAATGTTCAATGTTTTTTTCTTCCCCGCATATTTGGACTATAAAGGAGATGTTGGCTGAAAAGACATTGACAGATTGAGCTTGCTGACGTCCAAAGGCTTGTGTTCTCATAATAGACCTCCAACGTTGATGAAACTCGTCATTCTTACAAATAGTAACTGAAAAGGACAGCTTTATTCTTTGTGCTTCTGAATGTGCGGAGGTTGTAACAGGAAATGATGTACAGTGATTGAAAAGAACCAACAGTATTCATTCATGTCAATGTCTATGTTGTTATATATATTGATTATTTTGTACATAATGTATATCGAGCATGTGCATACATTGAAATCAATTTTACTACCAATATGATACAATAGAACTTTGATGTGAATGTTTTAAACTCTGATTTTAGTTCTTATTTTTTTTTATCATCCCCAGACAATAATAATGAACAACACAGTCTCACAGCAGTTTGTGAAATAGTCACAAAATTGAATCTATTTGCGCGAATTTCCCTTTTTTTTCGTGACGCTCCGCACGACTTTCAACAAAGTATTTTTAGTGTGTTTTTCTATGAATCTCCAGCAACAATTTCCGCTCCTGTCTTTTCAAAATAAAAGTACCAAGTTAGGCTTAGGAAAAAATCGACTTGGTTAGGTTTAGGCAACAAAACTACTTAGTTAGGTTTAAGACAAGATTGACTTGGTTAGGTTTAGGCAACAAATTACTTGGTTAGGTGTTGGAAAAGATCGACTTGGTTAGACTTAGGCAACAAAACTACTTAGTTAGATTTAGGAAAAGATTGCGGTTTGGGTTAAAATAATTCCAGAAGTGCTGTAACATCAGTACGGAAGTTACGTGACAAATAAATCAACTTTGTTTTGTAGTTTCACACGGGACTCAAACACCGGTCTCCCGTCCGAAAGTCCTGTGTTTTTTGACCGAGCCATCCACCCCGACTTCCTCCCTATGTGGCGTTCGCCGCTCTCTATACTTCCCGGTTCACAATGACATACAGTAGATTACATAGGAATTGATTTCGTGCTGACCATAACGAAAAAAATTGTATGTACACGAATCAATACATTAAATTTACTGACTATTTCACCAACTGCTATGTGACTGGGCTGTAATGAAATGAACAGTTCAGTACACGTATAAGTGCTGTTTCTAGGGAGCATATATTGTTGAATAACTGTCATGTCTTTACCAAACCTACCTGTTTCTTTAACACACCATGACAAGCCATTATACAGGAAGGTAGTGATAAATCTCCTATTTTGTATTCTGTTCCACCTTCACTTTGACTCAAGTCAGCAGGTGCAATGCAGTAGGTATTTCATGGGTGGCGACTCAGTTTAAAGCCATTTACAATCCTTTCTGGACTTCACTTTTGATTTATTTCTTCACATGGCCACAGGTCACCTTGCACAAACTAGAAAAAAACAAACAGGATGTGACTTGAAATTTAAACTGCATTGGTTTAGGCACAGTATATAATCCAGTTGCATTAAGTAAGTAAACACGAGTCTGATCGGTTGCACATAGTGTGAAATTACCTTCTATTAAGGTGAACATTATGCAGCCAATACTGAATAAACATTTTAGATACACATATTAAAGGTCTTAACTTGGTGGAACAGCTTCGATCCTGTCATGACTGAGGAAACATGAATATGCTGCTTGTATCTCTGTAGAAAAGACACGTTATCTCTTAAGCATAACATTTACTTTAACCCATCTGTTAATCATTTATAAGAAGTATATAGTCAATGAGTAAATGGTTATGTTGGTGTAAACAGATATAAAGACATTGAAAGCGGCTATAACCAATATTTTTATATGTGAAAGGGGTCCCTAGTAATGTTGAACCTACATAAAATTATCAGCTGAATCTGCAGCTCCCCTCGGCTTTACGGAGCTTCATAGTTTCAGAGTTTCAGCTCATTGTTTGGCTGTCAGGTCCACAACTTTGAGTTTTGCTTCACTCTCACTGCTCTCATAGCCCCATTTTTGGCCGCAACAGGCAGCTGTTTTCAATGAAAAAGCTTTAAAAACCCACTGCATACAATTTACTCAGCACCAAACAGAAGACAGACACAGAGACTAGCTAAAACGGACCGCCAGAGTCCGACATCAGAAATGCGTCCATAGCAACGGTCTGCTATAAAGAAATATCAGACCGCCGTGATTGACCAATCAGAATCGAGTATTCAGTAAAGCTGTATAATAGTGTATCTATAATGTAAAGTGTTTGATAATGTATTTCTTATCAACGTTAACTCCTTACCCTTAAGCATACACAACTTTTGAATAAACATGAAAATACTATAATATATAATAATATATACAGTATAATAATATAACATATGCGATTAATTGTATATAATGATGTCTGCACAAGTTTTGAACACATTTATAAATGCTTTTAAATCTGTCTATGAAGAATTTGTTATACTGTGCTGTCAATCGTTCATTAGCTGTTTAAACACCGATTATGGATGGTTAACCAGAGAAGTTATAATTGGTGAAAAAGTACATTAATAAACATGTCTTTATATTTGCTTACAATGACATTATAGTAATGATATGAAGTGTTTATATACTGCTTATAAATGCTAAATGGAGAGGTTAAAATAAATTGTTACCTAATAAGAAGCTTTAGAAATCTTACTTGTTAGTGTAAATCCAGGGTTAAAGCTTGGTGTTATCTATTTTAATACACAGGAGACTTTCTTATTCTGAAACTACTCACAGAGGAGTCCTGGTCTGGAATGTCACCACATCTATATTTAAGTTTTTTCCTGCAACACTGATTCATAAATCCATATTTTAGTGCAGAATGGCATCTAGACAAAGCACTTGAGAGTGTGGAAGAGGCTTCACAGTTGGTGTTAACTCCTAACCAGTCAGTATTAATCACAAGGACCGAGTCCTATAAAAACTTTTATGGCTGCAGTCTGTTTCATCTCGCCTTGTATGGAACTGTAAAATAAACACAATAAACCTTCTGAGACCCAAAGAAAAGTTCTAATAACACACCCCACATGTCTTTGCATCGCTGATAACGTGGATCATGTTCAATCAAAGTATAAAACATACAATTCCTGCCACTAGATTTAAAAAAAAAAAAAAAAAAACATTTCTCTAAAACTCCACTTGAGTTGGTTTAAAACATTCACAGACACTTTGAATCTTGATTTTCCCGGCTGCTGCTGTTAATTTGCAGTACTGGAGAATGAAAATGTTTACATTTGAGGATGTCTGCTGTTGTAGTGGTGCTACAGGCTTCCTTTATCCTTTATCACATCCACAAATCACCCCCCAAATCAAATCAGAGAGCCATAATCCGACTGCTGCTGTTGTTGACCCGAAAGCCTTTAATCTTCAACATCTTTTGTTGATCATGTGAAATTCACAGTAATGTATCGTGATTTGCTGGGGATTCAATGCTTTAAATGCATTGACAGCCACTGAAATGCATTTTCTTTTTTTTTTTATTGATCTTTGAAGTCATAGGATGATGTCATATATCCCCCCAAACAGCTACTGTTACGTCCAAACTGTATATTGTTTTTGTATATAAAGAATCATGGAAAAACATCTATTTTGTCACACTGTTTTTTCTTGTCATAAGATCGGTATTACTTTAATCACTGAAGTGATAGCAGACTTGATCGTATTGTATGAATATAAATGTGTGAGTAATATAGGCGGGTCTCTTGTATACTGGGTGCGTACGCATTCAGGGGGCAAAACCACTGTCTACATTGTAATCAACGTAGATTTTGCATTATTTGTACATTCTTGTTGACTATACTAAACCCCTGCAGAGTCCAACCACCAGATACCATTATCGTATGACGAATTAGTATTGTTTATTATTATCAACTGTTGTGAAATGGGTAGATCAGACATGAGTGTGATTTGACTTGGGGGACCAGTGTCTGTCGATTGACACTATGGTCGGAGTTCAAGTTACATGAGCCAGGCACTTTTTCCTTAGTGATTCCTCAACAGGTATGACGTTAATATAAATCTGGAAACTTGGATTTTGGTCTTGTTATTAGTACAACCAATCACACCGAAGCTCTCTGTACGTCGGGCAGGTGAACATTAACATTAGACCCCTGACGGCTCTCTATTTAATAGCGGTTAGCGGTTAGCGGTTAGCGGTTAGCCCTCAGTCGGAACGTATCACCAAAAGTCAATACAATATTGCTGATATGTCCGATTCAAATTTAAACGTTAGCTAACGTTAGCTTCCACGGCCGCTTGTTGATATGACCGCGGCGGAGGAGGAGCGGATGCCCTGGTAGACTACCAGACGTATTCCGTCCAAAATTTAACGTTACGGAATACCGAAGTGAGCTTCTCCCGCCGTAGTCGCGTAATGTTACACCAATTTAGAGCCGTAACGAAGTCTTGCATCACTTTTAAGTTTTAAGACATAGTCACTGAATATGTATATATAAATATTTCCTTAGGGTGTGGGTTGATCAGTTCATTTTCATCGATCTGTGGAGAATGACAGCTCGACATGACCACCCGCTGCTGTGCTAGCGCTGTTTGACTAAAATGCTTTTGCCCATTATGCCTGGATCAATAATCTCCTTCTGTTTTTAGCAAAGGCATGTGATCACCTCGGAATATTAAACATTTTCAATCCATCTTTTCTGCAGTTGGTGCACAACAACTCCTTGTCATCTCTGCTTTGGAGCTTGGCTCTGCTAGACATGTCGTGCTCTCTGACCCCTATAGCTGCGCACACATCTCTGTGATGACGTTGCACAGAAACCTGAATATGGATGCAAACCGCTGAAGCAGAAGTGCAGCAGGTAGAGGCATCAGTATTGTGATTTGTTTTTACAGATCCAGATAATACATTTGCACATGCCAAACAGGCATGTAAGAAAAAGTGAAATTTCATTGATCCCCATCCCCCTTCTCTCTTTCCTATTATCATTGTATTATTGCAGGCTGCACTCCTCAGAGCTGGTTTTAGGAGGCAGATTTCAGAGGCCCACGTTTCCTTTCACTTAGTCTCAGTAGGGTTTTATTTTTAAATATGTTACATCATTCCTTGCAGATTTCCTGAAATAATTAAAAACCGTGCCAATTCTTTTTTAATTTCCACAGATGTCACAAGGACGACTATGAGAGAAATTTACAGCCTTCGTAGCAATTAGCGCCAATTAAGCCTTTCTACTGTAGGATATTAGATTTTTTTTTCTTTAATGAAGAAAGCCTTTAACTGAGCTTTTCTCATCACCTTTCGTGTGCCCTGAATGTGAATAATTGTCGAGGATGACAGCGTAATTACTTTGAGAAATCTGCATTGAACCTCGCGGTGCCTAAAATAATTCTGCTTAAAGGGAGATAACACATAATGTGTTTTTATTAGCCTAGCTCAGAGGAACATGGGTCTGTCAGTCGGCCCACCACTTTGGTCCAGATGAAATATCTCAACAACTATTTGATGGATTGCTATGAAATTTGTAACACATTTATGTCCCTCTCATGATGAATTGTAACAGCCTCTGCTACCACCATCACATCAATTTTTTTTATTGTTCAATCCCTTGATTTATGACTAAATACCTGCAAAACTGTCCCATCAGCCTCAGCTGTTGACCTTATTTTGGAAAAAATATGCATGAATCACACATATGATGTAAAACTGTTGAAGTATAAGACTGTGAAAATACTGTACGTAATTAGAAAGACTACACACCCAAAAGACGTGTAAGTGACGTCTCTCTCGCTGAAGCTACGATGCCTGTGTGTTTCGCACTGGGATGTACCAAAGTTGCTCTATAACAAAGATGATGCATTACAAGTTCCGCCAATAAATAATACAATGGTTTAAAATGGTATATAGATCCTGTCTCCTAAGTGGGCGTGGTCATGACGTGTTCAATGGGTAAGCAACGGGTCTCGCTCGTTCTTTCTCTTCCCGGCTGATAAAAAGACCAGGAGTCGCTGGATAAAACACATCAGGTAAGATAACGTTACATTTTTGCGTGGAACATAGCTAAGTTAGCTAGCTAGCTAGTGTTGGTGACGTATATTGTGCAAGATGTTTTTCACATTATCACAAGATATTTTCACATTGTTACGACATGCAAACTTATCGCGTTATAACAAGAAACTTTTGTTGTTGGAACAATATAGGCTACTATTTATCTTTTTATAATGTGAAACTTTTCATGTTAAAACATGATAAGTTATTGTTATAACATAAAATATTTCACATTATAATGTGATCCTCACTTATATTGTTAGTTTATAATAATCACATGAAGTTTGGGGCAAGTCATAGTCAAGTCAGCACACTGACACACTGACAGCTGTTTTTGCCTGTTGGCCTTGAGTTTGCCATGTTATGATTTGAGCATATTTTTTATGCTAAATGCAGTACCTGTGAGGGTTTCTGGACAATATTTGTTATTGTTTTGTGTCGTTAATTGATTTCCAATAATAAATACATACATATGCATGAAGCAGCATATTTGCCCACTCCTGTGTTGATAAGAGTATTAAATACTTGACAAATCTCCCTTTAAGGTACATTTTGAACAGATTAAAAATATGCGATTCATTTGGCATTAATCACGATTAACTATGGCCAAATATGTGATTAATCGCGATTAAATATTTTAATCGATTGACAGCCCTGCATTATAATAATATACTAAGTTATCACAGAGCCACTAGCATGGCCGTAGACACTTGATGTCTTTCTCTCTTTTTGGCGAGTCCACATCGACGTGACAAAAGTAATGTATCACTGTATACTGAAGTTAAAATAAAAATAAGAGCATCAACACTGATTCATTTGGTAGTCTGCTCGTGTTTCTCCTCTCGTCTTTTCAAACTTGTGCCTCAGTTGCCTATAAACAAAACCAAGTGCAAGGAATAAAATAAAAGTCCTTTGCATTGATTCATTTGACAAATGCAAAATAAGACGATTCCAGTAACTCTAATAACTGCTTCCCAAACGCATCTTCAGCCACCAATTTGTGACAGAGTTGAACCGCTCGACTCTGCCGTGCCATTAAAACTACATTTTGCCAAATAGATTTTGTGGTTTCAGAGTGCATGGCATCTTAATGCATTTTTGTGTTTTGGTCTATATGGGAGGATCTCTATGTGAATGACAATTAAAGTATCAAAATACCGGCCCTATCTATACTCAGCCTCATCCAGAACTTCATCCGAGACTGCCCGCTTTTAAAGAGGATGTGGTCGTTATAGAGTTGTTTCTGCAGAAGAGGACACGGAAATGAAAGCTAGAGATTGAAGGAGACGACGTGGAGATTTGGAAAGAGATTGCAGAGACAAGAGAGGTGGTATAGGAAATGAGAGACAGTCAAAGGCGTGAATCCCCAGTGGGGCTTCAGCATTAAAGGCCTCCTCTGATAACCTGCTGGCTGTGGGATTGATTTAACAGAACATATGTGCCACAGCTTGACCTCAGTAACAGGGAAGGTTAAAGTTTTTGATGTACACCCACTTGTCGACTTTGCTGCTCCCTCGCAGGATAGATAATCGGTTTTATAGAGCAAAGTAGGACAGTTAGGACAGCTAGATAACTGTAGCAGCTGGTGCTTGTATCTGAAAGATGCCCTCCTGGACCACGTTGATCATAAACCTCCTGCTCTCACACACACACACACACACACTTCTCTCACCTGAGCACCCCTTAAATCCTCACCTTTATCTTTAATTTAACTCTAAAATTCAACTTGGCCATATAACCTGAACTTTGAACCTGAACCTTAAATCTAAACTGAGCTCTTTTTTCAAAGTCTTAAATAACAATAAATCTTCTCCAAAAAGCTTCCACTTTTTAGCCCCCAGAGTCACACTAGCTGTAAAACACGCACGCACGCACGCACGCACGCACGCACGCACGCACGCACGCACGCACACACACACTCCCCACGTTAATGAAGTTTCCCAGGCAGGATGGAAAGGCAGTTTGGTCCCTGGCAAGCTGCCTGGAGGTCTCGGCTGTAATACAGGTCTTCTACTCAACTGGAAAAGGGTGGGTATTAATCATCAATATAATACCCCGCAAGGTTTCAAAAATTGTGATTATTAAAAGGTTCATTCCACCCAGTCTTACTTTTCATATTAGAGTCATTCCACTTCTCAAATTACTTGCACTCTTTGCAAAAAAAAAGAAAGGTTTGAAAAGATTAACAATGCAGGGAAAGAAAAAAAAGTCAGCTTTTAATTTTCTCGGCTCAGACATGCCATGAAAAGGTAATTGTTCTGCGAGAAGTGAGGGTGACAACCTATATTTCAAAACCGGATTTGTCATTGCACAAAACTGCCTCTGAAACTGCTCAGACGAGAAACTCATTAAAGGGACTAAATGGAAGAATCAGAAATTGCTTGTTAACAGTTACACCTGTGGCCGTTAAGTCAACGACAGTCAGCGTCCTGTTGTGCTCGCACCACGTAGACGAGGGCAAGCATCGGTCAAAACAGTGAGGCGACACACACGAGACTGAACGTGATTGACAGGCATCATGTTGATTAACGTTAGCAACATTTGCCACCTAAAAGCACAATATCACTATATTTCACATGCTTGGCAGAAATGTTAGCTTACCAAACCAGCCGATTAGACTGTTGTCAGGCTATTAAACAGGCGTTATCAGTCGCTATAAGCCCCATAGATGTGAGTCAATAGGGGCCTACCACACCAACTGGTAGGTTTTATCATCTACTCACTTGGTAGATCACCGCTCTCTCTCTCTTGCTTCACCACTCACTTCCCACATGCACACACACTCCCTTCACAAGATATAACTTTGTCTTTTTTGTGCTTCCGTGGAGTTTGTGTTGGAGTCTGAGTTGTGGTGAGAGCTGGTCGTTTGTTGGCGTTAGCGGACTCTTTTCGTCTAACCGAACGTTGGCTATGGTTGCACACTGGAGCTGAAAAAGATGTCACATCCGTTGGATTTTCCTGGGAAAAATGGGCCCAGGTTCTTCACATTAAAAGCAGTCTACAGGCTGATAGAACAAAAAAGTCGCGGAAGGTCTCATTTTTTAGGTTAGGTGACAACCTGTTTACACATTGGCAATAAAAAAAACGATTAAAACATGTTTATATGTGTAAAAAGTTACATACAGTCCCTTTAAGTATTTTATCATAAAGACCCAGCATTCACCCGCTTTCCTCTTCTGAGTGCCATTACCCCATTTCGGTTTGCATTTAGTCAAGAGAAAATGATGGCATGCACGCACTCCTGCATTCATCACAGAAAATATTCATGTTTTTTTTTTCCCCCGCTGAAGAATCATTATTTGTGTGTTTTATCTTGGATGTTTCCACTCCACTGGTAAGCCTATCTGAGCAGTAGAGATGGAGAAACAAAGAGGGAACAGAAAGTGGGAGCAAAGGAGGATGTGATGAGGTTTGTAGGAGGGGGTGTAAGTACTAAAAAAGATGAGAGAGAAGGATTTAGTGGAGGAGAAGGAGGCAGATAGTTGGATAAAACAGGTGGGTGGCAGAGAAGGGCAAAGATAATTGGATTGTTGGAGCATTCATATTTGACGAGGGTGACTGTGCTTCCTGGACCTTTTCGCCGTTTGGCTGAGGTCCTGTGTAATCAGAGGAGAGCCAAATGAAACGCTCAACATGAACACAGAAAGGTCAAGTGGTTATTGGAAGACACCAGTCACTGTATTAGGTACCATTTAAAAATGCAAACAAGTACCAACGTCAATGCAATTTCCAGTGTAACTACATAGCCTTTAAAGCGTCATGTGAAGGAATGGAGGAATGAATTGCCTCGACTATCAAGACACTGCAGCGTCCTCATTGGCCACGGAGGTGAGTTGATAATGAACTGCCATGTGAGATTAGATCGATTCAGTGGGTGTTGGGCTGTGAGGTGTTCAAGCAGGCCTGGTGAGGAAAGTTGAGGAAAAAGTTCTGCATATCCAAGACAAGATGATTATTAATTGTTGAGACATTTCACTCATAACCACAAATGTCAACCACACAGTGGCGCTAGAGGAAAAGTCAGGGGGCGACCATTAGGATTCATCCTCTGGGGACCATGAAAGCCTTTATAGGATTTCATGGCAATCCATGTTGTGATCAGTCTCGATCAACTCACCATCCCTAGCACTGTGCTGCGTGTGGCTTAAATGGTAACATATTCCACCGGTGTGATTACCCTGCAAGCACTAAACTGAAAATATACAAGGACGACAATTTTGTTTTTGTGAATATAATATAGCAAAGCTGCTGTGCTGTGCTTTGAGTTTTATTTCTTTTTTTGTTTTTGTAGATTTAGAGCAACACCTTCAAAACCAGCGTGGTATGAAATTGAAGTATAAAATATTTCTAGTATACACTTTGAGAAAACAAAAGACATTTTCTTCCACAAATATTAGGGTCCATCCGCCAGCTAGGGGGCCTAGTGGGTATTCAGTATCTTCATTCGCTTCATTTTATATGTGATCATTAAGTTCCAGTTTTTACTACAAATATAGGATGTGTATGTGTATGTCCCTGTGCTGTAAAAGTCTTTATAGTGTGTATGCGTGCATTGGCAGGCAGGACACAATATTTATGGTCACTGTGAAGGTCTCCTGAAGGAATAACTTGAACAAGCTGTTTCACCTACGCTGCTCTTTCCCTTTGCTGTATGAAAACACTTCATACATCATTGTGTAAACGGGCAATAAAAGGTGTTTTGAGAAAGAGTGAGTCACTGCAACCACGAGAGGTCCTTGAGCATGCAGCCATAAATGAGCACCACAATGTTTAAGCAGCAGTGGGTAGAATTGGAGCAAATATGATTAACAAAATATATTTTTATAAAAGGGTCACTATATCCTGACAGTAGAGCATGACAGAGGTAATCTGAAAACAATCATGTGCCTCCGTGTCCACCGGTGTCCTCCAGTGCTCCTAATGGCATCTGCAGGATTTCACAGACCAGAGGAAAACAACCAATCAAAGCCGAGCTGCAGCCTGCCGTCTCTGAGCAGCTGTCAGTCACTCGCAAACTCCGATCAAACAGTAAAACTAGGCAGCGCTGATCAAATATTAATATTAATCAATATTCTGTTACTGTAATGCCTATTTCTCGCCTCAAGTGTTTTCAGAAATATCTTGTAGTGTACTGTTTAGCTGTAAAATGAGAAAGTTTGTGACCCGGCAGCCATGTTGAGATAAAATACCTAGCACCGCCCACCTGCCCGAGCAAACTTTCTCATTTTACAGCTAAACAGTACACTACAAGATGTTTTTGAAATCATTTGAGGAGAGAAATTGGCATTACAGTCACAGAATATTAATTCATATTTAATCAGCGCTGCCTAGTTTGACCGTTTGATCGGAGTTTGCGAGTAATTGACAGCTGCCTCCGTTGAATGAAAAGCCAATAGGAACGCTCTCTCTCTGAACTGACCTGTGATTGGCCAGAGTCTCCCGTTATGGCTAGATTTTTTAAAGCCTGAAAACAGAGCCAAGAGAAGCTGCAGAAGTCTAGTTATCTCTCAGAACACTTGAATTACAATATGCTGAAAGGTTATTATGGAATTTTTGCCCAATGATGCCAAAAACATTCTGACTACACCTGCTTTAAGCGGTTTAGTGCATGCGAGACTAGCCGTGGACAGACACAGTGATGCACACATGTACACACACTCACGCTCACACATAACTGATCTCATTATCACCTGGCGGCAGATAATGAAAAAAGCTGTGCAGCAGAGGTCTCTCTCACAGAGTGCTATACCTACAAAGTGGCTGTATTTGAGAGCCTATAATCAAAGAACACCCACCTGCACGCCTTATTCCCATTAAAAAAGGAGAGTCCACTATTGTCCCTGGAAACTGAGGGGCAGACGTCTATTTATGTGCTCAGAGAGAACAAGTCAAGCAGTTTATGTGAGTGTTTTCTGTGTGTGCGTGTGTGTGTGCGTGTGTGTGTGTGTGTGTGTGTGTGTGTGTGTGACGGCACACCGACAGACCTCACGCCGCCTTCACGCCTGACTTGGCTTCGCCGTCTTCACGACTCTCACAGCGAGGACAGATGGCAAGGACTTACCCCACTAAGTAACCCTCCAACACAGACGTGATGCACAACACAAGAACTTCCTTGGCACCCACTGACTTGTCTCTCAATCCAACAATGAGTCATGCACAGCATCCTCTCCCACCCAAGCGTCTGTATTTGTGTGTGTGTGAATCTGGCTGCCAGTGTGTTTCGATAAATCACCTGAAGTCAGCGACTCAAACCTTAGCGCCTGCTGCTCTTTTCTAGTCGCACGTCTCACTTTGCCCGCAGCCCACTTCAGTCTGAACAGGCCTTGTACCTTCGAATATCTAATCTACTTCAACCACCCTGAGGTGATTTGCATTATAAAATAATTTGCTCATGGCTGGTAGCATATTAAAATGACACTCCTCATCAAAGGCCCTGATTCAAATTCAACACTGGAATAATTTTCTTAATGTCTGCCATGAGCCGTGTTTCATAGCAGTTTCTAAACCGGTGCCACTGCTTGAGAAGTTAATTTGCACTTTGGAATCTAATTGCTTTTCATGTATGTAAATGAAAGGTACCAGACCAGGCAATTAGTAGCTCTATCTACCGTGAACATTATATATGAGAATCAGCCGCCTCTTCAAATTACGTTCTTTTAATATTTTTTCCTATACCGTTCTCTATAAAATTGACAGTGCATGTTAAACACGTAGCAATGCATTAATTTACTTGACAATCCGACATAACGAGACACAGCAGGGTCAGGATGTGTGTTTATGTCATGCACAGCTGATCTGAGTGCACTCAAACGTGTGGGTGGATGATCGGGTAAAAATGTGTGTGTGTGCCTGAATGTGGTGCATGTGTGAGAGACTGTGTAGGTGGACAACAGTTTGTTGAATCTGCAAGGCCAAACACATGAAAGTCACTGCTGAAAAACACATCACTGTGCAGTATAAATACATGCAGCTGATAAGCTTTATGCCCGTATTGGAGGTTGTTAATGTTCTAGCCTGCAGTTTTCATTTTCCAAACTGACATATAAAATATAAATGTCAATGCAAACATTGAACTTCATATACTCGCATATATCCTATGACCTTTTATCGCCACAATTTTGCACTGCTCTTAAGCTACAAAACAAGAAATAGTTTCCTACAGTCCCAGACTTTGAGACCTTTAAGCCTTGAATTTACTTTGATTACTTTCCACATTGCAGCTGTATTTTTTTCTTCTTCATGTATATATATTTAATATATCACTTATCACATCTCAATTGTTAATGGTGACCAAATGTTTTCTCTCCCCATTTTTATTTTTTTCTGAGCTTATGCTGGGGTTGAAGCGGGTTCTCCTATATATTTATTTATTTTGTTAATTTTTTAAGTCATTTTCTTTCCTTTTTTTCTCTCTTCTGTGAGATAGAATAAATCCATTACAATATATCATATGCATATAATAGAATTTGCCTTATTTGTTCTCTTAATGGCACTGATGAAATTTACAGACAGATCATGAATAATAACTGGGAAAAACACAAATTAGGGCTGTCAATTAAAATATTTAAAGGGAGATTTGTAAAATATGTAATACTCTTATCAACATGGGAGTGTGAAAATATGATTGCTTTATGCAAAAGTGTGTATATATTTATTATTGGAAATCAATTAACAACACATAATAATGACAAATATTGTCCAGAAACCCTCACAGGTACTGCATTTAGCATAAAAAATATGCTCAAATCATAACATGGCAAACTCAAGCCCAACAGGCAACAACAGCTGTCAGTGTGTCAGTGTGCTGACTTGACTATGACTTGCCCCAAACTGCATGAGATTATCATAAAGTGGGCATGTCTGTAAAGGGGAGACTTGTGGGTACCCATAGAACCCATTTTCATTAACATATCTTGAGGTCAGAGGTCAAGGGACCCCTACCTTTAAAACTGAGCCCGCTACAACCTAAAAATCGCAAGTTGTGTTAATGCATTTAAGAAATTAGTGGTGTTAAAACAAATTTGCATTAACGCGTTAACTCTGACAGCCCTAATATTTATTTTTATTATTAGAATTTTATTTCCTTTATCTTTTCTTCTCTTCTGTGAGATAGAATAAATCCAATACAATATATCGTATGCATATAA
Source organism: Sebastolobus alascanus (assembly GCA_916701645.2). NCBI lineage: Eukaryota > Metazoa > Chordata > Actinopteri > Perciformes > Sebastidae > Sebastolobus > Sebastolobus alascanus. Next base: position 290,292 of record CAKAOJ020000055.1, on the reverse strand, counting down.
TAGAATTTGCCCAATTTGTTCTCTTAATGGCACCGATGAAATTTACAGACAGATGATGATTATATGAATAAAATAATGAGTTAATCAGCATGAATATGATGTGAATCACATGCTATGGCCCAGAATCTGAACCAAGGAGCTTTGAAGCTGTTTGCTGCTGTTGGTCCAACACTGCACTAAGTCACTTTTTGTGTCATACTGTTTGTAAGTAGCCTGGTTACTGACTTTGTGATGAGAAATTACTACATTTTAAATGGTAAAACATGAATTTTAATGAAATCAAAACAGAAATTTCACTCAAGAATACAGCTCCATCAGTTAATACAAATACATGATAGATGATAATACACCAATTTGCTTTCAATGATCTTCTCTAATAAATGTTTAGATCTTGAAGCCCTTTCTACTCTCCTTTCTTTCACCTTTGTAGCTAATTTCTCTGACAGCTGCAGAGCTGTACGGGGCAAGAAACAATGTTTTGCAGTGGTTCAGATGCTAACAATGTAAAGATTTGTGTCCAGGTATCTTCTGTTGTGCAACTGAACAATCTATTCAATGTTGGCAGGGTCAGGGCCAATTTTATGGTAAATGCCGGAAGAGCATAACATTGAATATGTTTAGCAGAAAATCGAGTTGCATGTCCAAATAAAAAAAAAAAAAATCGTACACAAACATCCTGTAAAAAAAAAACATCCACAGCTCACTCCATTGTAATCTAGGCGTCATCAGGTTTGTCTAAGGGTGGTCCACACGGTTGAAGCATCTTCTCCATCAGGTTGAAGCGGACACGCGCTTTGCTCTCGTTCTCGGAGACGGAGAAGTAGTTGAGCAGGTCGAAATGTCCCATGTAGGAGCAGTAAGAGTCTCTGTGCTGGTTGACCAGCCATTCCCACTTGCTGGTGTCGGCGTGTCCTGTACCGATGTACTTAGACTGAAGATGCTCCAGTTGACTGTGGATGTTGTATCGGTCTGTCATTCTCGCTGAGCTGAGCGTCCCAGAGGCTCTAGACAAAAGTCAGATGTGATATAAGTAAACACGTTCATGCAGAGGCAAATAGATTGAATGTTTAGCCATGTAAGCGATTGTATTACTATTTAGTTAAAGCTGCAGTATGCGAGATTGGCGCAAATATGATTTAAAAAAGTTATTTTTAGAAAACGGCCGATATATCGTGACAGTAGTACATGAAACAGGTAACCTGAAAAAAATCATGTTCCTCTGTGTCCTACTGTGTCTTCCGGTGCTCCTAACGGCATCTGAAGGATTTAACTTACCGGAGGAAAACAAGGTCCGCTGTCCAGCTGCAGTCTATGAGAGCCACAAGTCAATCAATCGCGAACTCCGACCAAACGGTCAAACTAGGCAGCGCTGATCAAATATGAATCAATATTCTGTTACTGTAATGACTATTTCTCACCTTAATGTTCTCAGAATTACCTTGTAGTGTACTGTTTAGCTGTAAAATGAGAAAGTTTGTGACGTTGCATTGTAAAATCTGTTGAAAGAAGCCACGTTCTGGTCACATGACCGGAGCACAACCAATAGGAACGCTCTCTCTCTCTGAAATTACCTGTGATTAGATTTTTCTAAAGCCTGAAAATAGAGACATGATGAGGTGCGGAAGTCTAGTTTTCTCTCAGAACACTTGAATTACAATATGCTGAAAGGTTATTATGGAATTTTTGCCAAATTATGCCAAAAAATTGTTGCCTACTGCCACTTAAAAAAAAAGAAAACAGCTAATGTTACGTATCTGGCTTTGTCATTGTTAATGAACCACTTTCTCTGTGCTGGAGCCAATTACGTGCTCAATATAATCCCACAATTCAGGTCAACAGCCCCCCTCGCTTTTAGCCATATACGGTGAGCGATTATAATACTATAACACTACTGCTGACGTAACTAAGCAACAACTAATGTCGGTGTATAACTGCTACGTCAGTATAAAAACAACTAGCCTACTTTTCTCTGTGCTTGAGCCAATTACTTGCTCAATATAAACAGTATAATAAAAGTAAATAGCTCCCTCACTTCGAGCCATTGAAAGCAACGTTAGCATGCTAACGCTGCTTTCAATGGCTTTCTGGCTAACAGTGAGCTAGCTGATGTTAGCTCAATAAAAGTCTCCTCGAACCGCAACTTAAAACTGCTCTATTAGCTAAATATACATCTCTTAGTGACCATGATAGTTTTTTAAAATGTAAAATATACTCACTGGATTAAGTGTGAAGAGTTTAAGAGTGAAGGCAGGAGATGTAAATACGTTTCGGTCCGTTCGCACTTCGTCGAAATGTAATAGTATAATGTAGCGATGACTTCCGGCGGTGAGTGCTCCTGTGAAACAACACCGGGGAGAAACAAAAGGCTGTAACATTTTGTTCCTCCTTACACATTCAAATTCGCTGTATTGGCACGGCCATGACGATTAAGTTCAGTGTCACCTAACCAGGTTGTACAATGTTTAATAATTAATACTAAAAATGAATACATAGGGTAATGGTAACGGGGTGAACCAAGAAGAAAAAAAAAGCTAAACTAAAAATAATTTTTTTTGAAGGAGCTCAGTACAGTTTCATCTGTTTTTGGCTGTTTCCCCCCCCAACACATGTAAGTACAAACTTTTTGTTTTGGTCTTATATCTTTATACAGGTTGCCAACAGCTTTTCTGAGCAGTGTCTGTTGCCCTTTGTTGGTCCACTATCTTCAGGTACTAAGCTATTTTGTTACTGTTGTTTGTAGTTTGAGATGTTTTTTTCTGCAATCAGTTTAGTGCTGACCAAGCCATTAATACTAGCTGTCTGAGACTGATCTGTTAAGGTAGCCACATTTGTGACCTCAACAGTACTTTACTACATGATTTAGCCATGTGGCATTGCCTATGAAAACTTACTCTGTGAGTCTGTACTACGGCTGCTCGATTCTTGATAAAATGAGAATCACAATTTCATTTGTAAGAATTTAGATCACGATTTTCTCATGATTCTCAGGGAAAGAGTTTATTTTCTTGTGTAACCAAAACTAATTATTGCTAATTGCACTATTACGTTTCTCATTTATTAAAATACCGACACGGTCAACAACATACCTCCACATGAAAAAAAAAAATAGCCTACCTGTTCCAATCATATATTCAGGGTTCTTATTTTCCATTTCAAAATTCCATACTTTTACAGATTCAAATTTCCAGACTTCTCTGTAGATTTTTCAGACCATATTTGACTGTTGTTCTGCCTGGAATACTACTGCCTGAATTTCATTTAATTTTAATGCATTGTATGAATACTACAAACATGACATGTTATTTGAAATTAATTTTTTTATTAGTAATGTTAAGACAATTGCTCTGGACAAAATGGACACCTGCAGTTACCAATCAAAACAGTCTATGCTTATCTGTTGACAACCAGGGGGGACTTGAATTCATGAAAACTGTTAATGAGTTTGTATCTCAGTGGTGCATCACTAAAGCGTTCTGTTCTGTTGTTTAGGGGGATGTGCTTTAACCCTGTGTTTCTATGAGACCTTTTTAGATTTTTTTCATCCCTACTTAACCCTCATCCGACCAACCTATTTAACATACAGTACAAGGTCTACTGACCCTAAGAATAATCTACTGTAAGAAACAACCATCATAGCGAAATGTTCACTTATTTCTTCTCAAAACATTATTTTACAATTCTACAATTCTACAATTTCATTTAGCAGATGCTTTTGTCAAATTCCATACATATTTTTTTCTTTATATACTTATATATATACTTTCTTTCTTAAGTGAACTTGTACTATATTATAATATTTCTATTGGTGCTTTCATTTGGGGTAGAGTTGTTGTTCATCTTTCTTACAGAGAACTTCTAGAGTGCGTTCATCCCTAAAGCTCTATAATGAATTTTTTTTATTAAGGTTATGTGATATGCTATATGAGATACATCTAATATATTTTTTTATAGCCAAAGCTCATTTCCAACTTCAGTCCCTTGATGGGAGCACTTTGGATCATTATCTGACTCTTGCACAGGCTCTTTTCTTTTGCAATTTCAGGTTTTTTATTAGTAGTATGTTGCTTGTTGAGCTGAGTCAACTCCCATTTCTTGTTGTTTCTCATTAGAAACAGCAGCGGGAGGAAGCAGAGTGCAATAGTCATAGTAATAGCTAGTGGTAGTGCTGTCCTCAGCAGATAACATCCACTGGGTCAGACTACCTTAACAACACAGATATGGTACATAAACCCCTCATACATAAAAACATTGTACCTTTTTGCTGCCTTTACCCAAGAATGTTACTGCTTTCGTTCCCACTAGAGACACGGTGAAAGATTTACTGCTAGTTTTCTAGATCTCATTGGGGCAATATGTACATGGAAAATTTACTTTGGCTTCTGCTCCCTCAAGACACATGAGGAGGAAATTGCCTGACATTTAGACGTTATGGTACATGTGGGGAAGGGGTAAACTCTCCATAGATGTTGGTCGTACTGTTTCTGCTTTTATATGCTCAGCCTGCGATGAATTTATGAATTTATTTACCATTATTTATATATATATATATATATATATATATATATATACAGTATAAATATATACTGTACATTTTAGTGTTTGTCATATTACATACTACATTCCTGTTTACACCTCTGTATATAATATATATTTTAGTATTTGTCATATTACATACTGCATCCTGTTTACATTCAGTTTTCCCATCTGAAATACTGTCTCTACAAATTTACATTTACATTACTATTTTATATTTACTTATGTTTATAGTTATTTTAACTGCTCCATTTTATGCCTTAGATTATAATTTTACTTTTACTTTTACTTGTGTGATTTCCCCTTTTATATATACATGTTTTATGAACATTGTTGAAGGAACCTGAGACCAAAGATTTTCATTGCCAATGACTACATTACTGGTATTGACATGATGACAAACAAAGAACCTTGAACCTTGAATGAATAGAAATAACTTGAAATCAAGAAAGAATCAACAAAGTTTGGCGTGATAATGGAACTCTATAAAAGCAGAGTAAAGTAGTACAATGCCGTCAGAGGTTAATTTCCACTGACATGCTGAAAGCTAGGCATTCAAGTCGCTTTAGGTATTGAAAAAGCATCCATCATGATATAAGATCACATTGTTGAGGTTCACCTCTATGTGTGATTAGACTAGACAGCGTACCCTATTCATTTAGGTCCCATGAGGCCTGCTGCTCACGACTATTGATTGTCTGTATAACTCAGCCGCTCTGTGGAGAAATACCTGAGGAGAATAACTTGGTATGAAGGATAACAGTGATAAGAAGTCTATTCAAGATCGAGGGATAGAGATTACATTTCTGATAGCACGTCCTGGCAGAGACCGCTGGGAGTGAGGTCAAAGACACCTTATTAACTGTGGTGGAGATGGTATATTGTCCTTATTTCATTAAAGAGAAAAAAGCGACAGTGCCCAGAGGATCTTGTGAGCCTTGATTAGTTTCCATTCTTTTATGTTTGTGTTGACAACGTATTCAGTCTTTATGGGTAAAATAGGAAAAGTAAAGAGTTCGGTGAGGGCAACACAATCTCACGGCAGTTTGTGAAATGGTCACGAAATTGAATACGTTGTTGATTCGTGTACATAGACACAAATTTCTCTTTTTTTTTTTCGTGACACTCAGCACGACTTTCAACAACGTATTTTCCGTGCTTTTTCCTACGAATGTCCAGCAACACGTGATGCATGTGTCAATTTCTGCTCCAGTCTTTTCAAAATAAAACTACTTAGTAAGTTTTGGAAAAGATCGACTTGGTTAGGATTAAGCAACAAACTACTTAGTTAGGTTTAGGAAAAGATCGCAGTTTGAGTTTAGATAACACCGGAAGTGCCGTAACTTAAGTACGGAAGTTACGTAACAAATCAACTTTGACTTTTGACTTGCGAAAGTCCTGTGTTTTTTGACCCACCCATCCACCCCAATCTTTTCCCTAAACGGCGTTCGCCACTCTTTATACTTCCTGGTTCACAATTACATAGATTACATACGAACTGATTTCGTGCTGACCATCACAAAAAAATGAGAAATTTGTGTCTATATAAAGGAATCAGTACATTAAATTTTGTGACTGTTTCACAAACTGCTGCGCGACTTGGCTGCTGAGGGATAACACTAAGACTGTATCTCCAGTTCTTTGGCATAAGAGAAGCTGAATGCAGAAACATAGCAGACAGTTATGGAAAGATGTGACATTTGCATCAGAATGAGAATAATGATACAATTATGTGTACTTCATTAGTCGTCTGAAATCTACTTGAATGACACTGAAGGTGGGGAAGAACGAGATATGCTGTTAATACAGCCTGTTACATTATGCTACTCCTTTCCATTATCTCCATGTGTGTGTTTGATCGGTATCGTTATTAACAGGCCTTGAGTTTCCATTTCACTTCAGTCTGTAGCAGTCCATCCCTTAATATTCAACAGTTTGTATAACAAGCATCATTTATAGCGGACACTGGGGACATTGCTGAAAAATATGCTGTAAAACCAAGTGGTGTTTAAGTGGACTTTATTCAAATATTACAGAAACATTTTCCGGGTCCAATAGTTTATAATATCCTAGAAAGTAAGTGATATGTAACTCTAAATTCATATGACAGTATCTTGAGATTTTTTTAGGAAATTACAGACGTGTTACTAGAATATTATAGATTTTCTTATTAACTTATTTGTTAATAAAAGTGGAAATTGTAGTGAAACTGACTAAATACTTTTAAGCCAGCAATATCAGGGACCAATTGTTTATTTATATTATAATAAATACAGTTATTTATGAAAATAAAAAATCTTAATTTTTGTCTTAAAACCATTGTGATGCCTGATGTGTGTTTGCGGTTTACGGGGCTGCCCCAAAAACACAAAATCCTACAATTATTATAATGCAACTCAATATAGCCTCTTTCATTAGACCCCCCTGCACACCCATATTTTTCAAACCACACATCCCAATTTGTGATTCAGGCTTTCCTTTCAAAAATTGTTGCTTTTAACAACTTAAGACATTACAGCTGTTATCACAAGCTCAGTAGTCCCCATGACGACGCGTAAACTGATCTCCAAATAGGTGGAATGCCCATTTAAAGGGATTGTATGTTAGTTTTTAAAGGAATCTAACATAAAAAATGAGACCTTCCGTGACTTTCTGGGTTTCGTCTATCAGCCAGTAGACTACTTTTAATGGGAAGACCCCGGGCCGGACTTTCCGGGAAAATCCAACGGATGTGACGTCAAGCGCGCTTGTGATTGTCTTTACTCCAAGCCCCCAGGAAGAGCGCCGGGCTTTGAAGCAAATTTTCGTGGTGGCCAAACGGTGGAATTACAATTTCCGTGATGCCATTTGGCCCAAAAAGACTTTTCCCATAGACGTACATTGGGATTTTTGAGGTAAATCAACTTCCCAGTATGAAAACTTGAACAGCCCTTATTTAAATCATTAGGTCCTAAAAGTTGTAAAATGAACTAATGACCGAATCCAGAGTTATTGTCCTTCCTCCGTTCATGTGAATGAGCCCAAGACCGAGGCTGGACCGAGGGCTGGGAGGTGGAGTTAAAGGAAACGCTACGGCGCCTGCTCTGTGGGCTCAATGGATGCGGAAGATCGCCGGATGATCCGAGTACTTTATCACTCAGCAATCAAGTCATTTTGGCTTCATGCACCACTGAGCAACTCTCGTAGGAATGAACGGGAGCCCGCCTTCAACGCTGATTTCCAGTTTTCTTTATACATCCATGCTTTACTCTGTGCAATGATAGCTAACGTTTGGTTAGAAATGGAGTCCATTAACGCCAACAAACAACCAGCCCCCACCACAACTCAGAGTCCAACAGAAACTCCACAGAAGCACATAAAAACCAAAGTTATATCTAGTGAAGCCCGTCTTGCAAAGCAGGAATGTGACCAACGTTGGGTTAAAAATTTTCTTTTCAAAGTTCTCCTTGGTATAGAATTTTAATACTGCAGAAATGATCTTTTTCAGCTTGGTTATGAAAAAGACTGGTGTGTGTATACAGAACCTTTTAAGCATAAGAACTGAAAGACCTTGTCAGTGGAAAGTGGGTTGCTAATGCAAACAAGGTTTTGTGTCTTTGTAGAAGGAATTACCACTACTCTGTATAATGCACCCTGGAAAGGTACTCGAGTGTGTAACTGCTCTAAAGTCTGAAAGATGCTACGGCAGAAAGGGACCCTGAAAGATGCTCCGGCAGAAAGGGACCTATATATAAGCTACTGTATGTGCATGTATACGTGAGTAGGGTTGCAAAGACCTGGTAAATTTCTGGATATTTTCCAAGGAAAGTTGAGCTAGAGAATTTTTCACAATTCAATATAAAAATCATACCTTTTTAATAGTGAATAATACCAGGTCATATGGCATGTTTTGCTTAAAATTATGCCCAATTGAATTGTAACCATGCACTGCATGCAGCAGCACACTCTTCACAGACATGTACAGATGATTCATGCTTTATTATTTAAATGATTTGCCAGCAATCTTCTGCATGCACAGTGCATTCTCACATCACATGTGCAGCCCACACTACTGCCAACACTACTGCACTGTCTGAGCCATAACACTACATGCTTTTATTATATAACTGGAGCGAGTATATTTAATACTTTTTTTTTAATGGTATATCAGTTAACCAGCAGATAGTTGCCTAAAGCAAAGAACACAGTTTATAACTTTAATTCATCTCTCTCTCTCTCTCTCTCTCTCTCTCTCTCTCTCTCTCTCTCTCTCTCTGTATATATATATATATTTGCTTATATAACGTTTGCTTTATGCAAATGTTGTATATACAGTATCTTATCAACATGGGAGTGGGCAAATATGCTTGCTTTATGCAAATGTATGTATATACAGTATTTATTATTGGAAATCAATTAACAACACAAAACAATATTGTCCAGAAACCCTCACAGGTACTGCATTTAGCATAAAAAATATGCTCAAATCATAAAATGGCAAACTCAAGCCCAACAGGCAACAACAGCTGTCGGTGTGTCAGTGTGCTGACTTGACTATGACTTGCCCCAAACTGCATGTGATCATCATAAAGTGGGCATGTCTGTAAAGGGGAGACTCGTGGGTACCCATAGAACCCATTTTCATTCACATATCTTGAGATCACAGGTCAAGGGACCCCTTTGAAAATGGCCATGCCAGTTTTTCCTCGCCAAAATTTAGTGTAGGTTTGGAGCGTTATTTAGCCTCCTTCACGACAAGCTAATATGACAATGTGTGATACATTGTTACCAATGGATTCCTTTGGTTTTCTTGTTTCATATGATGCTAGTATCTTCACTCTAGCTTTAAAAGTGAGCCTGCTACAACCTCCGAAAAATCGAATTTCGGCCGCGGGCCTGACAGCGGCCAGTCGGATTTTTAAGAAGTTAATTAAATTTAATTAAATTAAAATTATTGTACTGTATATGTATATGTATATATGTATGTATGTATATTATAATTATCTTATTTTCAAAGTACCTTTCCCCATTAGTTAACTTGCTAACTCACCACATTGCACATTTCACATTGTATGTACAGTATTTGACAAATTAATTGATTTATTAAGCAAATTAATGGATTATGTCTGCTTATGATATGGTAAAAGGTTTGTTTCTATCTGCATATGACATGGCAAACAACCCCTATATTTCCATTTTATTCCCGTTATTTCTTGTTAATTCCCCAAATCCCCATAATCTCCCGTTAATTCCCATGAAAAGTTTCCTCCTTAAATCTTTGTCAATTTCGCAACCCTATGTGCGAGACATAGGAGTATATTCAGTGTAATTCTTTTCCTCTAGTTTTTGTTTTTTGCCAGATGGATGTGGTTTTATCGCACTTTTGGGGAGCTACTGTACACCTATGGTAAAATAATAGTCACAGGGGCGTAATAATCGAATGTTGATAGCCAACCTTTTAGTGAGCAGACCTGAGAACTGCAGAGCACTAGCAGGAGGAAAGGGTAATGAAATCAGGTGGATGGATGGGAATACTGCCTGACTTGATGGCTCGCTGTGCCCAACAGCTCTGCTGAGTGATAGCTTAGTAAAAAATGGAGTCAGCGATACTTCCAGTGATTTAAACCAACTGCCTGAGACGGAGCCCGTTCTCAACCGGCAGGCGTCAGAGGTAGATAGAGAGGAGAAGTAAAAACAAAACTGCACCCTGTAGGGTTGTTACAGCAATGGCTGGTTAGTCGACGGACAATCCGAGGCGGCTCATTTGTCAGCTGTCTAACTGCCGGCGTCTGCTGGGTGGCTGCTTCATTGGCGGACAAAGTAATGAGGCGGATGGCAGCTTCACAGGACTCAATGGTCATTTTCTTACTGGTACATTAGCTCGACCAACTGACTAGTTTGTTTCTCAGGCTTAAGTCTGGTCCACACTAAAAGATTTTTCAAATCTTAACAGATGTTGAAAATGTGAGAGACCCCACACATAACGACATGTTATGATAAATTTAACAGTTTTGTTCCTATAGTGTTTGGAGAACAACGATTTGGCCGAAACAGCACACACAGATTCATTCATGACAACAAGAGTCCCGACTAAAAAAAAAAAAAAATGTAAATCTCGCAAAATCTCTTGCGATGTTAAATTTTGCCCTAATTTGTACTGAAAATTCACAAAGAAGAAAGAAAAATTATGGATGAAGTCATGGGGCCACGTTAAATAAACACTCGTGTTGTTGCCACAAATCAACGAGTTGGTCCTCCATTTCTGAGCTCCATCTTAAAACTACTTTATGCTTTGCATTTTGCATTAGCTCATGCATTAGCCGCGGCCGCCATGACGGCAGCGGTTCTCCTTCCACTTCAGTCAGCTTGGTTCTCAATTGGCTATCGTTCTTTCCCACGTGACTGCGTCATCGCCTGTCCACAACAGGATATCCCATCGTAAATATCGAACATGTTTGATATATTTGAAATCGGTGCGGCCAGGATGGACATCCGAGCCAATTGGGGGATGGAAAAAAAACCCTTAACACACCTCACACCACAGGAATATCTGGAAAGATAATCTGTAGAACCCTCAAAAAATCAGGGCTTTGCTGACGATTGTCGGGATGGGGGGAATCCGGACCCAAAATCGTGATGATTCTCGTGTAGTGTGTTCCCGGCATTACATCCTGTCTGTTTTCACAGGACAATCCATGACTTTAATTTCCCCACCACACCTGAGATTCTCTCCACCGCGTCCCCTTCTCATCCTCCTGATGTGCTGTGAACCACACCAGCAAAAACGCAATGTTCCTCTCGGTCAGATGATGAGAGCCGGTTAGCCATTCATCTAGGTGTGAAATAGCCTGAGGAAACTCTTTGACAGTGCTGACTTGCTGGGGTATTGAAGCCTGGGGAATTTAAATCGGATTCGGCACGGTTCTCAACATACAATCTCGCTCCTTCTTGTGCCGACTGTTTGGGTTTCAAAACATTAATTTGATGTCTAGTTGCTGTTAAAAACTTATTATTTTCTCCATTGGTCACATGCTATGATCAGTCAAGAGCCTGTTCACTGGAGGCTTTGGTTATGACCTGAGAAAATCCACAAGCAATGACAAGGATATAACAAGACTCTGGCCTTTGGCTTTTTCCCTGGAGCCTTCGGAGCAGAACAGCAGGTTAGAGTATGAACCACAAGACACTAAGTGACTTTCTCAAATCACATTTCCTGTAGAAGTTTCCTTTTTCCTGTGTAAATTCAGGTACAGATAGAGCGTACAGGATGTACAAAACATGCACTTTTAATCAGTGATGTCAGATCCCGACCGACTTTACTGTCTTTCAGAGTCTGTAGCAGGTTCAGTTTTAGAGCCACAGTGAAGGTACAGATATCATATGAAACTATATGAAATATTGGTACCAACCAGGTCATGCTAGCTTGTCGAGAAGGAGGCTAAATAACGCTCCAAAGGATAAATTTTGGCGAGGAAAAACTTGCATGGCCATTTTCACAGGTGTCCCTTGACCTCTGACCTCAAGATATGGAAATGGAAATGGGTTCTATGGGTACCAACGAGTCTCCCCTTTACAGACATGCCCACTTAATGATAATCGCATGCGTTTTTTTGCATGCAGTACAAATGTGTTATTTTCGCCTATTCTAAAATGGTGTATTTGAATATTTCTGCATACTGGGGTCCCTAAACAGTCTTGGAATTACATAAATTGGGTATCAATGGAAAGCTGAGACTCTTGTGGATCCAATGAGCCCAATTGTATTCATGTGTGATGATGTTAGTCCCCACAGTAGCCATTTACTGTATTGAGACCATTTTTCCACGTCACTGAGCTGTTTCCAGAACAGAAGTGCTCGCCATCCAATCGCCGGAAAGTGCGATCTCCAAATGTCAAAAGTTTTTGATACCAAATCACAGCATGACTTTCTCTATAGTGTTCCTCAAGGTCTTGGTGTGTTAATGTGGCATTTTGGAGGGATTATTGATCATTTTCATCAATTCTCGAGTGGTAAAAAATGGTTAAATTTAGCACCAAATCTGTGTAACAAATGGTATCAACCCAAAATTGCTGCAACTACTTAGCAACAGACATAATAGAGCATGGGGATGGCCATAATGTTCTAAGACCTTATACACTTTAAAAATGTATTTTAAGCAACTAATCAATTAATTAATTAATTAATGTTTATTTCTGGCTTATAACTAGAGCAACTTGACACACAGTCCTGAGCAGCATCTCAAATTAAGACTACCCCCCCCCCAAAACGGGTCTATTGTGGGTCTCGGAGGATTAAAGAAAACATTAACAGAATGTGCACATTTGCATGAGTAAGTTCTCAGCTGTTCCCTGTGTGCATGGTAAGATTCCATCCAGGGAAAGAAATGAGCCACAGTATCACATTTTTCTAGGATTTTTTAAAACAAAATGTTCTTTAATCTTCTGATACATTTTTCTCAAGACAAAGGCTTTGAATTATGAGGTCATTAAACTTTGGGTTTGGTTGATTAGCTTTCCGGGCAGCTTCACAACGTCACATCTGAATGAGAGCACCGTCTCTGCAGGGAGAGGGGCCATTCAACGCCACTTGATAATAATCGCTATGACAGGAGCAATCATGCTGCCAACTCCAATAACATAATGCCTGGCTCCCCGACAGCCTAGTATGACAGGATGGAGTTGAAGGCACGTACTAGCGTACGTAGACATCCATGCAGCGAACGCGCCCACGCCCTTCTGAGACCGTGTTGGTGACGTTTTCTCACACAGCACCTCATGCACGCTACACATGCATGCATAGAATCCACGGTGACCTCACAGATTGTTGATAATATTCACACATTACCTTTTGAACACAAATAGTATTTTAGACAAAATCTGCAGTGAAATTCTGCGACAGCAGCTCAAACTTTCCCCAATGTTTGGAAATCACTTTATTTTTTTTGTGATGAAAGAATCAAAGCGTACTTCACTGCAATCAAGGCATCCCAGTGGGAAATAATAAAATGGGGTGAAACAGGTTTCAGTCCATTTCATGCCCTCTTTCACTTCCCCTCGACACTTGGTAATACGTAGCACCATATGTCAAGCGAGCGGCCACTTGCTGAGCGAGGGGGCAGGGTCAGAGAGGAGCAGAGGGCTGAAAATGAAACACACCTGCTGTTAAGGGGAGAATACTAGTTGATTTGGAATACTTAGAATAGGGAGGAATAAAGGATGGCACTTTCATACAGTATATATTAGTCTTTAACCCTCTGAGACCCACAATAGACCTTTTTTTGTATTTTTTAGGGGGGTACAGGGGGTCTTTAGGGGGAGATAGCAGGTCAGCAGTAGATGTCACATAGAATTGGTGTACATCATCTGAAAGCTGGGAACCTGAAGATTAATTTGAGATGCAGCTAAGCACTGTGTGTCAAGTTGTTCTGGTCATGAATCAGGAATAAACATGAAGTAATTCATTAATTAAAATAAGTTGTGAATGTCAATAAGGGCTTAGAACATTATGATGATTATGATACCATTTGTTACACAGATTTGGTGCTAAATTTAACATTTTTTTACTACTCGAGAATTGATAAAAATTATCAATAATCCCTCCAAAATACCACATTAAGACACCAAGACCTTGAGGAACACCATAGAAAAAGCCATGCTGTGATTTGGGATCAGAAACTTTTGACATTTGGAGATTTCTGCAAGAATTGCATTTTTCCGCGATTGGATGGCGAGCACTTCTGTTCCTGAAACTGCTCTTATTATCAATCTACCTAAGAAATCCATCCATCCTCTGAATGCCCTAGGTCTCTAGTTTGTGGCTGTAAAGTTTCATGAGGCTGTGATTATCCTAGAGGTCACCACAGGTCATTTTATACAGTGAGGTCAAATTGCAAAAAATGTCTCAATACAATGAAATGGCTACTACGGGGACTAACATCCTCACACATTAATACAACACAAGAGTCTCAGCTTTACAGTCATACCTAATGTATGTAATTCCAGGACTGTTTAGGGACCCCAGTATGCAGAAATATTCAAACACACCATTTTAGAATAGGCAAAAATAACACATTTGTACTGCATTCAAAATACTGCAGGGTTTTTGCCCAAAACTGCATGTGATTATCATAAAGTGGGCATGTCTGTAAAGGGGAGACTTGTGGGTACCAATATAACCCATTTTCATCCACATATCTGGAGGTCAGAGGTCAAGGGACCCCTTTGAAAAAGGCCATGCCAGTTTTTCCAAAATGTAGCCCAACTTTATGATATCTGTACCTTCAACCTGGCTCTAAAACTGAACCTGCTACGGCCTCTGAAAGACTGTAAAGTTGGTCGGAAGTGCGGGCCTCAGGGGGTTAAGTAGCATATGTAACTTGGCCGAGTGTAAATAGCCGAACAGCTGCCTATTATTACTACTATTCTTACCTGGCTGCAAATAGACACACTTAATCAGTTGCACCTGTGTTTACCCTGTTATGACATGTCAAAATAGCTGCAGAGAAAATGACCTATTGCAAAACATTCATAATACCACATATTCCATCACACATCGTGCAGAAGAAAAATGGTGAAAGATTATAAATATGCCCTTTGAATGTGTGGAATTGTTCCCTCGAGCTGTCAATCTGACAGAAGTCCACTTGAGTTTTCAGCAGTTTTCAAAGGATTTCCCATGAGGGAAAGCGCCAAGGAAATAAAAACTATAACATTAAAAATCATTACACCTCCCTCACATACATGGAGGACATTTATCGTGCCTAACGCCGGTGTAGGTACACATTCAGGTGTAGTTCCAGGGCCCTAGTGTTGTGCATGCTGGCTCACTGGTATACCATACTGAGACAGTTAGATTGGAACAGAGACGTCGTTAATGTTATTTGTTACACCTGTGGTTTTGCTGCAGTGACAAGTCAGAATTTGACAAGTCTGCTGCTGTGACGTCTCAATCCACAGCCAAATACACACAAAGAGTATAGAAGCAAAGAGGCGGAACTCTGGTGCTTTTTTGTAGCCGCTAGATGGCGCTGCGGTAGCGCTGCCGCCATTTTGGACTGAAACCGCCAATGAGTCTGTGGCCATGAAAGTATAAAGACACGTCTGTAAATCAGAGGATAGGTTTTTTTTAGAGGTAAATCAACTTCCCAGTAAGTACACTTAAATAGCCCTCATTTAAATCGTTATGTCCTAAAAGATGTAAAATTAACTAATAACCGAATCCAGAGTTATTTTCCTCGGCATAATGAACGTGCATCAGACTCACGGGACTGCACCGCCCTGCACGCTCATACGACATATCCGGTTCTGCCAGCTTCCTGTTAGCTGTATGCAGCTGTAATAATGGATATATTGGCTGTATTTATCACTTTTATTATCTTATAATACACCCATGGGCTGTACGCTGTAAGCCTGTACTGTGGTGGATGTATTAACGTCTCTGTTCCCAAACAACCGGCTATCGGCCAGTAGCTAGTAGTGCTAGTAGCATGACATAAACAGAATTTAGCAGGACGCATCTTCTTATACATCCATGGTCTGTGGTCTGTTGAACATCCATTTTGGAGGTCCTCGACATGAAAAAGTTTGAGATTGCTCTCAAAATCTGTGTGCTGGATTTTTCTAACTTCCATTTATGTCCATCGCTCACTTTATGCTCCTCTGGGAAGCAGCCAGGCAAAAAAGTTTGATAAATAAGTAAGTAAGTAAATAGTTATAATAGTAAGAATAATAGTTAGAATATTTTTATTGTTCAACTCAGGCCATTTTGTTAGAGACATTAAAATTATGACAATAGAATAAAAATTATTTTGTTTTACTTTTGTACAGCACTTTGTACCCAGACGTTTTACTGGCGTCCGGTAGTCGCTTTCAGTCCAAAATGGCGGAGGCATAGCTCTGCTGCTGGGCGCTGGCGTTGCAATGGAACGAACAATTGACTTTCACTTCTAATCAATATACGTTCTTTGCTACTACTACTACTTCTTCAACTAAATCTTTCCATTCGGCTCGCTAACTATTGTTAAATTGAGTAGCATATCTTGTGTAAATAGCCGAATAGCTGCCGTGTGACTATTCTCACCTGGCTGCAAATACACACTCCGTTAATTTTATCAATTGCACCTGTGTTTACCCTATGACATTTCCAAATGGCTGCTGTGAAGAGGACCTATTGCAAAAAAATAATACAATACATTACTCAATATTTCATCACATATTGCGCAGAAAAAATGGTGAAAGATTATAAATATGCCCTTTGAATGTGCGGGATTGTTCCCTCGACCTGTCAATACCACAGAAGTCCGCTTGAATTTTCAGCAGTTGTCAAAGGATTTCCCATGAGGGAAAGCGCCAAGGACAAAAAAAACAATTACATTAAAAATCATTACACCTCCCTCACAGACATGGAGGATATTCATCGTGCCTAACGCCGGTGTAGGTACACATTCAGGTGTAGTTCCAGGGCCCTGGTGTTGTGCATGCTGGCTCACTGGTATACCATACTGAGACAGTTAGATTGGAACAGAGCCATCGTTAATGTTACTCGTTACACCTGTGGTTTTACTGCAATGACATCTCAATCCACAGCCAAATCCACATACACACACTGAGCTGACGCAGCACCTTATGGATGAAATATATTGACAAATGTCACAATAATACGTCTTTACATTACAGCAATCATTTGGTGGTAAATTGTAACTCCAGGAGGTAACGAGTGATTGATGGGGAAAAAGCTCCAAGCCTCAAACTGATTAGAATTATGTCTGCCCCGGCCCTACAGTAGTATATTTGGGGATGATATCCTCATAAGTCATTTTTAGTGCTTGTTATTTGTACTACTCATCTCTGAGTGTACAGAGAAGAAATGCTGTGTTGTGTTTCAGGTTGAGAATGGAAGACGCAATGCAGATAATACTTTATTCAGATGCAAGAAAAAAGGTATTGAGTGAGATTCAGAATTACATTTTATTCCATAGACAATGATTAACAGTAAAATTGTTTATATTGTGTTACATAATGTTGTCCATAAGGTAGAAATGGCCTGTACATTAGATTACAAGAAATGCCATTTCAAGACTAAAATACAAGTTAAGTCATGATTTAGTCACAAGTTATATAAACAAGCAAATGATAATAAAAAGAGTGTTTAATGGTGGCATGTGTGCAGATCATCAATAACATTTTATTTCAATTTACCTTCAAGAGTATATTCTGTGTGGTGCTCCAATTGTTGCCTGCTGCAAAATGTGTCTCAATGCCAAATGTCACTTTTTGTTCCATAAAATGTATGTTCATTATCTTCATCTCATGATGAATAAATATAATTTATCTATGATATAGTTGCTGTTGCTAAGCCTGTCAAGCTTGTGCTTGTGCTCAATTTCAAACAGATGTAGATAAAAGCAGGCTTCTCATATCTCAGATGTTATCAGCTGTACTGATGACTGACTTTTTAATGTTTCCAGCCGACTCGTTCTAAAAAGAGAAGCGTGTTTCCTGAGCAAAAATTTAAAAAACATCCTCACCAGCCCGGTCGCATGAAAAGGTGTGTGAATGGCACGCCATGTAGTCTATGCTGATTGCAGTGTAATGATGTTGAATAAAAGGGGAGTAAGACCGCTATTGATGGACAGGAGGGGAGGTGGATGGGTCCGACAAACACAGGACTTTCAACCAGGAGACCCGGTGTTCGAAACCGGTGTTTTGTTTGGAGGTTACATGAGGGACATTTGTCACGTTTTAGGCAAGTTAACGCAACTTGCAATTTTTTATTAACATCTTAAAAGTCTGATTGGCCGCCAATCGTTCGGAGTTTGTAGCGGGCTGAAGATACTGGCATCATATGAAACTAGAAAACCTAAGGAATCGATTGGTACCGACCATATCATACTAGCTTCTTGTTAAATAACGTTCCAAATTTACGCTAAATTTTGGAGAGGAAAAAATGTCATGGCCATTTTCAATATGGTCCCTTGACCTCTGACCTCAAGATATGTGAATGAAAATGGGTTCTATGGGTACCCACAAGTCTCCCCTCTACAGACATGCCCACTTTATGATAATCACATGCAGTTTGAGGTAAGTCATAGTCAAGTCAGCACACTGACACACTGACAGCTGTTGTTGCCTGTTGGGCTTGAGTTTGCCGTGTTATGATTTGAGCATATTTTTTTATGCTAAATGCAGTACCTGTGAGGGTTTCTGGATAATATTTGTCATTGTTTTGTGTTGTTAATTGATTTCCAATAATAAATATATACATACATTTTGCATAAATCAGCATATTTGTCCACTCCCATGTTGATAAGAATATTAAATGCTTGAAAAATCTCCCTTTAAGGTACATTTTGAACAGATAAAAAATGTGCGATTAATCGCGATTAAATATTTAAAACTATACTTTTCAGATGAGGACTAACCATGTGTTTGGCAAATGTAACGCTATCTCCGGTTGGTTGGTTGGAGTGAATGATTGGTCGCTACTGTAGTTAACAGCCAGACATGCTAACGATTGCGCATTCATACTCACAGCTATGGGCACTTTAAAGTTTCCAAGTCACTTAACCTGCATTTCTTTGGACTGTGGGAGGAAACCAGAGCACCCAGAGAAAACATCACCATGGTGAGAACATGTGAACCCCACAGAAAGGCCGAGTCAGGTTGAAACCTCTTTGTTTGTCAGGTGACAATGTTTACTATTGAGTCACACGTGCCCAATATTTCATTCATTCTTGGCCTGAAATGCATTACATAGCATACTTGGCACCTCAACATTTGTTTTGTGCACATAATGTGTGTTGTGAGATGAAACATGTCAGTCTGTCGCACAATAAACACTTTGTGCATGTGACACTTGATGCCCCATATTAGCCGAACTCAGCTGCTTTGTTGTCATATTTCAGTTATACTTCAGTCTTTCTGTTGTGGTAGCTGGCGGGCTGAAAGACTGAAAATAATAACAGTCTACTGTATATCCTTTCAAAATTTACTGAAAGCAGCAATACCAAATATAGACTTCGTGTATGTACAGATTGACATCCTCATACAGAAGTTTTCAGTCAAAACAAAAAAATAGTCTTACAGTATATAGTTAAACAGTCTATAAAGTTAAACTCTGCATACATTTTCAAATTCACAATTTAAGGTTTTACACACATTGTTTTCTGATTAATATACATCTGTTCGGTTAAAGCTTGGGTTGGTAATCGTGAGAAACTAGCAAGAGTACGCTAGGTTTTTAAAATGATCCTACCGAAAAACCCAGTCTAGTGTAATTTCTATGAACAGATTCTACATTCATATGTAGAATCAGGCCAAGGCCAATGTAGAATCGGGACAGAGTTTTTGGTATCGGAAGCGCTCTGGTTTCCGTTTGTAGTCCGAGTAGTATTGACCAATCACGTTCGGGCAGGCTTTGGTTGAACGAAGGTAAACAGTCTGTGTGGAGAGCAATAGAGGCGTAACGCATTGGCCAAAATGCAATCCACCCACCGGCTATCGTCTGACGATGATTTAGCTTTTTATTGGTTTAAGATTAGTTTGTAAACTGGCTACTTGTGAAACAATCCAGTCGTACACGTTGTCTCGCATACCAAGTTGCTAATCGGACTATAAACAATGAGCAGCGCACAGAAAAGGAAGTCGCACAGAGTGCGCGCAGGCAGGTAGGCCGTTGAATCATTTCATTCGGCCCGAAAATGGACAGCGACAGCCACAGATACCAGATAATTTTTCCTCTTTCGTCAGAGCATTTGATTTATTGATTTCTGTCGGAATGTAAAGAGAATTTCAACAAATATAACAAAATAATTTTTTGAAGAGGATTACCAACCCCAGCTTTAACAATGCAGATTCAATATGACAAAAGTTATATTTACAAGCAAAAGAACTCATCCACCTTCTCTCGTTTATAAAATAGCAACAGAATACTTACAATATTTTACATTGGAGATTAATACAATCATGTTCATCTTTACAGATCGTTAAAAAAAATACTGGTACACAGAATATCGCATAGAGCTACTGTAAAGGCAACTGGCAAGTAAAGCATACGGCACAACACGTAAGCACAAGCAATTCTAAAGGTTACAACAGATGTACAATCCTGCTTGGCTCACTTGTTTAACGTCTTCAGAGGAGAAGTGACTCCATTAACAACCCATACCTGGTGTAATGGCTGTTGAGCTGTAGTTAATCATACACTGGTCGTACCATATGTTCGCACTGTATGCCACGATAGCACGCCCTGTGCGCTGTGCAAACAGAATGATGAGTCATCGTTGCTGGTTTGGAGGATCCACAGTTCAGCACAAGGATCCAGTGTGATGAACACAGCTGGTTTTTCCCTCTGTACATTCAGAAGTTTGTCAAATTCAGCAGAGAGAACATACAGTTCCCTACTGTATGTCTACGTAATGACAGGTCCAGCAAAAGAGTAGAAGCCTATAAATATAAAGGGTTAGGTGGAGCGAGAGGAGAGAGCGCAGTTCACAGTCGATATTCCCGAAATGACCAAAGCCAGCGTGGTGCTGTGCAGATCAGTCAATGGATAACGGTGTTAATAGGGTGGAATCCATACGGACGTTGGATTCGAAGCACAGTTGGTGCTGTAAATTACTTTCTGACAACACCTCCTGTCCTGTGATGTCTTCACGTGGTGAGGGATTCGCAGAGCCTTTGAGCATTTGGTAACACGATTAGATCCTTAACCGTCCAGTGACCCCCATAAATCCACCTTTCCTGACAACTCACACTGTCCTCTCACACGTGCAAACAATTCAAAAAGGAGGAAAAGTGACATATTGGAGTGAAGTCATATGAACTCTGCAAACAAGACAATTCATTTTTTTTTTTACAACCCAGAGAATTAGCGGTAGGATGAGGGTTAGGAGAGGAGGCTTAGATCAATGAGGCAGCATTGTCTGGACCATCCAACTTTATAGATCGGTCTGTAGCCTAAATCTGTCTTTGTTACTCTACTGTATAGTCTATATTGTAATAGTAATATAATAATAATGAAAACTAAAAGTTTTAATAGGATTAATGCACAATTTAGTGCAACAGCTTCTTCAGTTATGCGTACTGTAATGATGCTTGTTTTTTTTTGTCTATTCCTGACCCATCCCTGTTTGTGTTTTCAGAGTAAAAGCCTTGCACAGCCATGCAGTTAGTAACAGTTAGGCTGCTCGGCAGGCGGATGGCCTGACCCGATGCAGCGCTGCGGTTAAGCTTGCGACACATCGTCAAAATGCTCTGTGCTATCGAGTCTCGGTCGTGTCCCAGATTGTTTGTAAAATATACGTGTCATTTGTATTTGTGTGGTCAGAGCCCTGTGGTGACCTGCGTGACCTCCGAGTTGAGATCGTCGTTGGCAACGCCGCCGCAGCAGCGGGAGTCCACCGACGACCCCTCGAGGGCTAGTCATACCTGCAGAGAGGAGGTAAAAGAAGGTTTAGGTTATGGTGTATGCAATATATATTAATATGTACCCTTACATGATTGTCTGTTACCTACCTAAAATGAAGATTGATGCTTCTCATGTCTGGACGGTAAATTTGAAGTTACAATCTTAGCTTAGCATAGAGACCGAAAACAACTAGCTTTGCTCTGTCCGAAGGTAAAACAAAAAGTTTGCCTACCAGCTCACAAAAAAACAATTTGTGCAGTCTCCGCTCGTTACCTGGCTGGTTACCTTGGTGGTTACCTGGCAACCTCATGGTGACGACAAGTCTTATTGTAAGCTAACTTAACCGGCTGTAGCATCCTTTTCTTGACTCAGATTGATTTTGGTGATACTATTTACAGGTTTGCCTCACCGTCCACCTTGTCCAAAGTTGACCACCTGTATCACTCAGCCCTGAGGTATGTCACTTTGCTTCAGGACCCACCATTGTACCTTATACATCATGGTAGGATGGTCATCCCTTACTTTGCGTAGGTTATAACACTGGTTTATAAGTTCATCTCTTGCGAATTTCCTACTTACTTAAGCCGGAAGTTTGTATTTCTGCATAAAATGCATAGAATATATATATATATATATATATATATATATATATATATATATATCATATTTACTGTACAGATTAGTGGGCTACCTCCGGGTCTGAGAAGTGAAGCCAATGCAGAAGTTCCTTAAACTTGCATTCTTTCTAACAGCCAGCAGGGGGCGACTCCTCTGGTTGCATAAAGAAGTCTGATTGTATAGAAGTCTATGAGAAAATGACCCTACTTCTCACTTGATTTATTACCTCAGTAAACATTGTAAACATGAGTTTATGGTCTCAATCGCTAGTTTCAAGTCTTCTTCAAACGCAGCATGATGTTCATTTAGTAAAGTATTGTCCCATTCAGAGTAAAATAGACGATAAATCAGGGTATGCTTTAGGGCGTGACTACCTTGTGATTGACAGGTCGCTACCACGGCGTTGTCCGGTCTGGGAGTTGTCCGTGATTTCGTCTTACAACTTTAACCCTTTCACAGTGTGATTTCAGTTCATGAAAAGGAATTGTAACATTTTGGTTGCCAAAAATGTATTATCAGTGTTCGGTTGTATTTAGCGCCACCCTCTCGTGTCACTTCTGGTTGCAAAAAACCAAGATGGCGACGACCAAAATGCCGAACTCGAGGCTTCAAAGCGGCAGTCCACAAAACATGGGTGACGTCCAATGACTACATCCACTTCTTATATACAGTAAATGGTATACTAAGACACAGAGAGTAGTATCGATCTTCTCATTTAACTCTTGGAAGAAAGCAAATAAGCGTATTTCCCAAAAATGTTGAACTATTCATTCCCAGATACATCTACTGGTATTTATACACACAGAGATAATGTCTACCTGTTGATTGGACCCTCCAGTGTTGGCGCTGTTGTGTTCGCGCTCTGGGAGCTTGCGGCTAGTGACTCCGGTCCGGGATGAGTTCTTCATCTCCAACACAGAGGGACTCGGGGTGCAGAACTCACGGAAACAACGCTTGAAGTTCTCATCCAGGTAGCCATAAAGAACCGGATTCAGACTACTGCAGGGGACCAAAACAAGGTCAGAATATCAGCTTCCCCCTAGACTCACCAACATCATTATCACCTTTAATGTTGGGTGTGAAAAATACAAGTCAACTTAAGTCATTCTATAAAACCATGTACCTACAAAAGTACATTATCAAAAAGGCAATACCATTTGTTCTTATGTGTAAAACACATGTTTTCTTATAATGAACATCCTGTTATCTACATTTAACCAGGCTTTAATGATTTATTTTAATTAATTTTAGGACTAATAGTTATATATACTGTATATACAGTATTTGTCTAAGTCTAATGCTCGGTACGTACCTATTGGTGTAGCCCAGGGCAATGCAGAAGTGCCAGGTGATAGTCTGCAGCGTGGAGCTGGGGATATTGATCAGAGC
Organism: Sebastolobus alascanus; assembly: GCA_916701645.2. Lineage (NCBI taxonomy): Eukaryota > Metazoa > Chordata > Actinopteri > Perciformes > Sebastidae > Sebastolobus > Sebastolobus alascanus. The sequence continues at coordinate 266,366 of CAKAOJ020000055.1, read as the reverse complement.
TGTGATGATGACAAAGATGTGGATAGGTGTCCAGCATACGATGAAGACGGCAACCACCACCAGGACCATGCGGGTGATCCGACGCAGGTTCCGGTCCTTCTCCTGAAGAAGGTTGGAGGTTTAGTGTTGGGGGATGAGTGGGAGTACAAGATGAGTGATGGAGAAAAGAGGAAGAAGAACAAAAGAAGGAAAGCAGGAGAAAAAGCGAAGTAGGGAAAATGATGATGGAGGAAGGACAGGGAAGAGTGATGAGAAGATGGTTAGAGGTGGATGAGAGGAGAAGTAAAGGAGAGAAGAAAAAGAAGAAAAACGGTTTGTTTCTACTGTAAATAAATCTTCATTAGACTATGGACATGTTTTGCAGCCAGAGTTTGGTAAATTTTTGTGGGGTCATTTCCTCTTCTACTGCAATGAATTCAAACTGAGCCACAACTTCAGGCTTAAGTTGATTTTCCCTAATTGCTTTCTCTCGAGACCAATGAGTGCACCATATTTGCATGCAAGCTCTGGGCAGCTTTGTCTTTTGCTTCATTACTCTGAAAGATAAAATCAATTAGTTATCATGTAAATAGCCATGTGGTTGGTAGACCATAAGTGTCAAGATTTCGCAAAACGCTCACTAATGCTTGCTTTCTAAAATTCCAATTTGCATCTAATTAAAAGCCTTTGGCACAAAACGTACAAAATAACTCACCGCATGCACTCATTTTGGCTCATGTTTGTAAAAGAAAAACAGATTTTTCTTAACCTGGGAGCCAGACAGCATGCGCACGCTCTTCAGCCGGAGGATCATGAGGCCGTAGCAGACGGTGATGATGAGGACGGGCATGATGAAGGCAAAGATGAACACGCAGATCTTCAGCAGGGTGTCCCAGTACCAGGAGGGGTGGGGGAATACCAGCTTGCAGTCAACAATGCTGGAGGCTGTGCAGGGTAAATAGAGACGCAAACGTTCATTACTTCCACACGAGCAATTTAACAAGTAGTTATTTGTATCCACTCTATTTTCACCTGTCTGGCTCTTCTAAACATCTGTGCTTCCTTCCTCTGAAATGTGGTTCCTTAATCTGGTTGTACACAATGCAAACACATACAGTGTTGTACAATTGTAATAATCGTAAGCTATTTAGGGTTGCAAATAATATTATTGTGGTACAGCCAGCCGCTCTCCGACTTGCGTTGCTCCTAAAGTAGTGTTATTATGGTAAAGATGGCCTCTGAGCGAGGCGAATGGCGTTACCACAGTTTTGCACTCCGCAGCTCACGTTACCGCAGTCTTGGAAAGGGAGGAGTGAGCGGAGGGGTACTCGGTTGGCTGCAATCTGCAACTACACCACTAGATGCCGTCAAATCCTACACACTGTACCTTTAAACCTGCAATAACTGATTTGGCCTTTGGGGGACAGTGGTACAGTACACTCAGATATGGAGCAACATTAGCATATTATTTGCAGTTGTGTTTCTGTCCACCTGGAGAATGCTAGTTCAATATTCACTCTGCTTATAGCTAAGTTTTTTTAGGCTCCACCGACTCCTGAGGGAAATATCTGACTCTTTAGCTCCATTATGTTCACCAGCTAGTTACTAACTTTGACTGTCTGCTGTTTGGTGCTAGGCAGGTAGTGTACAGTGGGTTTTTCACTGAAAACACCTGCCTGCTGTGGCTGTAAACAGGCTATGAGAGCAATGAGAGTGAACCAAAACATATTGATTATAACCACTTTAAAGAATTAACTATTCATTCATAATAATTATAAATAATAATTCATGATTTATATTTCCTATTGATTGACACATCGGTTAATTGACACATCGTTTCAGCAATAATAGTTTTTCTGTATGTCCTTTGTTTAGTCTGTCCATATTTAAGAGGCTAATGTGAATTTTCCTCTGACTATTGAAAGTAAATATTACCCGGGTATGGAGGACGGAACCTGCCAAAATCAAAAATAAATAAACGACTCGATAAATAAATAAGTGTCATTTAATTTAAGCAATAATAATATTAAATATAAATGTAGCCATTAATTGACTTGATAAAATGTGACATAAATTGATATTTCTGTTTTAATTTGCTTCTTTATTTATTTATTTTTGCATTTATTTTATATTTATTTTCAAATGTATGTATTTATGCATTTATTTATTCCTGCACGAGTCTCCCTTTGCAATTCACCCCTAATTTATTTACCCAAACTTATTTATTTCTGTATTCTTTTCTTGTCTTTATGCATTTCTGCCTCATTATGCAAATGAGGGGGCAGTGCGTCACATTTGATCAATTAATTAATGGCTACATTTATTTTTAATATTATTTTTGCTACATTTAATTAAATATTTATTTTTATCGAGTCATTTATTTATTTATTTACTTATTTTTTATGTTAGCAGGTTCCGTCCTCTATACCAGGGCGTCCTGGTTGCCTAGGGGTTAAAACTTTAAAACAACCCCGGTTCAAGTACCATTTGTTGCATTTCATTCCCCATCTCTCTCCCCTCATTTGCTGTCATCTCTTTACTGTCCAAATCTCTAATAAAGGCATAAAAATGCCAATAAAAAATACCACTGTCACGTCTGAAAACTATGTGTTGTGGCGCTAAATCAACACCTTTGAGCACCAAGCAGAATTACAACTTCACTGAGTCAGTAAATCTCACGTCACTCTCACCCCTCCAAACAGGGCGGGATCACACTTTAGCAATTTCAGTGGCAGTTTTCTTTCCATTACCTCTGTAATTACACAGAGACGCCGTTGGAGAAGCCTGACTTTGCAGGTAGCCTCTTGACTATGCAGCCCAGTTCTATTAGTCACCAGCCAGGCATATAGCATTAAATGGTTAATTTGTGCAATTACACGGAAAACCCTAAGCAACTCTTCTGGGTAGTCTCTTTTTATAGAGCTTGCTGGAGGACATGATTGCTTTTTAAAGCTGGAACGCAGAGAATGAACTGAATGTGTTTTGTGCTTGTATTTGTTTGCGAGACCTTGTTGAACTCATCGTATATATAAGGACTAAGAAAGAACTGAGCGCCGTCATGCAAGGTTGCTACTTGAGGGTTGGATGCAATTTTTTTTAGCTGATTATTTTCTCTATTCAATTATTTTCTGTTGGACCAACAATATATCTTTTGCCATAAAAATGTTGTGATTAACTTCAAGGAAATATCTAATTTCATCTATTTATTGTGGTTGTCATAAAGGACATACAGTATGTCTAATTATGCAGCACATACTGAATGTTTAGAGGTCTTTTATGTAAAGTCCAAACACAATTCCTCCTGCAGTGGTAGGTACATAAAGGTGCTCGTGTGTGTGCACATGCTTACGAGTGACAGCGGTGGAGGCCATGAACATGACAGGCAGCCCGATGGCTGAGGAGAGAATCCAGTTGCAGACGTTGACGATCTTGGCGTTGCGCGGCGTCCTGAAGTCCAGCGCTTTGACTGGGTGGCACACGGCGACGTAGCGGTCAATGCTCATGGTGGTGAGCGTGAAGATAGAGGTGAACATGTTGTAGTAGTCGATGGACATCACCATCTTGCACAGTATGTCTCCGAACGGCCATGTCCCCATCAGATAGTTGACGCTCTGGAACGGTAGCGTGCTGGTGACCAACGCGTCGGCCAGAGCGAGGTTGAAGATGTAGATGTTGGTGGCGGTCTTCATTTTAGTGTATCTGCACGGAAACAATGGATTTATTATGAGACAATGGGCTCCTGGGCACAGACATGTAAACCCCCCCACCACTGCTCCTATATAGGAGGAAGACCCCCAGATGGACTACAAATGATGTGACTGCAACTGAACTGTCATCTGTAGTTGTTTTGTGTCTCTGTAGTCATTTCTCTGAGTAGTGGTTTGAGTCTCTGTAGTCGTTTTCTGAATGTTGGTCAGTCTCTTTGAGTCTCTATGTAGTCCGTTTGAATCTCTATGTAGTCAGTCATTTTGAGTCTCTATATAGTCATTTTGAGTCTCTATGTAGTCCTTTTGAGTCTCTATGTAGTCATTTTGAGTTTCTATGTAGTGATTTTGAGACTCTATGTAGTCAGTCAGTTTGAGTCTCTAGTCCTTTTGAGTCTCTATGAAGTCAGTCATTTTGAGACTCTATGTAGCCAGTCACTTTGAGTCTCTATGTAGCCAGTCACTTTGAGTCTCTATGTAGCCAGTCACTTTGAGTCTCTATGTAGCCAGTCATTTTGAGTCTCTATGTAGCCCTTTTAGGTCTCTATGTAGTCCTTTTAAATCTCTATGTAGTCAGTCATTTTGAGTCTCCATGTAGTCCTTTTGAGTCTCCATGTAGTCATTTTGAGTCTGTATGTAGTAATTTCTCTGTGTAGTCATTTCAATGTTTGTCAATTATCAATGTCAATGTTTTATATCATCTTCAAATAAAAGTCTTTGATTAAGGCTCAGTTCAGAAGTGTGTCTCTCCTCTGATAACAATAACCTAGTTATATGAACATACACCTGCAAAATGTAGGCATTTTGAAAACCATCATCCATGTGTCCTTGCCACATTATGGGATGTTTAAAATTGTTGCTGTCGCTGAATCTGTCGGATTAATTGAAGGATTAAGTGTTCCTTTGTGGTTTGAGAAAATTTTCCTTCTTAAGCTACATAAACAATTAAAAGCACTGAATTATCTGAAAAATGCCTTGTCACAGCTTAAAACAGGGCTCCCGCTCATGAAAAGTTGAGCGTCCTTACAGAAATAAAAGTATAATTAAAATTCTACAATTAAGTTAATAATAATAACTTTATTTAGTATTTATAGTTATATGCTAAGGCTTTTTATGATGTTTTTATGACTTACTATAGAGGCTACCTGTATGTTTTGGCACAGAACATGGCAAAACAAAGTAAATAAGATTTTTTTTTATTATTTTCATTATGACTACAGTAATGTAGATGAAGAATATCTCCTCTCTGCCTTAAAACCCCCCAAAACTCCAAAATATGCCTCGTACACTGGCCTGGAAATATCAATCAATACATCTTCATATTTATAAACACAAGCAAATAGTTTAAGTAACTTAATGTTGTCCTTCTGTCTCTGAGCCACTGGAACGGCACTTACAACAATCTGGAAATTATTCAGAAAGTAGCAATAAAGACATACATAAAGAAGACGGAACTGCAAGGACACAAGTAGAGTGCCAATAAATTATTTAAATGTGTTGAGTGTTTCTTCTCAAGCCTCAATCATTGAACTCCTGCCTTTTGAGCAACATTTGCAGAATTTGAATGCACATTAGAAAGTCTTCCCCCGTTATTCCAGGTACATTGCAATCATAGGTGAAGGTTCCTCATGAGCTGTGCAGAGTATCCAGGATGTTTTGTGAATAATTCAGGCCCCTTGCATCAGCTCCAGCACATTTTGTAACAGCAAATGTCTGGTTTAATCAGTTCTAATGTCTCAGTTTAAAAAGAAGGTGTCCACTGGAGAAAAGACTCCTTGAGGCTTTAAAAGATATCACAAAGACATGACTTTCCGTCAGTTTACAGAGCATACTGTGCAAAAAACCCAAACATTTGTACAAATATTTGCTGAAATATAAAATATTTTCCAAATTCTAAAAACTTAGAGTTTAGATAAACGGATGATAAGTTTTAGTCCATTTTTCACCATATTGACTGAAAGGACAAACAACAAATAGTTACTATCTAAATAAAGGGTGATCAAAGGATTTCAAGAACGGCCCCTTATATATAGTATATCACAACTAGAATTACCGCCTCTCGGTTGTATGCCTCCGCCAACCAGTCAAGTTGCAGTTTGTCTGTCCAAAGTGTCATCACTTCCTCATTTTATCCTATTAGACAATTCTGTGAAATTGCCATAATAAACAGATGAATTCTTGAGTTAGACCATAAACTCATGCTTACAATGTTTACTGAGGTAATAAATCAAGTGAGAAGTAGGATTATTTTCTCATAGACTTCTATACAAGCAGACTTCTTTTTGCAACCAGAGGAGTCGTCCCCTGCTGGCTATTAGACAGGATGCAAGTTTAAGGCACTTCTGCATTGGCTTCACTATTCAGACCCGGAGGTTGCCAACTGGTGCGGAAACATAAAAATGTCCTTTCAGTCATTATGGTGGAAAAGCAAGAGAAGTAGTTCAAAGACTGCGGAGAAACAGGAGAAAGAGCGCGGATCCATTAGAGGATGGAACACAGACGATTGAAATGGCTCGACTCTTTAGAGCTCTTGTCAGCAAAGAAATATACTATATTTAGCGTTTGCTTTGAGGCGAGGGTGAAGCTGGATCACATCAAAAAGATCTAAAAGGATCTCGTGCGTCATAACCTGGAGACCAGATGAAATATGTAAGAAAAACAATTTTAATCCTGTTATTTTTAGGATAAACACACAGTGAATATAAGTTTAGCTGCAGCCTGCAGTTCGACACCACATCTGACCGTTTGACAAGTCTGAGTGAAGTATGACATTTCAATCATTGCGCTACATTCTAAGCCCGCCCACTTTTTAGCAGCGCAATCAAATGCAAAGAGTTTGATTTTTAACTGTACACCACTCAAATATTCCATTTCACTGGGGAATACTCAGTAGTATACAGAAGCTAAAGACGCTCTAACCATTGTTTCACTGGGACTTTCTACTGTGCTAAACTCGCCAAATCAGAGCAGAGGTATTGCCTCTCCACGGCTCTCAACATGCCAATGCCTAACCTTAACCATTCAAGGTCAACGAAGGACCTTAACTATCCGAGGTCAGTTCCTAACCTTAACCATTCAAGGTCAATGAAGGACCTTAACTATCCGAAGTCAGTTCCTAACCTTAACCATTCAAGGTCAATGAATGACCTTAACTATTCGAGGTCAATGCCTAACCTTAACCATTCAAGTTCATTGCATAACCATTCAAGGTTAATGAATGACCTTAACCATTCAAGGTCAATGCCTAACCTTGACCATTCAAGGTCATTGCCTAACCTTAACCATTCAAGGTCATTGCCTAACCTTAACCATTCAAGGTCATTGCCTAACCTTAACCATTCAAGGTCATTGCATAACCATTCAAGGTCAATGAATGACCTTAACCATTCAAGGTCAATGCCTAACCTTGACCATTCAAGGTCATTGCCTAACCATAACCATTCAAGGTCATTGCCTAACCATAACCATTCAAGGTCATTGCCTAACCATAACCATTCACGGTCATTGCCTAACCATAACCATTCAAGGAAAATGAATGACCGTAACCATTCAAGGTCAATGAATGACCTCAACCATCCAAGGTCAATGCCTAACCTTATCCATCTCGTGAGAGTTTGGCAACTTGGGGGTTACCTTCTAGACAGGACCACAGGAGAGTGGTATTAATCTTTTCATGCCCAAAATGTCGAACTATTCCTTTAATTTAATTTCCAAGGCACAACAGTGATCATACTGTTGCTGCCCTATTCCGCGTAAAGACTACTGATATACATCCCTGCCGTAATGTTATTAAATTAATCTGGGTACACAAAGTGACAATGACACATTATACCCACTTCCTTGTCTTTACCTCATTAAACCCCAACTATCATTCTTCCTGCGAGGTAATTTACTTCTGTTTTGTTGCAGCACTCTCCTCAATAATCCCAAATCCTCTTAACAACCAGAGATGACAGAGAGTTCATTAAATTCTGATTAACTTTAACACTGACAGCTTAGTGCGTTTATTATTTCAGGCTTTATTTGAACGGGGACCGACGAGACACCTCGAGATGTAAAAGCTGTCACCTTACATTGAGTAGTGTGCTGGAGCTGGTGGTAATTTCCGACATCCCATTGACTTTGAGACTGTCGTCAACATGGCTGCAGATGATAGCTCGCGTTTCTCCTGTGTGTTGTATGTCTGAGGCTTACGCATGTCGACATTTAAAGGCCTCATCTCGTCTAAGGTAATTGAATGAGTTTTCAGCTTTAATTTATTCTTCGCCCTTGAGGTTTTGTCACACTGATCACCCATTTATTGTCAGAAGACTTTGATTACATAACATAGCGGGTCAGAGGGTGTTGTATCCTGTACAGATTGTAAAGCCCCCCTTGGCAAATTTGTGATTTGTGATTTTGGGCTATACAAATAAAATTGATTTGATTTGATTTGATAGCGAGATTTCTTTGCAGTCTATAACATTTAGATGTCTGAAACCTGATGTATTTCTAAATATACAGCAGGAATAAATATGCAGATTATTGTTGACGTATTATGTTAACCTTAAAGCTTAAACTTAAAGTGCTCGCCATCCAATCATGGCTTTTTCTATGGTGTTCCTCAAGGTCTTGGTGTCTTAATGTGGTATTTTGGAAGGAGTATTGATAGTTTTTTATCAATTCTTGAGTGGTAAAAAATTGTTAAATTTAGCACCAAATCTGTGTAACAAATGGTATCAACCCAAAAATTGCTGCAACAACTTATGAGACATAATAGAGCATGGGGATGGCCATCACAAACTTATATCATATATATCATTATGATATATATGATATGATAAAGCAGGGTATGATTTAGGGTGTGGCTACCTTGTGATTGACAGGTCGCCACCACGGCATTGTCCGGTCTGGGCATTGTCCGGTGTTAGAACTTTCACAGTGTGTTTTCAGTTCATGAAGGTTAATTTTAACACTTTGGTCGCCTGAAAATGTCTTATTCAGCGTTCAGTTGTACTTAGCTCCACCCTTTCGTGTCACTTCTGATTCCAAAAAACCAAGATGGTGACGGCCAAAATGCCGAACTCGAGGCTTTTAAATGGCAGACCACAAACCAATGGGTGACGTCACGGTCACTACGTCCACTTCTTATATACAGTTTATGCCACCAACGTAAAATCTATGTGTGGCAAACACTGATAACCATAAAATAATCATGCTTTAGTTGAAATGAACGGATATTGAAGGAAAATGAGTTAAAGATACGTTGTTGTTGAATGTTTTGCAATATGTTCTGTTGGTAGACTACTAATTACGTTTATTAAAAATATGTCCTCATTATGTGGATGAAAAGTTTAATTCAGGTGGCATTACATTTCAGTTAAAACATATTTGCCGTTGCAAATTAGCAGCATGTAAAGGTAATTTATAGGAAGCAGGTGATGGAAACGAATCACCCACCAGCTATTTCATTAAATTCAAAACACTTTTATGAGCTGTGCTTAGCTTGAATGACTATTATGTGATATTAATTGGCAACATAGAGTTAGGTTATTGACACAATATTACTTATTCATTTTCATGCCAGCAGCAATCATTTGATAAGTATCATTCATAAAGAGGATACATGTCTCCCACAGATAGTGTGTCATTTTGGAAGAAAACTGACGAGAAAATTGAAGCACGTCCATTCCACGTAAACGGAAGATAAGAACGTTGTCTCATCGTATTTCAGTAAACAGACCACAAATAAAAAACAAATATTCAGCCTATTATTGACAGGAAGAGAAAGTGACAGTGAAGCCACAGAGAGACCAGGCAAGTAGCCATCAGCACGGGGTAAATCTTCATTACGCTGCTTCTGTCAGTAAACAACACTTGACAACAGAAATTGCTCAATCTGCCTCTAAACTACCTTGATTTGGTGTTTTCCCCGAACCACTGAAGCACAGAGGCGGCAGATAGGTGTACCGTAATGGACCTTAAAATCATCCAGAACAGTCCTTTCAGTGAAATCATGTATAATTCATAGCCTTCCATCAACCCCATTAGCTGTGGTTACCACCTAGGGGAGTGAAACGCCTTATCATTTCTCATCCATCTTTATTTCTTTTTAAATGAGAAAAAGACAAACAGATTGGATAATGACGGTAAATTATCCCTGAGGCGATTTTGATTTGAAACTGATTATCTCATCTCAAGTGCTCAAAAGAGAGAGAAACTTCCGCTTAATCTCATAGGCTGTTCTCTTGGATGCATTACTCAAACATCCAAATTCGCAGAAACACAACTGTGTAAGTAAAACAGTGTTAATTTCCTAATTTGAATACATTTACATCAGTGCTCGAAGTCGGCCGGTACTCACCGGTGCGCGGTACCAGCGCTTCTTCATTTCACTCCTTGGCGAACCGTGACTTTTTCTTGCTCACCGACACTTCTCCCAAGCTGCCGGTACTCTTTTCTGCCCTCTCCATATCAGGTTCTCTGTGAGATTCATAATGGAGACTCCTAACGGCATAAGCCGTATGAACATAAAAACTATGTGGAGAGCATCTGGACGAGCCGACGCACGGCACGGGGGAGGTGGGTGAGAACGAGGGAGCTGTAATGTATCAATACAATGTTCACGTCCTTTTTGTAAAATAATTAATGAACTGTTCGTCATAACTTGTTTTATGTGTGAACAAATAATTAAAGTGAACTGTAATGCCTATTTCTCGCATATAATTATTTCAGAAACATCTTGTAGTGTACTGTTTAGTTGTAAAATGAGAAAGTTTGTTTCCCAGCAGCCATGTTGAGATCAGTAGAGGAAATACCAAGCACCGCCCACCAGCCGGAGCAAACTTTCTCATTTTACAGCTAAACACTACAAGCTGTTTCTGAAAACATTTGAGGCGTGAAATAGGCATTACAGTAACAGAATATTGATTCATATTTGATCAGCGCTGCCTAGTTTGACCATTTGATCGGAGTTTGTGAGTGATTGACAGCTGCCTCTGTTGAATGAACAGCCAATAGGAACGCTCTCTCTCTGAAATGACCTGCTTGGCCAAAGTCTCCTGTCATAGGCTAGATTTTTTAAAGCCTGAAAACAGAGCAATGAGGTGGTGAAGTCTAGTTTTCTCTCAGAACACTCTTTTAGGACAAACATTTCCAGAAGAATTAAATGGTCAGACGAAGGCTGTGATATGTGTAAATAATGAAATAGTCATTTAACTAGTAATAATAATGGTCCAAAATGATGTAAAATTGCATAGTTTTAAGTCAAAAACCTTCATATTTTCTTGGGGTAGGACTCCCGAACCCAATATCTCCTAGTAGGTTTACCTTTTATTCACTTTTGAAATCATACTTGCCAACACTGAGACTTTAAAAATAAGGAATTCAAAACTCAAGCGGGGATCTGGGGGTCCTCCACCAGAAAAATTGGAGTTTCAGAGACTTAGTTTCCTGCATTGTGGTGACTTTTAAAGAATGAAAATAACAAAATAATAAGTACAGTACACTGCAACAGGATTTTTATGTTAAACTTTTTATTTTACCTTTAATTCTCAGGAAAGAAAACTTTTAATTCGCCCCTCTGACGTAAACTTATTAATATTCATTAGTTTTTAATCATTTTTTGCCCCTGCTTGAGTATTTTCATTCAGATAGTACCATCTCTCACTCACTGAAGGCCCTTTCAGACACAATGCGACAACGGCACCACTGCGCTCTGAAACCCGTTATTTCCAATGGCTTGCATGGCGCCACGACGGCTTTTAGCCACATCGAGCAAAGCACCACTTTGGGCGCTGCAGGCAGTGATGTGTGCTAACCCAGCGGCGAGCGCAGCTCAAACATGAGCTCAAATTGCCCTGTGTCGCGAGCATAGACTGCTCGCTTCCGGTAGGAAACGACATTTGGTGTAGCTCTATTGTCATCCGGGTGGAAATAGTTGGGCTTATACACGCTGTACAGGGCCAGAAAAACATTAAGATAACGAAAAGGAAAAAAAAGTGTGATAATTTGCCATAAATCAGGAGAAATACGGGAGAATTGTGACCCCGGGAGGAAACCGGGAGAGGGCAGGAAAATCGAGAGATTTTGTTAAGTATGGTCAAAATTCAGAATGTATCTATTTATCCTGCTACATAATATGTAGGAGCATCCTGACAGGGACACTGGAAAGCACTTTAACTATTAACACTAAACACACCACCTTAACCCTGTAATGTTCCTGTTGGAATATTATTGGAGTATTATAGGCCTACTATAGAAGATGCACAGCCCAAGTATAATAATATAGCAATAAAACCACAGCTGATTATGACTAACAGTATAACATGCTTAAAGAAATAATGAATAAATAGGAACAAATCCCAAGAGATTGCTGATACCGGCCGATACACACGCCAACATGTGAATAAGAGTGTATTTTTTTCCACTTCAAGCACTGATTTACATAAAATAAGTTGAGAATTGTTTTTTTTATAATGTGCACAAATTCAACAGAGTTTAATGAGGCCATTTTGGCAAAATCGTAATTATGATAAAATACTTTGCTTTTACCCCTACTCTGACTGAAGACCCTAAAAAATCTTCTATGTACGCTGTATGACAAATTATTGAAAAGAAAATTACAATAACCTCTAGCCTGGCTCCCTAATGTGCCTCATCTGTTGCTGGAACTGTAATATGGAAACACAGAAACAGCTATTTGGTTGGTCATTCTTCTTTTGAATAAGAATTTATTTCCTGTTTTGGGCCCTCGAGTGATGTTGATCTGAATGGAAATTTCTATGCAGATACATGTAGATAATTAGCACCTTTCCGATGATGGTATATTAATGTCTAATGTAATCAGCTGCAAGTAAATATATGATTTATCATCCACTCATTTATTTATATTTTTTCAAGCCTGCCCAAACCATCTAACACACCAGAGAATGAACTCTGAGATGTTCTTTGTGTTGGCGCTGTTAAAAGCAGAAGGGCAATTGTTTTCATTTGTTGTGGTCTTGCTGTGTGTTACAACCCTTTTGGCCTGTGTAATTAATATAATATTGTTCTGTTTTCACTTTGATGTTCCATTTTCACCTTGGATGTGTTTACTCGGCACAAGTAAGGCAGACCCTTAGGATAAGTTCAAAAGGAAATATTGATCTCGCACTTTTAGCTGCAAGAACATGTGTAACACTTAAAGGGGAACACCAACCCAATTAAAAGTTTTCAGTTCAGTCAGTTTTAAAGCTAATTAAAGCTGATACTGATATCATATGAAACTAGAAAAACCTAAAGAATCCATTGGTACCAACCATGCCATACTAACTTGTTGAGAGTGAAGATAAATAACGCTCCAAACATATGCTAAGTTTTGGCGAGGAAAAACTGTCATGGCCATTTTCAAAGGGGTCCCTTGACCTCTGCAGCATGATACGTGAATGGAAATGGGTTCTATGGGTACAAGTCTCCCCTTTACAGACATGCCCTCTTTATGATAATCACATGCCGTTTTGGGCAAGTCATAGTCAAGTCAGCACACTGACACACTGACAGCTGTTGTTGCCTGTTGGGCTTGAGTTTGCCATGTTATGATTTGAGCATATTTTTTATCCTAAATGCAGTACCTGTGAGGGCTTCTGGACAATATTTGTCATTGTTTTGTGTTGGTAATTGATTTCTATAAACCGTAAAGCAAGCATATTTGCCCACTCATGTTAAGAGTGTTAAATACTTGACAAATCTCCCCTCAAGGAACCGATAAAAATGCGTGATTAATTTGCGATTAATCGCGATTAACTATGGACAATCATGTGATTAATCAGGATTAAATATTTTAATCAATTGACAGCCCTACTAATTACAGCAGCAATTAACAGAAAATACAGCTGGGGCTGAGGGGAATGCCATTGATTTTGCAAGTATTTAATCATAAGTCAAAGTGACGATGTGAAAAGGTTGCACTTCTCCCTTTTCACCAGGCCCCGTTCCCCAACACTGACAGTTTTTGTCTGTTTAATTATTAATTTCAGTGTTTCAGTCTATCCGATAAATTATGAATCTGGTTATATAAATAACACGTTTGTTTAATTTGTTTGTTTTGTTGTTGTTGTTTCATAAGATTATATTTTACAATCATTTATTTCCTAATCATCTGAATTGTGTGCTTTTATGCAAATAACCACTACAGAATAAGAAATTAAGTGAAAGGATAACATTTTGAATTTTTGACGGCTTGGGGGCCGTACACATGCTGCGTTTTATGCCCCCTCAAATCCATTGTTCTCAATGTAGATGCGCGGAAGGCGCACTCAAACGCGAGAGCGACGCCGTCGTGGCATGTGGCTATTTTTCAACTTTTGGAACGCTGCAACACACACCTCATGTCATGTGACAAGGAATAACCAATCATATCTTTTCTTTTTTCCGTATATATCAGTCTACGGTAAATATATGGAGGAGAGGTTAATCCTTTTAGTGCAGGGCCACCCAGAGCTTTACTATCTGTCCCATGGACTGTTTTAATTGTTTCACCCTTTCTGTCCGAGGACGTCACAACATCCAGTTGAAAGGTCAGCCAGCCTGACACAGAGAAATCGAGTGTAAAGCTTCTGTGAGGGATTTACGGTGCTGGAAATCCATTAATCTTTGTTTTAACTGTGTTTAGTTTAGACAGAGGCTTCCTGCCAAAACACAGCAACTTCATCATCGTCGTCATCGCAGCACATACTGTAGGTTTGGTCTACCGATGGTAGAAAAGTTAGTTCTTAAAAAGAAAATCGGAATCGGCAGGTCAGACTTTTAAAAAAAGATAGATATCGGCCAAGAAAATTGCAATCTCTATTTCATTATCATTTAAGTGAACATACCTCTTAAACACTACACACATACATATTTAGACACTAAAACTCTCCATGGTGCTGTGTGTGTCATTGAACCAGGCTTACCCAAGCTGTTCCATGACAAATAGCTGTCCAATTATTTCTTGCTGCCAATAATGTCCGAGCCTTGAGTTCGATACAGAAACACTGAGACTGACGTGAACACCCGTGGGACAATGAGGCAGGGGGGGGGAATGGGAATACATTATGCCCACACAGCATGTCCACGGTTCATAAATATGGTACAGTATATACCCCGCATAGAGCCTTTCACATGTGCTTGAATGTTAATCAGTTGATTTTCACATGTGAGAATTGTGCTCCACCACGGCAACAACAGTGACCAGGCAGAAGTGGTCGTGATTATAACAATAATATAGCATAATAAGAACATAGTGAAAGCTGAAAATTGAATATTTGCTGTAACATTCCTTGACGTTAATGTTTATTTGTGGATAAAAAGCTCAGATTTAAATAGGCAGCAACAAGAGAAACCTTTTATGTCTTCATGGCCAAACAAAATACACGTAGCGCATGTGTTGTTTTGAAGGTTTGCTCGAACATTTGAATGTTTTTCTGAGTTCTCATGTTCCTCCTCTCCCACTAGCTGATGCTGTCTAATGGGTTCAACATCAGCCGGTGAATATTTTCTCCACTCTTGTATAATTCAGGGGCCAAAGACCCTAAGGGAGGATGTGAAATCGTTATAGAAACCTAATTCAGTTTTAGTTTAGTTAACGGCACAGTAATAAAACATGAAAGCAAAGTGATTAGGAAAAACAGAGCTGAGGCTATTAATTTGTGTGAAGTGAGATAGAAAAAACACAAGTTAAAAAAAATTAATTAAATGAATAAAAAAAAAATGTAATTAAAAAAATTAATTAAAGTAAAAAAAAAAAGATTCAAATATAAAGTAAAACTAGAATGGGATTTATTATAGTTTACAGCTAATGACCTGCTCATTGTTAGTTGGTTTTAAATAAACATTTCCTCTGGGTTTTGTTGCCTGGCGCGGCGTTTAATGTGTCAAATTGATGATTTTGGAATGCTAACAGATAATAAGAGACTAATAACGTGTCTGGAGAGTTAAAGCTACCCTGTAAACACCAGTGTGAGCTTTGTGTATCTATATTCGGAACAAGCCTGTAGTGAATCAACAGTCACCAAATTTCAACAAATGTCAAGATGAAACCCACACACTTGTGGTCAACAGTTTGGAACAGAAGCTGATTAATTTTCATGGCGCTTGTTACACAGCAAGATAAACATAATTCATCATGAGTCTGCTGTGCTGGACGGTGTGTGTGTGTGTCGGTAGCCCCTTGTATGATTCATGGCCTGCTGCTGGGTGCAGATAAACCATTAAGGTCTGGGTGCAGCAGAAACAGAGGCATGTGAACAGACATCTGTATGCCTCTGGCTCCGAACAATTACACTGTCCATGCACACTGTGGGGAGCGTGATGGATTAGGCTGCACAGCATGACTGTGTGCATGTGTTTCTGAGATTTGTGCTTTTACTGCATGTATGAGTGTGTGATATTCTCTACATGTAGAAAATCAGTTTACAAATTGTATCGAAATGTTTGTTTTTTGACTGATTCCGTTAATCATACACCCGACAAATCGAGGTACTCCATCACACTGATGATCATGTAATATCCAATATTGCCATGAACAGGTCCCGCTCATTGATTTGTAACCTTACCTCATTCACCCAGAAATATTAAAGGGATAGTCACCGTGGTATAAACAGTATGGCAAAATCTCAAGGCGGTTGGCAAGTTTATATTATCTTAATGTATATATTGTCGTATCGCTCACCCGTATACCTAAATGTAATTATAATACATACATTAGGGGTGGTAGTAGCACACTTGCCAACCCTATCGATTTTCCTGGGAGACTCCCGTTTTTCATAGCTTTCTCCCGGTTTCCTCCCGGGGTCACAATTCTCCCGTATTTCTCTTGCATTTTGACAAATTATCACACCTTTGTTTCCTTTTTCTTTATCACAACCTGTTTCTGGCCCTGTAGGCCTACAGCGTGTATAAGCCCTACTGTTTCCACCCGGACAACAGTACAGCTACAGCAAATGTTGTTTTCCTGGCGGAAGAGAGCTGCTCGGTTCAGTGCACACCGCAGCACGCAGCGCCCAAAGTTGGGCTTTGTTTTTTTACATTTTGATACATATTCTCTATCTCCCAGCCTTGGGCCACCAAAGGCTGAAATGAATACCAGGACGCATTAGCCATTAGAGACAAAGAATAAATGACTTCTCTCTTCTGTCTACATGAAAGTGGATACTTATTGCTTTATTAGTGTTAATTTGTTTGCAAACCATATTTCCCTTATGGTACAAGCTGAACTGAAGTAAGCCGCAATTATTGTGTTTTTACTCTCTTGAAAATCATCCCAGTAAATGGAAGTCATTAGACAGGCACTGCTGGGATTTCGCTGCAGGGGGAACAGATCCTAATGCAGCCTTAAATGTCGGTAAACTGCCCCACACACTCACATTGTCAGTGGCCATGACATAGTGATTGAGATATAACACTTTTATCCTGACACTGATATAAAGGCTCTAAGAGATGTTTTAAATGTATTAAGATGACACATTAACTGCTCAAGGAAAGCTTCAAAAGGCTAACACTTAAATAGTAATGAGCTCAAAAGAGAAAACGCGGGTAATATCAAAAAGATATCATTTTTTAATAAACCCTAAATCAAATGATACATGGTTATGTGAAAGGCTTGCCAGAATAAACACCCCGCTTTGCAGCTTTCAGTTTTGGGTTATTAGAAAACCAAAAAAGAACAAAACTGGTTTGTATAATACTACTGTTAATGTTTTTTTTTCAGGAGGCGACAGTATTGACTTATTCCCAATTTGTGTTTAAACATGCAGAGAAACTCCCTCTCCTCTCTCTCCTTCAAGGAAGCAGCTCCAGTCAACGTAGAGTATGCAGCTTTGTGTGGCTAAACATTAAAATGTGTTAGACCTAAGGAATGCCTTTTACAGAATTATCTGTCAGGCTAGGATCATAGACTGTATATAAGAAGTGGACGTAGTCACCTTGACGTCACCCATTGGTTTGTTGACTGCTGATTTGAAGCCTTGAGTTCGGCATTTTGGCCGTCGCCATCTTGGTATTTGGCCGTCGCCATACATCAGACCGGCACATACGGGTACTTCGCAAAAAGTCAAGGCCGCGCCCCCTTTTGGGGGATAGAATACCAAAGATCCCATAGACTTCAATGCAATTTGACATACGTTTGGATTGATGTGAAGTTTGCATGCATTCATCTCTTGTTATACAAATGTTTGTTTTATACACAGGTCTGATAAGTATTTTGCGACCTTGCCTGAACCTGAGCGTTTGCGATACTTTAATAAATTAATGTTGATTGCCGTCATGTCCCTTCAGTCTTCCCTCGTCCAACACAGTGGCCGGATATTACTTTTCCAGACATCTATACATATTTGATTGAATCACGTTAGGCTAAGTGTTGTCTGTAAATAACCAGACTTGTTAATAGCCAACTGTTTGATCTATGGGCTGAGATTTAGTTGGAGACGACAGTCTGATGCTGCTATAACATTAATGTATGACTGTATTACTGCAGCAGCCTCACACTCAAGCTAACATTAGCTAGCCATGCTAGTCACTGTCACCAGCATCATTAAGCCATTTTCCACACCAACAGTGAATATTCTCGATCGTATGTGCCTCAAATCTCAGTGCGAAAGCCTCGGTTAACCCGTTACACAACAGCTTGTCGTCATTTTCCATTTTCTCTCCTCGCTGATGACGCCAAGCTGGTCTGGTCTATAGCTTGGAGCCATAAAGCCCCTCTATTATAGCTTTTTTAGGACATGGAAGGTGAACAAATCAGAGATCAGCGTTTTTAGATTTATTGTTGGTGCAACCAACTACACAGCAACTTTTCAGTATATTACTATTATCGGTTTGTTTAAAGTAGAAGTTTGGAGACATGTTTCAACTTCTTCTCTTTACGCTGTTGCCGTCTATGAGGGACAGGGGATTGTTTTCCCCTAAAATGTGGCGTGATCATGACTCTGGATGACGTATTGCCGGTCTGATGTATGTGTGTGTGGAGTCTTCCTGCCCACTGTGGTCAAATAGTGCTTATTACAGCTTTATGTGGGGAGAAATAAGAAGCCAAACTATGGCTAAATATGTTACTTCCAGTAGAGGCTCAGGTTCGTTGATGTGGGGATGGCATTGATTTTTCTTATTAAAGGCTATGCTTGACATGAGTGGCTCCTTGGATGAAAAGAGAGAGAAAAAGAAAGCAAGGAATAAAAGCATTTAATGACGTATTTGGGTAGAATAGAATGGGGACATCTGAGGCAACATGTTGAGTGACTGGTAATGGGTTCTCATCACAGTCTGAAATCCAGTTTTAGAGAAATGATTCATCGCTAACATGCAGAGATTCATGGCTTATCAGTCATCAAACAGCACTTCCACGTCTGAGCAGGCCACTTCATTAAACACTTTTTCATCATTACAAAAACTGTGTGTTGTCATAGAAATGCTCAATGAGTGATAAAATTATGTATTACCCTGAATCCTTGAAATTAGGTTTTTGTGTGTCAGAAAGAGAAAAAGACACCATTTAATGATTGATAACGAGCTCAACCAGCGTAACCAAGCATGGCTGCTATCTTCATTCATGGGCAAATGGGCTGGCTGAAGTAGAACAAAAATAGGAGGGTGTGGTGAGTATTATCCTCTCGGCCAAAAATACTCAAGCGACAGGCAAAGTGTATTTCTGGATGGAGAAAGTGGCAACATGTTGCACTACTTGCACTAGTCTTTGCATTAGTAAGAAAAGTGAGCTCTGCATGAGCTCCTTCTCTCTATTACATCCTGCCTTTCTCTGTTCTGGTCTGCCTTGTCCTCAGTTTAACCTTCCCTGTCTCCACCACTCTAATTCAACCTAAATCTTAACTGAAAGAGCAGACGCACAAACATACGTCAGACTGATAAACAAACAGAGGATTGTCTGTTTGCATAGGAACTTTAAGCATCCACGTGTGTGACAGTTGTGTGTGTGTAGATCAGTATACCAGTATACATGCCACTGTGAATGTGTAAACACACAAATAAGCTTAAGTCAGAGAGACAAACGGCATGGCTGAGCGTGTTTAATTCGCTCTGTCAAACAGACACACTGTTGTGACAGATGTGAGTTCTATCCACTGCAGAGGTTTTGGCAGTGACCGAAAGAATGAGATCGTGGATACGAGTGGCCAAAATGAGCTTCCTTTGTAGGGTGGCTGTGCCCAGCCTTAGAGACGGGGTGAGGAGCTCAGACATCCGGAGAGAGCTTGAAGTAGAGCCGCTGCTCCTTCGCATCGAAAGGAGGCCAGCTGAGGTGGTTCGGCCATCTGATCGGGATTCCTCCCTTTGGAGGTTTTCCGGGCACGCCCAACAAAAATAACAGAAGGAATGAATTTCACCAGGTACCAGGCTAAAAACTTTGGTGTCATTATATGTAGATTCTAATCTAACTTTCGATGCCCAAATCCGGAACGTGACGAAAACTGCCTTTTATCACACACAACAGGAATCCGATCGTAAAGAATGTTTAATATTTACGATTTGAAATCGGCGCGGCCAGGATGGACTTCCGAGCCGATCGTGGGACGTAAAAAACGCTCTTAATCTCACACCACAGGAATATCTGGAAAGATAATCTTTAGAACCGTCAAAAATCTGGGCTTTACTAACGATTGTCGGGACGGTGGAATCGGGCCCAAAATCGGCTTGATTCTCATGTAGCAGCATAACTAGTTTTAGATCTGCCTGATTCCTGGACCTTGCCTGTTTGGACTGGTTTCCTGGTAGTGACCTCTGCCTGCCTTACTCAGTAAAAGCTTAACTTTACGGTTAAACTGCCTGCTTGTTGTGCTTTTGGGTTCCATTCTGCCAGTTTTGTTAGAAGCTTTACACCATTTGCCCACTGAGGTAAGCATTTCATGCAAACAACCATCAACATATCGAACGCTCCTGATTGGCGTGACTGAAATGAATGCATGGAGATCAATACCCATGGACACACAAAGACACACTCCAATGGGGTGGAAACTCAGCAGATGTACAATTGATCCACAGTCACTGCTAAAGGTGTAACACATCCTCTCCTACCACGTGCACACATGCTAATGAAGGAGATGGTAGAAAACGCCTGGTAATTGATTCAAATCATTCGCAGACGTGACCCGACACACACTGACACATTTCTCTCCTTCTGTTTTTGTAGCCGCTTCATGGCCTTCTTCACAGTAAAGGAAGAATCATATATTTTATTTGTGTTCTGTAACATATTCTCCTATTAACTGCCGCCTTTAGTCTGTGTGTTGTTGTGTGGTGTTTTCGAATTTGCAGTTTTCATAGCACACATTATTTTCCCGCAACCTTGAGTGCAGCAGCAGTGTGATGAATTACCTTTTTCATGCTAGTTTCGTGCCCCTGAAAGTTGATAGCCATGTTGTAGTGAAATGAATAATGAACCAAGGACTAAATCAATCAAATAAATCCGTGGAAAATTGTATGTGAAAATGTGTACAATTTTCATTTAACATCCAAAACAGGATGTTACTTGCTGGTCTGAAAATAACTTAATTTGTATGAGGTGTTGGTGTTTGCTAATAATTTTTTGGCACTAGAAAACACTAAAACTCAAAAAACACCTGTAAAGGAATTTTTTAGGACACAGTTGTTCATCTCGCAATGAAAACCCAAACAACCCAAACTTGGCCTCGTTAAGAGATGCTTGAATTTAGCAAAAACACTTCAAACAGCCTCCAAATGGGAAAATCTAGATAACAATAGCATAAATCACATACACCACGTGTATTCAACAGCTACTGCATTGTGTTCTGCTCATGGGTTTGACAATCGCTGCCCACTTCGCCTCGATTCACTCCTATAATGGTTTTCCATCACTGCAAATATGACAAAAAGAAATAATTTAGGACAAACCCAGATCCTAATGGAAACAGGGACCTCAAGAAGAGTTTATCAGCTTGTTGCTTAGGAACACTATGTTAATGTACTGATGATCTTCTACAAAGGGTCTCTCTGTGCCCTTGGCCCCGGTCTTAAATCCATCCATCCATCCATCCATCCATTTTCTTCTGCTTATCTGGGGCCGGGTTGCGGAGGCAGCAGGCTTAGCGGGGTATTGTAGACATCCCTCTCCCCAGCAACACTCTGATTGCCTGTTCAGCTTCACGAATCAGTGCACGAGAAGAGAAACGGAAGTGAGGAAAGCAAGCAAACGAGTAAAGTCAAGAGGGCACGCACAGAAGTCTCTTCTCATTGTTCAATTTCTCATCTGATCATTCCAACATACAGTTATCTTCACAGCGCCATGGCCATCTGGAATGAAGCTAAGCGGTGAGTGAGAGTGCAACATTTCGGCCAAGACAAAGGCAACACGAAGCGACGCAACTGGTGGCTTTTGTCGCCGCTAGTTCTTTGATGTCGGGTTGGTGTGCCTGGGCCTTAAGGCTGAGCCGAGCCACCCTACGAAGGAAGCTCATTTCGGCCACTTGTGTCTGCGATCTCATTCTTTCGGTCACTACCCAAAGCTCGTGACCATAAGTGAGGGTCAGAACGTAGATGGACTGGTAAATCGAGAGCTTTGCCTTCCGGCTCAGCTCCCCTTTTTCCCCACAACGCCTGTATAACTGCTGACGCCGCACCGAACCGCCTATCCATCTCCCGCTCCATTTCACCGTCACTCGTGAACAAGACCCCGAGATACTTGAACTCAACAACATTCAATAAGTGCAACCGTTGTACACAGCAGTGCAAAGGTTTGGAAGCTCTCAAACTGTAACGACTTTTACTGCGGGTGACATCATCAGTTGACTTCTTTGGTTTGTTTTGTTTGCTCATCCATGGCACTTTGCAACAGTAAGCCATTCTTGTTGAAATCTGGGTTTTTGAAAAGATAAAAAGACGTACAGAAGGTTTCAAGTAGGGGGGGTGTGACAACATCGTCAAATTGATTTGGAGAACAAATCTGCGATACCCTTTGGTGCTTTGAAATGCCAGCCTTGATGAAGAAGGACATGTTTAACCGCACCTGTCACAGAGTATAAAGAGCAGAATCGGGATAAGTGAGTGAGTCACTTTGTAATTGACAGATGGACAAAAGAGCCGAGAGCACCCATCAGTCATCGAGTAAGAGAAAGAGACAAGATCTGTCTTTTGTTCCCTTGTCTTAAGTTAGTCATCGTGTCTCCGTTCTGGCCCTAACTTTCTCAGTGCGGAACAGTGACTATCGCTACATTCCTTGAATAAATAGCTTTTTTATTTTTCCGTTTTGTCCGCTCTTCAGTCTCCATAGTCAAGGTCTGTCAAGTTGTGAGGATTTTACAACCTTACTGGCCATGAATGAGTGATCTTCTCTGTCTTTGTGTCTTTCGCTCCTTTTCCTGAGTTCAACAGAACTTCTCCTGTTGAATCCAGACCTAGAGGGCTTTAATTCTCCAGCAGTATCCAGTGGTGCTCATTACTCATACACACACACACACACACACACACACACACACACACACACGCACACACACACACCGGAAGGACAGACTAATTAGCTCTCTGCACTGTCTACTCAATTGTCTCCCAACAAGAAATTAGACTCTGTACCACCCTGTTGTGTGCAGACACAAATTTAGAAAAGCAGCATGCCAAATTATCTTCTCTCTGAGTCTCACAATGAGCTTTCAACCTCTTTCTTTCTGGTACAAGTCGAGCAATTAATATTCATTCTCTGATCATTTCATTGTTCCCGGGGGCGGAGGTTAGGCCCTGAATACATTTTTCTTGACTCACTTTGTGCCAGGTGAGTTTGCCAGTGCTCGAAATCAAACAAAGTAATTGCAGCATAAAATCCACAGCCGTGCGGCATTAATCGAGCTCTCCACTTGTTATTTGTTAACAGCAATCAAGGTCACAGTTCACAATGGCTGCATGTTCATTCAGCGCTGCAGAGCTGAAAACTGATGTCAGGGCGCCCGGCCTCCATTGTTTACAGCTTGTGAAGAGGTAAGAGAAGGATGTGCCGAGCACTGTGCACTACGCACAAACAAAGGAATGCAACTCTAAAAGACAGATGTTATTCTGAGGCTCGGGACTGCTGGAGGCACGGACGTCTGCTGTCTGCTCAGTCGGTTTATACATCTCCTTCTGTGTATACCTGAAAGAAATCCATAGGCTGGATGCTCCTACGTTGTGTTAGACACTATGTGTTCACAGTCTCATGAGCAGAACTCACATCCACCATGCGTGAGGGTGTTCATGAATACACATGAAAGGTATCCTCACTTTTCAAGTAACCAGGATCTATTCACAAGCCTGTCATCAAAGAGAAGCTTTGAAATGAAGTCAGTGATCCAGAGGGTTGATTTGTATGCGTTTTTTTCTTGGTTTAAAAAAAAAAAAAAATACTATGCATATCCAGTGACTGATTTATGTTGATGAGGGGGAAGCCATTCTCTTTTATCCCACACACCTCCTGTAGAATGTATTTGATAATTATAGTGTGTCCAACTCTATTCTAAGAACTTAAATGCAGTACCTTAAAAAAAACATATTTTGTTTTGCATAAAGTGTGGCTGTTTTATAGAATTAGTTTGCAAGTCTATCTTAAAGCAGCAGTGGGTTAGATTGGAGCAAATATGATTTAAAAAAGTTACCTTTATAAAACGGTCACTATATCCTGACAGTAGTGCATGAGACAGGTAATCTAAAAAAAATCATGTGCCTCTGTGTCCATCGGTGCTCCTAATGGCATCTACAAGATTTCACAGACCGGAGGAAAACAACCAATCAGAGCCGAGTTGGAGCCTTGCCGTCTCTGAGCAGCTGTCAATCACTTGCGAACTCTGATGAAACAGTCACACTAGGCAGCGCTGATCAAATATGAATCAATATTCTGTTACTGTAATGCCTATTTCTCACATAAAATGTTTTCAGAAACATCTTGTAGTGTACTGTTTAGCTGTAAAATGAGAAAGTTTGCTCCGGCTGGTAGGCAGTGCTTGGTATTTCCTCAACTGATGTCAACATGGCGGCCGGATCAAAAACGTTCTCATTTTGTTTCTGAAAACATTTGAAGCGAGAAATAGGCATTACAGTAGCAGAATATTGATTCATATTTTATAAGCGCTGCCTAGTTTGACCGTTTGATCGGAGTTCACGAGTGATTGACAGCTGCCTCCATTGAATAAACAGCCAATAGGAGTGCTCTCTCTCTCTGAAATGGCAAGTGATTGGCCAAAGTCTCCCGTCACGGGCTAGATTTTTTTAAAGCCTGAAAACAGAGCCATGAGGAGGTGCAGAAGTCTAGTTTCCTCTCAGAATAATTGAATTACAATATGCTGAAAGTTTTTATGGGTATTTGCCCAATGATGCCAAAAATATTCTGCCTACTGCCACTTTAAAGGATGCGTTTGCAAGTCAATCTTAGAACAATACATACATCCTTGTAAGTACAATGAAAGGATTAGCCTTTTGTTTGCTATAATCATTCCTCCTGTCCATACTGGCCTTAAAGGAATCCCTTCCTAAAGCGTATCAATATAAGTGATGGGGGACAACATCCGCAGTCCTTGTTCTGTGTAAAAATGTATTGTGAAGTTCTTCTTAATAGGAGGCTTTTGCAGTCTGAGTTAGACAAATCAAGTGGTTATCTTCCAGAATTACACTCTTTTTAGTATGCATTTCCCTCTTTGTGCTTCCCTGGACAGTATTTTCTTGCTGAGCAGCGGCTGAAAGGAAATTGGTACTGAAAAGAAAGACTGAGTCAGACTGTTAACTTCAGCGGAACTTTAGAAGTCAGTTATGCAGAAAACGATTTTGTCTCCCTATCACTTACATTGAAATTGCTTTAGGAAGCGTCCAGTATGAACTGGAGAAACAATTACAGTGACCAATACCATTTCAATGTATATATGGGTATGTCACTATTGTTTTAAAATAGACTATGAAAGAAGTAGAGCTAGTCAAAGTTAACTCGATAATAACGCGTTAACAAATTTGTTTTAACGCCACTATTTCTTTTACGCATTAATGCAACTTGCGATTTTTAGGTTGTTGCGGGCTCAGTTTTGAAGCTAGAGTGAAGATACTGGTATCATATGAAACTAGAAAACCTAAGGAATCCATTGGTACCAGCCAACTAGCTCGTTGGGAAGGAGGCTAAATAACGCTCCAAACTTATGCTAAATTTTGGTATGAAAACTGGGGGGGTCCATTGACCTCTGACCTCAAGATGATATGTGAATAAAAATGGGTTCTATGGGTAAGTCATAGTCAAGTCAGCACACTGACACACTGACAGCTGTTGTTGTCTGTTGGGCTTGAGTTCGCCATGTTATGATTTGAGCATATTTTTATACTAAATGCAGTACCTGTGAGAATTCTGTACAATATTTGTCATTGTTTTGTGTTGTTGATTGATTTCCAATAATAAATATATACATACATTTGTATAAAGCAAGCATATTTGCCCACTCCCATTTTGATAAGAGTATTAAATACTTGACAAATCTCCCTTTAAGGTACATTTTGAACATATAAAATGTGCGATTCATTTGCGATTAAATATTTTAATCGATTGACAGCCCTTGAAAGAATGTAAATTCGCAAAGATGCTCTGCTATTTTGTTTGCTTACAATCGCTACAAGCACTAGAAATGATTATGAGAAAAGGTTTTAAACTGTCTGGATTGTTGGAGAGCATCAACCTGGCTGCCGTCAGCACATCAAAAGACTGCAGGTTAGTTGTTTGAAACTCAGCCTGAGGTTGTTTGTCATGTCGGGCAGCGGGAGCCACAAGAAACCCATTAGAGAGAAACATTAGTGGGAATCTATGACATAAGTCTTGTGAAGCAGATTGTGTTGACGCTCACCATAACATCATATTTCATATGACTGGGTTCAGACGCAGATGTTTAGAAGTTACATCAGAGAGCGGGGTCGTGGAAAATTTGTGAAGAGGTACCAGAATTATACATGGTTGCAGGTCAGGTCAGCGGGTGCAGATGTTCAAAAGCCTCTTGAACATCCAAAGTTTTCGAAATGCTTCGACTGCTGATGTGAACCAAGCAGGTGAAGCTGCTCCTCTAGCTGGATGGTGGATGGAGGCAGGGGTTTGGGGAGGTGGAGGAGTCATTTTGCACTCATCGCGCTCAAAACGCCTCCCAGTGTTTCCATGGTAACAGGAAGCACTCTGCACTGGCAGCATATTCCTTGTGGAACACAGCGGTTTGCTGTTCAACCGCGATTGATTTTTCCGATTGAGCGTGCAGATCTCTGGTTGTGTTTGTTTGCTCACAAGAAGTTTGCGGATGTAAGTGAACAGACGAGGGACAGAGAGACAGCGAGAGGACGGGGAGATAAAGGGTGAGGGAGAAATCTTTTATGGCTTTAAGGTTATCAGTACTCAGACAGTAAGGGGAAAAAACATCTCCCATCAACCGCTGTCTCTATTTAATCTCGCAAAAAAAAGGCCATAATTGTAAAGTGGCGATGGAGAGGTCAAGACTACTTTTCCATTTAACAGTAAATATCCACTGTGTGTCATTAGCTAAATGGCTGTTCAATCTCGATGTGCCCACAGAGAGAAAAAAGACCAAAAGAAAGGCAGAGAAAAGAGAGACAGACAAAGAGCTTGATGAATGTTAATGACCCTGATGGATTGAGGTTCTCAGATGAATGAGACACATCCTTTACCTTCCTCCCAATTCCCTTAACCTCTAATTCAGTCGGAATCCACAAAACTTTCCTCGGTCACAAACACGCTCTGCCCACATACACACACTGCTTGTTAAGTCGGTATCATTTCATTACCGTGGAGAGAAGGCAGGGGGACGGGTATGTCGTCCTAAATCTGTTCCCACAGAACAGCCGAGGATGAGAGAGCTAAAGCTCAAGTAATGTCCTTCACATCTATCATCGTAGACAGACTACTTTGGAATACATAATGCGAGCTTGTATACCAACTCATACATCATAAACACTCTTGTAGCCTTGCCAGACAGCTGCAGACATAGATCTCGTCGTTAAAATGATGCTGGTGCATAACTAACCCTTCAAAAGGTGATTTCACTTAAGTTTGCCAGGTGCTCTCCCTTCATTTTCCACTTCATTGTGTTGCTATGGAAGAGCCAGTGGCAGGGGTGGAAGTAATTTTTTGGTGCACTTTTAATTATTATTTATCACAAAACTTGGACCAAGCTGTGAAACTAGGCGATCTAGTTCTAAAATGAAACGAGATTCAGCAGTAGCATCACCTATTTCTCGTTTAAAAATATTTCAGAAGGAGATTTTGGTGGATTGTTTAGACGGAATAACAGACAGTTTACGAGCAGGCCGCCATGTTGTTTCCTGTTTGAAACGGCGAGCAGAAAACCAATCAGGTGCATTCCACGTTAGAGTACATCACCGCTTGAACGGCCAGTTGAGTTGAGCAGCCCGTCCCCTAGTGTCCTCGCCAGACCTGGTGGACATGTACTGCTGGATTTAACATTATAGACATGACCACTGACTATTTGTGTAACAATTTAGCCACAAAATCACAGACTGACCGTAGAGTGTCCAGACATATACTCGGTTTTGACCGAGTCTTGTTCATAAGTATTTTCTTACCTTTAAGTATTGTACTACGCTACATTTCAAGTCTCATGCAATACAGAGTAAGAACAAAAATCACATGAAAAATAATAATTAAGCATGTGACAATGAACCAAAAGAAAGGAGCCTAATCAGCTGCAGCAGAAAATAATTAGCTGTCGGTTTGTCTTTAGGAGGGTAGTGCTCCAGATAGCTCCGGGTCCAGAGAGTTGACTTTGCAATCAGTTGAAGGTGACGTCATAATTATTATAGTTAAGATTAGCTTCACCTCAGCATAAGTTAAAAAAAGGCTGCATCAACCATAATCAAGATTTAATGCGCCGCTCGGCGAGCAGGCTAAGTGACCAACAGCTGCACGCTGGGTCTGGCTAACATGTTAAATGCTAACATGCTCATGGTGGATCCTCCAGCAGTGACTTCTACATTCACTTAGGAACTGTTACCTTTGGTGAAGTGTGTGAGGATGTAGTCACTGTGACGTCACCCATTGGTTTGTGGACTGTCGTTTTGCAGCCTGGAGTTCGGCATTTTGGCCGTCGCCATCTTGACTTTTGGCTGTCGCCATCTTGGTTATTTGCAACCAGAAGTGACATGAAAGGGTGGAGCTAAGTACAACCAAATGCTGAATAAGACATTTTTAAGCGACCAAAAAGGTTTTAATAGCTTTCATGAACTTCAAATTCGGATTGATTGTTGTAACTCACTGTACAGATGAGAATGTGTATTGCCTAGCAATGTAGCGTTGTGTGCTTGTGTGTGCATGCTATGCAATGTGCACAAACTGTGCAGGCTCTCTTTTTGCTTTAGTGTGCATGTTTGTGGGCTGTGGAGCTTATATTGTCTATACATCTCTGTGTTGCCTTGGTGATGCTTTATTTTGCTGTTAAAGTGGCAGGTAATTTATGTAAATTGGATAATGCTTGTTGCACCCGCCCTGGTGACAATATCTGTTTTTTATTAATTGTGGCTCATTTTTTGTTTCTAGTGAGGCAACACTGAGGCAGGTGGTTGTATATTTATGACTGATAATCAGTTGTATGCACAGGCTGCAAATGTCCGTCTACAGATAACGAATGTGTTGTTGATTTGGACATTAAGGCTCTGTGTTTCTGTTCAAACTCGGGAATGGCGTGACGTTGTCCCATTACTCTGCATACTTTGACACGTTACTGCACTTTATTTTGTAATTTTTTTTTTAATTTAATAGTTCAATCATATAACATCATCATCATCATATACCCTCCCTTTAAAACTGCAACGCAGTAACGTTTACTCTGCATTGGCAGATCTGCCTTAAAGGGATAGTTCAGGTGTTTTGATGCTGGGTTGTATGAAGTACTTATCCATAGTCAGTGTATTACTGACGGCAGTGGAACTGAGCTGAAAGTGAAACTTATCTATACTGTTTTTGTCAATGGAGTCTGGTGGCTTTGCACATGTGAAAATTTTGCCTTCAGGGCTTTCTGCCAGAATTCTCCTTAGGTTTAGGCAACTAACTTACTTGGTTAGGTTTAGGAAAAGAGTTGGTGGTTTGGGTTAAAATAAACCCTCTCTGGCAGAAAGCCCTGAAGGCAAACTTCTCCCATGTGCGGTGGCTTTCAAGAGACCATAGATAAGTTTCACTTTCAGTTCAGTTCTCTGTCAGAAACGACAGTCTGACGGCAAGGTAAATTGGTGAAAATATTCTTACTATAGCGTTCGCATCTAGCGGTGAGTTCCAAGTGTGTAGGAGAACTACGCTGGCCAACGTTAAAACGCAAATGGTCCTTTCTAGAGCTATCTAGCTAGTTGCTGTAAGAGTAGCATATGTCATTTGGAGAATAGCAGAGCCAATGCGTAGAGTGTGTGTGAACGTGGGAATTGAGTGGTGAAGCAAGAGAGAGAGAGAGAGAGAGAGAGAGAGAGATCGGCGGCGAACGTGTGTGATGGTGTGAGCAAACAAATGAGCTAGCGGAGCTGAAGAGAGAGTTAGTTTAGCTCTGAGAATCCTCAAGTCCATCAGAGGTTTCCCATTTCTTGTTTCCCGGCAGGTGAGTGGAGTGACGGGGGTTAGCTCCAGTGGTTTGTCCATTCTGGGCTACTGAAGGGACCAGTGGAAAGACTAACCACAACAAGTTTTATGTTGTTTCTGTCAGGTTTAAATGAAGTGTGTTTTACGATGTTCCACCGCTCGAACAGCTGATCTGCCAACTATAACTACGAGGGGCGCAGCGCTGCGCACACACACCTGCGCCGACAGAAAAGAGCCAAACTGAACGTGCCACACATGTTTTATCGGTAGTAACGTTACTACCAGGCGGCGCTTGCTACGGTAAAAACAAGGGATCTGTTACAGAAGGTGGCTAAAATATACTCCTGCCTGCTGCTCCAAACTGGGGGCGTGCCATCCGCCATCTACTGTAGGTAATACACTGACTATGGATAAGTACCTCATACAACCCCAATTCAAAACACCCGAACTATCCCTTTAAGTAATTTGGGATAGAAAACATCCGACACAGATGCAGAAAACATCCTGCATCGATGTGTGAATTCTTTAGCAAAACAGAGAGTGGAAGCACTCAGACTGAAATATGTGCAGTCTGGCAAATGAGCATTCGCTACATGCTGCTGCATCTGCCCGGGAAACAGTGAGGAGAATTATAGGTGCAACAAAGTAATGATAATATATTATAGCAGTAATAGAGAAATAAATCAAAATAGAGAAGTCTTTTCTTCTTTTAACACTCTAATTTATCTAATTAAGTGGCGTAGTTTCAATTTAAAAGCCATTTAAGCACCTGTCTGACAAGTTCAGCACAGCAAATCCTCCACTCGTCCACCCTTCACTGATTTCTATCAGACCTGCAAAGTGGGTAATCACAAGGTGGAAAAAACGAAGGAGGACCACTCCCACCTTTATCTCCGTCCTCCTGAGCTTACTCATTGCTCATCAATCTCCCTCCCCCTCAAGCCTCCACTCTGTCAAGCTTTTTTCATCTCTCACCTGTTTTGTCCTCATTCTCCAACTGCTTCTTCTAACTAGTGACTTTTATTGCCTGAGAGAGGGCTCATCTGGAATAATGTAGCATCAGCTGGGGAGCATTTAACTAACATAAATGTCAGACTTCCATGTGTAATTAAAGGCACCACCTGTGGAATCCACCTCAGTGGGCTGATGCACTGTAGGTGACTTTCGATATGTCTTAAAGCTTGGGTTGGTAATGTTGAGAAACTAGCAAAATATGCTACATTTTTAAAATGATCGAACTGAAAAACCCAGCCCGGTGTTGCCAACTCTTTTCCAATGAAAGATGCTAGCAGCACCAGCTCCAAAAGTCCCTAAATCTAGAGAGAAAGTCGCAAGGACGACAACACCGATAGTCCGTCCCTTCAAGCCTCCCTCCAAAGCCACTCCCCCAAAATTATCATTATGAACGTAAACAACTAAGACTATTGTTATTACTCACAGCTGTCAAGCTAGCAGCTTGCGGAAGACTCCATTGACGTCAAAGAGTATAGAAGCATGCACTGCCCTGCACGTTCATATGACATATCCGGTTCTGCAAGCTTCCTGCTAGCTGTATGCGGCTGTAATAATGGATATATTGGCTGTGATTCATCACTTTTATTATCTTATAATACACCCATAGGCTGTATGCTGTAAGCCTGTACCGTGGTGGATGTGTTAACGTCTCTGTTCCCAAACAACCGGCTATCGGCCAGTAGCTAGTAGTGCTAGTAGCAAGACATAAACAGAATTTAATGTAGTTGTAGGTTATTTACTAACACGCAGGGCAAAAGCGCAGAACACAACCTCTTATACATCCATGGTCTGTGCTCTATTGGACATCAATGTTGGAGGTCCTCAACATGAAAAAGATTGAGATTGTTCTCAAACTCTGTGTGCTGGATTTTTCTAACTTCCATTTATGTCCATCGCTCACTTTAAGTTTAATAAATAAATAAATAAGTTATAGGCATATTTATAATATTTGTATTGTTCAAAACAGGCCATTTCGGTAGAGACATTAAAATTATGACAAAATAATTTTGTTTTACTGTTGTACAGCACTTGGTAGGCAGACGTTTTACTGGCGTTCGGTAGTCGCTTTCAGTACAAAATGGCGGAAGCGTAGCTTTGCTGCTGGGCGCTGATGTTGCAACGAATAATTGACTTTCACTTCTTATCAATATATGTTCTTTGGTGATGCTCAATGAGTGCACGGGCAGAGTGCACACAGGTAGACAGGCAGGTATGGTTTATTACAGTTCATTTGACAGCCACAGATACCATTTTTTTTATTTGAGCATTGTATTTATTGATTATTACACGGTGTTGTTGAATACTCGATTCTGATTGGTTAATCACGGCGTTCTGCGGTCTGTTATTCCTTTATAACAGACCGTTGCTATGGGCGCAGTTCTGATGTCGGACTCTGGCGGACCGCTTTTGTGTCAAATTATTGATTTCTTCAGTAAGTAGCTGTGTAATAAGCGAAGCAAAGAATGTATTGCAGAACACTACCAACTCTACAACTGTATTCATATTCCTTCCATTGTTAATATCAATATATGAAAATGGGAAATATCCAGCTTGTGCGAGACTTTTAAACTAATAGACCTTCCTAATACTGAGTCATTTGTCCCAGCAAGACTGCTTTGTCAATTTTTTTCTCCAAGTAAGAAAAAAGGAGTTAATTCACTGTGTGATATGAATGTGAGATCAGAAGAAAGAAAAGAGCAAGTGGCCAGTGAAATGTTTCATTTGTGCACCACTCATCATATATTATTATCTCTTACTCCTTGTGACAGGTTATTAAAGAGAATAAAAGCTCCTCCTGTGATGAGATGTTGATAGTACGACGTTCTTTTGAAAGAAAGTTTTAAATATCAATTAATGAGATGTTGACATGTTAGCTGAACGAACAGATTCGGCATGATAGTGGCCTAGATTTAAGAAGGGGAAGCAATGGGAGACATATTTGAACATGTAGTCTAAGTTTTACAGTTGTTATGATAAGTTTAAAGACCAAATTATTAGGGCTGTCAAAGTTAATGCGATAAAAACAAGTTAACGCAAATTTGTTTTAACGCCACTAAATTCTTTAACGCGTTAACGCACCTTGTGATTTTTAGGTTATAGCGGGCTCATTTAGCTAGAAGATACCGGTATCATATGAAACTAGATAACCTGAGGAATCTATTGGTACCAACCATGTCATACTAGCTTGTTGCAAGGAGGCTAAACAACGCTTCAAACTTACGCTAAATTTTGGCGAGGAAAAACTGGCATGGCCATTTTCAAAGGGTCCCTTGACCTCTGACCTCAAGATATGTGAATGAAAATGTGTTCTATGGGTACCCACGAGTCTCCCCTTTACAGACATGCCCACTTTATGATAATCACATGCAGTTTTGGGCAAGTCATAGTCAAGTCAGCACACTGACACACTGACAGCTGTTGTTGCCTGTTCGGCTTGAGTTTGTTATGATTCGAGCATATTTTTTATACTAAATGCAGTACCTGTGAGGGTTTCTGGACAATATTTGTCATTGTTTTGTGTTGTTAATTGATTTCCGATAATAAATGTATACATACATTTGCATAAAGCAAGCATATTTGCACCCTCCCATGTTGATGAGAATTATGACAAATCTCCCTTTGAACAGATAAAAAAATGTCTGATTAATTTACGATTAATCGCGATGAACTATGGACAATCATGCGATTAATTGCGATTAAACATTTTAATCGATTGGCAGCCCTACAAATAACACCAATATACTCATCTTTCATATAAAATCAGTAATACTGCAGTTGAGTCTATAAAGCAACGCATTGGGCTAACTTTCTTTCAGCACATCAACTGCTTGTTTTAAAAGCAAAACTATTGAAGGCCTCTCATCTAATTTACATGAAAGTATAAACACAGCAATGAACAAGGGAACACACACTGAAGCCACAGTGCATATAAAGACAGCAGCATCTGACTGGATTCATAATGTTTTTTGTTTATCACTCACATGGGAGTGATGTGCAGCATCTTGTCACATGAATGGGATTTTCCAGTTCAGTACTGGTATTGTGGATGAAAGAGACCGAGAGAGAGCAAGTGTGTGTTGTGTCTTTACACAATATCCCTCTGTTGTTATGGATATTGCCTGTTGTTGTGTAAAACCCTTCCCCTGTTTTGTCAGTTTTACTGGCCTGTGATTGACACAACATTTCGAATATTTCGGATGTTTGTCTGGATGTCTCTGTGTGTGTTTGTTTGTGATGGGGTAAGCTGTGAAGTGAATTGCCCTTCTTGGGATCAATAAAGTTGTCTGAATCTGAATCTGAATCTAAATCCCTCGCTTGGCTCGCTTTTTGCGCGCTGGAGCAACTGGCCTGCGAGGTTGGATGCATTTTACGCACGAACGGCAGCTGAGCTGGCAGCATTGTCAACACCGCATTCACATGGTCTCACTCAGCCTCATAAACAAACACACACACACACACACACTTTTATGTACAATATGGTTAATGCAGCAACAGGTTGCCTTTTCACACTTAGTCATATAAGAGAAGGATCTGTTTATAAAAAGTGTAAACGGCCTTCTGAGGAAAAAACGCATCCACACAAACACACACATCGGTGTTTTGTTTATGCTTTCTTACCTGACGATGATGTACATGACCAGCACGTTTCCAACCAGCCCCACCACGCACACTATGGAGTACAGAGCGGTGATGACGATCGCTATGATAACCGGGTTGGTGTCGTCCTCCGGGCTGCCGTGGATCGGTCCAAGATCCGCGTCGCATCGCGCCACCGGGAAGCTCACGTTGCCGTCGGTGAAGTTCCCGCAGAAGATGCTGTTGTTGTTGTTGTTGTTGTTGTTGTTAATGTTGTAAAGCTCGGGGAGCTGGCTCCGGTAATTCGCGTCCGAGAAGTTGCCTGCGCTCTCCATGGTCCTCGATCGGTGTGTGCGCGTCTTTTGCGCCTCTCCTCGGGTGTCCGTCGGCGGACTCGGTGCCTGTGATGCCCCGCTGGGTTCCTGGGTGTCTGTTGTTTTGCGCTGCGTTTCGTAACGTTAAAATCTCACCGTGCTGAAGAATGTGGCCGCGTGAGATGAGGGTTGAACACCAAGCGAGCCTGCACGGAACAGAAGCGACGACGAGTAAAAATGAGTTCGCTCCCTTTTCTTCTTTCCTCCCCTCGGTTCCTTCCTCCCTCCCTTCTTTCCTCTGTCCTATTCCGTTCCTTCCTTTCGCTTACATTTGTTTATTCCTTCATTTTTTCCCTCTCTCCCATTCTCCCTTTCTTGTTTCTTTTCTTCTTTCCTTTCTTCCTCATTTCCCCCCTTTAATTCATCTTGTTCACCTTTCCTTCCTTTTCTCTTCCCTTGCTTGCTCCCTACCTTCCATCCTTCTTACCTTTCCTGCCTCTTTCCTTCCTCACTCCCTTCTTTCCTCTCCTTCCACCAAACCTTTCTCTCATAAATGTTCACCCCTTCCTCCTCTCCTCTCCTATTTTCTTCCTTCATCCATCCTTCCTTCCTCTTTTCTTCCTTTCTTCTTCCTTTCCTATACTTCCACCCTCCATTCACTTATCTTTATTCACTCCTTCCTTCCTTCTTTCCTTCCTCCCATTGTTAATTTCTTCCTCACACCCTTCTTTTCTGTCCTTCCACCCCCTTTCTCTCATCAATGTTCCTCTCTTTCCTTCGTTCCTCCTTTCCTTCCTTTTCTCTTCCCTTGCTTGCTCCCTACCTTCCATCCTTTCTAACTTTCTTGCCTCTTTCCTTCCTCACTCCCATCTTTCCTGTCCTTCACCCCCCTTTATCTCATCAATGTTCATCCCTTTTCACTTCTATACTCTTCCTTCATCCTTCCTTCCTTTCTCCGCCCTTTCCTATACTTCCACCCTCCATTCACTTATCTTTGTTCACTCCATCCTTCCTCCTTTCCTTCCTCCCATCATTAACTCATTTCTTGTTCCTTTCCTTCTTTCCTTCCTTTTCTCTTACCCTTTCTTGCTCCCATCCTTCCTCCCATCTTCCCCTCCATCAATCCTTTGTTCCTTCCTTGTTCCTCTCCTTCCTTCCTCCTTTCCTTCCATTTCTCTTCCCTTGCTTGCTCTCTACCTTCCATCCTTTCTACCTTTCTTGCCTCTTTCCTTCCTCACTCCCTTCTTTCCTGTCCTTCCACCCACCTTTCTTTGAAAATGACAATAAAATAAACATTTGAACATCAGATAAACTGTACCATAATCTTCTCCATTAAGTGACGGATAATGTGCTGGAAGGGTACTGTAGCTATCACTACATTTTCTATTCAGTGAAACAACCAAACAACAGAAAAATTACTGCAAGAGAATATAAATCATGTTGGATAATAAAATACCATGACAGCATCCTGAATAAGGACAGTAATTGACAGTTGGGAGGAATCCAGGGATTATCTGGCAAATTTTCCGTGCATGTACGTGTAGCACTTTGATGAGTCTCCTCACTCCTGATTTCAGTTTTCTGTGCCGTATTGTAATCAGTGAAGCCGAGCGAGGGAATGTAGCAGAGTGTAATCCAATAGGGATTGATTTTAATCAAGATAATGTCCCTGCTTGTCTCATTACAGTTTCAGAGAGGCACAAAATGGGCAAAGATCATTTACTAAACGTGCTGGAGGCCTGTTTGCAGTAAAACAGCTCAACATGAGCATAACTAGTACTCAAAGTCATTATTATAAGTTTGTTTTTACAGTCGCTTTAATCAACAAAATCCACACTATAAAAAACCTTGTTAGCTAATTTTATTAGTGAGTTAGCTGATGATAAGGAGCAGCAAGGATGGAGGGAGCTTTCTTGTTACTGATAAGGAGAGAGAATCTTATCTTTTTAAGTGCACAGAGATGTTTTCAAATACCAAACACCAGGGTATCTGATAGGTTTGTGATTCATCGATGTGAGACCAAGAGGTGCTACAATCCCTATTAACACGAAAAGGGCACAGATGGTTGTTAAATTTCAAGCATATGTTCACATTTTTCATGTCTATCTTAAAACAAGAGGGGATTTTATACCACGAGGACCCACTTCATTTGTTTGACTCTGACTGCTGAGGGCTCAAATTAGGACTATGGATTTTGTCCAGTTTTGCTTATTAGAGTCACTTGAGGAAGGGAACACTTAATAGAAGGGCTGCGGTTACTGTTGAGGAAACATGAGGTCATGGCTGCTGTAATGTTTCCGTGAATTCTGGGGTTTTAGCAACCTGGGGGATATTGATGTCCTACCATGGTAGGACATCAATTTCCCCCGAGTTGACCAGTGCACTGGTCAACTCGGGGGCACAACCACCCCGCCTTGGAGCCCCCATGTTCGAAAGAAACGCAGCAAAAGTGCCCTCTTGGATGCCTCTATGAAACATGGTGAAGTGCCCTCTAAGGTGCCCTTCCAGTGTTAAAAACAAATAAAGCGCCCTCCAGAAAATTAGATAAAGTACCCTCTAGGGTTCCCTTCCAGTGGAGAAAATTAGATAAATTGCCCTCTTTAATGTGCCATTCCAGTAGAGAAAACAGATAAAGTGCCCTCTACGATGCCCTTCCAGTAGAGAAAACAAGATAAAACGCCCTCGAGGGTGCCCTTTCAGTGGAGAAAACAAGATAAATTGCCATCTATTTATGCCCCTCCAGTGGTGAAAATGAGATGAAACGCCCTCTAGGGTGCCTTTCCAGTGTAGAAAACAAGATAAAGTGCCCTCTAGGGTGCCCTTCCAGAAGAGAAAACGAGATAAAGCGCCCTCTAGGGAGTGCTTCCAGTAGATAAAATTAGATAAGTGCCCAGGCTGAGATCTTGATAGCATGATGAAATGCCTGCTCGGATGCCTCTATCGTAGACAAAATGTGATAGAGTGCCTCTAGGTGCCCCTCCAGTGGAGAAAACATGATGCAGTGCCATATAGGCTGCCCTACATGCTAGAAAACTATCTGCGTACTGGGTCCCCACCGCATGCAGTTGGGGTCCCTTTTTTTTTTTCACCCCTGCCCCTCAGACAGCCTGAGTCCACCACTGCATCCTACAGTTAAAACTTACAATTTTTAGGTGAAATTCAGTACTTTTAGACCCAGTATTTCTCCACCAGAATTAAGTCCTGGCAGTGTGGAGAGGGCCTTGAAACAGCATTTAGACCTCCATCATGTTTGGAAATAAATGGGAACACTACAAGTCACTAATATCAGAGGAAGTTTCCTGGGAAGGAATTATGTAATCGAGAAACAATTAAAGGACCAGTGTGTAACAACTGGGGGGATCTATTGCCAGAAATGGAATATAATATAAATACAGGCTTTTTTTTTTAGTGTATAATCACCTGAAAATAAGAATCGTTGTGTTTTTGATACCTTAGAATGAGTCGTTTATATCACATAGGGAGCGGGTCCTCTTCACAGAGTCCGCCATGTTACTACAGTAGCCCAGAACGGACAAACCAAACAATGTTAACTTTTCCTGCTCGGGCCAGAGTCGATAACGTTACTCGCTGTCTTCGCCTCCGCACCGTAAATCTTCTACACGCTTGGCTTGTAATCTGCTAAATAACAGCTAGATACTGCCAAATCCTACTCACTGCTCCTTTAAAGGAAGAAAAAAAAAACAGTTCTGAGTTCTGGGACACTTTCAAAGAAATTTGAAAGAATTTGTCACATACTCATATTTTGAATATTTGCAGTGAAATGTGGGGGTGGGATACTCTAGACACAGGATGTGCTAAAAGGCTATGCAATAATAATAATGAGAAGAGCTGTGTTGATATAAGCAGTTGTTGATTTTATAGGAACTGTTGCATGTAAGTAAAACTTGCAGAAAATAACTGAACTATGAAAAAACCCAAAATAATTACAGCGCTGCTTCAGAGCTGCTATAAAGAGGAGGAATGATTACAGCAAACAATAACTCTTTTAATGTCCATATGGGATTGTGAGTATTGTTTTAAGACACATAAGATAATAACTTTTCAGCCTTTGTAAAATAAGTGGCATAAATTCCAAGAATGATTTCCTCCTAGTCTTATGAATAAACAGTTATTTACACACTCATTCCCACAGAGATACTTGACTAAGAGGTTTGAAGAGAGAAGCTGTTGATGCTTTAGGAAAGTAAAATTCACACTAATATCATCTGTATTCCTCTGAAGCACTGCCATCATGTTGGTGAATCGCGGTTGGAGGTGTAGGGGCTTTATCCTGTTGCCATGGTGAGGATGAACATTACATTTCACAGAAGCAAAATCTTCTCAGGTGAGCTGTGTGAGTGTGTTCGAGTGTGTATCTGTTGCAGAGTAGTTGTTATGCCTGCAGTCACACTTGGCCCCAAGGTGTCGAATTTAAAGGGTAACTTCGGCATTTCTCAACCTGGTCCCTATTTTCCCATGTTTTTGTGTCTAAGTGACTAATGGGGACAACATTTTTTTAAATCGGTCCAGTATTGAGGGGAAGCGCTGCAGCCGCTAAACAAGCTGTGGTGTAATCATTTGGGGCAACCTGGCACCGTCAGTGTATGTCCACTAAAAGTGTTTGTTTTGGGCACTGACAGGCTCAGAAAGTGTCTGAGAACATTAAGGAAAGGACCCTACAGAGAAATAAAACCTTTTTCTTACCTTTCACTTTCCATTTGTCATTGTATCATATGACTTGTTACCAGAAGAGACGACGGTGGAAACGTGAGTGAGAGTGGAGAGAGGAGTGTCACGGGACAGCGGTGTTGTTGTGTTGGAGTACAGAAAGCATAGTTTAGTGGTACCTAAAAGATTGTCAATGTCATGGCTGAATATTTAGATGGTTTCAACAATGTGGATGCGACGTGAGATTTCAGAGCGAGGCTCCTGCTGTCATGGTCTTGGGTTTTTGTGTAGATTATCGTTTTGTGTGAATGAACAGTAGTATGTATCTTTTGGACATACTGAGCAGTAATTGATGTTGTCACTTCCTGAGAGTCTCCTTGCCTTGTTAGAGACGTGTAACCATGGTAACCCGTGCCAACCTCATGTGACCAAAACAACGGTTTGTGAGTATCATAAAGTCTGAACTAATTTAAAATACATATTACACCTAGCTAAGTGGAATCTTATACTTACAGATCAATAGAAGCGTTATTGATGTTACAGAGCTGTCCGTCAACGTCTGTTATGAACGTTGTCGTCCCTACTGCAATGCATTGTGGGATATTAATGCCGCCGTAGTGTCCAGGGTTGCATACTGTAATATTTCACCGGAAATAGTATGCAATTCACGCACTATTGGTTTCATACTAAGGTTTTCAACACCAACACCATCACTAAGTGTGTCTCCATCCATTGACTTCAAAAGCTGCTGATATAAAACATTTAGTAAACGTGGACTGCCATTTTGAAGCCTTGAGTTCAGCATTTTGGCCGTCGCCATCTTGGTTTTTGGCTGTTGCCACCTTGTTTTTTTGCAACCAGAAGTGACACGAGAGGGTGGAGCTAAGTACAACGGAACACTGAATAAGACATTTTTAAGCGACCAAAAACACTGTGAAAGGGTTAAAGTTCTAAGGCAAAAACACGGACAACACCCAGACCCGACAACGCCGTGGTAGCGACCTGTCAATCACAACGTAGCCACGCCCTAAAGCATACCCTGCTTTATGGTCTATTTGACTCTAAATGGGATCATAATTTACTAAATGAACATCACGCTGTATTGAAGAAGACTTGAAACTAGCGATTGAGAATTTAGAAAATCACATAGCAGTGACATTTTATATGTTTTTGCATTGTATAAATGTATAAATTGTGAAGTTTTACACCAAGAATCAACCAAAAATAACTTAAACTGGCAACGTCATTGGAAAATATTCAGCCGTCCTGTGACTGGTGTCTGTTACCAAACACAGAAACAGACACATGCATCACCGGTTTGCCAGAAGTATTCTCTCAACAGCCTCACAGTGTTTCGTCAGAGATCTTCTTACAATACTGAGATTCATATCTATTTATACAAGACAAATATTTATTCATTCTAGCTGGCTTCACCTATTC
Source organism: Sebastolobus alascanus (assembly GCA_916701645.2). NCBI lineage: Eukaryota > Metazoa > Chordata > Actinopteri > Perciformes > Sebastidae > Sebastolobus > Sebastolobus alascanus. The sequence continues at coordinate 225,138 of CAKAOJ020000055.1, read as the reverse complement.
GTCACATTGTATTTGATGACATGTGTTTCATCTGGGGGAGTTTACGCAAGCGACCGTCTTAAGGCATGAAGCATGTGAAGGAGCATGCTGCATGGTTATTGTAATGCTGTCTCAAGGGACTCTTATTTTGCATTCAGAACAAATTCAACTCAAATTGAAGTGTTTGTTCTAAGCGAGTACAAAGCACCGCAATGGATGTTTACACAGTAGAAGACTTTCCTTTTATGTCGGGAACAGGATCGACAACAGAGGAGACACGCATTTTAGATGCAGGAGACAAAGAGAAATATAAACACTTAACAACTCTAAATGCCAACTAGCAGCTTTTGTCAGATATATAAAAGTCTGGCAATCATCACAGCAGTTGATATGTGAACCTAACGGAGCTCTCATCTGGTGCATTAGTCAAAAAAATGCTGTTTTATTTAGCAGGTCGAGACGAGCAGAGTCGAAAATTATGATTGCATCTGACAAACCCAGACGGCACTGACACAGAGGAACAATGGTCATGAGTTAACCAACCAGCATGAATGAATAAGATACTTTCCAATGAGAAGAACCAAACAGAAAGGAACAAAACAGAATATAAAGGAATGCAACAGTGTTTCCTGCATGTTCATTTCTATAAGTCAAGAACAAACACTTCATGATGATATTTTGCCTATTAACCCTCTGAGACCCACAATAGAACCGTTTTGTCTTTTTTAGGGGGGTACAGGGGGTCTTTAGGGGGAGATAGCAGGTCAACAGTAGATGTCACATAGAAGTGGTGTACATCATCTGAAAGCTGGGAACCTGATGATTAATTTGAGATGCAGCTCAACCCTGTGTGTCAAGTTGTTCTAGTCATAAATCAGAAATAAACATGAATGAATGAATGAATTATTTAAAATAAATTGTGAAAATGTATAAGGGTTTAGAACATTATGACAGAAGTTTACTGTATGATGGTCATTCTCATGCTCATTTATGTCTCAAGTTGTTGCAGCAATTTTTGGGTTGATACCATTTGTTACACATATTTGTTGCTAAATTTAACCATTTGTTTACCACTCAAGAATTGAACAAAATGATCAATAATCCCTCCAAAATGCCACATTAACACACCGAGACCTCGAGGAACACCATAGAAAAAGCCATGCTGTGATTTGGTATCAAAAACTTTTGACATTTGGAGATTTCTGCAAGAATTACATTTTTTGGTGATTTGATGGGGATCACTTCTGTTCTGGAAACTGCTCAGAAACCCCCTTATTGTCAATCTAGCTAGGAAAGCCATCCATCCCCTGAATGCTCTAGGTCTCTAGTTTGTGGCTGTAAAGTTTCATGAGGCAGTGATAATCCTAGAGGTCACCATAGGTCATTTTATACAGTGAGGTCAAGTTTAAAAAAATGCTCTCGCTACAATGAAATGGCTACTATGGGGAATAACATCATCACATATGAATCCAATTGGGCTCATTGGATCCACAAGAATCTCAGCTTTACAGTAATACCCAATTTATGTAATTCCAAGATTGTTTAGGGAACCCAGTATGCAGAAATATTCAAACACACCATTTTAGAATAGGCGAAAAAAAAAACACATATGTACAGCATGCATAAAACTGCATGTTTTTTGCCCAAAACAGCATGTGACTATCATAAAGTGGGCATGCCCGTAAAGGGGAGACTCGTGGGTACCCATAGAACCCATTTTCATTCACATATCTTGAGGTCAGAGGTCAAGGGACCCCTTTGAAAATGGCCATGCCAATTTTTCCTTCGGAGCGTAATTTGGCCTCCTTACCGACAAGGTAGCATGACATGGTTGGTGCCAATGTATTTTTTAACTTTACCTTAGGTTGTCTAGTTTTGTTTGATATCTGTACCTTCACTCTAGCTCTAAAACTGAGCCTGCTACAGCCTCTGGAAAAAGTAAAGTCAGTCGGGATCGCCCGTGATCCCGCAGGTCTCAGGGATTTTACTGTTGTCTAACAAAATGATGAGAGATGCTTCTTAAACTGCCGTATCATTAATGTGACCTGATACACCTGATACTTTGCCAGATAATGTCACATTTTTATCTTTACTACAAAGAGCTGTCTTTACCGCCTCATTTTTCCCAGATGTTCTATTCTAGCATAATTTTCGGAACATATTGACTGATTGATTGTCAATATTGGATGTTTCTGCAAAACCGCAGATTACATTCAATGCCTAACTACTGTATTTAACAATTCTCACTTTCTACCATATCTGTGCATGGTTAGGGAATTCATGATTATGGCAATATGGTTAACTGGGCTGGCAGAGGAGATGGCAGTAGTTTTTTAAGCCCTTTGTGTGCAGATTTTTCTCTCAGGCTGTGGACAATCTCCCCCAAACAACCTGTATGCAAAACCCAGAGCAAAAAAAGTCACAAACCACTTGCATCTGCTCAAAATCATTATTGGTGTGAGTGCAGAGTAAAAACTGAAGGCAATCCAGAGTATTTGCATATTTTATCAGCTCCTCGCTTCTCTCATCTGGATAATGACAGCTGGAGAATAAATGACTACTGCTTGGAGGGATTCTTGTTGAGATTAAAACCATAAAACTGTGTGCCCCCCCCCCCCCCCCCGTCCTCAGAGAGAACTTGCAAATGATTTTCATTGTATAAGGGGTATGACTAGCTATTAATTTGCAATTTATAGTAACATCACCCACCTACATTATGTAATCTTGTTTACAATAGTTACATAATTGCATCAAAATTAAGTCCTTTTTATGACTGTTTTATTAGTTTTTCAAACCATTCACAGAATGGGGCAAGCATTGCATATACAGTTGACTGGCATTTAAATGCAAGATAAGAAGACAATATAATGAAGTGAGAAAAAAAAAATAAAAGGTTCAAGAGAAGAAAAGATAGGGAAAAAAAAGTGTTTATAGATATAATCAACATTTCTAAAACTAGAGATTTTGGAAAAGGAGCCCACTCTTTCATATATTAACTATGTGAGGATTTCCATCGTCAAAAAATGTATTACCTGCAGTCAAGCTATCCTGACAGATGAAGGACTTAAAGCTGCAGTGGGTAGAATTGGAGCAAATATGATTAAAAAAAAAATATTTTTATAAAACGGTCACTATATCCTGACAGTAGTGCATGAGACAGGTAAGCTGAAAAAAAATCATGTGCCAGTGTGTCCTCCGGTGCTCCTAATGGCATCTACAAGATTCCCCAGACCGGAGGAAAACAACCAATCAGAGCTGATCTGGAGTCTGCCCTCCAGCTGCCGTCTATGAGAGACGTCTGTCAATCACTCAACTCAGATCAAACGGTCAAACTAGGCAGCGCTGATCAAATATGAATCAATATTCTGTTACTGTAATGCCTATTTCTCGCCTCACATGTTGTCAGAAACATCTCGTAGTGTACTGTTTAGCTGTAAAATGAGAAAAGTTTGTGACCCGGCAGGCATGTTGAGATAAGTTGAGGAAATACCAAGCACCGCCCACCAGCCAGAGCACAGTAGGAACGTTCTCTCTCTCTGAAATGACCTGTGATTGGCCAAAGTCTCCCGTCACAGGCTAGATTTTTTAAAGCCTGAAAACAGAGCCATGAGGAGGTGCAAAAGTCTAGTTTTCTCTCAGAACACTTGAATTACAATATGCTGAAAGGTTATTATGGAATTTTTGCCCAATGATGCCAAAAATATTCTGCCTACTGAAGCTTTAAGTGTTTTATCCTGAACTACAAATTGTCTCAAAATTCAGGTTGATTTCAGTTGATTTCCTTGTTTAAAGTACTAACAGCCAGTAGTACAGTATTGTTGACTTGTCCTGCTCTACTACAGTGAGCCTTTGAGCCGTGAAGATGATGACATTTGTTAATATTCCCATGAAGTGAAAGTCCCTTTGAACGTGTCTCTTTGCCTCAGGCAACTCTTGCTTCCTCTACTTCAACAGATTTATGGATCATCACTTTGATGGAATATTTAACACCCTTCAAAGTGAGGGTGACAAAACCTTTTGACACTGATGATAAAATATGTGACCAGCACATTATGAGCAAGGCTTGGAGAAAAGAACGTGAATAGTGAGTGGAAGGAATGTTAAATGCTAAGTAATAAATTAAAGGACATTATATTTCATCTAAATGGCTTCTGGAAATAAAGAAGAACTCACTGAATTGCAGTATTTCAGCTGTAAAATGCATTTTGTACTCTGCAATGTACAGTATGTTACTCAAGTTTATGTAATACTAAATACTTGAAATGAAAAACAGTAAAAAACAATGAAAGTTTGGGAGTTAATATTGTAGGAACAACACTTCATACTTATATTTATTACATATAAAACTACTTTCAAAATGAGACTACAGTCATGCTAGCAGCTCTATGAGGCTGTAATAAAGAACAGATATTGATAAGAAGTGAAAGCCAATTTTTCGTTCCATTGCAACTTCAGCGACCAGCAACAAAGCTACGCTTCCGCCATTTTGGACTGAAAGTGACTACCGGATGCCAGTAAAACGTCCGCCTACAAAATGCCGTAGAAAAGTAAAACTAAGTTATTTCTATTCTATTGTTATATTTAATGTCTCTACTGAAATGGCCTGTGTCAAACAATTAAAATATTATAAATATGCATATAACTTATTTATTAAACTTTTTTGTTCCCAGAGGAGCATAAAGTGAGCAGTGGACATAAATGGAAGTTAGCTAGTAGGGGGGGGCTTTACTTGGACCAAAGTGGACCAACTGACCTACAGATTGACATTGCCATCCCTAAAGCCATGCTGCTAGCATTGCTATAAAGTACACAAAAATTGTAAGTGATGAGACTAATTGAAATGTATGTTATTTTTAACTCCTACCTCCAGTATTTGCATGCACCACCACTCTCAAAAACAGCCTCATAGACAGTTTGTACCACATGTAAAGCTTTAATGTAATCCTCCTGCATTTCCTGTGGTCATGGATTATGTTAATGTCATATGTGGAACACCACGTCTGCAATGCTTCCAGTAAAATGTAAACAAATGACTCGCAGGTAATTATTTGTTCCCCAGATGAAGCCGCCTACATCAGCCTGTATACAGTCTTTGTCTTTCTGTGGTGTAAATATTGTCAAACAAAGGGAGGATTATCGGAGGGGCGACCCGGGGGCCACGTGTTGCTCTTCCTCCTCTTTACATCAGTGTAGTGTTTCCAGTAAAATGAAGCAAGACAGCACTCTTCACTCGTTCACTCCTATTCAGCTCCATTCAATACGGTTTACCTCAATTCAGTTATTCACTTTAATACAATTCCATTCATTTGTAATAGGGCTGTCAATCAATTAAAATATTTAATTGTAATTAATTGAATGATTGTCCATAGTTAATCACAATTAATCGCAAATTAGTCACACATTTTTTATCTGTTCAAAATGTAAGTATTTAATACTCTTATCAACATGGGAGTGAGCAAATATACTTGCTTTATGTAAATATATGTATATATTTATTATTGGCAATCTATTAACAACACAAAACAATGACAAATATTTTTCAGAAACCCTCACAGGTACTGCATTTAGCATAAAAAATATCATAACATGGCAAACTCAAGCCCAACAGGCAACAACAGCTGTCAGTGTGTCAGTGTGCTGACTTGACTATAACTTGCCCCAACCTGCATGTGATTATCATAAAGTGGGCATGTCTGTAAAGGGGAGACCCGTGGGTACCCATAGAACCCATTTTCATTCACATATCTTGAGGTCACAGGTCAAGGGTTAGTTTGAAGCGTCATTTAGCCTCCTTCGTGACAAGTTAGTATGACATGGTTGGTACCAATGGATTCTTTAGGTTTTCTAGTTTGATATGATACCAGTATCTTCACTTTAGCTTTAAAACTGAGCCCACTACAACCTACGAAATATCGGTGGCCCATTGGATTTTTAAGAGGTTAATTAAAAATAGCAAGTTTAGCATTAATGCGGTAAAGAAATTAGTAGCGTTGAAAAAAATTTGCGTTAAAGTGCTATTATCGCATTAACTTTGACAGCCCTAGATGTAATGTAATGATACCATTCACCCTTCATGTTTGACATTGCATATTTTGCATCTTCCCTTCCAGTACACCTCAAGGTCAGATGCCACTGGATTGTTCCTGTCTCAAAACAAATGAAGTCACATGACCTTAACACAGTGGAATGCAAAACATGTGTTTTGACATAAGACTGTGATTTAGAGATTTTTCCCTAATTTACTCTGTAGAAAAGCACTTCGGGGACAAGTGGTCACATTGAAGTCACTTGTGACTTATGGTTCACTTTCTCATCATATCGCACGTACTGTAAGTGACATTGTGCTGCAGCTCCGCCTCTGTGAAATAATGGGGCCCTTGATGAAGCCTGTTTCCTTGAAACATGTATTGAATTCCATTCTGTGAAACTGCCACAGCCTTTAGTTTTCTTTTTTGCATCTCCCAAAAGTGAAATAAACAAAGTGGTAAAAGAAGCAAGAGCAGCATTTCCTGTATGCTCATATCTCGCTGCTGCTGCTGCCCCTCCAGGGATGTAAAAAATATAATATAATAACTGTATCAATATGAGTCTTAGAATTCAAACACAAGCAGCAAAATAAACATTTTGCGTAACACTTTATAATAACCGTCATTTATAAATGGTAAATTGATAGTTAATAAAACTTAGTTAATAGTTATTTTACTGTTGAAAAACAATGAAATGACAATTAATAATGTTTACCAATTATTAGTAATGCTATAATTTCTGTTATTTTATTAGTTTGTGTAATATGAAATAATTAGTTTATAAAGTCTATATTGTATCATTGCTGATATGAGATGATAACAATTATATTCTGATTAAATTACATACTATATTAAGTATTTGTTGATGATTACCAAATGATTTGTAAATCTTTAAGAAATTGTTTCTAAAACATCTATAAACATTATATTGATACATGGACCAGACACCAATTATTAACCATTGACAAACTATTAACTATCTATCTAAATAATGTTCATAGATGCTTTACAAATTATTTATTAACAATTTAATAAGGTATTATAATCACCAGTTATAACTTTATAATAGCCATCCAAATAATGTGTATAGACATTTACAAATCTATTATTAACCATTAACAAAGTGTTACCACTATCTGGTCCATCTATCTATGTAATGTTTATAGATGTTTTTTAAACAATTTTATGTAATCATTAACAAATAATTATATATATATATAGAATATAAAATGATATAATGTGTGAAAACTGTTGAAATAACATAAATTAAAGCATTACTAATAATGAATAAACATTATTAATCATCATTTCATTGTTTGGTAACAGGAAAACAACTTAACTTGGTTTAATTAACTATCAATTTACCATTTGTAAATGCTGTTTATTATGAGGTGTTACCACATTTTGTGTGAACCGAGATTGTGCACTTTGTTTGCACTTCGAGCCAGTAGGCGGCACATGAAGATGCAGGCGGCCTTAACCACAGAAAACTGGAACCAGTGCGAACCAAAACTAGACCAACAGCGAAGCCCTTAAAGGCAACTGAGGATTAAACTAAAGATTTACCACCTTTTTTACTCAAACAAAGGAGATAAATCAAAAGAGAAACTTCAACAGCTATTCCTGTGTTCTTTTTTTTTTTGTTCAGGCACATGGTGGAGGCTGGAGTGTGAAAAATTAGATCAACGAGCTTGTGCACACTGCTTTATTCCACAAATGTGTCCTTTGTTGCAGCGATTCTGTCCACTTCAGTTTCACCGGGAAGCCAGCTGCACAGTGGCCTTAAGGTTGACAACATGATGACGGGATCAGAATGACTCATCTTGTGAGTCCCTTTGGCGTTGTGAGTGCAGGAACCTTGTGACCTTGTGTCACTATTACAATCACATTTCATGTTTTCAGCCTGGTTTTAAAGCTCCACATAAGACAGAGGGAGCTTTCTTAAATAACAGGTGATGATTGACAGCGGCTTCAAAGGGATTGTTCAATTATAATTATTTGACATATCAAAGTAGCCTTCAACACTATTAATGATTGAGTTTTTAAGCACTGGTGAGCATCAGCAGTCCTGCAGTTGGCTGGAAGCCCGCATCTGTCAGGTCTGTCCAATTAATCTTCCTCTGTGTAACAACCAGGCAATCAATTCTTGGTTCAGCTCCTTTCTAACGGCACATGCTCCCCTGTGTCCACAAAGAAGACAGAATAAAATCATCCCACTACACATCACAGCAGTCTAAGTCTCGGTTTAGTGTGCAGATTGGGTGTTAACAATGTGAGGATTGACAGTTTTGAATATTTTATGGACACGTTTTTGGAGCGCAGACAAATAAAGTAATTAAGACACAAGCCTGTCTGCTAAGATTATGTTCATATACAACTAATTGGCATCAACAAATGTATTATATTCCCACTGTTTTCTACCAATGCAAAAATGTTCAGACTGACTGTATCTTCAAATTGTTCACGGTCAGTATATTGCATTATCAACTCCTAGAAACCAGTGGACAACCTCGGGGTCTGAAAAGTGAAGCTAATGCTGGAGTGCCTTAAACTGCATTCTTTCTAATAGGCGACTCCTCTGGTTGCATAAAGAAGTCTGATTGTATAGAAGTCTATGAGAAAATGACCCTACTTCTCACTTGATTTATTACCTCAGTAAACATTGTAAACATGAGTTTATGGTCTCAATCGAGTTTCAAGTCTTCTTCAATACAGCATGATGTTCATTTAGTAAATTATGGTCCCATTTAGAGTCAAATGGACCATAAAGCAGGGTATGCTTTAGGGCGTGGCTACCTTGTGATTGACAGGTCGCTACCACGGCGTTGTCCGGTCTGGGAATTGTCCGTGTTTTCGTCTTAGAACTTTAACTCTTTCACAGTGTGTTTTCAGTTCATGAAAGTTAATTGTAACATTTTGGTCGCCTAAAAATGTCTTATTCAGCGTTCGGTTGTACTTAGCTCCACCCTCTCGTGTCACTTCTGGTTGAAAAATTCAAGATGGCGAAGGCCAAAAACCAAGATGGCGAAGGCCAAAATGCCAAACTCAAGGCTTCAAAACGGCAGGCCACAAACCAATGGGTGACGTCATGGTGACTACGTTCACTTCTTATATACAGTCTATGATGGCAACTATGGCAACCCTTTGAAACTGGCATGGCCATTTTCAAAGGGTTCCCTTGACCTCTGACTTCAAGATATGTGAATGAAAATGTGTTCTCTGGGTACCCACGAGTCTCCCCTTTACAGACATGCCCACTTTATGATAATCACATGCAGTTTTGGGCAAGTCATAGTCAAGTCAGCACACTGACACACTGACAGCTGTTGTTGACTATTAGGCTGCAGTTTGCCATGTTATGATTTGAGCATATTTTTTATGCTAAATGCAGTACCTGTGAGGGTTTCTGGACAATATTTGTCATTGTTTTGTGTTGTTATTTGATTTACAATAATAAATATATCCATGCGTTTCCATAAAGCAGCATATTTGCCCACTCCCATGTTGATAAGAGTATTAAATACTTGACAAATCTCCCTTTAAGGTACATTTTGAACAGATAAAAAATGTGCGATTGATTGAATAATCGCGGTTAACTATGGACAATCATGTGATTAAATACAATTAAAAATTCTAAGCAATTGACAGCCCTAAAAATAATGTACATAAATTTGATAACACAAGGTCACTTTGTAAACCTGTTTTAATTTCTATCCAATCACATTCACAGACATCCCGCCCCCTTCTGACACAAAATGATTATTTGCCAATCAGTTGTCAATTAAACGAGTTACGCTGCAGTGACGCCGTAACAAGGTGATGTTACCAGACTAGCAAGCTCACACCAGAGTTGACAATGTCCTCAGAAAATAGCGAGGCCAATAGAAGGCAGAAAATATACTATTTGCATGAGGAACGGAGTTTTTCTTTCACAAATGTGAATGACTAATATGTGTGCCTCCTTTGCAGTGCGAGCGTGTCAGTCATAAGGTAAAGGAGCTGAAAACAAACTCTTTACCAAACTGACGAAGAAGGCAGCAACAGAAGCTTCGTTTAGTGGCGCGCATCCTAACAAAACATAAAATCCTTTGCCTGTGGCGGGATTGGAATAGAGGCGATGACTGTGGTGGCTGAGACGTTATAAAAGGACCATAAAAGTAAGACAGACATTATGTCTGCTATTAGCGATGTACAACTTTATGGTAAGAGTAGCTCTCGGCCACTTTCATTTTGCCAAATTAGCTCTCAGAAGAAAGAAGGTTGGACACCCCTGTGCTAAAGGGTGCCATGTGCGTCAGTATCACATGCCGAAAGAGTTGGTATTTGACGCCCTTGGAATGAGAACGGTCTGTGTGTATCCAGACTGAATATATCAAGACCAAGATCAATATATGAAATATAAAGAAAGACAGAGCGAGCTAGAGGACAGTAGCGTTGGAGAACTACCAATTAGAGAGAAACAAGCAAGACAGTGTTACACCGTGTTAGACCATCCGTCTATAGCTCCATCATTCAACCAACATCATCTAGTATTCTCTCTTTTACATCATCCATCCTTCTTTGTATTCATGCCATCATTGCGTGGAGGGACTTTTGTGCTTTTTAGTATTCTCTCTATCACTTCACTTCAGTCCTGTGCCTCTCATCGGTTTATGTCCAGACACTCCAATGAAGCCAAAAGGACGAAAAAGGAAGAATGAGTGTGTCCATTTATACTCTAGGTAAAAGAGTCAAAAAGGCAAATGTGAGGGGACTTCACTCACTGTTCCCTGTTAGAGGACCCTCTGACTCAGCACATGTGGGATGATACAACAAACCCTCTCACTGGATGGCTACATTGCACTCTGCTTCCTTCAATGGGACACGATGGAAAGCATCATTACAATTATCTAACAACAAATAATATGCTCTCCGCCTCAAGATAAAGATTGCTAAAAATAACCAAGGTCGAATATTGGGCTTGACTCTCGTTTGACTGTCACAAAACCACAGACTGGAACTTAAACAGAAAACACGGCTCTCCCAATATTAGTACAAAGTTTCCTCAAATTAGTTCAACTTTTCTCAAAATGGAAAATAATATACAAGTTTGGATCTTTGAAACCTTTTAATTCTATTGAATGTAGCTGCTCAAATTCGACGATGTTGTAAATTTGTTCGTAATTTCAGAGTGTTTGTGATGCTCAGAAAAGGTATTCATTGTTTTTTTTGTCATGTTGTTTCTGATGATTCTGAGTATGAAATATAGGTACCATGTATTGAAAATCATCAAAGACTTTGAACCTCACACTGAGGACTTATTACTTCCCTTGAATTCAAACCTTTTGACTTGGAATGACCTAATTTTCCCTAATCCCAAAGATGAAAAAGTATGTTATTAAAAAAATAGGGCTGTCAATCTATTAAAATATTTAATTGTGATTAATTGCATGATTGGCCAAAGTTAATCACAATTAATCACAAATTAATTGCACACTTTTATCTGTTCAAAATGTACCTTAAAGGGAGATTTGTCAAGTATTTAATACTCTTATCAACATGGGAGTGGGCAAATATGCTTGCTTTATGCAAATGTATGTATATATTTATTATTGGAAATCAATTAACAACACAAAACAATGACAAATATTGTCCAGAAACCCTCACAGGTACTGCATTTAGCATAACAAATATGCTCAAATCATAACATGGCAAACTCAAGCCCAACAGGCAACAACAGCTGTCAGTGTGTCAGTGTGCTGACTTGCCCCAAAACTGCATGTGATTATCATAAAGTGGGCATGTCTGTAAAGGGGAGACTCGTGGGTACCCATAGAACCCATTTTCAGGTCAATGGAAAATGGCCATGCCAGTTTTTCCTCACCAAAAGCTAGCATGTCATGGTTGGTACCAATTGATTCTTTAGGTTTTCTAGTTTCATACGATGCCAGTGTCTTCACTCTAGCTTTAAAACGGAGCCCGCTACAGCCTAAAAATCTCAAGTTACGTTAATGCATTAAAGAAATTAGTGGCATTAAAATGTATTTGCATTAATGCCTTATCATCGCGTTAACTTTGACAGACCTCAATCCACGAAATTGTGAACCAGGAAGTATAAAGAGTAACAAACTCAAGGGTGGGAGGTCGGGGTGGATGGGCGGGACTTACGCCCTGGAGACCACTGTTCGTATCCCGTGTGAAACCAGAAGTCAAGGTGGATTTATTTGTCATGTAACTTCCGTACTCACTGGCATTTGGGGAGTTATTTTAACCCAAACCGCGATCTTTTCCTAAACCTTACTAAGTCGTTTTGTTACCTAAACCTAACTAAGTTGTTTCTTGTAAAGACGGAGGTTTATTTTGAAAAGACTGTATGCATTTAATGAGCGGAAATTGGCACGTGTTGCTGGACATTCGTAGGAAAATGAGGAATAACTTTTCATAAGATATCATACGAACCATTGTATGAGGATACGTTGGATTATCACATTTAGATGTAAAGACTTTGCACGCACGCAGCCAGACCTTCATCCAGTGTCTGTATTTCATTAGTCTCTAGAGACATACTGTTATTGTCACTTCACTGTTATTATAATCTCTGATATCTTTTTTTATTCTTTGAAATGGAAAATCTCTGTTTAGCATCAGAGTTACTGACACGTCTGGCAACCTTGTTCATTTTGTCACACTTATAACTTGACAGTTCTTAGTATCCTGTCTGACTTCTCCTTGACTCTATACACACACGCACGCTCGCACACCCACACACACGCACACACACACACACACACACACACACACACACACACACACACACACACACACACACACACACACACACACACACACACACACACAGTCATACACACTGGGCTCTGCATGCATCCTGTTCCCCATCAGTTTTTACAGTTTAATGCCACTTAATGAGTTTTAATTAATAACCTTGAGGCTCGCTGTCCGCAGAGCAGGAAGGACGCTGTTAATTAATATTAACTTGTGTTATATTATGAACTCAACATTTCATTAGTGTTCATTATATAATTCAGTTTAATGTTGATGTTGTCATCAGGCATTGGTGGACAATGACCACACAGACTCCAGAGTGACTTCAGTTTGGGCCAAACAGGCTTACATTTGGAAAATGCTTTTCAAAATGGTTTTAGAAAACTGGAATCCCAGATGAGCCCTTTAGCCAAGGTCTGGTCTGATCCCGTATTTCATATTCTGGTACACAACAGCTTTCCCCAAGTCTTTCCAATTTTCTGCCTCTCCAAACAATTGTGTTGCAGATTTGAAATAGTAAATAAATCATGACAAAAATCTCCAAAACCGAATTCAACAGCTTGAGGTGGCACAACGAGAAAGCTACGGATAAGGACAAAAAGCCTCAGATGTGTCGATTTGAGGCAATTTGTCATTGGCCAACTGGCATATCCATCTGGACCAATAAGATAATGGGACTGAGTGGCATGAAAACAGCTTGGCAGCCATTTCCGTGCACAGGGTAATCAGATCATTATCCACAACAACATTCAGGTGTCTGGTGGTGATTTTTGAATAAGCCTTGCTAATGAAGGCTAAGCAGAAGGCCTTCGCAGCTGACAGACCTGCTCCCCCAATTGTAGCTGAACAGATGATGTCATGCTTTTACCGCTATTTGTTAATAGCCACTGCCAACGTTTTTAGCATTCATGCATTCTGCACGATCTGCACATGGCAACTCCATGTGGTTTAGTTACAACACATTCTCACTCCCAACTCGTCAAATACCGCCGCTTGGTCAGCGCCCTTCGGCATCGGAGACCGATGCACGGGGTACCCCTCTTGCATTACTTTGGGACGGACCAGCGATGGCGTGCCAATATATACTCGTTACATGCATAGTTTCCTTTCAAAATAAACTTCCGTTTTCACAGGAAGTTAGGTTAAGGAAACACAAACACTTAGTTTGGGTTAGGAAACTGTCATGGTTGACGTTTACTTCACTGACTAACGACTCACAGGGCTGACGATACCGACGAGTCACGTGACTCGTGAATTTGAAATATTGTTGACGAAGTGTTTTCACTTTGAGTCGGTGCTGATCTACTGTGCGCACAAATCCCGTCTCCTCCAGTTTACCTCGAATGCCTTTATAAACTTCACTATTTTTGTGGACTTCCTTTAGCATATTCTGTATGTTTTCTTTGGCCCAGATGTCATGCAAATATCGGACTTCTGCAAAAGGACAGGTCAGTCCTCTCCCACTCATTTTACCTGTGTTCATCTCAACTAATGTTTTGGTCTGCACCAGAGTAAGATTACTGCGCTCACAACCGCCCAAACAATCCGCACCAGATTTCCATTAAAACGGACTAAATGTTGGCTTGTGAAAGCGCCCTAAAACACTTCTCTCGGCAAGAAAGAGAATAAGTCTATTTCCCAAAATGTCAAATTATTCCTTAAAGCGAGATCCATAAAGAAATGTTAATGGAAGGACTTTACTGGCCTGCACAGAGCCCTGACCTCAACCCCATCCAACTCCATTGGAAAGACATCTTGACATGTCACAGTAAGAAAAAAGCACAGGTGTTAAAAATCGTATTAATGACTGCTGTGTTCCATTTAGCTGCTTGAGTTTTCCTGGTATTGTGCATGCTGACTTACTGTCACACTGTTATGGCTGAGACATTTGAATAGATCAGAGCCATTGTTGATGTTATTAGTAGCACCTGTGCTTTTCCTGCGATGACAAGTCAAAACTGACTAACTGATGCTCTTGTGGATAAATAGGAGCAAATACCTGCAGCTAAAAAACAAAAAGAGTGGAGCATTGTGCAGCAAATGAATGGCTAGGATTTTGGAATGACAGGTGCAACAATCACATACGGGTCTAATGTAAAAAAAAAAAAAAAAACTAAAGTAAAATGAACATGTATAGATTGTGTTCTCTCCCTGTCACCACAGACAAGTGAGGGCACTGCCATGTGTATTTATTAGGGCTGTCAAAGTTAACGCGTCAATTCCGCATTAACGCAAATTCGTTTTAACGTCCCTAATTTCTTTAACGCATTAACGCAATCAATCTTTCGGAGGTTGTAGCGGGCTCAGTTTTTTGACGCTAGATGAAGATACTGGTATCGTGTGAATCCCACCACATAAAAAATAAAAATCCTGGGAAGAGGACACACTAATAAAGCACCTGTACAATATAATGCTTTTTAATATAGCATGTCCATCTGTGGCAATATAAAAACTACATTGTTTGTATAGATGCAAAAGGGCTCAAGTCAGTCTGGACGCGGCCTCAGCCTTTGAATTAAGGTACAGATAAATTAATTTCTCTTGCAATATGTAAGCTTATTTTTACCAGTAAGACAAGGTTCTCTTTAGTTAATGCAGACTGGTTGGTCTCCTGCGTGCTACTTGCAGTCCTCTCTAGAGAGGCTGTAATGAGGCTTCAGCTCTTTCCTTCACTTCACAGCCATGTATTGTCACCAATTATTCTGGAGTAACCCAGACAGAAATGACATGAATTTCTGTTCTGTTAATAGTGAAGGCTGTACCCACAAACATATAGTCCTGTAGTGCACTTTGTGCATATGAATCATTCTTTTTACATCGACAAAGACAAATATCAGGCAGTGAAAGCAGCAATAAAACATGCTGACGAGAGGGAAAAGCTTCAGTTGAACATCAAACCAAAGCGTGCTATTGAATATTCATGAACTGCAGAGCTTACAACATGTGTAAATGTACTATTGTTTGTAGAAGTGTATTACAAAAAGGACAAAAAGCCAGTCACCAGACGGTTAACCATTACATTTCAGGATTAAGACTTTGTTGAGTTTTAATATTAGGTTAGGGTTGGGTGTTAGGTAGCCTATGTAGTGGTTACATCCAACAGGTGTGTTTGGTTATTTTGGCTGATTAGACTCCTGCTTACGTTTCAGTTTTCTTGAAGTTACATGGATTCACAAAACTCCATAGCTGTGTCCCATATTTATATGTCACAATCGTAGACTGTATAAAATATGTCCGTAGTCTCTGTGGCATCACCCATAGGTTTCTGAAGAGCTGTTGTGAAGCTCAAAAGGTTGTGTGTAGACCCAAGTTGCGAAAACGTGCGAAAAACTTTCGTGACACTTGCTGCACGATGACCTATCATAACCTTAAGCATTCGAGGTCAATGCCTTAACCATCTCGTGAGAGTTTCGCAACTTTGGGGTTACCTTCTATAGATATGACCAGCTCAAAGTGGATGGCTCCGATCGTCGCTATCTTGGCAGTGACGACACAGCCTAACTCACGGCTAATCCAAAAATGGGCGAAGAGGTGGATCCTGGGTGGAGCTGAGGCGGGTCCGGGTGACGCAGCAGAGCAGACAGCTCGCAGTTAGTGACCTGAGACGACACCCACCTGTTACTCAACGTGGCCACGCCCTCATGATGCCTAACTTTAAGCCTTAATATGATTTAAACGGGTGAGTTACATAAAAAGTCAGCACCCGTACAGTTGTCATGAACGGGGATATTAGCTGTAGAGACCAAAAACGTTTTTGTACCAGGCTGTAAATGTGTTTATTTCTGCTGTAAAGTTGGGCATTTTAACATGGAGGTCTGTGAGGATTGACTCCCTTTTGGAGCCAGCCTCAAGTGGCCATGTGAAGAACTGCAGTTTTTGGCACTTGGCGGCATTGGCTTCATTTCTCAGCACCAGAGGTTGCTGCTTGGTCACAGTAGAAAAATCACAGGTGTAAATATAAATAAGTTAATGAAGGTTGATTTCCATTTAGCTGCTTCAGGGTCCTGGTATTGTGCATGCTGGCTCGCTGTCAGCATGTGTGGCTGCATGTTTCTGTCCACAGCAATGTGACATTATAATGTGATGTGTATCAGCATGTTTTCAGGCTGCTGCACTATATGTCAGCAAAAGCACAAGCAGTCCGGATGTTTTTAGTGTTTACCATGAGTAAAAGTTTATGAAGCACGCTGTTTGGTTTTAAATGCTTAGCACATCATGGAGTCCCACGCACCTATCAGGTGGAATACAGTATGAGCACCCAAAGGCAAAAAATAAATGTAAGTTGTTCTCTGCTCTTTCCTGCAGTATGGATGGGCTCAGTGATGTAGTGTGTTGGTTCAATAAAGCGGCAGTAGGCAGAATGTTTTTGGCATCATTTAGCAAAAATTCCATAATAACCTTTCAACATATTGTAATTCAAGTGTTCCGGCCGTGCTCCGGCTGGTGGGCGGTGCTTGGTATTTCCTCAACTGATCTCAACATGGCGGCCGGGTCACAAACTTTCTCATTTTACAGCTAAACAGTACACTACAAGATGTTTCTGAAGACATTTAAGGAGAGAAATAGGCATTACAGTGACAGAATATTGATTCATATTTGATCAGCGCTGTCTAGTTTGACCGTTTGATCGGAGTTTGCGAGTGATTGACAGCTGCTCAGAGACGGCAAGGCTCCAGCTCGGCTCTGATGGGTTGTTTTCCTCCGGAAAATCAGAGCACCGGAGGACACAGAGGCACATGATTTTTTTCAGATTACCTGTCTCATCCACTACTGTCAGGATATAGTGATACGTTTTATAAAAATTACTTTTTTGTAATCATATTTGCTCCATTTCTACCCACTGCTTTAAATAACCTTCATCTGACTTGAATGCTGATTCCAGCCCCCTCTGATGGTCATTGTATGTAAATAAAATGAAAAAAGCAGGCAAACACATGAAGTACAAATCTCGACACAGAAAAAAAAATTGTTCAGCTGATTATAATGACTCTAACCTCAAACCTTCCAAGTCTTATGTCACTACTTGAGTGTGTGTAGGAGCGTGTTATGACATACAGTATGTGTAAGTGCATGTGCATGTATGTTGGTCTCGACAGGCCAATTAGAGTAAGAGAAGCAGTGACTGTCACTGATAATAACGTCAGTGAGTTTCAGTAAAAGCTTCCACAGTGTTGTACACATGAAGACAAATATAAACTCGGTCCTGCAAGGTGTGTAACGTATACAGTAGATGGATACGCTCTACAGAAACACACTCACTGAGCAATACAAAACAGATTAGGTGACAGGTTGGTGTTTAACACTTCAGCAAAGCAACATGATTCTTCTGCCTCAGCAAACGGGGGATGAGACAGACTGAACTGTGCACTGTTTAAATACTTTATCCCAGCTGTCTTAATTCAGTTCACTTGAAAACACCTCATTTCCTAGTAAATCTAATTGTGTTTCCACATTAATTTCAGAAAAGCAAAGAGGGAAGCAGGCTTGGCTGTTTTCCCTCTCGGAAAAGAATGATGTATTTTTCTCAGAGCAGCTTTTCAGCAAGGACACACTGGCATTGAACTATTCCGCTGTGCCAAAAATGTGTTGTTGTTTTTAACAAATTGACCCATATAATGCTTTTATCTGTGGCATTGCAAAAACGTTTTCAGATAATGAGTGCCTGAATCAGTGCTACAGCAGAGAGCAGGAACACAAAAAATAATAGACGACAGTACTTAAAAAGACACATTTTGTACATATTTCTTCCGTCTTTATGCAATTTGTCGCAGGGCAGAAGGCAGTGGTGAAAAGTTAACGCGATAATAACGTGTTACCACAAATTTGTTTTAACGCCACTAATTTCTAAGGAATACATTGGTACCAACCATGTCATACTAGCTTGTCGGGAAGGAGGCTAAAGAACGCTCCAAAGTTAGGCTAAATTTTTGCGAGGAAAAACTGGCATGGCTATTTTCAAAGGGGTCCCTTGACCTCTGACCTCAAGATATGTGAATGAAAATGGGTTCTATGGGTACCCACGAGTCTCCCCTTTACAGACATGCCCACTTTATGATAATCACATGCAGTTTAGGGCAAGTCGTAGTCAAGTCAGCACACTGACACACTGACAGCTGTTGTTGCCTGTTGGGCTGCAGTTTGCCATGTTATGATTTGAGCATATTTTTTATCCTAAATGCAGTACCTGTGAGGGTTTCTGGACAATATTTGTCATTGTTTTGGGTTGTTAATTGATTTCCAATAATAAATATATACATACATTTGCATAAAGCAAGCATATTTGTCCACTCCCATGTTGATGAGAGTATTAAGTACTTGACAAATCTCCCTTTAAGGTACATTTTGAACAGATAAAAAAATGTGTGATTAATTTGCAATTAATCTCGATTAAATATTTTAATATATCATATAGTACATATTAGTCATTTGATACATTGCTAATAGGGCTGTCAATCGATTGAACTAGTTAATCGCGATTAAGTGGATTTCCGCAGACGCCCACACTCCCCCCCGACACCGGTGAACAACCAGGGAATGGACATTGAGATGGTGACATCTTACAGATACCTGGGTGTTCACCTGAACAATAAACTGGAAAAGACTGTCAACTCAACTGCACTCTGCAGGAAAGGCCAGAGCAGATTCTATCTGCTCGGGAGACTGAGGTCTTTTGGAGTGCAGGGGGCACTCCTGAAGACCTTTTATGACACTGTGGTGGTATCAGCCATTTTTTATGGAGTGGTCTCCTGGGGCAGCAAGACACTTGATAGAGTGATCAGGAAGGCCAGCTCTGTCCTGGGATGCCCCCTCGACCCAGTGGAAGTGGTGGGAGAGAGAGGGATGATGGCTAAGCTGTGATCCATGATGGGGAACTACTCCCACCCCATGCAGGACACAATCACAGCACTGGAGAGCTCCTTCAGCGACAGGCTGCTCCACCTGAAGTGTGTCCTTCCAGCAGCTGTCAGACTCCACAACCAGCACTGCTCCCAGTAGACCACATACACACCGAAAACTGACACACTGACTCACTGTGCAATATCATTTTTCCACTTGTGCAATTATGTTAATAGTCTGTTTATTGTCAATACTGTATATATTGCCCCTATTTTTTATATTTTCCCTTGTTTATATTGTTCCTATTTTTATATTTCCTTGTTTTTAAATTGTTCATATTTTGTTTCACTTTTGTTTTGCTTTTTTTTTTTTTTTTTTACTGTGTTGTATCTTGCTTTTTGTTTTTACCGATGCTTCTTGTTTTTTTGCACTATCCCCTTTGCTGCTGTACACTGCAAATTTCCCCACTGTGGGACTAATAAAGGAATATCTTATCTTATCTTGTCTTATTAATCACACAGTTTTTATCTGGTCAAAATGTATTTTACAGGGAGATTTGTCAAGTATTTAAGACTCTTATCAATATGGGAGTGGGCAAATATGCTTGCTTTATGCAAATGTATTTATTAATGGAAATCAATTACCAACACAAAACAATCACAAATATTGTCCAGAAACCCTCACAGGTACTGCATTTAGCATAAAAAAATATGCTAAAATCATAACATGGCAAACTCAACAACAGGCAACAACAGCTGTCAGTGTGTCAGTGTGCTGACTTGACTATGACTTGCCCCAAACTGCATGTGATTATCATAAAGTGGGCATGTCTGTAAAGGGGAGACTCGTGGGTACCCAAAGAACCCATTTCCATTCACATATCTTGAGGTCAGAGGTCAAGGGACCCATGTGAAAATCGCCATGCCAGTTTTTCCTCGCCAAAATTTAGCAAACGTTTGGAGCATTATTTAGCCTCCTTTGCGACACGCTAGCATGACATGGTTGACTAATGGATTCCTTAGGTTTTTCTAGTTTCATATGATGCCTGTGCCTGTATTCACTGTAGCTTTAAAACTGCTACAACCTCTGAAAGATCGATTGCATGAATGCGTTAAAGAAATTAGAACCGTTAAAGCGATTTTGTGTTAGGTCGTTATTATCGCGTTGACTTTGACGGCCCGACTTGCTAATATAAAAATATTTACCATAGCTGCTTTAAGTAAATAATCTGAATAGTTCTTTTACCACAAAACGATCCACAGGGCTGCATGTGGAAAACAAGGCTGCAGGAACATGCTGTATATAACACATCTGTTCCCTGGACCAAATGTGCATGTGACAACAAATCTGATCACATACATTGCTGTTCGTCTGCAGACTGTATACTGCCATATGTGCTTAATCTGCTCTTAATCTGTATTTACACCTGTGCAACTACAATTACAGTCATTTTAGCAGAGTCATCAGAGCCAATAAGGCCAATTTAATTGGTTGGCTTGGCTCCATTTAGTTTGACTGGAGTCCCACAGAGCTATAACTCCTCTCCTCTGCATACAGTTATATTTAATTTAACATTCCCGACAGTTCCTGGCTGTGGTTCACTATCCATTTGTGTTGTCTAATGATAATACTGTTTACTGCTCTGTGAACTCAAAACCCTCCGGATAATGAGACATACCATCATGGGTCATCAGCCCCTACAACATCCCTTTGAATTGTATGTTAGTGTATCCATGGAAACAACACTCTGCAAACCCCCAAGGTCCGTTCTTCTTTTATTAATACAAGGTCAGTTTTTGACCATCATGGGGTGTGTGGGTTGTTGTGTTTCCATCACTTTAGAGGACATAACATTGACTCACATTCATTTCCTGGAGACTTACCTTAACCCTAACCATAAAGCTTTGTTTATACTTACACGTGACACCGTGGCGTAGGCATGCACAGAGGCGTTTATGCTCAGCATGTTGTTCATTTCAGTATGCTCTGAAACACAAGGGGCGCGTAGAAACAAAATAGTCTGTGGATAAGCAAGAATTATGTACAGAAGAGCAGCTTTTTCTGCTCTATTGTTTGGGAAGTCTGGTTCCTGAAGCCTGATGTGCATATACGTATAACCTTTTTTTTTTAGCTTTTAAAACGATCTCTCATATTCTTCCACAGACTGCGGCAAAAAGCCTCTTCTTTCCCCGTTGTGTTGCCTATTTCTTTCCAAGAATTTAATGACATGTCCCTGTCCCTGTGGTCTCTCAATGAACAGATGTCTGTATAGGCGAACCTGCTCGTCCAGTCTTCCCTCGAAGGCGTCCATGTTGAAATGAAAAGCGCAGTGTGCACAGTGGGTGCGTAGTTACAAAAATTCAGAGGTGCGCGACCAAGCGCCGCGACAACATGCGCACGACACGAAAGCCGTGATGATGATGTAATTTTATAGCACACGCACCTCACACTGGCTTCCCTACGGTGACCACAAACCCACCTTTATGGCTACTTGCCTAATCCTTACCCTTACCCTAACCTTGACCTAACCTTATCCCAACCTTAATCCAAGTCTTCACCCTAAAATGTAATGATTTACATTATGTGCATTATGTCCCCAAAAGGAAGGCGAGTCCCCACAATGTGACTGCATGAACAGATTTATGTCCCCACAACATACACACACACACTCACACACACACACACACACACACACACACACACACACACACACACACACACACACACACACACACACAGCAGCAGCAAATTCCTCACACACATTGAAAGGAAGCGCAGATCTGTCAACATGTCAGTCTGTCCTGTAGCTGATTGGAGCTGACACTGAGGAGTGATAGAAAGCCTGATGGAAAGCCTGGTTATATTTCCACCAGGTAGCGACGTCAATTTCAATTTAATCTTGCGGTCACTTTCTCTTCCTTCAGCGTGCTCCTTCACTTCCCGATCATATACTGTGTGACCATGACATCTAGCACAGCAGTAAGAGAGATTAAATCCAGCAAAACACAATACTTTTTTGCTCCATGTATGGTTGATGTTTGCAGTCATTCCCTCTGAATACACCACTGCCTGCTTTCCTTCTGCTCCAGCGTTTAGAATTACGTGAATTCAGATTCAAACTTATCAGAAAAATGAACACTTGAATATACTGTACATCAGCGTGATAAGAACTACCTAAAATCACAGAAACCATCCTTGGGAAAAATTTATTTGACGTGTACTTTGACTTTTTAGTTTGGCTCATGTCCCATCTAACATGGAGGAGGCGGGCTTTATGACCTATACTGCAGCCAGCCACCAGGGGGCGATCAAGATGTTTTGGCTTCACTTTTGGGGAGCTGTCTTGTCGTCCATCTTTATATACAGTCTTTGGTAGAGTCCGAAACAGAGCTAAACATTTGACTTGCACGACAGGTGTCCAAACACAAAATTCGAAATAAATGCTAATGTTGCTTTTTATCTGCTAAATGTGTTGCTAACATGTTCGCCACATCAACTTAATAAGGTGATAATGTCAATGTTGTGTTTAACATCTGTTAAAGCTGGGGTCTGCGATCTTGGAAAACTAGCATAATTTGAAAGTCGCATCGCCTCAGGAGCTCCGTCTAAACCCCCCCCTCCCCTCGAAACTCCTTATAAGGCAACGCCCCCCACACACATGCACGAGCACCGCCGCATCTTAACTACTTCACATTTTTCGTAGCTATTTCATCACTAAATTCACTTCTGAAAAATGTTGAGGCGAGAAATCAACGGTGTAGATTTAGAATATTGACAGTTTTACGATGTTAGATGGCGAATCAAACATTTTCTCAACTGTTGTCGGAGTTTAGAAGCTCCACAAACTGCCGGCACAGCTAGCTAGCTCCTGCCGGGATCGCCACCTCTCCACCCGGGCATTCACTCACACAGACCCCGCTATGAGCTGGAGCTCTCTCAAGAGACCGGTCTCGTAGACGAGGGGCTTTATTTCCTGGTTGACGGAGAGGGGGGGGGGGGGGGCAGCAGCTCGCTGGAGAGCCGGCCACAGAGCAGCAGAGAGGGGAGGGAAAGAGAGAGATACCTGCTGAGACAACACGACCCTTTTTACCATTACTCTAATATCTGGAGGGAGATCAGTCCACTCGTTTGTTTCTGTAACTGAAAAAGCAGTTTGAGTAACGTAAATTTTTTTCGGCAATGTTTTCTATCCGCCGTCTCCCCTTGATAATCCTGTTTGTCTGACTTCACTTTGAGCTGTTAGAATAAATAGTTTAAATCTGCAGTATTTTATAAAGTAAACTAACAGAACATAAACAACTAAATCAAAGTTGTATTTTTCGATAATATGGTAATAGTGGTACGAGTTCGTTGTCGTTGTCCGGTGTTTTAAGAGCTGAGTTTTCTCTTCCTCTCTCCAGTGAACGTGCGGCGGACACGCGCTTTGACTTCACGCTGGTGCACGCTGAGGCTAGAGTACGAGCAGGGAGGCAGGGAGGCTTCTGATTGGTTCCTTACAACCGGGACCATTTTTACTGACTGGTAGACGTTTTTACAGGATTACAGCAGCTACAGATGACGGATCTTTTCCGGTCTTTTTTCAGTGCTCATAAGAAACGGATTGCTGTCGGGGTGTAAAGACCATTTCAACCAATATAACAAAAAGTGTATACTGGATAAATCGCAGACCCCAGCTTTAATGCAGGTTAAAGAATCAATCATTAATTTCACTTTATTTCAGACACGTGGTAAAAAAATATGATGAAAAGAAGATATGATAGATAAAGAAAATACATGTAATATAGTAGATAGATAGATAGATAGATAGATAGATAGATAGATAGATAGATAGTAATGCACTATTTGTTTTCACTTTGCCCACTTGTATTGCACTTTAACTTAAAAAGTAATTAAAAAATATATACAGTATATACGTATATATATATATATATTTAGGTAGATACAGATAGGCTACATATACATGTAGCATTTAACCTTATTCTCTTCTCTGTGATCCCTTTCACCACCCAGTTCTGCAGTTAAAATAAATCACAAAGAAACAGAAGAAAGTAAGGGTCATGTTCTTTTTCCTTCAGTTACAAAATGTTTTGGCTGTTCATGATGCAGGGTTTGCTGAGTGGGAGAGCCTTTTCACCGCTGTGGCTTTTGGGTCAGATTACAGGTTGTAGCCATCAGTACAAAACAACAATTACATGGTGTCTGAGGGACGAGAGTAGAGAGGAGCAAACAAAAAGGAGAGAGAACACTCCGAGAATATGATAGACAGAAAAGAGCAGGGAGTAGGCACAGATATTTTGAGGTTCTAACCTGAAAATATAATGATTATAGCATAACAAGTAAAGTGCTGCAAGGGCTGAGACCAACAGATAAAGGGACAAGACTCGGTCAAAACCGAGTATATGGCTGAACCTTGTACGGTCAGTCTGTGAATTTGTGGCTAAATTGTTATACAAATAGTCAGTAATCATGTCTATAATTTCAAACAGGAAAAAACATGGCGGCCTGCTCGTAAACTTTCTGTTATTCCGTCTAAACAATCCACCAAAATCTATTGGTCTGCTCTTTTGCGTTTTGGTCTCTCTCCTGTATGGACTTGGCCCATGTATTTCATTTTTTGTTGCTCATCTGGAGCCCTCAATGGCAACAATACCATGGATTCTACAGTGTCACATGACAGCGAGCATAGATCGCTTTGCGTCACGGCTCTGGGTCGCCCCATCTCTGTGTCCCGCGAAGGCGCCTATCAAAACGTCATAAAAGTTTGGATGTTATGGTGATTTAATTTGGTGTACCTTTAGCAATTATGGGCTACTCATATTTATGCAACCACTACAGCAAAAATAAAACAATTATTGTTTTCTTTTCCTCCAGAGGGGCAGCACAGCCAAAGTGGGCAAATGCGCTGTTGATCGGGCAACTATAGCGAACGTCCCTGGAAAAGAGAGAGGGCGATATGTTTCACTGAGCTCTAATAGTGTTATCCTGGCACGTACAACAACCCTATATGGACAAAAAACTAGCCTTTAGTCCACACAAACACACACATAGACTGAATGTGTTCCAGGAAGCAGCTTCAGGGAGTCTCTCCTAATCACCTACACAGCCAAGCCACTGAGATGAAGGTAATAAACCCCAAAGGATGCTGACTCATTTTTATTGATGAATGCAAAACACACACACACACACACACACACACACACACAAATAATAATGAGCACTTCTGTCTTTGCTTCTGCTGCTGCCGATCTTTAATCAAAATGTTTTTGCCTGCTCATACGAACCGGTGCAGTTGAAGGCGTGCGGGAGATTTTCATCTCTGTCCTGCCTGAAACTAACGGCAGCAATAACATCTTGGCAATAACCTGCTTTGTGCCAGGAAGGATTTAAGAATATTCCGATCAGACTTTACACTTTAAATTACTTTCACTGATTAAATTAAAGCTCCCTGAGACAGTTTGATAATGTCTCCAGTCTATCTGAGAGACATTCCCACGGTGTGTGTTTTTGTTTGAACTGAGATGAAGCTTTTGATTCATTTATGGGGATTCAAACCGCTTTTCTGATCTCTGTTGCATTCTTGCATTACAAATCGTCATTTCAGAAAGCAGGAAGTAAGAGACTTTCAATAACATTGGTGATGCAGAAGACATGTTCTACTGAACCAGCCCGGTCGCATGAAAAGGCATATGAATGACACGGTAATGCACAAGGCAAAAGCGTGTAATAAGAATGCCGTTCTTGTGTTTGGTTTGTCATTTGTACAACCCGGTTTCACGGGAAGGCGTTTATATACCACAACATTACATGGACCGTCTGTGTGTCATGAGTACGCATTTTAGCCATTTCGCATGTCATTTGTACGGCACGTAAACGTTAGGTTTAGGCAAGAAAACCACTTAGTTAGGGTAAGGGAAAACATCATGGTTGGTCATATCAAAAATCAGATATAGTCGTCTAGATGGGGCAGTGATATTATAAATAGCTTTCAGAAGTGTAAAGGACGACTAAACCACACTTCTTTTTGTCCTTTGACAAGGTTGTGGCGTGGGTGACTATTTCAGCCTTCTTTCAGCTGCATCTCCGTCTCCAGCGGTGTGAAACAGACTTGAGAGCAAGTAAACAAATAAATTAAAAAACATAATTCAAAGCGGTAAGCACCCACAGCATACAGCCAGCTGTCCTTCCTGCATTTGTCAGTGTAAACTGTGTTGATTAGAGCCTGGATTATGACTTAAACTTCTTCGTCTTTGTGTATTATTATCATACAATCCGCGCACCAAGCTTTGATTGGTCAGTAGGCGGTGCTTTTATACGATGTGATCTCTTATCTGGAACATAACCTGCTCCGGAGCAGGTTAGCTGTTCTGCATAAGTTACCATGGCGATCTACCCCGATAAGAAGTTATCCACCTTCGTAGGACTGAAAACCCGGAGTTAACACTGAAGTTACCTTGCTAACCGCAAATCCTGCTTCATAGTACAGGCCTCTGGTTAAAAGTCCTGTGTTAGTTGGAGCCATCCACCTCAACAGCCGTCCATCATAAGTGGTATTTATCACTTTTATACTACGTCACTCTTACCGTAACATTTATACACAGATGCGTTTACATTGCAGTCAGTACAGGATACATGGCGTACAAATGACACGCGGAATTCAAGAAAGGCGTACTTATTGCATGCTAAACACCTTGCGCATTATCATGGAATTCATATACTTTTTCGTGCGATTGGGCTGTATTTGTACGTCTGTGCTGACTGCAATGTGAACGCATCCGCGTAAATATGCTACGCTCAGAGCTAATGACGATCAAGGATCAATTAGCCTTTAGCCTGGCTCATAGCTGGTCGCTAGGTAACTAGCTTGTCACAGATAAATGGTCGGAGATGATTTATGTCTTAGTGAATACAAAACACGGCCCGTTTACAGTCGTTATACATGAACCTGAGTTTATCTAGACACTTTTTGCTGACAACTACCTTCACCGTGACTGCTGTACCTGTCGGTACCGGTACTTTTAGTTTTCTACACACACGGGAGGAGAATCACTTCCCAAAACAAAACACGCCAGATTGCGTCACATACACACGTCACCCAAAAGGCTACCTGCCTTAAAGGGGAAGACTTGGCCGGTGACAGCAACAGCAGCAAGCAACCAATGATTTTTTTATGCCATGCATTTATCCAGCATTATATTATCTATTTATTAAAGGGACTATTTGTAACTTATCACGCGCATAAATCTTAACGGGTCGGTATCCCATGCGCGCTCGCGTGTGGGTACGCGAGCGCGCAGCAGCTCTGCTCCTGCCTGTTTGCACACCGCGCTCGTTCTCACCCGCACGGCTCGCTCCACCTCCACGTGAACACGCGCACACTACACACTGCAGAAGAGTTAGTTTAGCTCTGAGAATATCTGGTGAATGTGCAGTGGACGTTTTTGCAGAAATAACTGCTGCTGACCAGAGACCTTCCTCTGGTCAGCTAACATTACTGCCGAGCAGGTGAAATATAGAGTGATATTGTGTGTTAGCTGACGTGTGTCGCCTCACTGTTTAGACCGGTGCTCGTTCATGTCAATATAGCGCGAGCACAAGCGCGAGCGCGAGCAACAGGACGCTGACTTTCGTTGACATTGCAGCCACAGGTGTCGCTGTGAGCAAGCAATTTCTGATTCTTACATATAGCCCCTTTAAGGCTGTCAATCGATTAAAATATTTAATCGTGATTAATCGCATTGTTGTCCGTAGTTAATCGCAAATTAATCGCACATTGTTTATCTGTTCAAAATGTACCTTAGAGGGAGATTTGCTAGAAATGCTATTTCCCACCTGTAGTCACTGGGCAAGTAAGAATAATAAAATGGCATCATATGAAACTAGAAAACCTAAGGAATCCATTAGTACCAACCATGTAGGAGGCTAAATAACGCTCGTAATTTAAGCTAAATTTTGGCAAGGGAAAAAATGGCATAGCCATTTTCAAAGGGGTCCCTTGAACTCTGACCTCATGATATGTGAATGAAAATGATTTTAAGAATAATCAAATAGTTGGAAAAATTGGACATTAAAGGAAGATTAGACATTAAAAGGGCACAAAATACATCCCCCTCCATCCCACACAAGACTAGACATTAAAATAGTACAAAATACACCCCCCAACACACACAAGATAGATAGATAGATAGATAGATAGATAGATAGATACTTTATTGATCCCGAAGGAAATTTAGGCATCCAGTAGCATAGACAATAAGTCCCAACACCAATACACCTTAAAAAAGATACAATCAAATAGAATAAAGTGAAATAAAAATAAAAATAAAAATAAGATAACATAAGTAAGTACAGCAGTGAAGTGACAGTGTGCCAATGGTGCAAATAGTGATCTGATCTTGACTGATCTTCATCGCCGAAGCCACTGGGAAGAAACCAACAAATCCAACAATGATTTATGTTGAGATTTTCAGTTATGGTCTATCTAGTATTTCTGAAAGTATCTCTGATTTATTACCGTGCAGTTGACAAAGGGGGAAAATATTTAGTTCCAGTTTAGCTTCATAGAGGTACAGTATAACAAAACAAATGACTGTAATATCTTCTTATTAAAAACAAAACAAT
This sequence comes from Sebastolobus alascanus, assembly GCA_916701645.2. NCBI lineage: Eukaryota > Metazoa > Chordata > Actinopteri > Perciformes > Sebastidae > Sebastolobus > Sebastolobus alascanus. The sequence continues at coordinate 195,916 of CAKAOJ020000055.1, read as the reverse complement.
AAAACAAAATATTATGAATTGGAATGTCATGAAAACAATATAGTTTTACGGGCTCATAAAACAACAAGTGTAAAATACAAATATGCTGGTGTGTGTTGGTTTGTGTGTATATGCACCATGGGACAAAATGCTGTGTTCACTTACGGGAGTAATACATCAAGCAGCGCAGCAGATCCAGCATTAATATTTTACATGAGGATGTTCAGTAAATTCTCTCCCTCTGTGAATGAAGACGCTCCACCGTCCTCATCATCCTCAGTAAAACTGACAGGAAGGAGCGTTGAGAATTGAACTGAAAGGACATTTTGATACCACTCCCTGACTAGTGAGCCCTTTAATCATCCTACCGACTGGGGGCCCCGCATACTCCAGAGGTCTACTTTATGTCAGATCTCACGGGTGCTTTATTCTGCCATTCTATGAAACCTTTTTATGACTTTGTCAATCAATTTGATGTAATCCATCATCCTTGTTTTCTGTTTCTGTTTTAATGAGGGCTGTTAAAGTTAACGCGATAATAACACGTTCACGCAAATTTGTTTTAACGCCACTAATTTCTTTAACGCATTAACGCAATCGCTCTTTCGGAGATTGTAGCGGGCTCAGTTTTACAGCTAGAGTGAAGATCCTGGTAACATAGAAAACCTAAGGAATCCTTCGGTGCCAACCATGTCATACTAACTTGTCGCGAAGACGGTTAAATAATGCTCCGAACTTATGCTAAATTTTGGCGAGGAAAAACTGGCATGGCTATTACATGGCAAAGGGGTCCCTTGACCTCAGACCTCAAGATATGTGAATGAAAATGGGTTCTATGGGTACCCACGAGTCTCCCCTTTACAGACATGCACACTTTATGATAATCACATGCAGTTTGGGGCAAGTTAAGGTACATTTTGAACAGATAAAAAACGTGTGATTAATTTGCAATTAATCACAATTAACTATAGATAATCATGCGATTAATCACAATTAAATATTTGAATTGATTGACAGCCCTACTATATTTCCTCATGTGCTCTGTCTATTTTCCTTTTACCCAATATGCAACTTAACTGTAACTTTCCTAAAATAATAATCACCAGTTTTCTTCAGATGACATTAATTACATAACTAATAATAATAATTTTGAGAAGAAATAAGTTAACATTTTGCTATGACGGTTGTTTCGACTCCAGTTGGTCGTCATTGTTTGTAAAATAGGATGGGGTTAAGGCTGTCATTATAAATGTTAAGTCACTAATAATGATAATAAGTCATTTATTTTCTACACAACATCAATGATGCAGTTAGATATGTTAATAAAGTCATAAATACAAGTTTTTCATTTTATATACAGTATTTAGTAGCTATGCAATCAGCAAATGAGTAATCTGTAATTAAGAATAGAGATCTTGCGATACCATTTTTTTCCTACTCGATGCCGATTCCGATACCTGAAATTGCAGTATCGGCCGATACCTGAAATTGCAGTATCGGCCGATACCGAGTACCGATCTGTAACCAGCATGTTAAAAGAATATATTAAATAAATATTATTATTATTATCATTATTGTTTAACAGCTGTGACAAACTACCTGCAATACCAGTTCTAATTTGCTGCTCTAAAACAGTAGCTGCAAGTGGCAGCCATGATACATCCAGGGTGACAGCACAGTGAAGGCGACTGTTTTGGAGCGGCGAAGAAGAATTGATTTCTGGTTAAACATTTAGATTTTTTGTCTGGGTTAATAAATGATGGTATCAGATCGGTGAATAGACTGGCATACTCGCCGATACCCGATACTGTATTTTGGGCAGTATGGGACGCACTTCTGATACTGGTATTGGAACAACTCTAGTAAAGAAGCTTATAAGTCATTAATAAACAGTTCTTTCAATAATACATTTTTAACAATCCACAATTGTAAATGTTAAAGGAAAAGTTCAAATCATTTTACAAAGTTGTTCACTTTCTGTCCAAGAGTTAGATGACAATACCAATCTCATGATTGGTGGTAACTATTTCTTGGCTGGACGCAGTGCTGAGGTGTTGTCGTCACAGCGAGGTTGCCAGGCAACCAGCAGAGACCAGATGTACTAGGCGGATGGATGATGTGATGAACCACATCACATTACTGCTTCTGTACAGATTAAACAAATGTGCAAGACATGTTAATTAATAAGCTGTAGACTTGCTGGTTAGCACTGTCCTCTCACAGCTTAAACACACTGCATCCGTCCCCGTCCTTCTCTGTTTGGACTCCAGCTGCTGCAGGTTTCTGTCACGGTCCAGAAAAAAAAAGATCCTCTTGCTACTGTTGTTAAAATAAATGCATTAATTTAATTAATGTTTTGTGATGTTACACAGACGTCTAGAGGCCAAACCTTTCGAGTGTTTGTTCTGAGCAGCAGACGGTGAAGTGTGAGGAGTGTCTTAAGTGGGAACGTGGTTTTGACTGATTGGGCCTTTGGGGCCGTGACGACGGGCCGCAGCTGGCTCCCGGGCATGATTTACTCATTCGTCTGCAGGCGATGTTTCCCCACATGAAGTAGTTAATTAGTTTGTTAGAATTTAAAGAGGTTGTTAGAGTACGGAGGCAGTCCGCGATGCCAGCTATCGACTCGGCCCCTCCTCGGCTCAGACTCACGGTGGAGTGTCAGTCTGTTAGGCCGCCGACAGCTTCGCCGTGACAGATTTCTCTCTGCTGCAACTCCCCGAGTGGGCAGACGGGACTCAGAGGAAGATCATCCCTCTGGTTTTAATTAGGCTTTTTAATTACAGAGTGGAGACGCTTTTCATGGAGACTAGCGCTGAGGTAACAGTTGAGTCACTGTGTTCAAGATCTGCAACACTGAATTCCAAAGATTTTGATTTCCTCTAGGGATTTTTGTAAAGGTAAAACAAATAATTCACGCATGTCTGGATGAATCAGGCGTCCTCACGGGTAACAGAAAGCAAAGATGTTATTTCGATTTAGGTTATTTACATAATATCATGCTGCCTGTTTCAGAATGAAAATCCCAGTAAAGAAAAGTCCCCGAGCGGGATCACTCAAGTAATTAACCCATCGTCTTTCTCACCAGCACTGGCAGTGTCATGGGCCTTTATTAATCATGTATGAGTCATACCTGTACATACAATTTGTTCTAATCGCAATCACTTCATCGTAGCTGTAATGAGCTGAGTAATTTAGTCTCCGCAGAGCAGAAATTGTAGCAATTATAGCCTACATCTTACCTTTCACGGACGAATTACTGACATTCTAGATTTTCGCAAATTGCTCTGACTAACAAAAATCCTTTATTTTCTTCACTTAGTTTGAATCATGTGATCATGCATTCATGTAACTCAGGGGACATGTAATGGTTGATGTGGTGGTAATTTAAGCCTAATCGTTTGACAAGGTCAAACATAACTACACAGTCTGTCTGCCCGTTCTCATTCCCAGGACGTTAAATACCAAGGCTTTGTCACGGCCGGCAGCGTTTGGTACCTCCGCACACGTGGAAGGTCAAATTTTTTAGGTTAGGTTACAACCTGTTCACACATTGGCAATAAAAAAATATTTATTACGTGTAAAAAGCTACATACAGTTCCTTTAACTATAATGTAAACCTACCGCACAACAGTATATACTCCGAGAAAGTGCGCCGGGAGTGACTGTGGTGAAGTAGTTTAAAGAGCGAAAAGAGACAGACCGGGCAGGCGGGAGGGGAGGTGGATGGGTCCAACTAACACAAGGCTTTCATCCAGGAGACCGCTGTTCATGTCCCGTGTGTCATGTTACAATCAGCTGTTCGTTCGCGTCCTGTGTTAACAACGTTTGGTGTCATTTTCATTCTTTCCTAAACTTAACTTCCGTGGTTTTGTTGCCTAATCCTAAAGTGACACTAAGGGGCGTGACAAAGCGAGGGTATGTGACGAGTTAGGCAACACATTCTTACTCCCAACTCGTCAAATACCGCGGCTAGATCAGTGTTCCTCGGCAGGAAGTTAGGTTTAGGCAAGACAACCACTTATGTAGGGTTAGGAAACGGTCGTGGTTGACGTTAACTTCACTGACTAGCGACTCTCGTGACTCACAGGGACGACGATACCGACGAGTCACTTGACTAAAGACTGACATGACAAAATAAGTCAACATTACTTTTAGTTTCACTCGGGAAAGTCTTGTTGTCTGGTTGAAAGTCTTGTGTTTGTTTGAACCATCCACCACCCCTCCCACCCGCCCTGAATGGACTCTCACGCTATTAATACTACGTCACTTGCTCCAATCGTCGAATAACGCCGCGGGTGGGTTTACATTGGAGTTAGTTAAAAGCCCGGTTCGTCACATACTGTTGCTAAATAGTGCCTCCATGCGTCGGTTTCCGATTCCGAGGGGCGCTTACCAAACGGCGGTATTTGACAAGCGGGGATGAGAACGTGTCGGCTCACCTGTGGTGCAGCTATAAATCTTGGTGATTATTTGTACGAATGGGGGAAACAGCGCACACTTGGACAGTCTATCCTCAAAGGCATTCATGGCATTGCACTCAGTTCTACAAACGTGACAGAAGTAATTGTGTGAAAAGTGGAGGAAAAACAGAGCTTGATAGAATAGCTCACCTGAATACTTTCACACTTCGGCACACCTGACCAATCGCTATAAATGATAGGCTTGACCGTCACATTGTCAGTCAGAGGGGGGGGTTTCAGACGCTGTTAGACCATTTGACAAGCACTTATTTTGACGCATACTGTGGCTTTCTTGATGCTGTTGTTTTCCTTGTGTGAGTCATGATTTTTGATCGCTTGTCATGTTTGTCAGCATAAATGTCAGCCACAGAGAAAAAAAAAGGAATTTTGTGTATATGTGTGGTTTTCATTTTCTCATATTCTGCACTTGTTTGGGTGTTTAGACCAGACGGCAAGACTTACAGGGCGTCACCTCTTCCCACCTGTTGTTTTTTTCCATAACTGGCAATGTGGCTCACTGCCTGCAGGTTTTCACACTTCAACGGTTTGTGACACCTTATACTGTGTGTTCCCTGTACTGAGGAGCGAAGCGGAAAAAATTATTGTTAGTTTCAGAAAAAGCAGGTTGTAAAAGCTACTCCGAGGGATGTAGAGAGGGATAGAGGAGCTAGGGGAGGAGAGGGTTGAAGGAAAGGGCAAGACAGAAAAGACTATCAGAGAAAGGAGGAGAAGATGGAAGAGTGTGTGGTGAAGGCAAAGGCAGGAGACGCAAGGTGATGAGTGGGAGGTGGAAGTTGTACCAAAAACAAACACAAACTTGCCTGAGAAAAAAGAGGGATGTTTTTTTCTAACGTTCAGCAATCAAACACAATGTCACGTATAAATGTAAATACCACCGAGGCTTTTTTGTATTACATGTGCATTTATTCTCTACACGCCACTGGTGCAAACGATGATTGAAGACGAAACCATATCTTTGTAAAACAGCAAATAACACTGACAGGAACTCTGCAATCAGCAACAACAAGGGCTGCTGTGAAGAGAATATACAATAACTAAAATATATCTTGGCTGCAAAACATAGTTTGACACTGGAAGACTGTTTTCATATTCATATGTACAGTCACTCACTGAAGTAATAGACATCATGTGTCAAGAAGTTAAATTAATTAAATGAGCAATATCTGCATGTACATAGATTCTCGATTTTTCAGTGAGGGAAAATGTAATTTTATGAATTTTTCACAAGATAATTGAACTTGTTCGAGGAAAAACTATATCAGACGCAAATTATTATTCAAAGCAGAGTATTTTATGTGTCTTAAAACAGTAGACTGTGTATATAGATGGACGACGCGTCTCCACTTCCTCCCGCTGTATAAAAGTGAAGCCAAAATATCCCCGATACAGGGGCCGCCATCTTGAGATTTTGACGTCATTTGGAGCCAGAGACAGCGCAGTAGTGTTCCAGGTCCTGCCCACGCACCTGCCCGAGCCAATCGCGAGCCGAGCACGGCCGCAGCTTGTTACGTAAGCACCACGGCAGCTGTTTGACTAGAAAGACACAACAACTAACCATAATATCTCTATAACTACATTTATGATCAAAATGACACATGTTCTATTAAACAGACTTGTGGTGGTTATGGAAAGTTAAAGTTACATCTCCTCTCTCGTACAATTCCCGGGCCTCCGCGACTACTTCACTCAGAGCAGCTGTCAATCACAGCTGTCAATCATGACATCTCACCCCCTTTTCATAGCATTAAATAACTAATTTAAACCAAACTTATCAGAAAATCACTTGAAGATACATCAGCGTGATAAGAACTACCTAAAATCACAGAAACCATCTTTGTGAAAAATTTATTTGACGTGTACTTTGACTTTTTAGTTTGGCGTATGTCCCATTCGCTGATATGGAAGGGGCGGGATTTATGACCTATACTGCAGCCAGCCACCAGGGGGCGATCTAGATGTTTTGGCTTCACTTTATGGGAGCTGTCATGTTGTCAATCTTTATATACAGTCTATGGTTAAAACATGTCTGGAGGGGATCTTTAAGGTTGATGTGGTGACTCCGGTGGTTACTGGTGAGAACAGGAAATATGGTTTAGTTTTAGTCCAAAATTACCTGATTTCTGAGTTCAAGCTCGGTAAAGGTAGTTAGTTGTAGAGAAGTTGGAGGTGTGCAACCTGTTGCCTGCAACTCTTCATCTAACAGCTAAGAGTGGCTGCTCCTTCTTGTTTAATTGCTCCCTTGGCAAAATTCAAAAGAAATGATCCGCTAATTGCAGTGACAATAGTGACAATAGACAAGAGTGCTCCAGGGATGACGTATTTGTGTAGCCCAACCAGGAAGTTAGCATCGCCCTAAATTCCCTCGACAAAAAGCCAATGGGATTTTACCATTCTGTTTTGGATTATTGCAGATAATAAGCTCTGTGGCAAACACACGTTTATGATACTTACACGTTTTGTTCAGCAAGATAATCTTCACAAATGAACACCACTTTTATGATTTTTGAAGTGTGAATGCAATCGCCAGAAGTAAAAAGCTAATGTCAGGCTATAAACGAACTACACCACGGTCGCATGAGCGCGAGTATACACAACGAGGCCGCAAAGGCAGACGAGTCGGCTTGATGATGTCTCATTTAGTCACTTGTTAGCAACCACCTTTTTGAAGACACGTAAAGGCTTCAAAATTCACGAGTGGGGAATTTATTGATGTATTTTATGTCGTATAACAAAACGTTAAAATCTCTTCAGCTTGTGTTAACCACAGACCTTATTTCAGGCATCTAACTAAAAACCCATTCAAAAAAAACATTGACTTCCAGACGAGGAAACCGGAAGTGCTAAAATGTTAACTCATTTCCGGGTTTTAGGACTAATTTCACGCATGCTATTGCATTGTGTTTCCTGTGGCTGCTTCACAATAAAAGCCCGTGCTTTTGATGTGAAGCAGGAGCAGTGGGACGTTCAGTGTGCATCAGCAGTAACTTATTACAGCTCTTTTGGAGAGTGAACACTAAATAGTGAGGCTGTTACTGTATCAGTGAGATTTAAAACAGTAATACTGGACCACATGCATGACTCATTTCCTATGAGTCACTCATGTGAAGGCAATTTAAAAGTCTTAGAAAGGAAATCTACTCTAGAAAAGTAATTAGGGCGACCATGAATAGCATAGAAAAAAGAAGAAGAAAATCTTAGATCACGTGACCAAATACTCCGAGGGTGATGGTGTGTGAAGAGTTCAGCTATAATTTCATCAGCAGGACACAAATCCAACGTAGCACCTCAGGCTGTTTTTTTTTTTAATTTGACCTTTTTGTTCATATTAACCTGTCGAAATTCATTTCCAGAGCCAGTCATTAGTGTCAGAGGTTTCAGGTTAGGAGGACCTGAGGAGAGGACGCGGGAGATAGGCAGAGGAAGAATTGAAGAGGTAAAAGGCAGAAAGAGGAGATGGAGAGAATGGGGAAAGAGACAATCATCAGCTTATTGATGTTTTGTACCCTCCAGCTAGACATGAGCGTAGCCATGGAAACCAACAATTATATGAGTCATGGGTTGAATGAAGCTCAAATTATTATCACAGGGGCCATAAAACAAGTCAGAAGGAAATTATTGTCGTTAGAATCACCAGCACAGGATTTATTTTCCCAATGTTCAGGTCTTTTGATTCTGTTTTCCAATATTCCCAACTGTGGCTCCAATTAAGTCTGTTGTTATTTTTCGTCTTATTTGACAGATAAATGTGTTACTCAAAATTTGAATTGAGTGAATTTAAAAATGTAAGAAGGTTCCTAATGGATAGAAAACAGAAGAAATTCCACTTCGACCCTGCTGAGTTGATGTTCTCAGTTCAAATGCTGCACACTAGTCTGACAGGAAGGATTTTATCGATTTTAGTGAGGAAAGCCCATCAAGAGCAAATCTCTTCTTTTCTTATTTTATGAGAATTGCTTATAAATGTGATTTTGAGCAGATTACATTTTTCAGAGGCCCGCAACAGAAAATGATGCATTACTTCTGTTTGGTTAAACCTGCAGTAGGCAGATTGTTTTTGGCATGATTGGGAAAAGATTCCATAATAATCTTTCAGCATATTGTAATTCAAGTATTCTGAGAGAAAACTAGACTTCTGCACCTCCTCATTGATCTGTTTTCAGGCTTTAAAAACTCTAGCCCGTGACGGGAGACTTTGGCCAATCACAGGTCATTTCAGAGAGAGAGCGTTCCTATTGGCTGTTCATTCAACGGAGGCAGCTGTCAATCACTCGCAAACTCCGATCAAACGGTCAAACTGGGCAGCGTTGATCAAATATGAATCAATATTCTGTTACTGTAATGCCTATTTCTCGCCTCAAATTTTTTTCAGAAACATCTTGTAGTTACTTAAGACAGGAAAGCTGCACGGAGAGCACAAGATGAATGTCCCTGATCCATATATGCAACATGACCCCAAAAAAACACTTTAAAAACTGCATGTTTGCAGTCTTTAGTATGTTGCAAAAAACAAAGTGCTGCAGTGGTTAAAGCAACTTTCAAACAGATTTCAAAATTCCTAAATCAAGTCAAATTAATTGTGTTTATATCGTCTCAAAAACCCTTCTTTAATGGGGGGAAATGTGTAATAAGTTGAAAAGTTTCAGACAAATTGAAAAAGTATTTGGAGTGAAGACTGTGGGTCAGAGAGAAGATATTTTCAGGAGCTACTGACACAATTTTAACCCCTTCCATCCCACAAGCCTTTGGTACATGGGTCCAGTTTTCAAACTCATGTTGTGCAGTCAAACATTACTGAGAAACTTTTCTTAAAGGAATAGTTTGACATTTTTGGAAAGATACTGATTCACATTCTCCGTTTAAAGGTCTTGCCAGGCTACAGTATTTAATGGACAGATATGAGAATGGTATCAATCTTATTATTCTTGGCACAAAAAAAGTGTATTTCCCAAAATGTCGGAATACTGCTTAAAATCCTTGTCAAGATGTCAAAGTTTCCAGAGATATCAAACATGTCATGCATGTGGATGAAAAGATGCTAAAGGGTGGAAAGTACATTTTATTTATCTCTGTTGATATGGAATGAGAAATTTCTGGGAAATGTTGGTAAAAACAAAATGCAGGCAGGCCATCCTGTAGTGTCTGTGCGTGGACATTTGCATGTTTTTAGTGAATTTGAAGACTCTCGGGAGGAAAAACAGGTTTCCATTACTGAAGCTGAATTTGAGCAGAAATTACCATATCTGATGGTATTTTACATCTGGAAAGTCTATTGAAGAAAACTGCGACGTTTATCACAAAAGCTATCTTCCAGATTTGGTAATCAGCCATGAGCAGATGGAAAGCCTCATTGTCTTGGAAAACTGATGGTGAATATTTCCGAGTGTCTCTTGGCAGACTCAATGAATGATGAATTTTAAGCACAGCTTCACAGCTTCACAGCAATGAAGATGAATTATTAAATGAAGTTTTAAGGAGGTTTGACAGAGAGCCTCAGAGAGAGAGAGGGAGGGCCAACCAGACGTAGCACGTGTGTGCGCGCGTGCCTGTGTGCTCTGCCGTAGACAGGTTTTGACATTTCACCGATACATGATGAGAGATGACAGCTCCAGAGCATCGACTCGTACCGCTTTACTGCAGAAGTGAACTTCAGGACTTCTCTGAAATCCTGTTGCTCTGCGGTGTAGCTGCACATCACTGATGTCAAATGAAAAATCTCCCATCTTCAAAATGTCAACTCAACAAGAATGGCACCTAAAATTGCTGGAGAGTATCATTTTTTGGAAAGTTTTGGAGAGTTTGAACCTCAAAAAACATCATTAGATGCGTGCCTTTGAATATGATGTTCATGTTGTAATATGAAATTGGAGTTTTTCTCAGATTTTACACTTAACACAGCAATCACATTACATTAATACCTATAACTATTAATATTACTTTATACTACTTTAACATTTCTGACCAGAAGCATATAAAGATATAGTACTTCTGGTCAGAAATGCCCCATAATTGCTCTGATATACATCACAAAATAAACAGATAATATGGTTGATATTAAATATGCTACATTGATTATTGATCTGAACTGAATTTTGAACATTTTGATTAACATTTAACCCTAAGTAAATGATCAAGTTCCATTATAGTGGCAGTAGGCACACAGTTTTTGGCATCATTGGGCAAAAATTCCGTAATAACCTTTCAGCATATTGTAATTCAAGTGTTCTGAGAGAAAACTAGACTTCTGCACCTCCTCATTGATCTGTTTTCAGGCTTTAAAAAATCTAGCCCGTGACGGGAGACTTTGACCAATCACAGGTCGTTTCAGAGAGAGAGCTTTCCTATTGGCTGTTCATTCAACGGAGGCATCTGTCAATCACTCGCAAACTCCGATCAAACGGTCAAACTATGCCGCACTGATCAAACATGAATCAATATTCTGTTACTGTAATGACTATTTCTCGCCTCAAATGTCTTCAGAAACATCTTGTAGTGTACTGTTTAGCTGTAAAATGAGAAACTTTGCTCCAGCTGGTGGGCAGTGCTTGGTATTTCCTCAACTGATCTCAACATGGCTGCTGGGTCACAAACTTTCTCATTTTACAGCTAAACAGAACACTGCAAGATGTTGCTGAAAATATTTTAGCCAAGAAATAGGCATTACAGTAACAGAATATTGATTCATATTTGATCAGCGCTGCCTAGTTTGACCGTTTGATCAGAGTTTGCGAGTGATTGACAGCTGCTCAGAGACGGCAAGGCTCCAGCTCGGCTCTGACTGCTTGTTTTCCTCCGGTCTGTGAAATCTTGCAGATGCCATTAGGAGCACCGGAGGACACAGAGACACATGATTTTTTTCAGATTATCTGTCTCATGCAATACCGTCAAGATATAGTGACCGTTTTATTAAAATAACTTTTGCTGCTTACTACAGCTTAAAATCCAGTTAAGAAAAAAAAACATACTGAACCTTCTGTTGAACATCTTTTACCACTGACAGTCCCTGAATGTATAGTTTTATCAACAGATCACGTACCTGGCTGTTATAAATTTGTCTGAGTTGAAAGCAGCACTTAAAATCCAGGCTGGTTTGGCTCACCTGAGAGTCTGTTTTTATGTTATGGCTGTGTTGGCTGAGAACATGGACCTTTAGAGAAATGTGTCCAATTAAATGAGAAACACTGCACACTCAGAGCCTGAGCTGTAACTTTAGAACGACTGAGGGCAACCTCCACAGAAACTCGCTTAAATTTCGAACGATGCTGTATTTTCAGATCCCTGAGCTTCAGAAACACATTGGGTGAAAAATGCTGTTTTCTGCCTCAACACCTCTCAGATTAAAACTGCAGCTGTGCTAGACCAGTGGTTCCCAACCTGGTGTCCAGGCCCCCCTTAGGATGGCGCCAACTATCACTGGGGGTGCGCCAGAATTTGTCTGCTCTGAGGTTGTCAAAATTAGATTTGCACATGTATAACTGATATCGTAATAACAGACTTACTGGATAATTTATACAAAAGTCTTTTTTTGCTACTTAGTTATGCACATTATGTTTAAACCTGGTATTTCTACACATTTGCAGATAAAGATCAGGCTACATGTACACTAATGTTATTAGTATTATACTATTTGTAGAATTAGATTCCAGTGGTGGCTGCGTAGGATTGTTTCTGACTCGTGTGATCCAAACATTTCCAATAACTCCAGAGCGTTGTTAAGTCCAAAAGTAGGGCTGTCAATCGATTAAAATATTTAATCGCGATTAATCGCACATTTTTTTATCAAGTATTTTATCATGTATTTAGTACTCTTATCAACATGCAAATGTGCTTGCTTTTTGCAAATGTATCTATATATATATTACTGGAAATCAATTAACAACACAAAACAATGACAAATATTATCCAGAAACCCTCACAGGTACCGCATTTAGCATAAAAAATATGCTCAAATCATAACATGGCAAACTCAAGCCCAACAGGCAACCACAGCTGTCAGTGTGTCAGTGTGCTGACTTGACTATGACTTGCTCCAAACTGCATGTGATTATCATAAAGTGGGCATGTCTGTAAAGGGGAGACTCGTGGGTACCCATAGAACCCATTTTCATTCACATATCTTCAGGTCAGAGGTCAAGAGACCCCTTTGAAAATGACCATGCCAGTTTTTCTTCGCCAAAATTTTGCGCAAGTTTGGAGCGTCATTTAACCTCCTTCCCGACAAGCTAGTATGACATGGTTGGTACCAATGGACTCCTTATGTTTTCTAGTTTAAGGCAGAATGTTCACTCTAACTTTAGAACTGAGCCCACTACAACATCCGAAAGATAGATTGCGTTAATGCGTTAAAAAAATTAGGGGCGTTAAAATGAATTTGCGTTAATGCATTAGTATCGCGTTAACTTTAACAGCCCTAGTTTTTCTCCAACGAAATATTCTGCTTCAATCCGTATTTGTTGGCGTTTGGCCTTTCAAAAACAACATTTTCACTGCGGTCAAAAACTGTTTGCTCTCCCGCCCGCTGCACACAGAGGGAGGCACTGACGGGTTATATTCATCAAAGAAAGTTGATTTATTAAAAGACAAGTCTAACTAATTTGGGATTTTGTTCGGGGATTTGTAATATGCTTTAGGATAATGACATCAGAAAATATGGGGCGGGGGGTCTCAGCTTTTCTTAGATACAAGTAAGGGGGGCTTCAAGGAAAATAGGTCGGGAACCACTGGGCTAGACTGTGACCATGTACCTGCTGGTTCTCCACACATCCATATCCCCTGTTTTATTAATTTCAATACTGTGCACCTTGACAATGCTGTGCATTAAAACATAACAACTCTCCATTGTCTTCCTACTTAAGGGTTTCAGCCAGTAAAGCACTGCATGTACTGGGAAGTTCTTTGCTGATTATACCAATTAACCATCTGCTCCGCTGTGTAGTTTGTACATTAGTATCATAATAAGCTTCAGTTTTAGCATTAGAACAAAGTGATAATGGTTTCGTGTTTGTCTCCGAAGCAGAGGAACCCAGGCTCTTGTTCCCACTGAGGTTACACGCTGTATCTCCACCGAAGCATTTCTCCTTGCTGCTGCTTCATATTGTATTTCTTCATACTCTTACAATGCAGAAGCTTTTTTGTAAAAGAATAAACACCGGGGGAGGACTGGAGGGTATGAGTGGTGAGAAAATGTTGTTCCGTTCCTATTTAAAAAAAGCCTCAGTGTTGTAGATGATATATTCTTTTGATGTGCCAGACTGTCCTTTTTATCTCCCTCTTACAGAAACATACTGTAAATACTTTGTAGGATACATCATTCATATAGGATGTATCATTCCTTAAAGCCTCCTGCTATAAGTGAACAAAGAAGAAAATAAAAATAAAAACATGTCTGTGCTTCTTTACAAGCTTTACACCCATTAGTGATCCCTTCATACTCCCTCTTTGTTGTTCAAGGCAGCTATACAGGCTATTGAGCATGACTCTCACACACTGTAATAATAACCTCATCTATAATTAGTGCTTTGAATACCCTTCTTGCTAATAGAAGACATTAAATGGATGAAAGTCAGGCCTGAGGATGCAGCGTGCAGAGACTCTCTGGGAGGCAGCGGTGAAATGTGAAAGAGCAATTTTGGTTGTCTCGCTGAGGTAAGATCCCCACCAGCAACAATTTTGAGTTAGTGTGCAGCCTGGAACCATTGTTGCTTTTCTCAACTACCGTGTTTTTGTGTCAAAGAAAGCAGAAATGTCATGAAAACCGTGTTTAAAGGGACATGAAATTGTTTTTCCATTTCCCTTTGGAAGCTTGCCTGTCCAAATGAAACGGACAAAAATGAAACTGACGGAAATGAGCGGAACAAATTGTGCCTGTGACTCCAATATATGATAGAGGATGTAACATGCCACACAACATATTAGAAAGATGAACCTGTTCTGTTTTGTTTAAGATATGAGTTAAGTTGAAACCACTATGACCTCACATAATTCCATTATGCTCGCTTTCCGGCGCTTTTTTCATGTCAATTTGGGTGAGTTGAGACGCAAAGTGTCTGTAAGTTATTAATAACTTAGGCCCACTCGGAACGCTGCTTTGTCACTTTTTAACCCGCAATATTTTCAAGTAAACTCACCCAAACCTCCGTGGAATGTGTGTGTGCGTGCTCAGCTGAGAGGTGGAGTCCCCCACTTTCATAGGCTTAATCAATGGATGAATAATCTCTATATTGCGCTTTTGTGTTGATTTCACATGATTTTTAGTCATGTTTCGTTATTTTAGAGTTGTTTTTGGCATCATTTTGTTTTATAAATGTAAAACCAATATAGGCTAGAGAAGACACGGAAATAAAAAACAACTTCCCCCGTAAAATAACCTTGAGAGGTGCATGAGAGTACATTTATGTTTCTAGTAAAACAATATATTTACATCATTGTGGCATGTCTTGAAAGTCCCTCTCCAGAGCCAGTGTTTGGTTTGTCCGTTCTGGGCTACTGTAGAAACATGGCGGAGCAACAAGGCGGACTCCGTGAAGAGGACCTCCCTATGTAGATATAAACGGCTCATTCTAAGGTAAGAATAACACAACGGTTCTTATTATCAGCTGATTATATACTAATGAAAACATAGTTGTGAATATTATATTCCATTGCTGCTAATAGATCACCTGAAATGTTAGACACTGTTCCTTTAACAGTAAATTACCGCAATTTCAAAAAACACAGTAAATTCATGTAAATAACATATCATCTGGACTACCCATAATGCTATGCAAATTACAGTAACTAACTGTTAAGATGTTGTATGGTAGATTTATTGGGCTTTTTGTGGTATTTAACTGTAAAAATTACAGCAAAGTGACCGTAAGACTGTTGATTTGCCCAACCTGTTTTGCTCTTGTAAATGTGCATTTAGCCCTCATGATTTGTCTGTGAGACTTTCAGACAACCAGACAGATACCATAAGTATGACTGCAGGCTCCAACAAGCACGCCTGTCCGTGCATCTCGACCTCTCTGTATCTTGCTGACCCTCACACACATACAAACAGCAGTCAAACGAATCAATGCCAGAAAAATACCCAGGAGGCTGTCTGAGCTCGGCTCGATAAATCACACAAACACAATGACCACAGGGTGAAAGTTAACTCCACAGGCACAGTCTTGGAGCAGAGACGGTATTATGGTCTGCAGGTTAGGGTGTGATTGAAGGGACACAGCAGTGAGGCTCTAGGGATGGCAATCTGTCGGTTGAGTCACCACTTTGGTTCAGACTGAGATGTCTCAAAAACTGTTATCCAACCCCCCCTCTTAATCTTATTTCCCTCTTTCAGCCTCTCAAACAAACACCCACATTTACATCCACACGTATCGATTCCTTTACAAACACACAGATGTTTGCTCATTCATTTTCCTTTAACACTCTGACTGCCCGCCGGGGGGCCCAACCACTATTCTGTTTGGGTTGAAGTTGTTGCGGGCTGAGTTTTCAAGCTAGAGTGAAGATAGCTTGTTGGGAAGGAGGCTAAATAACGCTACGAAGTTACGCTAAATTTTGGCGAAAAAAAACTGGCATGGCGATTTTCAAAGGGGTCCCTTGACCTCTGACCTCAAGATATGTGAATGAAAATGGGTTCAATGGGTACCCACGAGTCTCCCCTTTACAGACATGCCCACTTTATGATAATCACATGCAGTTTGGGGCAAAAACATGCAGTTTTTTTAATGCAGTATAAATGTGTTATTTTCGCCTATTCTAAAATTATGTATTTGAATATTTCTGCATACTGGGGTGCCTAAATAGTCTTGGAATTTTCTGAATTGGGTATCACTGTAAAGCTGTGACTCTCGTGGATCCAATGAGCCCAGTAGTATTCATGTGAGATGATCTTTGACCCATAGTAGCCTTTTCATTGTAGTGAGACCATTTTTTGAAACTTGACCTCACTGTATAAAATGACCTGTGGTGACCTCTAGGATAATCACAGCCTCATGAAACTTTACAGCCACAAACTAGAGACCTAGAGCATTCAGAGGATGGATGGCTTTCCTAGGTAGATTGACAATAAGGGGGTTTCTGAAGAAAGAAGAATTGCTTGCCATCCAATCGCTGAAAAATGCAATTCTTGCAGAAATCTGAAAATGTCAAAAGATTTTGAAACCAAATCACAGCATGGCTTTTTCTATGGTGTTCCTCGAGGTCTTGGTGTCTTAATATGGTATTTTCGAGGGATTATTGATCATTTTTATCAATTCTCAAGTGGTAAAAAATGGTTAAATTTAGCTCCAAATTTGTGTAACAAATGGTATCAACCCCAAAATTCCTGCAACAATTTATGAGACATAATAGAGCATGGGGATGGCCATCATATACTTCCATTATAATGTTCTACGCTCTTATACACTTTCACATTTTTTTTTTATAAATTCATTAATCTATTAATTATTTTTTCTTACTGATGACCAGAACAACTTGACACACAGTGCTGAGATGCATCTCAAATGAATCTTCATCTTTCAGATGATGTACACCACTTCAATGTGACATCTGTTGACATTCCCTGTACCCCTGTACATCCCTCATCCCCATAAAAGGGCAGAATTGTAAGGGATTAATCACAATCCATTGCACATGCAGAGTATTTGAGAGTCCACAGAAATGTTTGTTCTTAAATTTTCATCCGTTAGACACACACGCAGTTGTCTTGTTTATTAGATGTTTCCCTCTCTCTCTGTCTCACGGCTGCATGTTTGAGAGCTGTGATGAAGCAGATTAGCGCTTTTGTAGCTCTTGACCTTTTCACATGCAAATCAGTGCAACATTCCTCAGCGCATGAAAAAAACAGGAGTTGATCCAAGCCACTTCAGATCCCTATTAATGAGCCAACGGTGTCAAGGACCATACACACGTTCCATCTTGGCTTCCTTCTCATGACCTTTGTCACCATCCTCCCTCTGGAGAGTCCCGGTTCCTCATCATCTAAATACTGAGTGTGTCAGACGCATAAAGATGAAGGACTACCAGACACTAAATAAATAAATGAAATACATCCATTCCTTTCCATGTAGTGCTCACTTCAGTTCTTTATATTTTTACAGACCGCTCTGCCTTCTGAAATGACTTGAAGAGCACCAAACCATGAGATTGCCGTCTTTATGCATGCAACCCCCGAAACAGAATGTGTTATCTGCCATCTAAAAGCCTCTAACTGTCACTATAATGGCCTTGTCATTTTCTTTTCACGCAAAGTTAACATGTAGATTTACTACCCGCATTAAGATTTGTCACTGCTGCATCAGAACAGGTGTGTGTGTGTGTGTGAGAGAGAGGGAGGGAGAGGGAGAGCAGAGTTTTGGTGCCCCCCTGTGTTAACAGTAGGAAAATATAGTTTGAATGATGAATGAATCACTACTGAGGCCCACTGGAGGAGGCTCTCACGTCAAGCACGTTGACTGATGAAACATCCAAATTAAAAAAAAAAATGAAAAACAAGAGACATTAATTCAAATTTTCTCAGTAATAATTATTTATTCTTGAAAATGTGACTATGACTGTATAAGCTACAGAAAAGTAAATAAAGTCAAGAAAAAGATGGTCTGGTTCACTTTGTGATCTATAGCAGAGATAAATGAACAAATGAATGAATGAATGAATGGATGGATGGACGGATGGTTGAAGTCATACCTTCATAACATAAATAATAATAAATAACATAATAATAAAAATAAAAATAATAAATTATCAATCTTTCGTATGTCAGGAATTGGTATTGGTTTCAAATAAACCTTTAGCTGTCTCAGTTCTAGAGTATGAATTCCTGCAGCTGTAAAAATTCACCCATTTACAGGCGTTGCTGCTTGACCTCAGGCATAATTATTGTCAATTTAAAACAGATTACAGAGAAGACGTTTTTGTAATTTGTCTCTGTGGAATCTTTATTTCACATTTTAACATCTTCTTCTGTCTGAAACACAGGCACGCAGTCTCAAACTAAGTTCAGCTGATTTTATAGAGCGATCCACAGCCCTGTGCAGGTATTTTCTACTGTTTCTACTGAGCAGATTGAATCTGAAATCGCCTAAGATGTACATATACTGTATTTTCATGTTTATCAGCTCATGAAGAAGAAGAAGAGGAAGAAGACGAAGATGAAGAACAGGCCACATAGGCTGTCGCCAAGGGCGCCACTTTCTGGGGGGCACTGGTCGCCCTCTAGAAAAAAAATAAAAATAAAAAAATAAAAACAAAAACAAAAATGCCGGTGGGCGCCCTTCCTCATTTCCTGCATTGAGGTAACAAATGAATAAATAAATAAAGGAAGGAAGAAATACACTTGTAACTCTCTTTCTCAAACGTTTTCATCTGCCCTGCTGCACTTATCTGTTAATAAAAGTGTAAATTGTTGTAAAACTGACTAAATTTCTCCTAGGGCACCAAAAGGGCTAGAGCCGGCCCTGACACATGGACATAAATGACTAACTCATAGATAACTATCTCATAAGAACTACCACAAAATAACCACATGTCTATATAACACACAATAGGACCATTGTGCTGTATCGATGTTATAAAACACCACACATATATACATCATAAAATATGACAAGGTCATTATGAACGCAATGAACAGGCACACAATAACAATATAGCCAACAACAATCTAAGGCTGTATACGAAGAGGAATATTCTATGATTTGAGGAAGATATGAGGAGCACCATTCTAAAAATGAGACAAAGGTTATACACCAACTAAAATGATGTAACAAAAAAAATAAGAGGTTCTGTTTGTGAGGCCTTTTTTTTAATATATATATATAATTTACTAGTTTATAACCTCAGTATATATTTCCTCTTGTGTGAACAGTGGCCTTCTAAACTTTATCGCCAACGTGTCTCTCAGACAGATGATAAGATCTTATTAGGATTTCCAAGGATTTAGATTGATAGATAGTAACTTTATTGATCCCGAGGGAAATTCAAGTTTCCAGCATCACAGTTCCATAGTGCAAACATATTAGTAAAAACGTCACAGGTGAGTAGTACGCATATTAGTAAGACGACACAAGTAGTTACAAGGCACATGTAAGTAATACAGAGTATAAAACAAAATATGCAATGTGCAGAAGAACTGTTAAAAATGAATATAGTGCAGGGTAAACAACTGAGATACAGGACTATTTCAAGAAAAAGTGAGTGTAGTGCAGAAAGTGATATAGTGCTGGGTGATTAAATATAGGAGATATAGATATTAAGAAATGTCAGATATGGAATATAATACAATATAAGAACTGAGGTAGAGAAGTTTTTTGTAGTGTGCAGAATTAAAGTGGCTCAGTATTTGTGTGTCAATGCAGAGCAGCGTTTTTTTTAAATGAATATCTTTTTGTTTTGGAGTTATTGCAGAGACATAATGTGACCCCTGTCTGTGCATTATACTGTAGACTGTGTGTGTGCAGGAGCCTCAGCAGCAGCAGCAGCAGTGCATCTCCTCGCCGACTGCAGACTCACAGAGCAGCAGCGGTGTGGCAGCAGCGCGCCTGCGCAGTGCGTCCGGGGGGCTCGGCGGGCGTTCGGTGCTGAAGTGGGGCGGATGGCAGAAAAACACAGCTGCGATGGACATTACACCGCGGGATTCCCATCTGCGATGTCGTTAAAACGAGCGTCGGAACGTCGCGTTGTCACCACCCGTCACCCCGAGGAACACTGACAGCCCAGCGTAACGGGGGTAAGATGCTGATTATTCTTGCTGCGCTAATGCCTCCACACGGGTAGCTGTGCGTTAGCACGACGCTAGCTGCTGCTCAGCTGCTGCCTCCTCCTCCTCCTCTCCGCTGCTGGTGGAGAGATAGCGGATCCCAGGGCTGTCGGCTAATGCTAGCGAGTAGAAAGTGGGTGGTGTTTGATTTTGCTGAAAAATGTCGGTGCGACAGTCGGCGCCGTGCAGCCCTGTGTCAGCGGGGAGAGGGGATCTCCTCTCCCGGTCCTCTGCAGCGGCTGGGGGGCTCACACGGTTCGGACAAGCTGCAGGAGAAAACCGTGCAAGACACCCAGCAGCTAGCCGAGCAGAGCTAGTGCACAGAGAGGGAGAGAGAGCAGGGTGATCCGATGAGCCTGCCCTACTTGGATGTCTGAAGACATGCACAGGCCCTTCAGGCAGATGCAACAGATCCAGTGCTGCGACAGCTCACTTCCATGCGTAAAAGTATCTTTAAAAGTTCACGTTGCCACTGCCTAGGCTTATTCCAACCTTTTTTTTTTTTTTTTTCCCTCTACTGTCATGCACTGCTCATGTCGTGCACACACACACACACTGCAGTTTCCCATGGGTGTGTTGAGTCAGAGGAAGGATGACCCTGATGAAGGCCACAGACAGTGAAGTTGTTCTTCATTTATGGTACAAGTGTTGCTGGAATTTTGACCTCTTGAGTGAGAGGAGCCCAGGTTACTGTATGTTACTTCCTGGTTCATCTCATCGTGCTTTCACTCTTCAATCAGAGAGGTTTCATGTAGTACCAGCTGTCTTATCAACATATTTGATGTTATGTGCTTGTAGGGTGGAGATATTTTAGTCCCATGCTTCTACAGATGCAGAGTTAACCAACACTTTAATGATCCCTAAAGATTGTTCTCATAGAGTCGACATGGCTAGAGTGCTTATTTCTTTGGTAGATAGCTGTGATGTGAGTCGCACAGCACTTTGTGAAATAGTCACAAAATTTAATGTATTGATTCGTGTACATCAACGAATTTCACTTTTTTTTTTTTTTCGTGATGGTCAGCACAAAATCAATTTTTATGTTATCCACGTAATTGTGAACCAGTAAGTATAAACAATGGCGAACGCCGCGTAGGGAAGAGGTTGGGGTGGATGGGTGGGTAAAAAAAAACACAGGACTTTCGCCCAGAAGGCCGGCGTTTGTATTCCGTGTGAAACCGCATGTCAAAGTTGATTTATTTGTCATTTAACTGCCGTACTGAAGTTACAGCACTTCCGGAGTTATTGTAACCCAAACCGCAATCTTTTCCTAAAGCTAACTAAGTAGTTTTTGTCACGTATCTTCCGTACTGAAGTTACGCTACTTCCAGTATTATTTAAACCAAAACCGCAATCTAAACCTAACTAAGTTCTTTTGTTGCCTAAGCCTAACCAAGTTGATCTTTTCCTAAACCTAACTAAGTAGTTTTGTTGTCTAAACCTAACCAAGTCGATCTACTCCTAAACCTAACTAATTAGTTTTTGTCACGTAACTTCCGTACTTAAGTTACGCCACCTCCGGTGCTATTTAAACCCAAACTGCGATCTTTTCCTTAATCTAACTAAGTAGTTTTATTTTGAAAAGACAGTAGCAGAAGTTGACACTTGCATCACATGTTGCTGGACATTCGTAGGAATATGCACAAAAAATACGTTGTTGAAAGTCGTGACAAAAAGGGGATTTTATGTCTATGTAGATGAATCAATTGTAAAATCAAAATAAAATTCGTGACTATTTCACGAACTGCAGTGAGACTGTTGGATGTGATGTGGACTCCCATTAATAACATCATCAATCACATGATTTAATCGTCAGAAATTGTCTAAACTGTTTTCTGATTCAGTCTTGGGCTGCAAGTAATGATTACTTTCATTATCGATTAATCAGCCGGTTATCGTCCCGTTTCATTTATCTATGGTTTAACAAACAACGTCAGGCAAGGGTGAAAAATTTCCATCCTAGAGTCCAAGATGACGTTTTTAAATGTCTTATTTTGTCTGACCAACAGTCCAAAACACAAAGATGTTCAGTTTACACTGATATAAAGCAGTGAAAAGCAGCAAATATTCACAACTGAGAAGCTACAACAACATTTTTGGTTGAAAAATGACTTAAACGATTATCAAAATACAGTATCGCTTAATGGACTCATTTCAGCTGTAGCTCAGCATGTTACTAAAGTGTCTTCCTCCTGGGAACAGGCGGTTGAAACTCTCACAAGTCCAACACAAAAGCCTTATCTTTTCACACAGCTATGCAAAATCATTCTTCATAGACTTTTAATATACAAGGGAAACTTTTGTTTTCAAACTAAGGGAATGGTTTTACAGTGGAACGGTATTGAGACAGCATGCTGTGTCATATGGGAGGGATCTGGTGGCTAGATGTGAACTCTCAGTTTTGATTTGTGCTACAATTTATCTCACTTGACATCAAAGTGAAAATGAGCAAAAAAGCTAAAGATAAAAATACATGAAATTCAAGTAAGGTGTCAGAGAAACATAAGAGGCTGTGAACCTATTATTAATACAAATATTTAATGTAGTTTTTTTTTTTATAGTATATAATTCAAAATATCACTCTCAATTGTTTAATAATAAATGAAGAGATTGGTTCGTCCAAAATTTGCATATTATGCACTACATACCCAAAATGTGTACTATTGCTCAGCATACTTGCAACAACAAACTGCTGGCTTTTAACAGGCTGGTTATTTACAGACAACACTTAGCCTAACGTGATTCAATCAAATATGTATAGATGTCTGGATAAGCAATATCCGGCCACTGTTGGACGAGGGAAGACTGAAGGGACATGGCGGCTGATCAACCTTTTATTAAGGTATCGCTAACGCTCAGGTTCAGGCAAGATCGCAAAATAATTATTAGACCTGTGTATTAAACAAACGTTTGAATAACAAGAGATGAATGCATACGAATTTGTCAAAATTACGATCCAAACATACGTCAAATTGCATTGATGTCTATGGGATCTTCGGTTTTCTATCCCTTGTGAGGAAGCAAGTTGCCTTGACTTTTTGCAAAGTACCCGTATGTGCCGGGCTGATGTATGGAATAACGGACACAACCGTTATTTGTTCTCTCTTCCATTGTTCTTCACTGTCTTTTACTTTCTGATATTAGTCACCAAGTTGCAACAGACTGGTGATAGTTCAGAACATAAAGAGTCTCCAGTGTTGAGGTCAACATGTGAACACTTCTAAGCTGCTGTTGTGAGGAAGCAAGTTGTTTAAACAGTAATTCCTGTATGAAAACATGCAGCATGAGAGCAACCCCAGAGGCTCTGTTGCCTTCAGGCTCTTTCTGTCAGGGACCAAATCCAGCAAATGGCTTCTGACTGGGATTGGGTGTTGGGTTGTGACACCAGCGATGGGCTTGTTCCTTTTCATGATAGGTGTTTTTAACTAAATGATACTGCATTTGGTTCATTTCCTGATTTGGTTTACTCCATCTTGTTTTGACCACATCCCTTAGCTTATCACAGATATATCGGTATCAGCGCATATGTCGGGCCATAAGTAACAAGAAATCGCAGTACAGAAATGCCAAAGATATGTTTGAGGTAGTTTAGAAACAGTATAGGGCTGCAACAAATGATTGTTTCCTGAGAATTTGTTGTGTGAATAATCAATTACATGTAGTTTAAAAATGTCAGAAAATAGTGAAAAATTCATTTTTCCAGAGCATATGGAAACTAAATCTTAAAATAACTTACCAAAAGCCAAAGATTTATTCAATTTTCAATAACAAAACCATAGACTGTATATAAGGAGTGAACGTAGTCACCGTGGTGTCACCCATTGGTTTGTGGACTGCTGATTTGAAGCCTCGAGTTTGGCATTTTGGCCGTCGCCATGTTGGTCTTTCGCTGGGGGGACACGAGAGGGTGGAGTTAAGTACAACCGAACACTGAATAAGACATTTTTATGCGACCAAAAAAGTTATAATTAACTCTCATGAACTGAAAACACACTGTGAAAGGGTTAAAGTTGTATGACGAAAGCATGGACAACTCCCAACCGGACAACGCCGTGGTAGCAACCTGCCAATCACAAGGTAGCCACGCCCTAAAGCATACCCTGCTTTATGGTCTATTTGACTCTAAATGAGACCATAATTTACTAAATGAACATCATGCTGTATTGAAGAAGACTTGAAACTAGCGATTGAGACCATAAACTCATGTTTACAATGTTTACTGAGGTAATAAATCAAATGAGAAGTAGGGTCATTTTCTCATAGACTTCTATACAATCAGACTTCTTTTTGCTACCAGAGTAGTCGCCCCCTGCTGGCTGTTAGAAAGAATGCAAGTTTAAGGCACTTCAGCATTGGCTTCACTTTTCACTTCAATAGACAAAACAGAATAGCAGCAAATACTCACATTCTGACAAGCAGGAAACAATGGAGAAATAACTTGCATACAATTAAAGGTACAGTGTGTAGGATTTGGTGACAGCTAGTGGTGTGGTTGCAGATTGCAACCAGCTAAGTACCCCTCCGCTCGCTCCTCCCTTTCCAAGGCTGCGGTAACGTAAGCCGCTGAGTGCAAAACCGTGGTAACGCCGTTCGCCTCGCTCAGAGGCCATCCATACCATAATAACACTACTTTAGGAGCAGAAGTCAGACTGCGGCTGGCGGTAACACGGCTTTGCACTCTGTGACTCACGTTACTGCAGTTTCACAAGCGTGTCCGAGAACCACGGTGGCCTTCAGGTAACGTAAAAGCGTGAAGGGCTCTCTCTAGAGTCAGAGTTTGGTTTGTCCGTTCTGGGCTGTAGAAACATGGCAGAGCAACATGGCGGTCTCCACCAGAGGACTTGCTCCCTATCTCGATATGAATATTATATTCCATATCTTTCAATAGATCCACCAAAGTGCTACACACTGTTCCTTTAACGGATGACTAAAATTCTTGAAGATTATTTTTTCTGTTGATTAATCAGCTAATTGTTTCAGCACTTAAAACAGTGTGACCATTACATAATTTGTCCACCAGAGAGTACTGACAAGTTTAATTTTCAACTAAAGTACAGTCCAGTCACAATTGACCCGTCGCTACGTCCCGCTCCTCAAACGCAGACTGGCCAATCATAGCGTAGCATCGGCCAGCTCTGACCAGGGTTTGACAACTATACGGCTGTGCTCCGTAGACTCTCGTGCAATCGTTTCAGATTTTCTTCATTTTCAGGCTGGTTTTGTGGATTTCGAGCTTGTCATGGTTAAACGTTGTGCCTGGGATACGTTCAATAGTGATACTTGTTACCTGGAGAGGTTGGAAGGAGATATACGTTTCTAAAACGTTACCTTTATACTCAAAAACCTGTGGAGCTAACATTAGCAGAGTGCATTAGCACATCATTAACTAGCGTCAGCACTTCTCTGCTACGCTGAGCTACTGAAGGTATACTGATGTGTATACACAGGCTGCTTTTGCTTTTTAATCATTGCAAATTAACAGGGAATAAAGACCTACCTGGCTTTACAGGACAGTGTTGTTCTTTAATTTCACTTTCTCGATCGCCAGGTGATGGTGGTTCACTTTTATACCGTGATCTGTAGGTTTTAGCTTCCATCTTTATCTTTTTAACCTGTTTTCACTGCTGAATCAGTTCGACATCCTGATATGTCTTTCAAAAACACATAATAATATTTATGTTTTTTAAGATAATAATATAAGATAATATTTGTGCAGTTAGTGACAGTGTGGGCTCTATGGCAGCTCTGACAGCTTGACGGAGTAGCAGCGGGGGGGCGGGGCTTAGCGAAGGGTCAATTCTGGTCGCAAAACAAATTTAAGGAATTCTTATCAAAAGTATTCATGTTAAAAAATGAATAGCAGCTGATAGAGACGATATTAGATTATATGTTTGCAGTCAGTGATACAGTATGTAGTGTATTGACAATCCAGTGTGCACTTTCATTACGTGAGCAGCGGGTATATTTCCGCACTGTTGTCACCAAAAATGAATTACTGCACCTTTGTTTTACTTGCTTGTGGTTTTGACTGTTTTTCCTGTGTTCTTTTCAGATGCTGTACCTTCACTGCTCCCTGCACTCTCAAGTCCATAAATGACCCTTTCACCGAGATTCATGGAAGCCTAGGAGGCGACGGCGAGTGAAACAAAAGAGGAGCGAGTGAAATAAGGAAACGAGGAGAGGAAGTAGTTACGTTTCACCTCCGCTCCCGTGTCCCTATCTGTGCCAGTCGGTCAGGGATGGTGAGACCAGTAACCTCTCTTCCCTGTGGTGAAAAGAACCTCCTCTCCAGCGAGCCAAACAGCCAGTCCATTAGCCAAACAGACGCCCAGACAGCCCACCAGTCGGCCTCTCCGACAACCAGCCTACTATCGTCCAGCAACCTATTACCTCACACCATGACTGCTCTGTCTGACCTGTTTTTCGAAAATCACTAATTCATGGTAAGTTTGACTTCTGTCCAGTAGGATGCGATGCTTTACTGTTATCAAGTAAGTATCCGAATATTGAGGACGGAACCTGCCAAAAAATAAATAAATAAATGACTCGATAAATGAATAAATATGTCATTAAATGTGGCAAAAATAATATTAAAAATAAATTTAGCCATTAATTAATTGATAAAAATGTAACATAAATTGATATTTCTGTTTTAATTTGCTTCTTTCTTTTCTATTAATTTTTAAATATATTTATATATTTTTACATTTATTTTTATTTATTAATTTTTTATTAATTAATTAATTTTTTATTTATTTTTAAATGTGTGTATTTATTTCTGTATTTATTTAGATATATCTGCATGATTTTCCCTTTGCATTTTACCCCTTATTTATTTCCCCAAACTTATTTATTTCTGTATTATTTTCTTCATACATTTCTTTATACATTTTTTCATGCATTTCTTCATGCATTTCTGCCTCATTATGCAAATGAGGGGCTGTCCCTCAAAAATCAATAAATTAATAAAAAAATCAATGCAAAAATAAATAAATACATTTTAAAATTAATAAAAATGAATACATAAATGAATAAATGGGAAACAGTAGAGAATAAACAGTAGAGTAAATAAATAAGGGAATTAATACAAAGATAAATAAATAAAGAAGCAAATTAAAACATCCATCCACCCATCCATTATCTGTAACCGCTTATCCTGTTCAGGGTCGCGATGGGGCTGAAATATAAATTTATGTCACATTTTTTATCAATTAATTAATGATTACATTTATTTTTAATATTATTTTTTTTATTTTGGCAGGCTCCGTCCTCCATATCCGAAGGAGACATTGTCTCGATGTTTGAATGAGTCTTTTGTGAGGGAAGTAGTAATGACCCTTTTTGTGTTTAAAATGTTCCAAATCAATCCATCCATCCACTATCTGTACCGCTTATCCTATTCAGGGTCGCGGGATTTCAGATAAAGATGAAGAAAAAAGTTAGATAAAGAGTTGGATTATGTTGTCCTCAACGAGGTGTAAAATGTCTCCAACATGCAGCTAAACCATCAAAGTACAAATGAAAGTGTTAATTTCTGTATGACCAGTTTGTGATTGAGATTTGGAAGTTCAAGGTTTCTGCAGAACAAACAACATTCCTTTAGTGTTGTTATTCCAGCCCAGAGCTTTTACAATCCCTATATAGCCCAATTTATCAGATCCTGTGTGATGCTGGTCGCCCCCCAACATTGCCTTTGCACAAAGGGTGACTATTTTTACGTCTGCGTTGCTGCTCATTGATTAGGGATGAACCAATCCGACTTTTTCTGTCCCGATGCGATAGCGATACCTGGGCTTTGGGTATCGGCCGATACAGATTACCGATCCGTTACCAGTGTTTCATTAATAAGCTGTATGCCTCACTGGATTCTCTGTCCTCACAGTGGAGCTCTTATTTATTATTTGTACTGAACAGTAAACGAAAACTCATAACTTATGACTCTGAGTAACATTTGCGATTGCCTGCATAGAAGTGGCAGCTCTCGAGATGAAAAAGATAAATTCACTGCTTCGTACACGCCCCTCAGCTAATTGGTTTTTTTTATATGGTCCGCTTTAATTTGTGCACTGAAACTGAACCAGACTAAGTAGAAAACGGACCGAAAGTATCAGTTTAACTCTGTTTCGGACTAGCCAAACAGACTATGGCTTGTGAAAGCACCCTTAGGGTATATGGAGAAAAGTGTTTGAACAAACGCTTTTATAATAGACCGCTGCGTCTGACACGACCTACGTCAGCCCGCAGACTGTGGTCTAGAGACTCTCCTTGCAGGGATAATTTGCTAACGTCAGGGCTAACACCCGTCACAACACTCAGCTAATAGATGGCGTCATATGTTACATATAACCTTTAATATATATAATATAACTTTTACAGCTGTATATGCTGCTGCCTATAATGTTAGGCTAGGCCATCTATTGTGATCAAGTTGATATGGAATATTTCTGATAAACCAAACAAGTTGGCTGAATTACTATGTGATAATATTTAAAGTTGAGATGAAATGAAAAATTCCTTTTTAACCCTTTCAGATCACATCTCCGGTCATATTGTGCACCTACAATATATACAAAAAATCACAAAAAAAAAACAATTTCATTGTATTTTATATCAAAATCAATCATCAAAACTGTTTTTTGACAACAGCCGCTGACGCCATTTCGGACTGAAAAAGTTTATTATATTTATAATATAAAAATGTGATAGGATTGCACATCCCAGATTTCAAAATCAAGGAGGACAAAATACTACACTTTAGACTTTAGATTTTAGACTTTAGACTTTATTGTCCCACAAGGGGAAAATTCTTTTCCACAGCACTGTACTTGTCAGACACCAATACATACAACAGCACACAGTAACAGTAACAGTAACAGTAACAGCAACAGCAATACAACAGTGACAACAACAGAAAATGACAGACAGCAGTACACACTCAGGCCTATTCAGCGACGCCTAACAATTCACTTGTATAATTGGCTCACATCACAACAGACATACGCTTACGCGTTTCGGCACGGAGCCTTTTTCAGAGCGTAAAACGCTCACACATTCAGTTACATTTATATCAACTCACGAAAAGCAACTAAAATATGATTTGACAATTTTATTACTGGGCTCAGTAGGAAGGAGATGCTCTTGGACGGGAATGGTGACACAGACGTGCCATGGGAATTTCAAAATAAAGGCGTATCTTAAAGATGATGATACGTATCGATGATGTTGGTTCGTTGATCATTGAATTGATATATCGATCCCAGATGGATGTATCGTTTACACCCCTGCTAATAACGTGATGGTGAAGCAAGGCGGAGGCTTCAAAGTAGAGCTGGGTGACTGGATGAATACATTTACATGCTGTGGGCTGATATGACGTCCGATATTTTGGTAGTTAAAATGTTGCCTCCTCGAGCAATTTTCAATTATATCTAAATTAGTCAAATGCGGAAAAAGCGAGGAGGGAATCATCTGAATACTGAACAAAAAACACTGCATTTACGGCAGATCTCGTAGCTCTCTTTTTCCTTGCCTCTCATCTGGGCATATTTGTATTTCCACTCCATATTTGCATGTCCTGACAATGCGGCCTCCTTCTCCGGGTCTGGAACAAAGCCGTGCCCTCGCTGTCGTTTGCATCTAGCAGCCTGTTTTTCCACGGATGCTGCCTGGTCTCTGAATAACTGATGGCCACTCCACTGGTCATACGGCCACATTTGCATATCGGGCAGGTCGTCTCTGCCTTACCTGCCATGTACTGTATCATCATTGTAGTAAATCGAATGTGTGTGTGCGGGCCAGAGGGAACGAGAAACACGGCTCCTCATATTCTATTTGGATTTTTTAAGTGTTTAATGAGGAGTTTAATTTGAAGCATAACTTTGCAGGTAAGAGTTCTGTTTCATTAGCTGCACTTTTGATTCCCAGACAACAAGACTGCAATTAATTAGTGCATTTTTCACACCACACCCCCTTGGTGAAATTAAGCGTAAACGCCCCAAATTGTGAAGTGGAGTCTGTGTTCATTATCATATCCTCTATCTAGTAAGTAACAGAAGAAGAATTTGTTCTGACATCCGCTTCTTCGCTCATTGTCACAGTGTTTCCTGGTGTAGATTTTGGCTGTTGGACTGTCTGTGAGGCAGCTGTTCTCGTTATAGCGGGGTAAGGGGTTTCCCGGCCTATTCGGCGCATAAAAAGCCAGCCAAGTCTTGTTATATTCCGCTCGGAGGAAGATGGATAAATAGCATTACTAGACTATAACTTATGACATTAAAGCGAGTTCTTAGAGAGTGGTGTTTTTATTTGGAGTAGCCTAAAGGGTTGTTTGCCTATCAAGGCTGTTGTGTGATGTTAAAGTGGCTCTTCACACTCCTTCTCCATGCGAAGCCGAAGACACTTTCACCTTCAAAGCCTCTCTAAAGGCCAAGGGAAACCCCGGGCGATGACCGGCACCGGATTGTCCTCAGTGACCTTAAGGGAGAACAGAGTGCAGTGTGCTGTCATGAAAGTCTTGCTTAACAGTCTAGACCCAGATTGTTGAGTGAGGTTTTATCAAATGAAAACGCATAGTTTCTCCCTGCGCACGTTTTAGTCCTGAAGAACAATACTGTCCCTCTTTTCTGACCCTTGCACTCAATAACATTATAGTACTTTCTGTAGGAACTTTTCATTACCACTAATGCCTAAAATGACCCAATCTAAATTCTGATTTAATCGGGTACATTTCGTGCGTGCGTGCGCCCCTCGGTAGTTTCAGCAGGTTGATCAGCAGCGAAACATATCGTCAGTCAAACCCGCCAGATACAAAATAAAACTCACCCAAACCGTATTAGTTTGTCTTTCCACTGTTCCAACAATATGGTTGAAATAAACTCTTAATCCAAGGGTTTATTGTGAGCATTGTGAGCATGTTAGCACATAGTTGGCGTTTAGTAGTGCAGCCTCACAGCCCTGCCGTGACTGTTGATTGAAGTGTTACCACTTACATATACACATACGTTTTCATACATTAAAGAGAAAATATCAGAAACAGAATTATCAAAGCATCAGCAGAAACCACAACACTGTTGTATTTGCAATGGAACGATGCATCAGACCACAGCAGTACATTCAGTGTGACCACAGGGTCACTATATCAAAGAAACAGCTCATTATTGAAGTTTTTGTGGTGTGTCCCTGCTTAGATCCTCATCTCCTGCCTGTGCAAAGGATGTTGCAGATTCTGAGGCAACAACAGGTTAATATGAGTGTGTGCATAGTCTGTAGACCCTGTTTTCCCTGTCTGTGTCTGCGCCCATTGAAATGTATGTGTGGTGTCTGTCAAAGCCAAGTGAAAGACTTGGCTCAGTGCCAGAAACCCTCGTACCGTACAAGGAAGGGAATCCTCTGTCCTGCTTGAGTGCTCTCTCTCTCTCTTGCTTCATCTCTCTTTTACACACGCACGCACGTACGCTTTTCGCACGCACGTTTCTTTTTATTTTTTTTCCCCCTCTAATAAGACATATTGCTAGTGAGCCAAAAGTAAAACATGAGGACCAAATTACAAACCGTTTTATCTGTTATATTATTATTATTCTGAATGGTATTTAACAGTGTTTATTTTCTGTTTTTTCCCGTTGCGAAGCCCCGGAGTGTGAGTGGAGTGGAGATGAGAAAAAGGCAGGCGGCGCACATCGAGGCCCCACCCCAGGCCCCTGGACAGCCCCGACCCAACACCTGCTGCCTCTGCTGGTGCGGCTGCTGCAAGTGTCTCTGGTAAGAAACCGCTATACTATACTATACTATACTATACTATACTATACTATACTATATACCGAAACGACGAAGCAGAAAACGTCGGAGGGTCCGCGTGGATACGACCTGCACCCTCACATTTTAAATCCAAAGTGGTAAACACTACACATACAGTGAAGTATGAAAACACTTTGGGTTTCACACATTGCCAGGAAAATGCTAACTCTGTCATGGACAGGAAACGTTATCATGTTGCGGTAACGTGCGGTCAAGCCAGTCATCACTCGCTTCTCCGAGGTCAAATCAGCCGACGCTACAACTGTAGAGCACCCATATACTGACATTTATGTTAAATGCATTCAAACGGCCCCGATGGAGCTGACCATGGATGTATAAAGAGAACGGAGCTGACGGTAGAGCTAGAGAGGGACTTGGAGAAGTTAGATGAAGTATACACGTGTGATTACGTCCAGTTTTCAAAATAAGGTGTTAACAAAGGGAACTGTATATACAAAATACATATATGGAAATAAGATTGATGTCATGTCCCTTATAAATTAAAAAGAAAATACGACTATTTTGTGATGGAAATGTCTTTATTCTTTGATTTTTTGGTTGCTGGAAAAATGTAATAAATAATGCCTGACAATGACTTCCGGACATCTCTAACTACATACATGCTGAAAATCAAACATTTTTATTCTATCAATTTAGAGATATTCAAATTAAAAGCCCCTAGAAGTGTATGATTCAACTTTTTCTCATGGTCTAGGGTTAAAAAAGTTTAAAAAAAATCGCAATAAATCATATTATCAAATCGAAAACCTAAGGAACCCATTGATACCAACCATGTCGTACTAGCTTGTCCCGAAGGAGGCTAAATTATGCTCCAAACTTACGCTAAATTTTGGCGTGGAAATACTGCCATGCCCATTTTCAAACCAAGTCATCGTCAAGTCAGCACACTGACACACTGACAGCTGTTGTTGCCTGTTGGGCTTGAGTTTGCCATGTTATGATTTGAGCATATTTTTTATGCTAAATGCAGTACCTGTGAGGGTTTCTGAACAATATTTGTCATTATTTTGTGTTGTTCCTTGATTGCCAATAATAAATATATACATATATTTGCATAAAGCAGCATATTTGCCCACTCCCATGTTGATAAGAGTATTAAATACTTGACTAATCTCCCTTTAAGGAACATTTTGAACAGATAAAAAATGTTCGATAAATCGCGATCACACATTTTAATCAATTGCAAGCCGTTGTAAGTATATATTTAACCTCCAGGCCAAAGCAATGTCTGAATTATTCATATTTGATCATAATATCATAAATAGAGAGATTGCCAGTATACACCTTTTAAGCATTGTGTTATTGGACAGTCAGTTGACACATACGTAGATTGCATTTATGGGTATTATTTCTTTGTTAAAAAGAGAAAAACGCTGGATCCTATCATTTTACTTTACAACTTGATATTTTTGAACAGTGTCAGTTGTATTAGGAAACAAAAAAAAATACGCCCTGTGACTGAAAGAACAAACAGTTGGTCCTGCCCTTAATCTTGTTGCCTACGGTAATCTGATGTTATGCTGATGATGAGTTCCCTAGAAATTCAGATGAATAAATACAGACTTTACACTGACACAGCGCTGTCTGATCCAGAGCAGGGAGGCATGGGAGCCAGTAAACCTTTCTACAAACCAACCCATATTTTAACAGTTTTCAGAGTTGAACTATTATGAAGCCGGATGTTCAGGTCAAGTTAATTTTAATTATATAAGCCAAAATCACAACTTTGCCTCAAGGGCCTTCCTCCGTCCGTAGACCGTTGGTTCAGATAAGGAAAAAGTCCCAAAGTGACGCAGGAGTTCTCTGAACAAAACACAATATAAGCTGTGGTGGATCACGTAACTTATATTAACTTCTAAAATAGTAAAAAATAATACCAAATCCTACAGCATCTGTGAATGTTATCAAGACCATCAGAAACATCACCTTAATTCAGCCATTCAAATGAACTTCATTCTTTGTATTCCACTGTTCAGCATCAATTTTTCTGGGCAAATATTGTCCAGAAACCCTCACAGGTACTGCATTTAGCATAAAAAATATGTCCAAACTCAAGTCCAACAGGCAACAACAGCTGTCAGTGTGTCAGTGTGCTGACTTGAATATGACTTGCCCCAAACTGCATGTGATTATCATAAAGTGGGCATGTCTGTAAAGGGGAGACTTGTGGGTACCCAGAGAAATATTTTCATTCACATATCTTGAGGTAAGAGGTCAAAAGACCCCTTTGAAAATGGCCATGCTAGTTTTTCCTTTCCAAAATTTAGCGTAAGTTTAGAGCGTTATTTAGCCTCCTTTGCGATCTAATATGACATGGTTGGTACCGATGGATTCTTTAGGTTTTCTAGTTTCATATGATGCCAGTATCTTCACGTTAAAACCGCCACATCCTAAAAATCGCAAGTTGCGTTAATGCGTTTTGCGAAATTTGTGCCATTAAAACGTTATTATCTCGTTAACTTTGACAGCCCTTGAAAATAATCATTAGTTGCAGCTTTAATTCCTGCCTTACATTTTCAAATTAGAGAGAAAAGAGTACACACTGCCAACACAACAAAAACTGTGTCAGTGTCCTAATACTTACA
Source organism: Sebastolobus alascanus (assembly GCA_916701645.2). Classification (NCBI taxonomy): domain Eukaryota; kingdom Metazoa; phylum Chordata; class Actinopteri; order Perciformes; family Sebastidae; genus Sebastolobus; species Sebastolobus alascanus. Next base: position 161,315 of record CAKAOJ020000055.1, on the reverse strand, counting down.
GATTGCAAAGTTGCACTTACTGCACCAGATGCCTCTGAGCAAGGCACCAGAACCTGGAGTCGCTGTGTAGCTCTTGCCACCGCTGCCTCGCCGCGGCTGCACTCTTGCCGGGAGAGAGGAGTGAATGAAACATTGTTTTCAGGCAGTGAATGGTGAATGTGCTGCTTCTTTCACACCACTTCATCTGAAGTGGTGGCAGCTTGTGGACTCGGCCTGTGGTGAGTGCTCTGTGACTCCGCTGTGTGTTTCTCAATCAAATGCTGGTGTCAGATATCCAGAATGAGCCTGGAAATGTGTCTTCAGTACCCTCTACGTTTATTTATTTTAGCACTGAGGCCGGGAGGGACAATTTCCCTTTTTCAGTGCAGGTTTGTGCGAGTTGCATGGAGATCGCTGAATGCTCTCTGTGCCACTTTTTCTCGTCTGAAGTTTTAGAGACCGACGGTGTACGAAAGTGTTAACGGGTCACGACACACTGTTATATTTCGTTTTTTTTGTCATCCTCTTTTTTTCTCTACTTTCTAACCCCTCCTCATCCACCCTCACACAAGGCCCTTATCTAGTTGGGGGTGCCTTCTATTTCCATCCACACATCACATGCAAAACAGCTGTGAAGAACATCCTGTATATTTAGCCGTATTGTGAGGGCGCCCGGGGGCTGTGGCTAGCTTAGCCCATTACTGCCGCACAATGGGGACTTTGACAAGAGACGGCAAGAGGAAGGAAAGATCCTCCATGGTGGGACAAAAATAGACAGTTCAGTGTGTTGCACTGTGGACTCAGCGTGTGTGACTGAGCTACGACAGACAGAGAGGCTACCGTGTGTATTTCAAGTGTTTACATAAAGCTTTTCACTGTAGCTTCGTGGCGTTTGAAGCCCACCCCGATGCTTCCCACCCAGTGCGATTGATAGCTGGAAGAGATGAACTCAGTAGAGCTGCGACTAGCAATTACCATCATTATTGATTTATCTGCTCATTATTGTCTTGATCAATCGATTCACCATTTAGGCTATAAAATTGTAAAAAGTGACCATCACAATTTCCGAAAGCCCAAGGTGACGTCTTCAGATTGCTTATTTTATCCGACCAACAGTCCAAAACCCAACGATATTCAGATTACTATGACAAGTAGAGGCAATACGTCCTCAAAAGTGAGAAGCTGTGACTAGATAATGTTTGTGTCTTTCGTGGAAAATAACTTGAACAGTTAATTATTAAAATGGTTTCTGACTAATTTTCCATTGATCAAATAATTGATGAATCAACAAGTAGTTTCAGCTCTAGAACGGAGAGATTAGTGCGTAAGAGGCTGTGGATTAAATCCTTACCTCTTATTTAATATTGCTGATTTGAGCCCACCATGACGGGCTGCATACACAGTGCAGAACATTTTCACGGGGTACAATTTAGCATTGCAGTTTCATGAAGTTAAATTAAGGCTGCAGGCCGAGATATGCTCACTTTTAGTCCTAATTGTGGGTCAAACTCCAAAAACATTCAATCCTACATTTCCCATAATGCAACCCAAGGGTCATTTTCTCATAGACTTCTATACAATCAGACTTATTTTTGCAACCAGAGGAGTCGCCCCCTGCTGGCTATTAGAAAGAATGCAAGTTTAAGGCCCTTCCACATTGGCTTCACTTTTCAGACCCCAGAGTTGCCCACTGGTATGAATATTATTAGGGAGTAATATGCAATGAAAAAATGGTTAAAAAAAAGACACATATATAACATCTATTTGTTCTCATGTGTTACAGCATTTTTGTCCATCTCTGAATCCTGATCCATATCGGGATTATGTGCTCCTTTTTTATCTGCTGATACTGAGTCCTAATCCTATGTTTATATCACACATCTCCCTTATCTATACTTTTCTACCTTGTGCACTACAAAGTGCAAATTTAGCTTAGTGGCAGAGAGGTTTAGACAGCGTAAAATGCTGGAACGCTGGACTATATAAAGTTTATTAACCCAAAGCGGCTATGCTTGCTGACAGTCACTGGTGCATCCTGTCAGAGTGGATATAATTAATTGAACCTCCTGGCTGCCATTTATTTGCTCGTTGGGCCCTGTGGTTCACATGCTAACGATGCTGTGCATTATGAAGTGATTCCAGGGTTTTAACACAGTGCATTTGGGTGTTTTGACAGCCGGTGTGGAGCAAAAGACAAACTCCATCAGTCCCGATACTCATCTTGTTGATTGGCTCTGGACATCCCAAGTGAGAGGAGAAATGAAGTTGTTTGAATATAGTATAGAGTTTATTTCTTGGGTGGTAACAAAGGATGGTGAATGCTGATTTGCATGGAAACGATACAAAATCACTCTGTAGCTTTTAGAAGTGATATATTTATCACAATCAATGTATTGTTGTAGCCTTAAAGAGGACTTATCATGCTTTTGTGCTTTTCCCCTTTTCTTTAGTGTGTTATAATGTTTTTTTGTGCATGTAAAAGGTCTGCAAAGTTACAAAGCCCAAAGTCTATGTTCTTCCGTAGCGTGGTGATGTCACCAAGTAACATATTTGCATAATACCTGCCTAGCGGCTAATTTGGCACGCCCTCAAACAAAAAGCTAGTTAGAGCGGAACTGGAGCAAGAAAGGGTTTGGTTCGGTTGACCAATCACAACAGAGTGGGCCAGCTGACCAATCAGAGTAGACTGGGCTTTTCGGGAGGGGGGGCAGGAGCTCACACAGTGTTTCAGACAGAAGGTGAAAACAGGTGCAGCAGCACAGCCAGTATGAGAAAAATAAAGCGTTTTTTGAGCATTATAGCATGTACACATGTTGTAGTAGAAACCCAAAATACAAGTATGCACCTGAAAATGAGCATAATAGGTCCTCTTTAACTCTTTAACTACGTTATTGTCAAATGTGTATCTAAAAGGAGATGAAAATGAATTTGATCTAACTGGGTCCAGACTTTTGTTTTGGCGAGCATACTCATTTCCTGTCTCCGATCCAGGACCGAAGACAGGATGGAGAGGAGTGAACGACAGACCTGCACCAACATGGACAGTATTGAAGCTGCAGAAGAACAGTGAGTCCAGCCGTCCTTCCTCCAGCCTGGCATGTTTGTGTCAGTATGATTGTGTCACATACATGATGGTCCTCTTTTTTTTTTCTTCTTTTTTTTATGTCTGACTGTAGACAACCCAATCTAGACAACGCGCTGTCGTGGGCACGAAGCTTTGAGATGATGCTGCGCACGCTGGAGGGCCGGGAGGTCTTCCAGGAGTTCCTGCGCTCGGAGTACAGCGAGGACAACCTGCTTTTCTGGTTGGCCTGTGAAGAGCTGAAAAAGGAGACGGATCCCACAGTGGTGGAGGAGAAGTCCAGGATCATATACGAAGACTACGTGTCCATATTATCACCCAAAGAGGTACCGGCTGTGTTTGTGTTGAATCGGCAGTGAGCAGCCACTGCCATGCTAGCGGCATGGCAGTGGTGGCATGGCTCTAGTGATGGCAATGTCGACCACATTATGACCAAAACTGAAAATATTCCAATTTGGGCTGTCAGTCGTGATTGATCGCATGATTGTCCATAGTTAATCGCAAATGAATCACACATTATTTATCTGTTCAAAATGTACCTTAAAGGGAGATTTGTCAAGCATTTAATACTCTTATTAATATGGGAGTTGGCAAATATGCTTGCTTTATGCAATTATATGTATATATTTATTATTGGAAATCAATAAACAACACAAAACAATGACAGATATTGTCCAGAAACCCTCACAGGTACTGCATTTAGCATAAAAAATATGCTCAAATCATAACATGGCAAACTCAAGCCCAACAGGCAACAACGGCTGTCAGTGTGTCAGTATGCTGACTTGACTATGACTTGCCCTAAACTGCATATGATTATCATAAAGTGGGCATGTCTGTAAAGGGGAGACTCATTTTCATTCACATATCTTGAGGTCAGAGGTCAAGGGACCCCTTTGAAAATGGCCATGCTAGCTTTTCCTCGCTAAAATTTTGCGTAAGTTTTCGATATTTAACCTCCTTCGCGACAAACTAGCATGACATGGTTGGTACCGATGGATTCTTAAGGTTTTCTAGTTTCATATGATGCCAGAATCTTCACTCTACCTTTAAAATTGAGCCTTGCAAGTTGCATTAATGCGTTAAAGAAATTAATTAATTTGTGTTGACGCGTTATTATCGCATTAACTTTTTACAGCCCTAATATATACACATCAGAAGCATTAAAGTGCTGCATAAACGTCTGTCAGTCCGGAATCTGATTTCCCCACGTGGGTCCTTATGATGCAGGATGACAATCGACAAAACTGTCCGATCAATGAGTTCCCTGTCAGTCTGTATAACTTCAGGTATTCTCCTCTGGTTCGTTTGTAAAAAGTCAGTGTGAAGAGGAACCGGACCAGAACTAAAATGCAACAATGTATAATTTTTTCTCCCTTGGACCGGACCAAATGACCCCAACTACAGGTGTGAAAGCGATCTTGTTAAGAACCCAAATAGTGATCTACCAAGTTGTTGATAGATTAATCCAATTGGACTGTTAATGTGTAGCACAAATTCCTGTGGAGTCTGTGTCATGTCTTAAAAAAACGAAATCGAATTTGTTGTCCTCATCCCAGGTGAGTCTGGACTCGCGGGTCAGAGAAGGAATAAACCTGACCCTGGCAGAACCCAGCAACCTGATGTACGAGGAGGCCCAGTTCCAGATCTACACCCTGATGCACCGCGACTCCTTCCCCCGTTTCCTCAACTCCTCCGTTTACAGAGACCTCCTGGCCAACAGGAGGCGCACCTGCCTCGACACCTAGACCCGTCCGCCCTCCCTCATCGCCATCGTACGCCAACGAGACTACTACTTAAACTTCAAATACTACTATGGTGCCAGAAGTCGGGTTTGGAAAATCTCTCCCTCTTTGTTGATTGAAAAGACTGAATGACATCCGAGATAGCTGTTTGTTTTTTTATTTATATTTTTTAAGCAATTTATATCCAGTTCTCCACTGGAGCCAGGTCGGCCTTTGCTGGTTGGTTATTGGTCAATTTAAGACCATTAAAGCTGGCCAGTGATTGTTTTGCTAGCAATTTGTGCTGTTTGTTACTGGCCAACCCACTTGTCAGCTGTCGGTTGAAATGGCCAACCTGATGGCCAGCTGCTGGTTAACTGTGGACAAGGACTCCTCAGGCGGTGGGGACAGAAAGAGAGAGAGAGAGAGAGAGACAAAAAGGACAAGCCAACTGTTCCTGTACTGTAATATTTAGACCTCATGCTTTCTACCCTCACTTTAATATTCTCTCTCTCTAACTCATTATTGTTTTGTTTTTCTAATTCTGTCCCATTCCTCAGATGTGTTCAATTTTGTTTTTAATTCTTTTACTGTCCAAATCATGACACCTAGTTGTTGGTGGGAGTTGGGGCGTCTCTGCCCGTTTAACCAGTAGAAGCACTGGCTCTGCATGTTACTCTCTCTCTACAGTAGCTTGACGATGTAAGCCGCGGACTGCAACCGTTTTTTTGATTATTGAGATGTATTAAGACAGGGGACCTGTCTCTCTGTCTGGATGTCTACATTCAGTGAAGGGAAAAAGTACACTTCTGCCAATTTTAAGCTTACCGCAGTTTTTTTATTGAGGAGATTTGATGGCTTCTGCGGCAAAGGCAGCAGCAGCAGCACCTACCCATTCATCCATCCATCCATCCATCCATCCATCCACCTGTCCATCCATCTGTCCGTCCGTCCGAGCACTATCCTTCTTTAGGATTCTTTAACTGGGAGAAGTAAGGGCTAGAATTGTGGTTGGGCAGCTACATGTATTATTATTACTCATGAACTTTAGACAAAAAATCTCTCCACTGAGAAAATCACAATGCCTTTACGTGTAAGAAAAGGCAGCACAAGCGCTGCTGGAGTTTTTTTCTGGAAAGCAACCACAGTTTGTCCGACGATCCCTACCTCCCATCTTTTTTCCCTCGCTCCTCCCTCCAACTCAGACCATCACAGCCTGACAAGCACAGTGTGGGAAAATAAACCGCCGCTGGAGAAAATAAAAACGAACCCACATTGACTCCAAATAGTCATCTACATTATGAAGAAAAAAGGAGGGTTTACCTTTTAGTGTTTTACCATAAATTTGAGCATTACGGAAAGCTAGTTTTACTTAATTAGATGCAGCAGGCACTGATCTAAATGAGAGGGTTATTGAGCCCTGGCCTTTGTCTCTAAGGCTTTAGCTTTAGTATTTTAATCAACGTGACAGTCCCTGAAGTTGGACGTCCAGTATCGCGTTGCAGATACCCGAGTGCCAAACATGATGTCAAAGATGCTGTGAAGAGATATCAGATGTGACTTGTCGCCAGGCTGTAGACTCTTTCTGGTGCATGTCTTGTTTCTCCAGCGGATGGAGCTGGGAGATGTAGTCCTTCAGTTAGCTACTGCCCATTCAAGACATTTTTTTTTTACCAGAGCTAGTGAAGAAGGTGGTATAATAATGCTAACCTGCTACCGTACCGGGCTAGCAAAGAAGAAGTTTGTCATGCTACATGCTAGCCTTCTCAACGAGGCTAACTAGGTTTCAGCATGCTGTAGGCAAGCAGTCAGCATGCTTTTGCTAGCCATGCTAACCCTCCATCCCACTGCCAGCCCTCACACACTCCGGTTTGTTTTCCTAATCTGACTTTGACAGCATGCGATGATAACGGCTATGTGTGTGTACGGCGCACACTTAACAGAAAAATTGAGAAAAAAAAACTTTTAGGGGGTCTTGCCAAATGTCCCATTAACATTTTTAATATAAAAAGGATATTTTGTTTCTTTGATGATGTGAACTTTGTTCCCGGCCTGTGGATGTGTAGTAGAAAGTGCATGAGTGCAGTATATGCTATTTTGTTCAATTAACTGGGCCTCCAAGTATATTCATTGTGTACCATGATGGATAGCTGACCTCTCGGTTTGGTGGTTAGTGCCGTCTTAAAGTGTCAATGAAACAGTGCCACTCCTCACTGATAAATGTAGGCAGGCATCCGTGTTGCCACCCTCCTGTAACTACCTGAAGTTCACGTGCCAAGTTTGGTGTAGATTCAATTTAAGAGTAGATGGTGCAGGATGTCCAGCAGACTATTGAAGTGCAATTGGATGTAGTTAGTGATTGTAGATTGGAGTCTGTTAGAAGCGGTGTCCCACTATGTTAGATTGGTTTTGAATTGTCAGAAGTTTATCTTAAGCCATTAAATAGGCGTTATCAGTCGCTATAAGCACCATAGAGATGGGTCACTAGGGGCTTACTACGCCTACTATGTTGTAAAAGTGAAACTTAAAAGCAACACGTTCTAACATGGTGTAAAACTGAACGTAACATCACATTTTGAACACAAACAAAAAGGCTTCTTTAGGTTTAGGCAACAACTATTTTATTCTTATTTTATTCTAACGTTTTACTTATCCTATTGTTAGTTTTTAGTGCTTATTTGTACCAACGAACCAGAGCAAATTCCTAGTGTATACCTGATACACTTGGCAATAAATAAAGATTCAGATTCTGATTCTGATCAAAACTACCTAACTTCTTTAGGTTTAGGCTACAAAACTACAACTTCATTAGGTTAAGGCAACAAAACTACAACCTCATTAGGTTTATGCAACAAAACTACAACTCATTAGGTTTGGGCAACAAAACTACAACTTCTATTGGTTTAGGCAACATATCTACACCTTCTATAGGTTTAGGCAACATAACTACAACTTCTTTAGGTTTAGGTAACAAAACTACAACTTTATTAGGTTTAGGCAACAAAACTACAACTTCTATAGGTTTAGGCAACAAAACTACAACTTATTTAGGTTTAAGCAACAAAACTACAACTTCTATTGGTTTAAGCAACTAAACTACAACTTCATAAGGTTTAGGACACGAAATTGCAACTTCTGTAGGTTTAGGCAACAAAACTAACTTCTTTAGGTTTAGGCAACAAAGCGCTTAGTGTATACCTGATATACCTTGAAATAAATAAAGATTCTGATTCTGATCAAAACTACAACTTATTTTGTTTTAGGCAGCAAAACTACAACTTCTTTATGTTTAAGCAAAAAAACTGTTACGTTTAGGCAATAAAACTACAACTTCTTTAGGTTTAGGCAAAAAAAAACCAGTAAGTTAAGTTTAGGGGCTTTGGCTCAAAATAACTACAAACACAAAGACAACTACACGTTGTTGGTTTCAAACGGGATGCAAACTCCGTTTTCCTGGGTGAAAACCCTGTGTTTTGGGTCTCATCCCATCCGCTTCTGCTCCTGTCATAGTTACTACGGTCACTAGAGGTCGCTGTTGTATTCTTTTATACCTTATTTCGGTGATCTACCATGTCAATAGATGATAAAACCTACTAGTGGGTGTAGTATGCCCCTAATGAGCCACATCTATGGGGTTTATAGTGACGGATAATGCCTATTTAATAGCCTGAGAACAGGAAAGAGATAATTCAATAAAAAACATAGGGCAGGTCCTCTGTTAGGGCCTAAATGAAAAAAATGAGTCCATGGAATCATGGGATTTTCCTCCATACTTATTTTCACTTGCAGTGTTAAAAATGCTAACTAGATGAAGCTGCCACGTCAAAACCAAGCTATCATATTAGTACAAAAGCTTTCTGTCGTGAAATATTTGTGAGGAATCAGTAAAACTGACACTGTAAAGTCAAGAAGGCAAGTCTAAACCAATAATCACCAACAGTTTTGCAATGTTCCTTATTGAAAATATACTATATTTAACGTCTGGCAATACAGTGCTCACAAGCAGACTACATTAATACCCGTAAGGACTTGATTGATATTGCTTAGCTGCTGTAATGAAGAGCTGTGCATGCATGCGCTCAGTTGATCAGAATACAGAGTAATTAACCAATTCTGACACTGAAGGATCAGTTGTCACACTTAGTCCTTGGAGCGGTTTTCATTTCCAGGAAACATTTTAGACGTTGTATTTGGACAACTTTGTAACTTTTTTGACTCAGTAGTCGCTCATGAAGCTCTCTTGCAGACAAAATCCCTCTTCTGCACAGTACAGCTATGTTTCCTTGTTGCTGAGTCTATACAGTGATTGACACGAGAATGTTTCACCAAGAACCAGATAATGAAATCATGGTGCAATTAAACCAAGTTTACATTTATAAATTGTGAGATGTGTGTACCTTATTAAATACTCGGAACCGTGGGGAGCTAACAGAGAAGCCAGCAGGTCTCTGCCCAGTGCTAACTCCATGAGCACTTTACAGGGTTTACAGGGAGGACAGACACAGCAGAAACCCAGGTAATGGTGTTTTACAGGGAGGACAGACAGGGCAGAAACCCACGTTTTCTGCTTACGTCCTTTCCTCTTAATTTATTGTGACTTTTACACAGCTGGGGGAAAGTACACGGTTGTTTATTTTTTAATAACTGCATTTCAAATGTAGATTTTACAAGCAATGATGATGATGTGAAGTGATGTAGTGTCATCGCTGACTTTAGATTTTTGTCTTTTAAATTCCCATGGGTTCCAAGTGAGTGGGTTTTTGAAACGTGGCTGTGGTTTATTGACTAAAAAAAAAAAAGGTTGAGAGCTGAAGAAGTTTCCTGATGGGGTGGAGGAGGTTTGCGAAGCTTTGGCCTTACTGATACGTTTTATTTTTTTTCCTTTGTATAAAAAAAAACAACAACAAACGTCTCCGTAGGCTTTTCACTACCTCTCATGTTGGTTAATTTATTTCACATCTAGTTGTCAATGTACAAGTTGTTTTTAGATCTACTTGAAGCCTAACACTGTAAACAAAAATGTGCACAGAAAAATGACTATGTATATGACCAGAGGGGTTAAAGAGAGCTTGGCCTAGTCGACATTATTTTTTTGTTTGTATGTATGTTTGTTTTTAATTGTGTTGAGCTGAACTAGATTTTGCATCTCTATAAAGAATTCAGGAATCCACTGTCTAAGGGCTAATCCCATTTTTGCCTATGCAAATCTGTTACTGTGGGTGAGTTGGGAAAGGGCGACCTACCGCACCTTTCACCTGTTTTAGATGGACCATGGTTTACAATGCCCTTTGCTGATATTCTTCAATCTTATTCAGCAAAAATGTACGCTTATTTTTGTTTCTATATAAATATTATACATATATATCTATATATAGATATATATAACAAGTAATATACAGAGAAAATAGTATATGCCTTCGTGATGATAAAAAAGAAACCTTGCTGAAAACAAATAAATGTGTTGTTGTCTGACATTATGTGGCTGTGTGCTGGAGTCTTGGTAAGATGATATTATAGACGACTGGAACTCAACGGACTGACTGACTGTCAGGAAAGACTCTCATTACTCAGGCTACAACACTAGTAGCTGACCCTTTGCAGTATTTCCTAACTGAGGGGGAAAAAAGTTTTATTTATTTAAGGAGCAACCACATCATGACTTTCTGTGACAAATATTGTTGTCCAACCCCAGCCTGTGAGGTAAATAAGGTATCCAACCAGGACTTGTCCTTGTTGTTTTTCACTGTAACATTTGGTCATTTTTTACGGAAGCGTATTGCAGCCACACCAGGAAAAAATAAACGGATCAGTGTCAGGTTATAAAAAGTTTGTTATAACGAGATGTTTTTCAGGTTATAACAAGATATTTTCACGTTATTACGACATACAAACTTATCACGTTATAACAAGAAACTTTTCTTGTTATTACGTGATAAGTTTGTATGTCGTAATAACGTGAAAGAAACGTTTCTTGTTATAACAGTATACTATTTATCTTGTTATAACGTGAAACTTTTCATGTTAAAACGTCATACATTTTTATTACAATGTGAAACTTTTCACATTATAACAATATAAGTGATGATCACATTATAACATGAAACGTTTTATGTTCTAACAACAAGAAACTTTTCTTGTGATAACAGCATACTATTTATCTTGTTAAAACGTGAAGCTTTTCATGTTATAACAATATAAGTGACGATCACGTTATAATGTGAAATGTTTTGTTATAACAATAAGTTATCACGTTTTAACATGAAAAGTTTCACGTTATAACAAGATAAATAGTATGCTGTTATAAAAAGAAAAGTTTCTTGTTATAACGTGATAAGTTTGTATGTCGTAATAACGTGAAAATATCCTGTTATAATGTGAAAAACATCTTGTAATAACAATAAACTTTTCACTTTATAACGTTATACTGATCCGTTTTTTTTTTCCTGGTGTTGCAGCAATAGGCTGCTGTAATTTTTAAAGCAAGACTTTGCAACTTTTGCTAAACAAAGGCCATCGTTGCCACTGGTTACAGCTAAGGGATAAGGGCAAATGATAAAACGTGTAAAAATAGCACAAGTAGAGTCAAGTCATAAAGTCAGCAAACTGACTCAGTAATGCAAAGTTGTCTAGCTAACATTAGCCACCACAAGCTAGTAGTCACACCAGACCAAAGTAAGGCTGCAACTCCAAAACCTTTGAGTATATCAAATCGAGCAAAGGTGCGTTTTACTACTTATGAATTCAACTTCTCATTTGGAAGAGTCAGCCAGTGTTATTTTGTCATTCAAAAGTTGCATAGTCTCACTTTGAAGGGCTGAGTTGGAGCATGTGCACTGTCCATACGTAAGTCACATTTTATAACCAGTAATCCATGAAATAATTAACATTGTATCGTAATTATCTTTTTGTTGTTTGTCAGTGGACACTGCACAGCTGTTAGTGTGAATTTGTAATTACATGTGTTCAGCACCATGTCGTCAGCAAACAACAGCAACTTATTTTTCTATTCTTCAAACTTCTCGTTCTTTTTGTAGCCACATCCAGTCAGACTATCACTGTGCTAATACAGTAGCGTTGATGTGCAACACATCAGCAGAAGTGGGCTTTCTGTTTTTTTTAATACTCAATGCACGATGTAAGAAAAGTCAATAATACGTTACTTACAAGACCATTCACTCAGCTCTTGAGGGTCAATTTTAGCTTCGAGTTGGGGGTTGATTTAGGTCTAATAATTTATTTTTGAACTCTTTATTTGTACAGAACGTTTAGCTCCTGAACCGACATGGAAATGAGAATAGGAAGGTTGGTGTTGTATAGATTTTTTGCCACAACTCACAGTGTCTCATGGCTAAAGAAAGACAGGTTTATCTACTGATGTTGGTTTGAAACTCGACCTGCTTTATGTGTTCCCTCAGTTGGATTTGGTGCCTCTTTATGCTTCACAACAGACCTCAAGATCTCTTGCTGTCTCTCTCTCTCTCTCTCTCTCTCTCTCTCTCTTTCTGTCTGTCTCACTTCCTCTCTCTGTAACATCACACATACAACACTGATTATAGCAGTTAAAGCAGAGACGGTCCCGTTTTACAGCAAAAATAATAACACTGATGTTTGTTCCTCCTACTGACACCCTCTTATTGTCTCTTTCGTGCCTCTTCCAGAGGTGTTTGTGCTAATTTAAGAAAGAGATTATATTTGTGCAGGTACCTGGTTGAAGTTGGTTTTCAACAGTTTTAGGCAATCACTTTTCTCTTTATTGATTTAGATGCCTAAGCCTCTTGGTTCTTGTCATGCCTTTGTAGATAGATCACAGTCGTCGAGAGATGATCCGCAGGCGAAAATGAAAAGAATTTTACTGTCACTTTATGAGATTAAAAAAAAAAGTGACATTTTTTTCTATTCAGCATGCTTTTTGCTAAATAAATGAAATAATTCAGTTATTTACTATAAACGATACTGTATGAGTATGTATTCAAGTACTGCAGTATGCAGACAATTAAAAATATCAGAAACTCTTTTGAGAGGTTCATATTTTTCTTCTAGTATGTTTCACTAATATCGACGGTTGTTAATTCTTGTTTCGAGTGTCTCATGAATGGCCAGAATGACTAAATGACCTTCTTTGTATTAACAAATATAGACTATGGTTGGTATTTCCACATGCATGACTTGCAGAGCAATTTAACCAGGACAGTGCTAGTGCAGTTAGTTTGGTCAGTTGAGCTCAACTTTTCACTATTTTTCACTGGTTGCTCGACAACTTTTGATGATGACTGAGATCCTGACTGTTTAATCAAGACAGGTTAAATAGCCTAATATTCTTGTGCTCACTAATGGTCAACAAAGTAGCGTGGAGTGAAATTTATTATTATTTATTATCTTGCCACACAAAGCAAATGTGACCTCAAGATTTCAGATTCAAAATGTTGAGATGAGAAAATGACAATAGGGCTTGAAACAGCAGCCGGTTAAGCTCAAGAGTTCAATAGATTGTGCAACTTCCTCGAACATCTCAGAGTACTGTGACCCCTAACCTTCAGGGTCATGCTGCCCAAGGATCTGATTGCTTTTCATCATGACTATTCTGTTGTTTTTTCAAAGGAAACTGATCATCAATCCTTGATCAGCAGCGCCCTGAGATGCAGGAATCCCTTAACTGTAGCATTGAAAAGACTTTCCTTTTATTAGTCCAACCTTGATGAAACTCCATCCTCTATTTTAGAATATCACAGGAGGGACTCGTCTCATCTAGCTTCGACATACAGGGATCTGTACTTCAAGACAGAGCTGCTACAAATCTAACAGCACTGAGCATTAACTTATTTGTACATTGTGAGAACCATTTCATTATGTTGCCGCTGGCAATTCTCTTCATGATAGTGCAATACAGATGTGACTGTAGACTGTAAGGACAGTAGAATCAAGATTGAAGAAATTTACACCCAAGTCTTGTTTAGAAAATAGATTTTTTCTTCTTAAAGACTCAACTCGGTAAACAAATTTACAGTAGCTGTGGAAAATAGTATAAAATTCCTCTTTTCTTCACTAACTGTGAAGCAGCAGCCGGTTAGCTTAGCTTAGCTGGGACTAGCTAGCTAAGAGACCAACAGGGTCAGTTTACAAATTTTATCTCCTTTGTTTAATTCGTACAAAAACAAATTGTAAAAAACAACAATGTATTGTAACGGCTCAATATATCGTTTTGTTAAGCTAAGCTAAGCTAACCGGCTGCTGACTCTAGCTTCATATCACACAGACATGAGAGTGGCTTATTATGTAAATCTCTGCAAGTAAAGCGAGTAAGCATATTACCAAAATGTCAAAATATTCCTTTAAAAAACATAGTTGAGCTATGTAGAATAAAACAAAAATAAAAACAAGGTTGAATTTGACTGATACTGGTCAATGCAACTGTCCCATGAAGTACAACAATGCGTCTTAGGTGGATAAAATGTGCCAAAATTATAATCTACCTTTTGTTTCAATGTGAAGAGGTCAAAGGAACTGTTGGAATATAAAATCACATGTTCTGTTGAACTCAAAATGTTTCTTACACATTTTGTTATTTGTCTTTTCACGTTGCTGTAGTGTTTTTTTGTGTCATCTCTGAATCATCCACATATAATCTACTTCATTGACATGTAACCAACAGACCTGAAGACTTTGTAAACAGGCACTGGACATTTTGAAGCGTGACTGATGTGGATTACAAGCAACCATATCAGATCCAACTGAAATTGTAACTGTCACAAAAAAAAACTGTCCACTATTTTGAATATGTTTTGAACTGTTTTAATTTATTTCAACAGGTTGATTTCTGTCATTGTTTTTTTCTTTTATCTCAAAAGACACAAAAATTGTTGTTCATCAGCCTTTAACTTCACACGAGTCACCGTCACGTTAACGGCGTGTTCAGTTGTGGTACATTTTGATCTACGGTTCAGTCTCTGTCTTTGTTTACACTATGACATCTTGCATTAAGAGAAAAATCCAATCTATGGTAACTGCCCTTGAATATCTGTAATTTAAATAGTGCTGCTAGAGAAAGAAATCTAAATGTAACAACTTACAATAAATACTTAATAGATTTTTGCCAAATGTGACTGTGTCTTTCTTTGACTGGAGGCAGGGCCGGCTCTAGCCCTTTTGGTGCCCTATAGGCGAAATTTGGATTTGGAGCCCCCCCCTGCCACAGCGCCGCTCTAGGGTTAGGGTTAGGATTCAACCTCCCAGAACCCAAACCCTAGCCCCGTAAACCACAACACACATCATACATCACAATGGGTTTATGTATGTATTATGTAAGTACAGCGGAGGGGTCTTGTATTGCACTGAAGGGGGTTTATTTCACAAGAATGACCCGCTAGCTGTACATTATCCTGCTTATTACACGGCTACTTTGACACAAAAACGGTCCGCCAGAGTCCGACATCAGAACTGCCCCCATAACAACGGTCTGCTATACATAGTAACGGTCTGCTATTAAGAAATAACAGTCCGTAGAACACCGTGATTGACCAATCAGAATCGAGTATTCAGCAAAGCCGTGTAATAAAATAAAAATAAACAATTGGTCCCTGATATTGTTGGCTTAAAAGTGTTTAGTTAGTTTTAACTACAATTTACACTTTTGTTAAAAAATAAGTGCGGCCGGAATGATGAAAAAGTGTGAGAAAGAGAGTTACACGGGTGAAAAGTGTATTTATTTTTTTATTTATTTGTTCATTTGTTACCTCAACGCAGAAAATGAGGAAGAGTGCCCACCAGCATTTTTTTTTTTAAATTATTATTTATTTTAATTTTTTTTTTAGAGGGTGACCAGCGCCCCCCAAGAAGGTGGTGCCCTAGGCGACCGCCTATATGGCCTAAGCAGGCCCTAACTCGAGGTGTGGGAGATAACCAGCAGATGCAACCATAGATTCTGTATGCATTTTTGGTTAACATTGTACTGGGAGCGTGCATTATTCAATTTTGAGACAATTGCAACTCTGCAAATAAAAAGGTTTCCAGATTTCCTCAGCATTTTTATCAACTAAAAATAGTTTTACGCTATGAAAAGGTAGTGGCGTCGCTCTACGGATGGCAATGTCTGTTGTTCAGTAGTTCCACCACCTTGGTCCAGACTGACATATCTTCACAACTACCTGATGGATTGGTGAGCAATTTTGTACAGTCATTTATGGTGCCCAGAAGATGAATCCTACTTATTTTGGTGAATCTCTGACCTTTCTTGTCGTGAAAACCATGGTCGTGTCTAGAAGGGAGTCCACAAACTGCAAAATCTGATCTGAGATCTGCAAAAACTTGCAAAAACTGTCGCGAGACTCGCTGCCCGACGACCTATCCTTACCTTAACTATTCAAAGTCAATGCCTAACCACAACCATTCAAGGTCAATACCTTCCCGCAAGAGTTTCCCCAGTTTGCGGGCTCCCTTATAACCACTACCAAAAATCATGCAGGTAACACTTCTTCTATGGTGCCTTGATGAACCCAAAATTTGTCAAGAAATCAAAGTAACAATAAGGCATTATCCTAACATTGGTATGAAGCTCCCATGACAACATTTAAACAATAGGTGACATGACTAGAGGTAGAAAGAAAAGACAGCCTTATTTAAAAACGTCTTTATTTCATCAACCGGATCCAAGATCGTGTTTTCAGACTTGTTTACATTCAGACAACAAGGTGAGACCACATGCTGAGGACAGGAGAGGAGGCAGGTTCGTGTGCATGGGTGCTCTCTCATACAATCCTCTGTATGTTTGTGTATATGTGCTGTAACTTTTTATACAGTCCTCTCTGTATATGGGCACGAGTATGAGCACTCTCATGTGTGTGTGTGTGTGTGTGTGTGTGTGTGTGTGTGTGTGTGTTCTCTCTCTCTCTCTCTCAGACAGTCTTTTGATCCGTCGCCTCCGGAGCTGTTGAGACAGACGTTGAGTCTTCCTGGGTCTCGTCCAATCCCTGGCTGCAGCCTCGGTCACCTGACTGCACACTGTCTTTCACCGTGATGGCTGCATTGGAGAAGGACGCGTCTATACTTTCATATGGCTCTGATGTCCACTGAGACAGAAGAAAGAGAGGAGTCAAGGAGCAGGCACATTAGAGAAGTATTCTTTGTTTATAGCCTGGACTGTACTTACACCATTTTGCATCCCAAGTCAAATTAAAAGCAGCAAAAATATCCCAATTATATCTTCTGTATATCTTCCTGCTGGCCTGAGTGAAGGCCGTGTTGTAATGAGAGGACAACAGTCTGTATGAGGAGGGTGCAGCCTGTGTATTAAGGGGCAGGGATTTTACATGTCTACCTGTTGATTTGTTCCCTACCTGTGTGGCTCTGCTGCTGGACCTGTGCGAGGGCCCCATGGCGATGTTGACGCTGGACGAGGACTGTGTATCGGTAGTGTTACCCCCTTCAGCGGCGGACAGCCCAGAGATAACAAGGCCGCTGGAGAAACTACGCTTCCCAAACAGCAAGCTGAGAGTGGACGAAGACGAGGAGACCTGGGAAGAGACAGTAGTGTACGGTAAACACTAAGATGGGAGTGCAAAACACAAACATGCATACGCACAAACATTTATCAGAGACAGCAGGCTGTCTAAGAATAGCTTGTAGTCAATAATACACTATAATCACATGCTTTGGCCATCAGCTGTGAAATTGTTTCTTGGATGAGTTTTTAAACTAAGTAGTGATAATAACATCAACTCACTGCACAAACAAAATGCAGTGTAATTCAAAGGTTTTACGGCTAACCATGACACTACTACAGTATAGTCACTACATGTCTCAGACAGGCACTACATTTATAGTTATTTAGATATAGATTTTGGCATGTAAGAGGAACTGATTGTTGTCAGGCTATTAAATAGGCGTTATCAGTCGCTTTAAGCCCCATAGATGTGGGTCAGTAGGGGCCTACTACACCCACCAGTAGGTTGTATCATCTATTCACATGGTAGATCACCGAAAGAAGGTATAAAAGAAGATGACAGCGACTTATAGCGACCGTAGTAATTATGACAGGAGCAAAAGCTGAAGTAAGGCACTGACATTGTGAAACTCCATAAGGGGTGGAGGTTGGAGACAATGGATGGGACACAAAACAAGACTTTCACCCAGGAGACCGGAGTTCGCATCCTGTGTGAAACCAACAATGTGTAGTTGTCTTTGTGTTGGTAGTTTTATTTAAGCCAAAACACAATGTTTTTCCCTAAACTTTTTTTTTTTTCCTAAACCTAAAGAAGTTGTAGTTTTGTTACCTAAACCTAAATGTTTTTTGCCTAAACCTAAAGAAGTTTTAGTTTTGTTGCCTAAACCTAACTATATTTCTGCCTAAACCTAAAGAAGTCTTTTTGTTTGTGTTCAAAACGTGAGGTTTCATTCAGTTTTACATGTTAGAACGTGTTGCTTTTAAGTTTCACTTTCACTTTTACAATGTAGTAGGCGTAGTAGCCCCCTATTGACCCACATCTATGGTGCTTATAGCGACTGATAACACCTATTTAATAGCCTGATTACTGTCGAATCGGGTGCTATGTTCTAGATACTTTTTAAAGTAAGAGAGGGTTTAAGTCAAAAATACACGCTCATCAAGGTTGTTTTTTCCTAAATCTTCTTTAATTTGAATATGTTGCATACAGTTTTTTCCATGCTCTTTTGTATGTGTGTGCATCCAAGAAGTAGTATGACCATGTTGGCAAACAGAAAGTGTGGATGTGTAGAAGTGTAACAAGCGTGTACCTGGCTGGAGCGCTGCTGATGCTGCGCTGCCTGCAGCTGCGAGCTGATCCCACCTGCTCCTGAGAGACGAGGGACCTGAAGAGAGACAAACATCCTCTTACTGCCTCATTCTCCTCACACTAAAGCAAGGACGGATGCTTACCATTGTGTGTGTGTGTGTGTGTGTGAATACCTGGGAAAATATAGAGGCTATGGAAGTGTTAAAGGACAGTTGACTGTTGGACAGACGCTGGACAAGCCCGTGGGTGGAGCCTGAGTCCAGAATGGGCCCTGATTGGCTGGTGACGGGGGGACGTTGACTCTGAGGCTGCACTGACCGACTGCGGTACTCTCTCCTGGCTGCAGAAACACACACACACACACGCACACACAGAATTACATACTTTCATAATCTGATATAAAAAATAAAAAAAACTTACTTTGTGGTAATAAAAAAAACTGACTGAACTAACACAATGTTTTTTGATTTTGTACAACTAAATAAATCATGTGTGTAATATTATTAAATCATTACTGTTTAACTTCAGTTTCTGAACTCTGAACTGAACTTTTTAAAAATAATTAGGGTTAATTTTGTATTACACAATAAACTGCGTAAGTGGTAGTAAACTACCACTTATACTAAAAGAAACCAATCAAGAACAGAAACATAAAGGAGAGGCTGACAATGACCCTGATGAAGATCCATGTCTGTCAAGTCAAACTGGAGGTTCCAGGAAATAGCCTTTATAAATAAATATTATGAATGATTAATATAAATAAAGAACATACAAAAACATATATGTCAGTAAAGTAATTGGTAAAATAATGAAAATAATGCAAACCCCGTTTGCTATAATTAATAGCAAACGGGGAGTGTTCAGTTTCCTGTTGGATCCTTTGCCGTAGTGCTGCCCGGAGCATTAGACAAGCAGCACTCAGCGTCACAGTGAAAAAGTTCCGGAAGAAGAAAGCACCGCGCTAACAACAAGCAATGCAAACGACATAGAGATCTGCGGTAAGACTGTACAGACCTGACATCTACAGTTTCTGCACGGGGAACGGTAATCCATTCGTATGTGGCGATAGTTTAACTCTGTTGTGTGCAAGATTGCAAGATAGAGGCACGGTGAGTGGTGACGATAAAAGGATAAAAGGGTGTCGATTGCTTGTTAAGTGCTGGAGTATATCCCGGTTCACGTTCAGTGAGAAATGATTAATACATCTATGAATATTAGTGTGGTGCTGTAGGCTTTTAGCTTACATGGGCTGATGAAAAATGCTTATTAATGCGTATTACCTGATGTTAACCCTCTGAGACCCATAATAGACCCGTTTTTGTCTTTTTTAGGGGGTCTAGGGGGGGATATAGCAGGTCAACAGTAGATGTCACATAGAAGTGGTGTACATCATCTGAAAACTGGCAACCTGAAGATTAATTTGAGATGCAGCTCAGCATTGTGTGACAAGTTGTTCTAGCCATAAATCAGAATTTTTTAAAGACATATTGCCATGTAAAATGTTAAAAGCATTTTAATTTTGCACAAACCCTACAGTGTGCCTTCAACTATTTTTTGAAGAAGACTTGCATTTTATAAAGGGTAAATTAATCCAACTTTTTTTCTACTGTCACTAAATCCCATGAAAAGACCAAAACAAACAATGTGTTAGTCTGTCTCTCAACACTTTCCAACTTCTACCATCTGTGGCTGTCAGCCCCAAGCACACTGGTTCCTACTGAATCTTTAAAAACGTGTCACAAATATTCTGTTTTTTGGTCTTTTCATGGGATTAGAATACTACCTGATTTATTCCAAACTAAATGATAAAACTTTCCAAACTTAAAGCGCACCTATGCAGAGGTGGAAGTAAGTCACACATGCAAGTCCAAAGTTACTGTGGTGAGAATGAAGTCAAGTCCCCGCTATAAGTCAAACAAGACAAGTCAAGTCATTTCTCAGGTCAAGCAAGTCCCAAGTCCGGTCATATGAAATTCTGATGATCTACCCCAATTTAACCTATCCCAAAGTAATTTTTTTGTACAATAAAATTATTTCCATAATTGAAAGTGGTGTGGCATATATAAAACACAATAAAAATGATAAATTAGCTCACATTTCATTATTGTTACTATTTTTTTACATATATATATACAGTATATATATTCATTGATTTCACATGCATTCAATTCAGAAATCAACAGTTGTTTTATTCTAATATCTGTAAAATTTGTGTTGCTATATTTTTTTTTTTTTGCGTTTGTAAACACTGTGGGTGTGTGAGCGTGTGCTTATGTCAGAGAGAGAGACACACAGAGACAGACCGAGAAAGAGCGCATTTATACTTTTGTCCCCATCTTTGTCTCTTCTGCGGTACATTTTGCCGGTTGAGCCGCCAGTAACACCAGAAAATGTGAAATCCCACCACCGCTGGTCTGGTGCCATTGTACCTGCCCGACGGCTGCGGTTCATCTTCTCTCTGTGTGTGCGCGTGTCGATGTGTGTGACAAAGCACGCTCTTGAATTGAGTACTCTCTAGAGTTTCTACATTGACAACTAAATCAAAATTTGATTACTTTTGGACTAGCTCCCTGGATTGTGCTGCGTCCTGCTGGTTGCCAGGTTTGCACGCATTGCACTAGAATTCACCCAATCATGTTTCAAAATCAAAATGTATCTTCTATCTACGTATATATAGAAAAATGCAAATATTTAATAAATAAGTCAAGTCCTTTCGAGTCATCCGTCTCAAATCTAAGTCAAGTCTCAAGTCATGAATACCAAGTCTAAGTCAAGTCGAGTCTTTTATGAATGTTAGTCTAGCAAGTCTCAAGTCCTCAAATTTGCGACTCGAGTCCCCCACCTGTGTATATGTACCTTTTACTGAACGGCAGCACAAGTAGAGATGAGTCATACAGTCAGCAAACTGACTCAGTAGAGTCAAATATATTTATCTAAAGGTTGCTTACATTTGCCAATATAAGCTAGCGGTCATACCAGAACAAGTAAAGCTGTAACATTAAAACTAGGGCTGTCAATCGATTAAAATATTTAATTGGAAAGTAATTGCACATTTTCTTATCTGTTCAAAATACCTTAAAGGGAGATTTGTCAAGTATTTAATATTCTTATCAACACTGCTGACTTGACTATGACTTGCCCCAAACTGCATGTGATTATCATAAAGTGGGCATGTCTGTAAAGGGGAGACTCGTCGGTACCCATAGAACCCATTTTCATTCACATATCTTGAGGTCAGAGGTCAAGGGACCCCTTTGAAAATGGCCATGCCAGTTTTTCTCTCGCCAAAATTTAGCGCAAGTTTGCAGCGGTATTTAACCTCCTTGCGACAATCTAGTATGACATGGTTGGTACCAATGGATTCCTTCGATTTTCTTGTTTTAGTTCTTCTAAAACTGAGCCCGCTACAACCTAAAAACCGAAAGTTGCGTTAAAGAAATTAGTGGCGTTAAAACTAATTTGCGTTATCGCGTTATTATTGCGTTAACTTTGACAGCCCTAATTAAAACCCATGAGGGTACTGAATTGAGCAAGGGTGCATTTTATTCCTAATGAATTCAACTTTTCAGTTGTAAGAGGAAGTATGCATAATTTCGACCTTCAAAAGTTATGTAGTCTCACTTTAAAGGTAAATAAAAACTATTCAATAACGAATAAAAACACCCAAAACTATAGTATATCTGTATATATTATAGTGCCTGTTCATATATCAGCATTATGTAGTGTGTGTGTGTGTGTATTTGACCTTCTTCATATCCAAACCTGGCAGCCCACTCACACTGTGGGAACCAAAAACTACTCTGCACAAGTTTAACGGTTTATTTTGGAAGTTAGACTTAATTTTAGGATTACGGTTTGAATTATGTTCTCGTTAAGGGTTCAGTAATGGACTTACAAAGGATAGCGAGACGCGTTTGTGTGCGTTGGAGCGTACCTGCGTTGTGGTGTCTGTGGCTGTGCGTCGTCCTGGCTCTGTGCTGGTAGAGGCTCAGGCTGTTGGACGTGACGGAGGATGGGCGGTTTTGGCTCAGCGAGGACGAACCACCAGCACCGCAGTCCACATCCTCCATGTTCACACCGCTGTTGCAGCTGGTCAGGTTGTCCTTACGCACCCTACAGAACACACACACACACACACACACAGCTATGATTTATTTATTCATGTCCACATCAGTGCAAGGGACACAAACGGGCAAAGGGCCATCAAAAATTTAGCAAGCCTCGACTATTTCGGCTGGTTAACCACACACAGAAACACGTTAAGAGAGAGGTTGTTACGTAACTGTGCCAGCATATGTGACACACACTAGTGTCCTCTTAAATTAGTTAAATGTGTTCTAGCTGGCGAGGCTCGGCCCATCTCCTTGGCTCCTTGGCTACTTACTGAAATTAAGACGGCACCTTTAACTCGAGGAAACAGGATTTACAAACTAATCTAATCTGAAAGGAAAACTCAGCCTCTAAGAAGCTTAAGAGAGAGCCACACACACACATTAGCCGACCTGCAGAGGTTAATGCAGAGCCTTACAATAAGCTGTGCTGGAGGTAATGTGTAAAAGAGGGATTGATAAACAAAAGAGAGGATGGAGGAAGAGAGGGAAGGAGGGAAGAAAGGAGTCAAAGCTTTTGGCTGCCTTCCCACTCTGCAATCCTCTCTTTCTCTCAAGTGTGCACTCCCACTGTCTCTGTGCATGTATTTAATACTACATTAAGGTAGCGGTGAAGTCTCTCCCAAGCACTGAGTCAATACCTGTAAATCCACAGAGAAGCACTCACTCAGCATTACGCTGCCGTTTGCACCTTATACGGATTGATTTACACCAAATACAACCAGCTGAATAAGTGAACGTTGAGGTTACTATCATCTCATGTTTCATCACAACTTTGTGCTTCTTGCACACCATCTTAAAGGGGAACACCACCCAAGAATTCCAAAATGTTATGTCCATGGTCTAGGAAAGTTCAATGAATATTTGTGAACATGAGCTATACTCTCTTTCAAAGCCAGAAACCAGAGAAGTAAGTCTCAAACTTGTGATGTCATAGGGTATAAAGTCTGGAGCTGCTCCATAGACAATGAATTGGAGGCTGATTTTGTGGACCAACAGAAGCCTAGAAGTCAATGGGTTTTTAGTTAGACTAAACTAGACCCTATGACATCACAAGTTTGAGTTTTAGTGCTCTAGTTTTTGGATTTGGGTGAGAGTTGTTCATGTTTACTAATATTTTTTGGACTGTCTTAGACCACAGGAATAACATGTATGACTTTTGAAAATGATCGTAGTTCCCCTTAAATTCTAATGTTGTCTTTGGGGTCCTGGAGACTCCTGACCCTCTTTAACAGCTCAAAATTTTGAACTGAACAGCACTCACAAATCAAAACTAACACTGATTAGACTGCTGTCAGGCTATTAAATAGCCGTTATCAGTCGCTATAAGCCCCATAGATGTGGGTCAATAGGGGCCTACTACACCCACTAGTAGGTTTTTAATCATCTATTCACATGGTAGATCACTGTAAGAAGGTATAAAAGAACACGACAGCGACCTCTAGCGATCGTAGTAATTATGACAGGACCAGAAGCGGAAGTCAGGTGCTGTAGTATAGAGACTGTGAAACTCCATAAGGGGTGGAGGTCGGGGACGATGGATGGGACACAAAACACAGGAGACCGGAGTTTGCATCCCATGTGAAACCAACAATGTGTAGTTGTCTTTGTAGTTATTTTAACCCAAAACACGATGTTTTTCCCTAAACTTCACTGTTTTTTTTTTGCCTAAACCTAAAGAAGGTGTCGTTTTATTGCCTAAACCTAAAGAAGTTTTAGTTTTGTTGCCTAAACCTACAGAAGCCTTTTTTTTTGTGTTCAAAACGTGACGTTTCATTCAGTTTTAGAACATGTCAGAACGTGTTGCTTTTAAGTTTCACTTTAACTTTTACAACGTAGTAGGCGTAGTAGGCCCCTATTGACCCACATCTGTGGTGCTTATAGCGACTGATAACGCCTATTTAATGGCCTGATAACAGTTGAATCAGGTACCAGATGTGATGGACATACTGTACATTACAATGTGTGCTGGAAAATGCTGCAGCTAATCAAGCTAACACAGTCTACTTTGCAGCAGTGTTGGCAATAGTTATTTAGCGACTCCAAAATGAAAATCATCTCTCATGAAATTATGTTATGTCTACCCGGATACGCCTTAGCTGCACAAGGTGAAGGACATTCTGAGCAACAACCCTCAGCTGAAAGTGATTACACATATGACCTCTGAGGCTGTAAGAAGTACGTTTTTACTGCAAGTGTGCGCTCTAAATAAATGAAACTGAGCTGCTCATCCGGAGTATCTTATTCAAGGACCCTCAGAGACTGACGGTTGTTCCAAGAACTGAACCTATGACCTTTCAGTTACAGCATTGTCTCTTTAACCACCAGACTGAACTAAATAAAAAATGATGAGGGACTTGTGAAGAATGTTAACTGAAGAGCACAGTCACAGAGAGAGTTTTGAGAGAGGTTGAGCCTGAAGAGGCAAGGAGGAAAAGACTGCACTCTTGACTGAGGAATTTTTAAATATGCAGAAATGTATTTATTCCAAACCGACCGTAACCATTTCGAGCAGAGCCAGGATCGAATGGCGTCCAGGCTTAAAGCACCTCCTCCGATGCTGCGGAGCGTACGATGTGTTCCGGCGTACGATGTTGTTAGTGGTGACACATACCTAGAAGACAATTAAATCAATGTCAAACTATCAGCAATTTTTTCGTTTTTCAAATTTCAAAAACATGCATTTTGCAAAGGTGAAGCGAGCAACGACATGGAGACATTTTGATTAATGCAGACTTTAAATTCTATCCTAAAACCTTGTGATGTTAGTGCCATGCTCGACACATTTGATCGTAGCCTGGCATAACTGTGAATGACACGTACATGGGGTAGCCCAGCGGCTGGTCGCAGGACGAGTTCACCATGTTCCTCAGCGCCTGCTTCGAGTTCTGGATGCTGCCGCGTTCCGGGTTTCGGTTCCGTAAAAACACCAACTCCTGCTGCTGGCCCGCCCACAGACCTCGCACACACTCCTTATTGATCTGCAGAGAGAGAGAGAGAGAGATCAGATCATACAAAAATATATATAATTACTTTTTAAAGGACTATTAAGTAATTTATGTTTTATCATCCTCTATTGGCAAAAAGTAATGGCAATGGCATTACTTAGCATGTATGAAATTCCCAATTCTGATAAAGTTAGCTAATTAGAATAGAAATTTAGATGAGGAGGTAATATATTGTATATCCTGGAACCAAATGAAGCCATTTTGTCATCTGCTTTTTCAGCTTCTTCCAGGAGAGCGGATGTTTTAGCTGTTCCATCACTGAACAGCTAAAACTTTATGTGGCAGAGGATTAGAAGGAAATGAGTACACTTAACAAAAGTACTGCAGAGTCAAAAAGCATCAACAGCAGTAGTAAAACCCACACAGATAAAAAGAAACGTTACTTAAAGGAATAGCTTGACCGTTTGGGAAAATACCCCTATTCGCTCTCTTTCTGAGAGTTAGAAGAGAAGATGCATACAACACTCCTGTTTGTATCTGTAGGATAAATATGCTAGCAGGGGGTTAGCTTACCATAAAGACTGGAAACAGAGGTAAACTGCTAGCCTGGCTCTGTCTAAAAGTAAAAAAAAAAAATAAAAAAAAATCCCCCCATCAGCGCATCTAAAGCTCATTAATTGACACGTTATATCTTGTTGTTTTATCTGTACAAAAAGCAATGTGTAAAAATTACAAGTTGTGTTGTGGCGTGATAATTAGTGATCTTTAAAGGTGCTTGTAGGTGAATTTGTTGGACAGAGCTAGGCTAGTTTCTAGACATGTTCCTAATAATAATAATAAAAATAAATTTTATTTGTAACGCACTTTTCATTTGAAACAAATCTCAAAGTGCTAACAAATCTCAAAGTGCTATACCATTTTGTGATTCCCGATACCGATTCTGATACCTGAACTTGTGGTATCGGCTGATACCGAGTACTGGTCCGAGACCAGGGGTGAAAAATTATGTAGTTTATTATTATTATTATTATTATTATTATTATTATTGTTATTATTATTATAATTAAACAGCTCTTTGAATTTTCCACTGTGAAATATTGCCAAATGGCTGACACCACACTGTTGTTGTTGTTTGCTTACATCACCGATACCCGATCCCGAATTTTGGGCAGTATCGGATACATTTCCAGCCCTGTCCAAAGGTGGCTTAATCTGCCTACGAGCACCGCTAAAGCTCTTTAACACATAATATCTTGTTTGTTTGTAGTGTTACCTTTGGACACAGCCAGGCTAGCTGTTTTTAGCCTTTGTGCTAACCTAAGTTAGCTGGCTGCTGGCGGTAGCTTCATATTTAGTGAGAGACATGAGAGTCGTATCGATTTTCCAAAATGTCGGACTATTCCTTTAACATCATCCTTTAATGTTGAACAGCTGAAACTTTAAGTGCTGAGAGTTCTAAGCGGTAATTTGAGCACTTAGCACTGCAGAGTCAAAACTATTGATTAACCACCACTGTTGTGGTCATTTTGTGCAAGGGGTTGATAAAAACTTTACTTTTAATGTTAAGACATTCAAATGTGCACA
Organism: Sebastolobus alascanus; assembly: GCA_916701645.2. Taxonomy (NCBI): domain Eukaryota; kingdom Metazoa; phylum Chordata; class Actinopteri; order Perciformes; family Sebastidae; genus Sebastolobus; species Sebastolobus alascanus. Next base: position 134,144 of record CAKAOJ020000055.1, on the reverse strand, counting down.
TTTGCACTTTTCAGGAGACACCCATCTTCACATTCATTCAGATCTTGTCCTGCGACTCAACCCCTGTTCAGACCCTCTCTCTCTCTCTCTCTCTCTCTCTCTCTCTCTCTCTCTCTCTCTCTATATATATATATATATATATAAATATATATTTAATCGCATGATTGTCCATGATTAATCACACAATTTTTCAAAATGTACCTTAAAGGAGATTTGTCAAGTATTTAATACTCTTATCAACATGGGAGTGGGCAAATATGCTTGCTTTATGCAAATGTACTGTATATATTTGTTATTGGAAATCAATATATCAAATCATATCTTGAGGTCAGAGGTCAAGTGACCCATATGAAAATGGCCATGACAGTCCTACTTCGCCTAATTTTTGAGCATGTTTGGAGGGCTTTTTAACCAAACTAGTATTACAAAACTGAGCCCGCTACACCCTCCGAAAGATCGATTGCGTTAATGCGTTAAAGAAATTAGCGATGTTAAAACGAATTTGGGTTAATGCCTTATTATCGCGATAACTTTGACAGCCCTAATACAGTATATATTCAGTTAAGATTGGTTGCAGTTCACATCAGAAAGCATCTGAACAGGGTCTCAGGTGATCACTTGTGATCATATTTCATGTTTGTGTTCATAGTTGTGCTCAGCCATGCAGCTAGAAAAGTGATTGTGATGGTTGTTTGGTACCAAACCTCTAGGATGACCTTTTAAAGCTTGTCTTAGTTTTTATAGGACGGAGGTTTGTCATACTTTTTGCACACTCCAAAGCTGTCTGGCATTTCTCACCATCTCACATTATTCATTCACTTTGCGTGACATTTTCTGAAATACTTCTCACACATACAAACCGCCGACACCCTCTGCCCTTTTACCTTGATGACCTTGAAGCTGAGGTGGCGTTTGTACAGCATGATGATCTTATACTCGTCCGTGCCGTCATCGATCATGTGTCTCAGTGTGAGCAGCGTGTCGCGGCTGGATAGCACTGCCTTACGCCAAGCGGGGTCACTCTCGTGGCAGATGACCAGGCTGCTGCGGTAGTTTGTGATTGCTTCGTACAAGATAGACGCCTCCTCGGTCTCCTCCAGGCAGGTGAAGTGATCCTGAAAGGGCAGGAAAGGCGTTATGGAGCACTGTAGAATTTTAATCAGGTATTTGGAAAATGTCTAGTCCAGGGATGAGAAACGGCCATCGTGTAGATATTAACAAATGTTTGTGTATTTAGTAGGATTAGTGAAAACAGGATTACAATCCCAGAGTTACAGCTATTTAAAAGCACCTTGCACTTTACCTGATGCAGTTTGAGGCTCATTCTGACTGCAGGAGCCACCACCTTCTGCAGGAGGTCAAGATCAGCAAAAACCCACTCGTCTTTTGTGGCGATGCGGAAGTCGCCTTTAAACAGGGTGTTGAAACCGTACAGAAATGATTCCAGACTTTGTGGTGGAAGGCAGAGGGTTGTGGGGAAAAATAGAGATAAAAAGATAGGAAGAGAGAGAGAGAGAGGAGGGGGTATTATGAAACTCAAATATTTTTAGAATATAAACCACAAAAAGTCATGAGTGCAGTGACAGAAATCTGTTTGAATTATGTGTGTGGTTAAAGATTTAGCTGCTAGTGCCCCCCTCTGGTGTATCGGTCAAACTGCAGGTAAATATCTGCTACCGATAATATTAGTAATCATTTTTCAACATATTTGTAATTAGAAAACTTGGACATTTATGTGTAATTTTTGCATTTATCTAAAAAAATACGCAGGAAAACACACTTAATGCTAGATTTTAATGTATTTTCAAATGAATTAAATGTGAGTATTGCATTTTCAGTGGTATATTGCTGTTTTTCCTGATGTTTGTTTTTTTAATTTTATTTGGCTGATTTTAAGTTAATTCATATTTCAGCAATCAGTTACTCAAAAAATTTAAGTCAGGTTGATTCAAATTTTCTATAAATCCCCAGATCACAAACTTGTCTCTGAAGGTTTTACAATTTTTGTACATTATGGTCAGGGTTGCTTTTGTTGTCTCCTGAAGAAGAAAATTGTTTTCCATTGCTGGAATTTCTGCATAAAAGCATATGTCACGACACGATGGGGACCCCAATGCAAACGTAATCATTCTTAGTCCATCGTTAGTCCATAGAATTCAACACGAGTCAGATAAAATCCTCAAGGCCTTAAAATAACATAAATTAAATAATTGTTAAAAAAATGTCAAGGGGGGTGTAGGTTTCCCCATGATCTTCCCACATCACTCCATTCAGAGAGTGATTACAGGGAATTCATGGATCTTTTTTGTGTTGCTCTTTGGTTTAAACAAGGTTTACCTGTTGGACATATTGTGTGACGCCGTGCCGAGGGATCTCCTCCCCAGAACGGAGAGAGCGTAAGACAGAGTCACCAAAGGAGAGTCTTCATCACTGTCCACAGGCTGGACACAAACACAAAGACATGCAGGGCAAACATGAAGATACTGGGACAAAGATAAAAAAATAAGTACAGATTCTGCTAAAATGTTTAAATTTCCCTTTTCTGTGGTTCCATCCCCTCAAATGTGAATATTATCTGGTTTTCTATATGAAATATAGGGCTACTACAACCCCATATGTCATTTAGAGGTGTAGTTGCATGTTGTTTCCAGAGGGAACGCAATACACTGTTTGCGTAGCATAAACTTGTAGGGAACACTACCTGCAGTTGAGGTCCCGTCCTGTTAACGTGCTGCAAAGCGACTAAACATTCTTGGAATGAAACGCCACATAATAGTCCTAAAATTAAGACAATTTCCATATGTCAACACTAATAAGATGCTCTTTTATCAGAATCCCAGCTGTGAACGTGAGGGAGACAGTTTCTGTCGAGTTATTAGTGTTTGAAACTCTGGTGAGTGAAGCACACGTTTCTTTGCTAGTTGTTGTTAGCCACTGTGAGGAAAGAATGAAACATTACTGTTCAAGTTCTGATACTTATCATAATAATATCATATTGAACTGATTGTGGTAATTAAAATATACATGTCTAGTAAGTTAATGGTGATAATTCAATTCATAGTCATGTTTAAGGTGGAATTCAATTTTGTATAAAAAGGGTTTAAAAGGAATATGTTACAGGTTAAAAAGTGGTAAAAGAAAGTAAAAGATCAATAATTAGTTTAAATACTAATTGTTGTGATATATGGTAATTCATCTTATTGTAAATGAAGTATATCCTTAGTTATTGGTTATACATTTTAAGCTATTCTAAATGAGGAAAAGAAGTTAATGTTAGAAACAGACTGAGTACAGAATAACTCTGCACTATTTATGTAGGTTGTTTTTTGATCCACTAGACAGAATCCGAGCCCAGCCCAGTGAGACTGTGGACAGTCTTGGAAGCGATGTGGCCTACCGTACAATCTGTCCACAGAAGACGTCTGACTAGCTCGATTCGTTCATTGAGTCAGCAGATAAGAACACAAACACTTTTAGCTCTACCCAGGTAGTAATAGTTGTCATAGTAGCATTCGTTGAAGGTTTCCACTCAAAGGGGACTTCTTTTTTTTTTTCCTATTTGACACTTTAAAGAGCTCTATTTTTATTTCATCCTTTATATACAAAGTGTAGTCCTGTATGTGTTTTGTTATTGATGTTAGGCAATAAATCTGTCAGCTGTTCAACTCAATACCAACTCCTCTCGTGAGTTATTCAAGGCATACCACTCCCTGAACCTAGGTAGATGTTAGTGTCTTGGTAAGAGGAAAAAAAAGCAATTAGAATACGTCAACTTGGGCTCTGGGAAATTTTAATGGCCATTTTTCACTGTTATCTGACATTTTAAAGACTAATCGATGAATTCGTTAGGTGATTAAAAAAAGCGGCTCTAACCCATAATGAAGCTTGATAGAATAATCTTTAAGTGACGTACCGTCTCCATCTTCCCAGCACAGTGCTGGATCCACTCCAGGTAGACATTGCAGAAGCTGGCGCGGGTCACGCCCTGCAGGCAGTGCACGTAGTCTTCATCGATCTTCACACTGAAGACCTGAGGGTCGCGCTCGATGTGGTGCCACTTGGTGTAGGACTGCAGTGCCTCCTGGACGGCGGCATCTTTGAGCCAGGTGGACAGTTTGGGAGAGTGGACCAGGTAGTAGATAATACTCTGAGAGGAGAGGGGGATGAAGGAGAGGGACCAGACAAAAGCAAAATACTAAACACAAGGAAAGCACAAGAGTAAGAAATGATTGTGTAGCTCCTGATCTGGAGTTACTATTGGCAAGCTGCCATTTGTAATAATGATTAATGCATAAGATACTGGTTTATCAATTTAACAGTTTAACCTTTCGGCAGGCAAATCTTTAAGAGCCCGTTGAGACAAGTGGAATATTCAATTTTCAGTCTGCCACTGAAGAGAAGGTGATTGAATATGTCAAAAGTTAATGCCTTATTAAAGCTGTAGCTTACTAAGTACCTGTCCATACTAGTGACTCAGTAAAATAAAATATCAGCTTAAATACAGGATCATATTCTTTGGTGTTGACATGCTTAAAATCAAAAGAAACTGAAGAAACGAAAGACACGTAGAGTAATAACAGTGATTCCAGGTTTCTCTGGGCTGAGTGATCACTTGCTGCTGTTTAGTTTTGGTGTGAAAATGTGTCCTGGCATGTATATAAAAGAACTAGGCTAGAAAAGAGACATCTTTCCGCCTCCAAACTAAATTCAGCTGGTTTCTTGATCTATAGGCTATATTAACACTAGTGTGTATACTATTCTGCCACCAACAGCTGCAGCCATTTAAAATACCCAAATAAACGAAAACTGTGGAAGGCTGAAATGTAGAACTTGGCAAAATATAAATATTGTGTAAACACCACTAATTTCTTTAACGCATTAACAATCTTTCAGAGGTTGTAGCGGGCTCAGTTTTTAAAGCTAGAGGGAAGATACTGGCATCATATGAAACTAGAAAACCTAAGGAATGTCATACTAGCTTGTCGCAAAGGAGGATAAATAACACTCCAAATTTATGCCAAATTGTGGCAAGGAAAAACTGTCATGGCCATTTTCGAACAGGTCCCTTGACCTCTGACCTCAAGATATGTGAATGAAAATGGGTTCCGGGTACCCACGAGTCTCCCCTTTACAGACATGCCCACTTTATGATAATCACATGCAGTTTTGGGAAAGTCTTAGTCAAGTCAGCACACTGACACACTGGGTGTTGTTGCCTGTTGGGCTTGAGTTTGCCATGTTATGATTTGAGCATATTTTTTATGCTAACTGCAGTACCTGTGAGGGTTTCTGGACAATATTGTCATTGTTTTGTGTTGTTAATTGATTTCCAGTAATAAATATATGCATACATTTGCATAAAGCAAGCATATTTGTCCACTCCCATGTTGATAAAAGACTTGACAAATCTCCCTCTAAGGTATATTTTGAACAGATTAGAAAAAAAAGTGTGATTAATTTTCAATTAATCGCGATAAAACATTTTCGATCGATTGACAGTCATAGTGAAAAGTCAAATATCACCACTCTCGTACCAATAATATTGTATATCACAACATCTCTTTCAGACGTGAAAATTAAATCATCATTTAACACTGAACATACTGTCATAATCATGGGAAGTTTAACTAGAGCATTCATTTCCAGGTGGATTTTTTAAGTAGTATTTTTTTGTGGAAAATAACACACACAGACAAAAAAAGAATACAGAATAAGACATTCTTCAGCACTTTAGAAACTTTCCTCGGAAAAATCTGAGTAAGTCACTACTTTGCAGTGTTCATTTCGACAACAAAATAGTGTATCAAGATTCACAACATTGAAAAAAAAGTCAAAGGCACAGTACCTGATAGACAAATGATGGATATAAATATGTTGCCCAGTTACCTAGTAAAGAAGTAATACTTTTTGCATACTGTTTACTTTTACCACAGTCATATAATTGCACAACGACTTCTATAAAATATATATAATCAGATAGACACAAATGAAGCGTACCTTCAGGTAGTAGGTGATGAGTAGCTTTCGGAGGTCGTACACTTGCAGCATTGTGGCGGCGTTGTTCTCACTGATGCTGTAACCCTCCAGCAGGTACTTGGTGGCCATCACCTCCCAGGCCAGCCAGCGCAGGTTGAAGGCCGCGTTGCACGACAGCATGTGGGGCAAGTGACCCGGCTCGCAGCAGCAGCACGCATCGTCCTCCTCCACGCCCTCTGTGATGGCCTCCACCTCTCGCTGCTGGCAGTATGTACCTGGGATGGAGAGAGATGGAGGTAAGACAGCGGGTTGGCTTGTCATTCATTCAGAGAGAAGGATGGAGAACGGAAGGGAGGTATGAAGGAGGTAGGGATGGTCAAACTGCACCTCTGAACTCCAGACCCCTCAGCTGGAAAGTGACCAACCCGTTGCCGATCTCGATGAGGTGGACCAGGGCATTGAGGTAGTCGGAAGCCAGAATGAAACAGTCTCCGGCGCTATAGTTGCCCCATCGGCCCAGCATAAGGTCGCCACAGAGTGAGTGCTGCAGCGAGCGAGTCAGGTACTCGTAAAAGATGGAGTTTAGGTTGCTATCATCACACCCTGAGAGAGAAGGGCAGTCAGATGGATGGATGGATGTCAAGAAAGAACGGTGCAAAAAAGTCTGTCTGCTTCCTTCCCTTTCTGATGCTACACTACAAGAAGTTAATTTGTACCTTCTTCACAATACTGACACAGTGAAGATATCAATCAAACAAAATTTATTCAAGAGCTTCACAAGTAACCTTTCATATATGACTACTTGATTTAGAGAGGACAGGACATTTAAAAAAAAAAAGCAGCTTTTAACTTATGTAAGTGCAGTTAGAGAGAACTCACCTGTCTCTTTATCCACTTGGGACACCAGCCTGCTGTTTGAGTTGTCAATACGCTTTGTGCTGCAAGAGAGACAAAAAACAAGAAAAACTATATTGACTGATAGAGCCCAAAAATAAGTCAAAATGGTACCATTTATGCTACGGTGACAAAGTGTTCCCAAGTGTTTGTCATGTAAAATAGGGTGCATACATAGACTGTATATAAGAAGTGGACGTAGTCACCGTGAAGTCGCCCATTGGTTTGTGGACTGCCGTTTTGAAGCCTCGAGTTCGGCATTTTGGCCGTCGCCATCTTGTTTTTTTGCAACCAGAAGTGACCAGAAGTTAAGTGCAACCGAATGCTGAATAAGACATTTTTAGGCGACCAAAAAGGTTATAATTAACTTTCATGAACTGAAAACACGCTTAAAGTAGTTTCAGGTTAAAGTTGTTATACGAAAACACGGACAACGCCGTGGTAGCGACCTGTCAATCACAAGGTAGCCACGCCCTAAAGCATACCCTGCTTTATAGTCTATATGACTCTAAATGGGACCATAATTTACTAAAAGAACATCATGCTGCATTGAAGAAGACTTGAAACTAGCGATTGAGACCATAAACTCATGTTTACAATGTTTACTGAGGTAATAAATCAAGTGAGAAGTAGGGTCATTTTCTCATAGACTTCTATACAATCAGACTTCTTTTTGCAACCAGAGGAGTCGCCCCCTGCTGGCTATTAGAAATATTGCAAATTTAAGGCACTTCAGCATTGGCTTCACTTCTCAGACCCTGAGTTGGCCACTGGGCACAATGTTGCAGCTGATGGGACAGCTTCCATATCCATTTTGGGTCAAATCAAAACCTATTTTAAAATGAAACCCCAAAACAGGTGGAAAGCAGCTGATATAGACAATATATCTTCTTGAAATCCTTCGTGGACTGTATTACCATTGTTCAGCTTCTCAGCAAGAGAGCTCAAGAATTAAGAATTAGTCCTCTTGAAGATCTTAAACTCTAGTTGTAAAACCTCCAGAGCCATCAGGCAAACTTGAAACCAAAGACTAAACTATCTCAGATGTTGTGTATGTGTTATTCTTTTGTTGTCATGTTGTCTTGGTGTTTGGCTGAGGCTGACAAACTTGCACAACTACAGAACTGCCTAAGAGAGCAACATCTGACTCCAGCAGAAATGATGCAGTCAGTGATTTTAATGTCACGAGTTTCAGACAACAACGGCGTCTAAATATAATCACAGGCTGCTTCATGGTAAATCACTGAAGTTTGCACAACAAAGCTGCGGGAGTATTTTTGGAGTGCTTTCAGTGAGCTGAAGTACAGACGGTCTCTCACATCAATAAGTAAAAGGGAACAGAGGGGTCACGTTGTGTAAGTGTGAGCGAGCGAGGAGGAGGAGGGTGTCTATCCATCTAGCTCAGAAGGATCGGATTGATTTCTCCTTCACTAAATAAAAATGTTGATGTTAATGTTAAATTTCATAAATTATATGAAAGAAGTCATTAGCTAATTTCTTAATGCTTTGGTAACACTTTATAATAACCATCATTTATAAATGGTAAATTAATAGTTAATTAAACTTAGTTAATAGTTATTTTACTGTTAACAAACAATGAAATTGTAATTAATAATGTTTACTAATTTTTAGTAATGCTATAATTTATGTTATTTTAACAGTTTATTGTTGCATATATAACTTTTAATATACTATGTATATAATAATTTGTTAATGATTACAAAATTATTTGTAAACATTTAAGAAATTGTTTGTAAAACATCGATAAACATTACATAGACAGATATTTGTAACCCTTTGTTAATGGTTAATAACTAGTTTTTAAACCGTCTATAAACATTATTTGGATGGTTATTATAAAGTTGCGACTGATGATTATAATACCTTGTTAAATGGTTAATAAATACTTTGTAAAGCATCTATAAACATCATTTAGATAGATAGTTAATACTTTGTCAATGGTTAATAATTGGTTTCTGGTCCATCTATCGATGTAATGTCTAAAAATGTTTTACAAATGATTTCTTAAATGTTTACAAATTTGGTAATCGCTAACAAATACTTAACATAGTATATAAAATGTTATAATGTGTGCAACAATATAATGTTAATAAATAGTTTACTAATGTAATCAGAATGTAATTGTTATCATTTCTTATCAGCTATGATAAAATATTGAATTTATAAACTTATTGTTTCATATAACACAAACTAATGATAAAATAACGGAAATTATAGCATTACTAATAATTAGTAAACATTATTATTTAATATTTCATTGTTTGTTTACAGTAAAATAACTATTAAGTTGAATTATATATCAATTTACCATTTATAATAGTGTTTGTTGCTCTCAGCACCAAGCCCGTTCATTCCTACTGAAGCTGTAAATCTTTAAAAACAGGTCCCAAATATATGCTTTTAATTTTTTATAAAAGGCTCATTAAGTTCCTGAAACAGCTTGGCACTGTAGTTTTTCGAAAACCTTACTTAAACAGAATGAAATAGTGCATTTGTTTGGGACTAATTTCAGCTGCGGATTAATACACATTTGGTACGCTAGTAAGTATTTACAGCAGCGGGACGGTGTATGTGGAACTGACTCAAAATAAACGACAGTGCCTGTGCTCATAGTAATGAAGGAACATGTCAACAGTGCAACAGTGTTAGGGGTGTAAGAAAATATCGATACACATGAGTATCGCAATATTATGTTTGCGATACTTTATCGATTCTCCAAAACAGTATATCGATTTTTAATTAACCTCTTAAAAATGGCCGCAATTTGATATTTCGGAGGTTGTAGTGGGCTGAGTTTTAAAGCTAAGGAAGGAGGCTAAATAACGCTCCAAAGTTACGCTAAACTGGCATGGTGATTTTCACAGGGGTTCCTTGACCTCTGACCTCAAGATATGTGAATGAAAATGGGTTCTATGGGTACCCACGAGTCTCCCCTTTACAGACATGCCCACTTTATAATAATCACATGCAGTTTGGGGCAAAAACCATGCAGTTTTTTTCATGCAGTATGAATGTGTTATTTTTGCCTATTCTAAAATTGTGTACTTCTGGTGTGTTCTTTATACTATGACAGTTTTCCTAAAATTAAATTTGAAAAATCACTATATATATCCTTGCTTACAGTATCATAATATATTGCAATATATTGAATTGTTACCCAAGTTTTATGATACGTATCGTATCGCCAGATTCTTGCCAATACACAGCCCTAAACAGTGTGGCTCATTAATGTTTTTAATAGTTTGGAGGTCTACGGCACAGAGAAATAAGCTATTGTATATCAGGCTGGCACAGCAATTGCTAGTACGATTAACTCGTTGCATTGTTGGTTTTTAGTCTTTTCATGGGATTTTTTGACAATTTGGCCAATTCTTTAACTTGCAGCTTTTCAAGATTTCCTCAATATAGACTCACAATGCGAGCAAATTACTTTCACACCCCTCCAGGCTGTTTGGAAGGGCCGTACTTACTTGTAGTTTCGCTCCCAGAACTTGATGGGCCGCGGATAGGAGGAAATGAAGATGGCGCTGCCCAGGAAGGGAGCCAGCGGGGTGTAGAAGACGGTGGTGAGCAGAGTCTGGAGCAGCAGCATGGCTGAGTCTGGACACACACCGGTAAAGGAAAGAAAAGCAGGTACTGATGCACTCAGACACACGTGCATACAGGTCTTGGAGAAAGGATACGAGGCACAGCAAACGGCTGAGCGAAGGCATGAAAAGCGCTGCCCCAGGCGATCTGCCAGGGAGCGATGTAAACCAGGATGAAATGGAGCTTCAGCAACAGCTCACGCATCTGGACAGGAACAGAAACAACACACAGTCAGTCCCAAATAAACAGACCTCAACACAAGAGTCTGTTATTTAACTCAAACAACCTTTGTCACATAGTGAAATAAAGTGATATCTATTACATTCCTCCACAACACTATAAAGGTTGATGAGGCCTCTGAGCTCAAATGCTGGCAGATAGAATGAATCTCTTCCACTGGAAATGTCATATTTCATGTTTTCCTACAATAACATTTCAGTCAAGATCTTTGGAAAAAAATGCTTTCAACAGCGGGTTGTTTTAAGTCAACATAAATACCCCCCAAAAACATTCAAAGTTAAAAGAAAATATGTTTCTGTTGCTCCCAATGAACAGTTTTCATTACTTATCATTTTTTAAAGGGACTATTTGTAACTTATCACGCGCATAAATCATAACGGGTCGGAATCCCATGCGCGCTCGTGTGTTGGTACGCGCTGCTCCTGCTGCCTGCTTGCACACCGCGCTCGTTCTCACCCGCTCGGCTCGCTCCAACTCCACGTGCACGCGCGCACACTGCAGAAGAGTTAGTTTAGCTCTGAGAATATCTAGTGAATGTGCAGTGGACGTTTTTGCAGAAATAAATGCTGCAGCTCCTCCAGACCAACAGAGGTTTCCCGTGTCTTGTGAAGTGACGGGGCTCCGCAGAGAGTTACGTTATCGTCCCGACCGGGTGTCGCTGTCTCCCCCCCCCCGACCGGGTGTCGGTGTCTCCCTCGCTGTTAACAAGCAATTTCTGATTCTTACATATAGCCCCTTTAAGGAGAAATATCATGTTCATTTTCAGATTCATACTTGTATTTTGGATTTCTACTAGAACATGTTTACATGTTTTAATGTTAAAAAAAACACATTATTTTTCTCCAACTGAATATACCTGTATTCACCCTCTGTCTGAAACGCTCTGTTTTAGCGCCTGTCGCTTTAAGAAAAAAGCCCCTCCTGAAAAAAGCCCAGTCTGCTCTGATTGGCTTGTGAGAAAAATATGGTGCACCTTTGCAAAAGCAGTTTTAGGTAGTTGCAAGTGACATAGAAGGGGAGCCAAATCTGAATGGCTTGTTGAATCATGTTTTTTCTGATCTTCTGTCTGGTCTTATTTCACAGTTTGTGGGTTGGTACAGTAGGCACTCCAGATACCCAAATGTATGAGCACAAGCACAGAAAAAGTGAGTTTTTCATGATATGTCCCCTTTAAAGGAGTCCTCCTCAGTGATTTGGTATCGCACTTCTATAAAGTTGAGGTACTCAACAGAGACAGTATAAAAAAATTAGGATCAAAGTTGAAGCATTTTTTCTGTGGACAGAATCCTTCATTTGTTAACACGAGGCTTTTATTCTGAAATATTTGCACAACAGTGTTGTAGAAAATGAAGATGACGTGCCCAGTCTGGCCCGGATGTAACACAAGTAACCGTCTGCCTGTTTGTGTTTGTATCTGAGTGTTGCCATGTCTACCCTCATGTTTTCTAATTTCTCTGTGAGTTTGTTTCTCTTACTCTGTGAGTATCTGTTCTTTTCTGTATCCATTTATCATTCTGTGTGTGTTTGTGTGTGTGAGATAACTGTGCATCTTTATATATATCTTCAAACCCTGCTGTCTCACCTTGTGGAAAACAATAGACATGATGAAGAAGTCAAGCAGGAAGCTCTCCGAGGCGCGCGGACAGTCAAAGTGGAAAAAGACGAGGGTGAAGAGCAGAGTGAGGAACTGGAAGCTGGGGTCGCAGAAGGATGAACGCAGGAGTTTCAGGCCAGCGACTGTCGTCAGGAGAACATCACAGCTGGAGGCACAAACAAGAGTTCAGACAACAGATTCAACAGGTGGGTCACCATACACACACACACACACTTATGTTTGTGGCTGTATGTGTCCACTCACTGGATTCCCAGCTTCTTGCGGTGACTGAGGGCGAAGCCATCATTAGTGAGCGCGCTCAGCACGATGGCGGGGTACACCACGTACTTCTCAAAGCACAGGAGCCCAACGTACAGTCGCTCAAACCACATCAGCACAGCGTCCTCTGTAACACAAGCAAGAATAACGAAATAACACAAGCAGATCAGAATCATAGCTTTCTAGATTAGAGAGAAACTCAGTTCAGGGTTTCTACAAGCATGTTGTTTTTTGTTATTTAATCGCTGTTCAGTAAAGGAAGTCACACGGATACATTACAGTCTTGATGACAAGATGGCCATTTGGAAAAGGAAAGCCTCATCTTATTTACTTCTGCCAAGGAAGCTGTTTTTAGCTGTGTAAGTTTGTTTATGTCTTAACTAGGGCTGTCAATCAATTAAAATATTTAATCACGATCAATCACATGATTGTCCATAGTCCATTAATCGCAAATTAATCACACATTTTGTATCTGTTCAAAATGTACCTTAAGGGGAGATTTGTCAAGTATTTAATACTCTTATCTACATGGGAGTGGGCAAATATGCTGCTTTATGCAAATGTATGTATATATTTATTATTGGAAATCAATTAACAACACAAAACAATGACAAATATTGTCCAGAAACCCTCACAGGTACTGCATTTAGCATAAAAAATATGCTCAAATCATAACAAGGCAAACTCAAGCCCAACAGGCAACAACAGCTGTCAGTGTGTCAGTGTGCTGACTTTACTATGACTTGCCCCAAAATGCATGTGATTATCATAAAGTGGGCATGTCTGTAAAGGGGAGACTCGTGGGTACCCATAGAACCCATTGCAACATATATAGTATATATACAACCTCATAGTCAGTGTATTAACGTTACATACAGTAACTCAGATGGCGGTCAGCATGCTCTCAGTTTGGAGAAGCAGACAGGAGTACCAGCACGGAAGCTAAGCAATGTACCGCTGTGGACGCCACATAATAATAATAACACACAATAACACAAACAAACTAACCGATCGATGCAGCGGTAGACAAGCAACTCCCGTATTTTGCGACGTAAAATTACTGTTTTTGTGAATGGAGTCTTGTGGTTTTGAAGAGAGCGATATAACAGACAACTCTAGACTACAGTACAGTAGGCATGCTGACCTCTGGGTTCAAACTGGTGGTACTCCTTGGTCTTGAGGACCGGATGAGAGATCCACAACCAAGGGTGATGCTTCCTCAGCTGGGGGATCAGGTAGTGGGTTACAAATCCCACCGTCCCCGCCAGAGCGTACAGCACGATGGTCACAAAGGGCTGGATAAAGTTAACGAAAGAAACATGATGAAAATGAATAAAACTAAACTTGAGTTAGTATTCAAACTGCGACAGAGATCAAAAGTAAAAGACAGAAATAATCAGCGGGATAGAGAGAGGGAACAATCGAGGATCTCACCTTGAGAGACAGAAACACAGTACTCGCAGTGATGGCGAAGGTTAGGATGTAGGCAACAGAGCACACGACGACATCCGACAGCAGAATCTCCTTCTGCAGAGCACAAGAGGGAAGGAGAGCTGCAATCATTAATAATCCACACTGAATGAAAACGCATTCGTTTATCACACTCATTTAGGTGTGAGATTATTTCTGTCTAATCGTTCTGAGCCTTCAGTTTTTGGAGATCAAAGATGCAGCAGCTGGAGAGGACTTAAGAGCTTCACAATCCCCATTAATAGTGTAAAAGGCGGCGGGAGGCTTGTTTTCTCTGATGCATAATTCCCTGTAATCACATCCAGTGATCGACAGCTAACACTGTGTTATTATCTCAGTTACAACAATCTGCCCTCGCATACACAGTATGTATGAATTCCACAACACAGGTGCATAGTTTTAATGAGAAATTATTTTCTGATGATCATAATTGTGAGCTAAGTATGTCTGTGGGCTGCTGCAATTCAAAACAATAAAAACTGTTTAATTAAAGCTGCAGTCGGTAACTTTGAGGAAGTGATAAAAAGTTATTTTTATAAAACTGTCACTATATCCTGACAGTAGTGCATGAGACAGATAATCTATGAATAAAACCATGTTCCTCTGCCTCCTCCTAGTGCTCCTAATGGCATTTGCAAGACTTCACCATGAGTAAAACAACCAATTAGAGCCGAGCTGTCTCTACAGCAGCTGTCAATCACTGCTCGCAAAACTCGTGAACTCCGATCAAACTGTCAAACTAGGCAACGCTGATCAAATATCAAGATTCATGTTACTGTAATGCCTATTTCTCACCTCAAATGTTTCAGAAATATATTTTAGTGTTTAGCTTTAAAATGAGAAAGGTTGTGACCCAGCAGCCATGTTGAGATCTGTTGAGGAAATACCAAGCACCGCCCACCAGGTGGAGCAAACTTTCTCATTTTACAGCTAAACAGTACACTACAAGATGTTTCTGAAAACATTTGAGGAGACAAATAGGCATTACAGTAACAGAATATTGATTCATATTTGATCAGCGTTGCCTAGTTTGACAGTTTGATCGGTTCTGTGAGCAGTGATTGACGGCTGCTGTAGACACTGCTCGTTTCTGATTGGTTGTTTTTCCTTCAGGCGTGGTGGAATCTTGCCAATGCCATCAGGAGCACTAGGAGGACCCAGGGGAACATGATGTTTTTCACAGATTATCTGTCTCATGCACTACTGTCAGCACAGGCACAGTTTGAGTTGGTTCAGGCGGCTTACTGAACCCCCGAGAAATGCATCTATATTTTTTATAATAACACAGAACTAATAAGTTATTGTAATGATGACTAATATCGACCTTGTTGTGTCTTCTTATTGACAGAATAAGAAACCAACAAGATAAGAAGATAGATTTGTGGTATTTTTATTTACTTATAGCCTAATAACATCGTACGCTCTCTGTCCACACACTCACACTGTTAAATATGCACTTCTGTTATGCCATGTAAACAAACAACGTACCCATCAGCTGTGCGGTCAAGATCAGATGAGAGACGAAACCACTTAAAAGGCGGGTGATACTTGCTATCTACCAACGTTTGTGTTTTTTAAACAGAAAACAGGATGTATACTGCGATATTTACTGAAAATGAGATACAATGAAGCCAATAGTATCCAAAGTAAACTTTCAGGTGATTACCTGGCGATCTCCCTCCAGCCTGGTTCCATCTTATTTAGGTTTTTGTTGTGAAAAGAGGTGCTATCGCATCAGATAACACCTAATTTCAACTTTACCAATAAGCTGTTCCTCATCCGTTGCGACGATTTCAAAGTGAGCAACAAGAATAAATAGAAACAGCGTCCGACAAAAGTTCAGCTCAAAACGGCACGCTGCGCAGCGCTTCTTCGGTAGGTCAAACTGATTTTGTCACTGACGCTTGCTCGCGTTGCATTCTGTTTGGAGGGTGAAATATAATATGTAGGCTACACACATCCCAATACATTAGACCTCTCTGCGTTGTACACATTACATTCCCTCTAGATTTGTTTTTGTAAAGTTCAAACTGTGCCATGACTGTCAGGATATAGTGACAGTTTTATAAAAATAACTTCTTATCATATTTGCTCAAAGTTACCGATTGCAGCTTTAATTCTCAGAGGAGGACAAACAACACTGGAAAATGTGTTTATGCATTCACAGCAGTGGCTGATAATAACCTGAACCATCACTCATCTTCCACTAACAACATTATTGATGAAACAAAACTACATTAGATCAGTTGATTTCTATATAATCATCTTTAGTTACCATGGAGTTCTGCAGTTTCTCTGGCAGTGGGTCTTTACTCTCCGTGTCTTCCTCCTCCTCTTCCTCACTCTCCACTAAAGCGGGCATTACCTTTGACTTGACCAGAGATCTGTAAATAAACATGTCACATGTCTAGGATGAGACATTATGAGATGATATTATTGGTTGAGTAACATAAACAGATTTTTTTTTTGTCACAAACCTTAACCTGTTAAGCTCTAGCCCTATCCCATGGAGAGAAAAAAATGCGAAAAATAACATACCCAAAATGAATCAGGAATAGCTCCTCAACCATAAGGCTTATATGCATATATCTGATCTCCTTTGAAAGGTAAAAAGCCAAAGAATATGAATACATTGCAAGTAAATTAAAGTCTATTATCATTACATAGAAAATGGAGATGCAATAAAGGAAAAAGGAAAATTTATAGCCTCACCTATAATAAAATCTTACGGGTATAGTGTATAGGACTTGGAGGCATCTAGTAGTATGGTTGCAGATTGCAACCAACTGAGTACCCCTCCACTCTCTCCTCCCTTTCCAAGACTGAGGTAACGTGAGCCGCCGAGTGCAAAACCGTGGTAACGCCGTTGGCCTCGCTCAGAAAAAGTTTGAGAACCACTGCAGTACAAGTACTAGTCATTCATTTCAAACATCATCTCGATGCCGTAATATAGCAGCAATTCTATGAGAATGAATTACCGTCCTGTTTTCTTTGCAAATGTATGGGCCTGTAAAGTCCTTTAAGATGATATAGGCTAATGCGATTCGAGGCTCAAGCGAGCACAATATCGGCGACGCGTTTCAGAGATGGAGAGAAAATGTTGCTAATAGTTCCGCCTTCTACTTTTTTGGGGCTGCTTTGCAGTGTAGGCAGTTGTTGCCAATGCCGGAAAAACAACTTTTCCTGCAGGATATCAATCATGCATCTGCATTTGTAGAACAGCCAATAGGAACGCTCTTTTTCTGAAATGACCTGTGATTGGCCAAAGTCTCCCGTCACGGGCTAGATTTTCTAAAGCCTGAAAACAGAGCCATGAGGAGGTGCAGAAGTCTAGTTTTCTCCAGAACACTTGAATTACAATATGCTGGAATTTTTGCCCAATGACGCCAAAAATATACTGCCTACCCCAACTTAAAGTGTATTGCAACCAGGCCACACACACACACACTGATACTCACAGTAGTACGGAGGGGTCGCTGCTCTGTCGGCTGAGGTGGTAGGAGAAGACCACCAAAAGGCCACAGAAACCAGAGAACAGAGCTGGGGTGTGCTGCTCATCCCACGGCTCCTGTAAAAACACCCACACACACACACACACACACACACACACACACACACCGGTGTGAATCATACCTTTAAGGACAGAATCTGCTGCTTTTAGATCTTCACACTTTAAAAGCTTCTTCCCTGCAGATGCAACCTTGTAGTCACTTCTGAAGGATGACTAGCAACACTTTGTATTTTGCTGCAGCTCTACTTAGTTCCATGAGTGAAACTGCATGGCTGCACGCTATTTATAACTGGACTCCCCATCTTCTTTTATGCCTATAACCAAGAGGATGACCATGAACACAAACTCAGGGGAAACAATGAGGAGAGGAGAGGAGAGGAGAAAGGGCTATATTGACATCTCTGTTTTGTTTTATCTCCAGTTAATTTGTACCTTGAGAGCTCCGAAGCAGAAACCGTAGAGCAGAGACAGAGCGATCAGACTGCGTAGGATGCCGTAGACCGCAGAGATGAGACTCGTAGCAGCTGAAACACACAAATTAGAGTGAGGATGAAAATACATGCAGTAGGATTAAACATTGAGAAACAAAGCTGAGCATGTAACTGTAGTCTTAGTTTGATGGTGTGTAAATCACTAAGAAGATTCACCTTTACTTAAAGGAACAGTGTGTAACATTTCGGGGGATCCATTAACAGAAATGGAATATTATTAGGGCTGTGAAAGTTAACGTGATAATAACGCGTTACCACAAATTTGTTTCAACGCCACTAATTTCTTTAACGCATTAACGTTACTTGCTATTTTTAGGTTGTAGCGGGCACAGCTTTAAAGCTAGAGTGATACCATTTGTACCAACCATGTCATACTAGGTTGTCGCGAAGCAAGCTACATAACGCTCGTAACTTACGCTAAATTTTGGCGACGAAAAACTGGCATGGCCATTTTCAAAGGGGTCCCTTGACCTCTGACCTCAAGATATGTGAATTACTGTTTACAGTACAAACAGAACATTAACATTCATTTGGGATCTAGGTTCATGAACACAAGCTTTTACTGAAATCAAAAGAAACAGTTCCACCAACCTGTCCCTCCAAAAAAATGCATGTCAATCTGCTCCAGCAGGTAGATGGTGAAGGTGTTGATCTGAGGGAAAAGGCCCACCAGGAAGGTGATTGGGAAGCAGTAGGTAAAACCTGTTTTATGTGTTAAACAAAAGACATATCTTAGTATCTGCAAAGGACAAATTATTGTTTTGAACAGGAAATAAAACAAATAAAGTTATTGTGTCTCTCTGCTTGTACATTTATCCCTACCCACTAGCAGGTCTCGTATGAAGCCCAGTGCGTCGTGGCAGACGATGGTGACTCCGTACAGGGTGGAGACGGGCAGGTCTTTCCTCCTCAGCAGCTGCTCCAGCGTCCAGATCAGAGCACAGAAGATGCAGAAGTAGGCCGCTCGGCTGTAGGCCACCAGCTGGTTGTGACCCTGGAGACACACGTGAACACACACTGGTTAGGATGTTAGTAACTGCACGATAATACCAACATCTGATGGAATCATGATTACAAACACAAATTTAATGCAAAGTTGGGTCATATTAGGTTGAATGGCCGTGTGTCTTGCACTTTTATACGTTTTCACCATAGACTGCATAAAATATGGACGTAGTCTCTGTGATGTCACCCATAGGTTTCTGAAGAGCCGTTTTGAAGCTCAAAGTGGGTGGCTCCGGCCGTCGCCATCTTGGCCGGCCTGGGGGACGTAGCAGAGTAGACAGCTAGCAGCTAGCGACCTGGTACGGCACTCAATTATGCCTAACTTTAAGCCTATATATAATTTAAACAGGTGAGTTATATAAAAATTAAGCACCAGTACAGATGTCATGAACGGGGATATTAGCTGTAGAGACCAAAACCGTTTTTTTTGTAACAGGCTGTAATCATGTTTATTTCTGCTGTAAAGTTGGACATCTTAACATGGAGGTCTGTGAGGATTGACTCGCTTTTGGAGCCAGCCTCACGTAGCCATTCGAAGAACTGCAGGTTTTGGCTAAGTTTTCACAGTAACATGACACTAGCCACATTGATGGTGCATCAGTCAAAACACAGCAAGATTATTAATATGGAAACGGGATCTGTTTTCCAATTCATGACATCATGTGCCAACATGCATCAATAAAGAGGAACAGCAGTCACAAGTTGAAACCAACCAACGGGGGCGTAATGGATGTATACATTTAAGTTTATTTAGTAACAATTATTGGTACTAGGGCTTTCAATCGATTAACTTCTTTAATCGTGATTAATCGCATGATTGTCCATAGTTGTCAAAATTTTGTGTAACTTCGGGGTATTATTTGGCCTCCTTCGCTACAAGCTATGATGTAAAAATCACAAGTTGCGTTATTGCGTTAAAGAAATTAGTGGCGTTAAAATTAATTGCGTTAACGCATTATCGTGTTACCTTTGACAGCCCTAATTGATACTTATCATGCAACCTAACATGATTATTTCGAGAAGTTGGTTTTCTCTTTAATCTAATATTTCCTCTGAGACTTGGTCAGAAAGCACTAACAGAACATTAAACTCACATGTGTTGGTGAAGCTGCGTCTGGTTGAACGCTCTGGAATACAAAACCACAGAAGCCAATATTCAATCACCATTTATAAATTACCATGAAAACAAATGACAACAGTATTGTTACATCTGAGTTCAACAGAGAGGAAGTGAGCGGGAGCAAATAGGAACCGGCGAGTCTGAGGTCAGTTTTACTTTTAATCTATACATTAGGTCACCATGGCACTTATTTTGAGCTCACACATCATTCATTTCTCAGTGCTTTCCTTAGACCATCACAGAACCGTAAAGAGTCAGGTAAACTCCTCAGAACCATGGTTAGACAGCAGTTAGGTAAAGTTTGGGTAATATCAACTACCTTCTAGTAGAGAATTTTTTGTATTTTTCTTACCTTCAGTAAGGAATACTGGCAGCTGGCGATGACTAGGCAGAACTGGAAGACCCAGAAGTCCTTGAAACAGCCGTGGTTGAGGAGCACAAAACCCAGGAAGGAAACCAGGAAGGCCATGAAGACTGCAACTAGATTCTCCAGAACCTCCTGGTTTCTATTCAGAAACAGCACATACAAAGACATCCACAGGTAGGTTAGGTTATAGCATAGGTTACAACATGGGAGTGGACAAAATATGCTGCTTTATGCAAATGTATGTATATTTTTATTATTGGAAATCAATTAACAACACAAAACAATGACAAATATTGTCCAGAAACCCTCACAGGTACTGCATTTAGCATAAAAAATATGCTCAAATCATAACATGGCAAACTCAAACCCAACAGTTGTCAGTGTGTCAGTGTGCTGACTTGACTATGACTTGCCCCAAACTGCATGTGATTATTATAAAGTGGGCATGTCTGCAAAGGGGAGACTCGTGGGTACCCATAGAACCCATTTTCATTCACATATCTTGAGGTCAGAGGTCAAGGGACCCCTTTGAAAAGGGCTATGCCAGTTTAACCTAAAAATCGCAAGCTGCGTTAATGCGTTAAAGAAATTAGTGGCATTAAAACAAATTTGCGTTAACAAGTTATTATTGCGTTATCATCGCATTATCATCGCGTTAACTTTGACAGCTCTGATATATATATATATATATATATATATATATATACAAATGTCTCTAAAATTCTGTATTTAATCTAAATATTTTCAGAGTTAATTTCCCAGCTTAATAATGTTTCTGATGTTTGCTTTCCAGACTTGGGACTTCCAAATATGTGGGCACAACAGTGGAGAGAGTTTGCAGGCCGTTTTTCTGTGTATTACCTGTCCAAAAGTGCAAGCAAGGTGAGTCGGTCATATAAAATGTTGATCCACTTCCCGGGAAACAGTTTGAGTTTGTAATAAATCTTCCTGGTCGGTTTCTCCTGAGTGGACGTCTCTGACGACTCATCCAAAGAGTCCTCCTCCTGGCACACACATGCACACAAACACAATTAATTTAGACCCGCATGAATTCAACTGCAATAATACAGGAAACAGGTGATGATTTCTATCGGCGTGATTTCGCATGTAGGATCATTCAAAACACAGTCAGGATTATTTTACGTACTGTAGACGGAAGAAAAACATATTTTTTCACGATGTGCAACACACACAAAATGACTCAGCAGAGAGTCTGTGTTGAGTCAGATTCAAAGACTGATCCAGGCAGTGTATGTCACCCCTGCTGGTCTGCATCCAGCAGTGATGTAGACTGATTCAGGACTCCTCATTTGGCTACTGTTTCAAACAGCAGCAATGACTCATATTTTACTGTAATACAGTTTGGCCAAGAGAAAACACTAATCTGATTTGCCAGTTGGTTGATTATCATTTACAGAATGTCACACTCTGGGGACTTTGCCAATCAACTCTGTGATGTTAACAAGTAGAAATACAAATTCAAAGAGGAATCAGCATATTAATTTCCTTGTTAAAAACTAGTGTTCTTTTTTTGTGAATTCAACTATTTTTTTAAAACTGTATTCACAATGTTGTTGTTGCATGAATTAATCTTTATCTGTTTATTAGGGCTGTCAAAGTTAATGCGATAATAACACGTTAACGCAAATTTGTTTTAATGCCACTAATTTATTTAACGCAACGTGCGATTTTTAGGTTGTGGCAGGCTCAGTTTTAATCCATTGGTACCAATCATGTCATACTAGCTTGTCGCGAAGGAGGTTAAATAACGCTCCAAATTTACGCTAAATTTTGGCAAGGAAAGACTGGCATGGCCATTTTCAAAGGGGTCCCTTGACCTCTGACCACTAGATATGTGAATGAAAATGGGTTCTCTGGGTACCCACGAGTCTCCCCTTTACAGACATGCCCACTTTATGATAATCACATGCAGTTTGGGGCAAGTCATAGTCAAGTCAGCACACTGACACACTGACAGCTGTTGTTGCCTGTTGGGCTTGAGTTTGCCATGTTATGATTTGAGCATATTTTTTAGGCTAAATGCAGTACCTGTGAGGGTTTCTGGACAATATTTGTCATTGTTTTGTGTTGTTAATTGATTTCCAATTATAAATATATACATACATTTGCATAAAGCAGCATATTTGCCCAGAGTATTAAATACTTGACAAATCTCCCTTTAAGGTACATTTGAACAGATAAAAAAAATGTGCAATTAATTTGCGATTAATCGCGTTTAATTATTTTAATCAATTGACAGCCCTAATATTTATATTATTTTCTTTTATTAATTAATAATTACCTATCTAGTTAAAGTTTTTTGGTTTGTAAACAAACAGTTTCACTACCATGTGTATCCTTGAGCCCTAACAAACACGTTGAAGCGTTTGTGTCCTCATAAAAAATTTACAAAACCGATTTTTGGAAGAATTTGAAACCTAACTTGTTTTCATCCATGTTTGCTTGCCAACAGTCTTCCTGTTCAATCCCTTTGTTGCCACATTGCTACATTTCTTGGCACGTCACCACCACCCACTTTTGATTAGTGCACTAGTCAGGCAACAATCAGGAGAACAGGGTATCATGTCACCCGCGTGCATGCACGTGCACGTGAGTCCTTGTGAGCGTGCACAAGATACAAACCAAACAGTGACCCGCTTTAAAAAACATGGCTCCATAGCACTTCTATAGACTACTAGTGGTCACAAACCCACTTAGTTAGGTTTAGGAAAAAAGAACATGGTTGGGCTTAAAACTACTATGTTTGTACAGTGAAAATGTGACTTGATGTTGTGAACACGAGACACGAACGATCAACTGGTCGTAAAGTGAAAGTGAAACATAACGCACAGGACACAGAAAGCGGTCTCTGGATGAAAGCCCTGTGTTGTTGGATGCATTTGCATTGTAGTTAATGGAAAAGCCCTGTGCAATGCATACCGGAGCTAAAGGGTGCCGACGGCCGTGACAAAGCGTCGGTATTGACGCCCTGGGAATGACAATGGGCTGAAATAACAGCATTTGAACACCATTTGGAAGACCCCTGACACCATATTCCTATGCATCTGTATAGTTTCATAAACATGTCCTGTCTTTTAGTCTGGGCAAATCAGGTTTAGTAAATCATTGGTATGCAGAACTAGAAAGAAAAAGTGAAGGCAGATGGACACCTGGAATATCTCAGGGTGCGTCCTTCTTGGCCGAAGCCTGTGTGCAGGGATGATGCGTCGCTGGAAAGGGCAGTCAGCGTGACCGCCCACCATGCCGTCTTGACACTCCGAGTTGGAAGAAGTTGACAGCAGGTCACTGAAGACACACACACACATAAAACAGGCTGATGTTAATCTGTGCCATAAACCTGATTAAATAGGCAGTGATGATAGTTTAAGGTAAAATTAAGTGGTAGTGGAAGATAACATGCAGGTAGACAAAGCAGGAAAAGGAAAAACGGGGGATGAAAATATGGTAGAAAAAGATCATATGAGATGATGATGATGATGATGATGATGATGATGATGATGATGAAGGGGGGGAGGAAAATATTTGACAGCAGTACCACATGTTGCCAGTGATGAGCTCCGCTCCTAGCGGCAGGTTGAGAGCTCTCTCTGCATACAGCTTACGAGGCCTGTCTCCTGGTGGTGAGACAAAAACACACAAACTCGTCAGACTATTTCTCTTTGGATGAGTAATGTGCAATAACTGACATCCAGCTGAGGAGTAGCTACATCTATTATGTGGGATATTTCTTTTTTTAGCGCTAAACACAGACATCCGAGACTGAACCATAAATGAACAACTGAACAGATGAACAGGCTTGGAGCCATTCCAGAAAAATGTCATTTAATCTACGAGCTTTTTGAGCTGTTTCAAAAGTGAAGCCATCAGCTGCTGGCAGAGCCTTCCACACATACTGTGTATTTGTTCAAAAGATCCAAATATTATCAGACCGTCCCAGCACAACAGACTCCTGAATTGTTGATGGATGAATGTATCTGTTGTCTTTTTTACTGTTGTTTTGCTGTGATTTTATACTGCAGCCACTGTGATGTCCAAGGCAAATTTCCCACTGGGACAATTAAGTCTTTCTTATCTTAAAACTGATCAGGGACCTCTGCGACTGACTGTATGAACAACACCTCATTGTTGTTACATGTGACTCGTCATAATAACATTATACATTACATTTTAACTTATAATATGTAAATGTAAATATGTAATTATTCAAGAGTGACTGCATACTGTGTACAGTATGGAAAGTGTAGGCATCTTCTTTGTTGGTAGCCTCTGGTCTGCAGATGACCTGCAGCATGGAGCTCTCTGACTGGGAGGTTTGCGAAGGCAGGGAGTCGTAGTCTGGATCCTTCTCTCGGTCTGTCTGTGGACTGCAGACAGGAAACACAGTCAACTTGGAGATCCTGGGTGGATGAGTGAATTCAGCTATGTGCATGTGGGTGTACAGGCATGTGTACAGTACCTGTCAGGGGAGACTATTGGGATTTGTGTGGGTGGTATAGCCTGTAGTGTGTCTGTAGGCAGACTGGTGGGTGGCTTGGGTCTCTCTGGTTTGTTGTCCGTGTTGGTCTCTGTTATCGTCTCATCTTGCCACGAGGTCACACTCAGATTCTCTGCAAACAAATCAAATGGAAATGGTTTTATTAAAATAACAGAAACAGGAATTTGTTTTTGTAAAAAGTAAATGTAAAGTCCCAATTCACATTTAGGCTATTTACCTTTAAAATGTTACCATTTTCATGTGTTTAAAGCTGCACTAATCAATATTTTTATGCAATAAAAGGAGTTCCTAACTGTGATGAACGCACAGAGAATTATAACCCGACTCTGCAGTTCCCCTCAGCTCTACGGGGAGTTTTAGCTTTTTGTAGATAGTCTTTCAGCTTTTTCTGGCTAGTCCTTGAGTTTTTTCTAGCTGGTCTTTCACCTTCTTTTAGCTAGTCTTTCAGTTTTTTTTAAATAGTCTTTCAGCTTTTTCTAGCTAGTCTTTCAGCTTTTTCTTGCTAGTCTTTCAGTTTTTTTTAGCTAGTCTTTCAGCTTTTTTTAGATAGTCTTTCAGCTTTTTTAGATAGTCTTTCCGCTTTTTCTTGCTAGTCTTTCAGTTTTTTTTTACTGTAGCTAGTCTTTCAGCTTTTTCTAGCTTTCAGCTCATTGTTATTGTTTTAAGGCTCATATCTTTACTGTTTTGGTTCAATCTCAAAAGTCTACAAGCCCACTAGCTGCCACGACAAGTTGTGCTGCTCCATTTATCCCATTTGACCAAAGTGGTTTATACCAACTGAGTGACCTCCTGCCCAGCATTAGCATCCTTAGAGCCTAGCAGGGCTACAAACACCATAATAATTTAAACTAAACAGAATATAATGTTTAAAATTAATGCATTATAATAACATATCTATATTAGTTTAGTATTAATATGGAGCTTTAAAGGGGAACACCACCTAAATTAATATGTTATTTCCATGGCTTAGTAAAGTTCAGTCAATATTTGTGAACATGAGCTCCTCCCTCTCAAAGCCAGAAACCAGAGAAATAAGTCTCAAACTTGTGATGTCATAGGGTATAAAGTCTAGAGCTGCTCCATAGACAATGAATGGGAGGCTGATTTTGTGGACCCACTGAATGTTTGTTTTTTTTATACCCAAATGAGCATTTTTCTATTGTAATGTTATCAGTTGTGAAACAGAAAATGTACCCACATACACCCCTTTGGGTGCTTTCAGTGTCATCTAGAACATCTCTCCCTATTCATTGTCTATGGAGCAGCTCCACACTTTATACCCCATCCCAAGTTTGAGGTTTAGCACTCTTTTTTGGACTTGGGAGAGAGCTTTTTATGGTTACTAATATTTTTTTGGAATGTCTTAGACCATAGGAAAAACATGTATGAAATTTGAAAATGGGAGTAGTTCCCCATTAACCTTATACAGCTGATGATAGGGCCATGCATCAACAGCAGCAGTAGGAATTATTGCAGGTAATAAAACAATGCTGACATTGCACTCATGTAAGCACTTACATATAAACGCCTGCATTAACTCTGACCCTATAAAACATCTAGGTAAAGGAGATGGAGGGAAAAGATAAGTGTTGAGATTCACCTTCCTCGGCAGCTCCCGCGTCCTCTTTGCGTTCTGGCCCCTCGCATTCCCGTGTGCTGGCACCTCCCCCTCTGGTACTGAGGGACCCCAACAAGGAAACAAACTCCAAGAAGTTGGATTCGTTGGGAATCTGGCCCTCCTTCGCTTCCAGATCTGACTTGGAACTGGTCATGGTCTGACAAAGAGACAAATGTTTGTATGTATGAATGGACAGATGGATGGAGATAACTAGAATCAGAGACGGAGCTAAACTGCCAACATACTGTGTTATGTGAGCGGTCTGAAAGCAGCACGGCATCTTTCCCACTGTCCATGCTCAGCCCGCGGATGTGAGCCCTTCCCCCGGGCCCGTAGCGTCCCAAAGCTGGCGGCAGGCGCAGGAAACCTTGTGAATCCACGTTAAGATCCAGAGGATCCGTGTCATCGTGGTGGGAGTGGACATCAATACCGGATGAGCTGTTATCATTTGTCAGCTGCGGACTCGGTGTGCTGTCATCAGTCAACTGCACACCAAGATGTTCCTGCTCTGGATCTGGACACTCCAGTGTGGTGGACTCAGGAGTGGTTGTTTCTCTACACAGGTGAAACTCCTCACTTTGGCTCGCTGTCTGATGCTGTTTCGGGGTGGGGTCGTCCTCTGAGCCAGTCGCCTCTTCTCCCTCTTCCACCTCCTGCTTCTCCTTCTCAGGGGAGTCGAAGGTGATAACGGGGATCTTGATGTGACACTCGCCTGCATCCTTCTGAGCCTAGTAAGACACACGCACACACACACACACACACACACACACACACACACACACACACACACACACACACACACACACACACAAACACACAAACACCTCAGACATAAACCTGTTCATTTAGGTAACAACCTTACCATGAGCAGCACTCATAGAGACATGAAATTAAACATCAGGACAGGACATTGCAACCCTGTCTCCTACAAAATTACGTTCCCATACAACTAAACTGCATTCTCAATTACGTTTTGAGGGAAACATATTTTCTTCTGGATTACAGTTGCAGTTTTAAATGGTTCCAAACACGTGGTTAACATTGTAAATTGAAAGAAAACAAAAAACGCAACACTACTTAGTTAGGTTTAGGCAACAAAACTACTTGGTTAGGTTTAGTAAGAAAACATCATGATTTGGCTTGGACACGAACAGTGGTCTCCTGGTTGAAAGTCTGGTTTGTTTGTTTGTTTGTTTGTTTGTTTGTATGACCCATCCATCATACTTCATACCCGCCCATAGTGGACTTTCTTGCTTGTTATACTTGTTATTATTCCATGTGACTTTCATAGAGTGCTACAGAAAGTCGTAAAACCCGCATTTTAGCACTTCCTGTTCCCTCGTCTGGAAGTCAATGGGTTTTTTGAATGGGTTTTTAGTTAGATGCCTGAAATAAGGTCTGTGGTTAACACAAGCTGAAGAGATTTAACGTTTTGTTCTACGATATAAAATACATCAATAAATACCCCACTCGTGAATTTTTGCTAACAAATGGCTAAGTGATATTAAGTCATTACGCCTACACGTTCGCCTTTACAGCCTCATTGTGTTTACCCGTGCTCATGCGACCGTGGTGTAGTGCGTTTATAGCCTAACATTAGCTTTTTACTTCTGGTGATTGCATTCACGCGGTGTTCATTTGTGGAGATTATCTTGCTGAAAAAAAAAACGTGCAAGTATCATAAACGTTTTGCACCAGCCAGTTTACTTATCTGAGACTTGTGGTCATTTATATAAACCTAGCATGGAGCTGCATAGATTTTAAGGGGCAAGAATAAAAATATGCAATATCGACAACATTACATTACATGACTTGCTGGACGGTCAGTCATTACAAACACATGCTGTGCTGCCAGACATTGTTCAAACCCACAGAAATGTATTTCAAATTGTAGTGGAGATAGCAAAGCTTCCAAAGATACCAAATATGTCTGGGTAAATTTTGCATAAAGATGTATAAACTTAAACAAGGAGTCTTATTTTTAAATATTTGACTCAATGTAAACATCATATAGTCTTAATAAAGAGCTGGAACAGGCTGATACAGATCACAAGGTGATTTCAACGGGGAAAAAACGTGATGTTAATAAGGGGATTAAAAGCGTTTAATGAAGAACATTAAAACTGACATCCAAAATGATTCTTACCTGTGCATTCTCCAGAAGGCTCTGCTTGACACTCTCCTCCAGCTGAGCAGCAGTCTGGGGGTCACAGCTCATGGTGATGATGATCTTGACTGTGTCGCTGTCGTCCAGGTGAGCCAAAACTGGCCCGGGGCCAGAGTTGTCGACCAGAACCACTTCAATCTCATCAGAACAGTATGTCTCCTCCACTGGCTCAGCCTGAAAGACAAGAGGGATTTCATGATGGGCAAAATAATCACAATGCAATGATAGTTTTATTAGTTTCTATTAAGACACCCTTCTAATTCAAACCTCCCAAACATAACAAGTTACTCCTGGGAGGTCTACCTGTGCAGGAGGTTCTGGGATGCCTATGAAATCGTCCTGACGGTCCTGGGGAGTCTCCAGTGAGTTATTGTTGGCATCTGGGGACTCTTTTAGCCCCTCGCTCTCCTCCTCGCTCTCATCTTCACTCCCCTTGGAGGGAGGGAGACCTTCATCAGCTGTTTCCCGGTCTGCAGCCTCTTTATCCTCGCAGTCTTCTATTCTGTCCTGCTCTGAGTCTTTCTCTATTGTCCTCTCCTGCTCTGACTGCTCTCTGTCCGTCCCCGTCAAAGAGCTCTGAATTTCCATTCCTTCTTTCACAGCCACATTTTCAATTATTTCCGCTTCCATTTTCCCTGTCCCACTCGCAGATCCAGGCCGCATCTCTTCTCTTTCAGCTCGGGACGAGGGCCTCTGCTGGGCCTGCAGCAGGGGGGCGGCCTGGTCCGGATTGGGGCTGGAGAGGTCATCAGGAGAAGGGCTTGAGTGCAGGCCTCCCTCCAGAGGCCTCTCCTCTGCAGCACTCTCACCCTGTCCTGGAATGAAATTAAATGCAAATTCAAATTATTGCTTTCAAGTGAAATATCAATAGGTCAATAGGTCAATCAATTAAAATGTTTAAACGTGATTAATCGCATGATTGTCCATAGTTAATCGCGATTAATCGCGAATTAATCACACATTTTTTATCTGTTCAAAATGTAACTTAAAGGGAGATTTTTTCAAGTATATATACTCTTATCAACATGGGAGTGGGCAAATATGCTTGCTTTATGCAAATGTATGTATATATTTATTATTGGAAATCAATTAACAACACAAAACAATGACAAATATTGTCCAGAAACCCTCACAGGTACTGCATTTAGCATAAGAAATATGCTCAAATCATAACATCGCAAACTCAAGCCCAACAGGCAACAACAGCTGTCAGTGTGTCAGTGTGCTCACTTGACAATGACTTGCCCCAAACTGCATGTGATTATCCTAAAGTGGGCATGTCTGTAAAGTTGAGACTCGTGGGTACCCATAGAACCCATTTCCATTCACATATCTTGAGGTCAGAGCTCAATTGACCCCTTTGAAAATGGCCATGCCAGTTTTTCCTCGTGGAAATTTAGTGTAACTCTGGAGTGTTATTTAGCCTCCCCTTTGCGACAAGCTAGTATGATATGGTTGATACCTTAGGTTTTCAAGTTTCATGTGATACCAGTGTCTTCACTCTAGCTTTAAAACTGAGCCCCCTACAACCTCCGAAAGATCGATTGCGTTTATGCGTTGAAAATTTGGTGACGTTAAAACAAATTTGCGTTAACGAGTTATCATGTTAACTTTGACAGCCCTAAATATTAATAAAACTTCTCTACTCATAAATGCCATGGAAATATTGTAGTCTCTTATTTGTCTCCAGCAGTATTTGCCAGTGACAGATAAATATCTTCCCATTGCAATGAAATGAAAAGCAGAAGGGGGACCGATCCTGCTGCTATTAAAAACAATAACAGTTTGTTACATTTGTGCAGTCGTCTGATGCAATATTTCATAGTGTTTATATCCCTTTTTTTTTTACAATAAGCTGACTTTGTTCTGACTAATCACCAGTGCATTAGGTCATACATTTACTGGAAGCAGTCGGCTGGCTGCTAGTTCTGTGCTTATCTGAGCATATTTACAGCAATGATGTGTTTGCAGAAAAGGAAGTTGTCAATTTACATTGTCTAAGGAGCCATTGAATGCATTAGGGAAGAGGAAGAGAGTTGGCTTCCAGCACAGATTGATTCTGACGATACACTACACAGAACACTTGTTCCCCCAAATGACATGCAAGGCCTCAGTAGTGACAATAACTAGAGATTAATTGATGATGACCTTGGGGTTAAATGTTGCGCTGCAGGTGGCTGTCTTCGTACATCCTGTCTTCATGTCTTAAGTGTATACGTATTGTCATATTGTAAGTGTAATTTCTATCCTTCATCTCTCTATAGACTTGCATTTTTATAGGGCCTTTCTAGCCTTCCGACCACTCAAAGTGCTTTACGCTACACAATGTCAACATTCACCCATTCGCACACACATTCATACACTGATGGCAGAGGCTGCCATGCAAGGTGTCAACCTGCCCATCAGGATCTAATCTAATCATTCACACACCGGTGGCACAGCCCTCGGGAACAATTTGGGGTTCAGTATCTTGCCCAAGGACACTTCGACATGCGGACTGGAGGAGCCAGGGATCAAACCGCCGATCTTCCAATTGTACGACCCGCGCTATCACTGAGCCACAGCCACTCCAATATTGAGTCTCTAGAAACTGATGGCTGATGGTAATATGTCTAGGCTACAGGGAATGTCTGACTTCACAAACGTTATTGGACATCAGCAACATGTAATCTAATGTTTGAAATATAAATGCAGAGAAGAACTTGGTTCCCTATTTCTGTTTCCTCCACTATTCTTTCTTATTCCCTCATCTCAGCAAAAAAACATTGAAGGGATAGTTTGAGTGGGTTTGTATGAGGTACTTATCCATAGTAGTAGATGACGGTCGACACGCACCCAGCATCGAGAAACAGACAGGAGCACCGGAGCAAAGCAATACAGTGCTGTGGACAGGGACGGCAAAAAAACTTATTTTAGCCACTTAAAAGAAAGGCGCACCTAAAAAAACGTATATCTGTTGAAGTGTACACAATATTTAGAATATTTTCCGACGGAGAACTGAATTGAAAACGAAACGTATACTGTTTTTGTCATCTGAGCCTGCTGGCTTTAGAGAGAGCATAGATATGTTTCACTTTCAGTTCAGTTCCCTGTCGAAAGGTGAAGAAAAAGGCGGTCTGATGGCAAGATAAAGCGGTGAAAATATTCTAAATATAGCGTACACTTAAACAGATATTATTTGTTTTAGGTGAGCCTTTCTTTTAGGAGGCTAAAATATGTTTTTCTGCTGTCCCCGTCCACAGCACTGTATTACTTTGCTCCAGGGCCGGTGCTCTTGTCTCTTTCCCGAAACTGGGGGCACGCCGACCGTCATCTACTATAAGTAATACACCTACTATGGATAAGTACCTCATACAACCCCACTTCAAAACACCCGAACTATCCCTTTAATAATCACATATCGCAAGAAAACTACTGTACCAAGGTTAAAATGTGGCTAGACAATTAATACCACACATTTAGAGAACATTTGTAATATATTCCACAATATTGTACAAATATGAGTGAAGGATATACAGGGGAATTGGGTGGTTTAGGATGACATACACCTCATCTCGGCTCTTTTTCCCTCTATTTTGTTGTCATTACTGTTCCTATGTTTTTCTCCTACTGTTTGTTTTTGTCATTGGACATCATTTATAACAGATCCTTGGCTTTATATTTGCTAAACCAAGCAACAGCTGAATCATTATTATCTGAATGTGAGGCAAGCCCCATAAAAATATGTAAATTTACCCTGGGCAAATATTCAGCCAAACAAACCGAGACAGATTTTCCACAGGCAGTAAACAATAAATCAGATTATGCATTTTTACCTCATTTCCATATAACGTAACAAGCCGTGCTGACTTCCAAACTGCAGTCTTTTCATAGGAAATTTCACAGGAAATAAAATTAGGTAAATTCATTATTTTAAAATGCACTCAGTTGTGCATAACAGCACCTACAGATGGGTGACAAATTAAAGGAAAAAACAACATGAAGTGTCTTAGTAGGTTTGGGCCACCACGAGAGGCCAGAACAGCTTCAGTGCTCCTTGTCATAGAGTCTCTGAAACTCCACTGGACAGGTGAACACTATTCATTCAAAATATAGTCCCTCTTTTGGTGTTTTGATGATGGTAGTAAAAAGCGCTGTCTAACACCTCTGTCCAAAATCTCCCATAGAAATTGGGAGGTGTTTAATGTGGGTGTAATTTGGGTGGTGTTCCACTTTAATTTTGCTTTTAGATTAGTCTAATGCAAGTTAGACAGTGTCACAAAAGACT
Organism: Sebastolobus alascanus; assembly: GCA_916701645.2. Lineage (NCBI taxonomy): Eukaryota > Metazoa > Chordata > Actinopteri > Perciformes > Sebastidae > Sebastolobus > Sebastolobus alascanus. The sequence goes on along the minus strand of CAKAOJ020000055.1, from coordinate 101,020 downwards.
GACATATTTTAAGCCACCCTGTCCCCAGACTAACTCTGAGGTAAGAGCCATGTTTCCATTGGTACCAATCAGTGACACCTGCTGACCAGTGGCACCAAATTACAAAGAAAGTGGAAAACATGTCTCATAATTTTGGTTTCTTAACAATGTGGAGCGAGTAATGAGAAGGGAAAGAGTTTTTGGACATGGCAGTAACCTGTTGGACATATACAACAGTCGGATTCACATATCCTAGCAAACTGTCCAGAGCCTGACTGATGAATTAGCAGAAACACTGAGTCCTGCCGCATTAAGAAGTCAAAGCATCTCAGCTCTGCTACAGATTGCCTCGTGGCTTATACGGAAACTTTTGCATTTGTTATGCTTCTCCACTCATTTATTCCAGGGCTGTCAAAGTTAACACGATGATAACGCAAATTCGTTTTGCAAAGATACTGGCATCAGATGAATCTAGAAACCCTAAGGAATCCATCGGTACCAACCATGTCATACTAGCTTGTTGGGAAGGAGGCTAAACAACACTCCAAACTTACACTAAATTTTGGCGAGGAAAAACTGGCATGGCCATTTTCAAAGGGGTCCCTTGACCTCTGACCTCAAGATATGTGAATGACAATGGGTTCTATGGGTACCCACAAGTCTCCCCTTTACAAACATGCCCACTTTATGATAATCACATGCAGTTTGGGGCAAGTCATAGTCAAGTCAGCACACTGACAGCTGTTGTTACCTGTTGGGCTTGAGTTTGCCATGTTATGACTTGAGCATATTTTTTATGCTAAATGCAGTACCTGTGAGGGTTTCTGGACAATATTTGTCATTGTTTTGTGTTGTTAATTGGTTTCCAATAATGCATATATACACACATTTTCAAAAAGCAAGCATATTTGTCCACTCCCATGTTGATAAGAGTATTAAATACTTGACAAATCTCCCTGTAAGGTAAATTTTGAACAGATAAAAAATATGTGACTAACTTGCGATTAATCGCGATTAAAATCGATTGACAGCCCTAACTTATTCAGATTTTTAATGGTTACTCATCTGTATCTCAGTCAAACCCAGAGAAAGATCAGCATCACCTTCCACAGTCTTCCCATCATCTGACTTGGAACAGTCCTGTATAGAAGAGAATTCAAATAAACATGGTTAACATTAGGACATAATGTAGGCCACAGTGTTTTCTGCAATGTACGTCCACATTCTCATGGGGTCCATCATTTAATGGTCACTCACCACCCCAATCAGTCCCGGGTCGGTTTCAGTCTGTTTCACTGTCACCTGGATCACCGGACTGGTACGTTTCAGAGCCAGCATCGTCATGGCAACACTGTCGGGGACTGTGCTGCTCTTCCTATTAGACAAAAACAAGAGACGGGGGGAGAAATTAATGACGATGCGAAAGAGATAGCGAGATAGGGAGTCTATGGAAGTCAGCTCATCACTTTCAGAAGAAATCATCCGACCTTCATTCCCAGCCTCCGATGTTTTGAATACTGAAATCCACTAATTTATAGGGATGAGGAAGCAGTAAAAATACGTGCGTCTGGGCTTGCTGTTTCATCTCTCCACAGGCAAAGAATTACTGAATAAATACGGTTTTACAGCGAACAGGAAGTGATAGGTTTTTCTTTTATTAGTCTCTGTGCGGATCAAGTGTGTCAGAGCGGAGTGGCCAACTGAGGATCACTGACCTCCCCTCATTAGCTCGCTCAGTCTTTGAAATGAAGTGGAAAGAGTCAACATCCCACTCTGAGACACTTGATCACGAAACCAATCGGATCTCAAAGAAAGAGAGGAAAAACAGACACATACAGAGAGAGAAATAGGAGACTAAAAATGGTAAAAAGAGGACGTCAGGAATGGGAAGACACTCAGTTATACACTTAGTATTAGGTAGAGGTAGTAGTTAGGAGGTCAGAGGCCCAAATATACAATTTCATGTTGGTCAGGTCATTCCTGTTATGCAGCAACATTTCTGTGCCCATGAATTACTTCTTCATATTTTCTTTAAAAATGGGGTCAAATATTTATAACAAATGGCTTTAAGTATAGATTAAGGTCTTATTTATAACATAAACAAAGAATAATGCACATTACTTTTTTTTTTTTTTTTTACTTTACTTTCATTGAGACCATTTTCAGGAAGTGGCATATTTTTTTGGAGAGAACTCAAAGGAGTAAATAAGGGTGAGCATAAGCTTTCACTCGTCTTTTTTTTTTTTGTTTCTCCACGTTTCTTGATGTTAACCCTTTTGTCACACTCTTAAAGATCCACCCTGTTCAGCTAAATTATGAAGAAAGTTAGTCCTATCAAAAAAAAATTAAAACATATTTGATATAGTTATACAAGTTCTGTTTATGTGTAGAAGATTAGCTAGCTAAACCTCAATCACTCACAGAGCTATGGCTAACTTAGCTACCAATTTTCCACCCTGTTAGGTCTATAGACCAATATAAACCAGTCTACCCATAAGGATTATTATTTGAGTACCTGAGATTGGTTTTCCTGACAGTTAAACAGGTCACTATTAAAAAAAGATGAAAAATCCATCTGTTTTTGTCAGAAATCATGAGGCTGAAATGTTGCTGCAAAACAGGAATGACCCAATAATGAAGTTGTATCATTCGTGATTTAGCCCTCTGGCCTAGATTTTGTAATGACTAACCAGGCAGGGGAGCAGCTTGAGGCATAAAGAGCAATGTCAGTTTGTTGAATGTATACATACAGTATATGCTGTATATCTCTCTGAATGGCCTCCAATACATTATTAAAAGGTGAAACCACTTCAGGATTTTTTCAGCTACTTCAGATTGATCCCTCTGACTGTAGTTTCAAGATGCTTGTGAGGGTTTACCTGATGCTGGCGGGCAGGCAGGAGTCCGACGCATTACTTTTCTTCTCCGGAGCCTTGCTGAGATCAGAGAGGCTGCTGCGGACCACCGCCTCGCCCTCGTCGAACATCACGTGCAGCCGATAGTTGGCCAGCTTCATGAGGATGAAGAAGACGGTGATGGAAGTGCAGTAGATGCTCAGAGCCATGGTGGTAGGGGGCAGGGCCTGTGGAGAGGAGAGAAGAGGAGCAAATCAACATCTCCAGAGTCTCCTGACTTCACTAGAACAGTGTTTGATTTAATGCTTCACACTGTAGCATCTCTTCTCATCTTATTGTAAGTAGGTGGAATTCTGCAGAAGGTAGAGCTCATTTCCAGCTACAGTTCCTCGAGTGTATCAGGCTCAGTGAACCACGAGATCTAATTTGATTAACTGGTGGATTCATGAGGTTTATTGATCCCCGGGGGAGGAATGGCCCATGGTGAAGAACAGGAAGATTAAAGACAAAGCCTCTGCATCATGCTGATACACGAGTCATACTGATCTGTCTTGCTGTGTTGAATATGGACAGTTATTAATGTCTGCAGGCACACATGTATAGCCCAGTGTTGTTTGTGCTTTCATTCATTTGTTCCTCAACTTACCATTGTTTATCTTGTGCCGAGTGTTGTGTGCGACCTTCAGATAAAATTGCTAATGAACTTGAAATTTGAAACCGCTCTCCCAGAAAACCTGTGTTGTTTTTGCAGGGGAAGCAGTGGGTGTTTTCAAACAGACTGTGAAAAATGTCGGCAGCAACATTTTAATATAGCTTTGGTGCCAAAGTTCTTAAACGTCTGAGCTGTCACTCTCACATCAGAATCTGTTACTTTGCCTCACTGACTCTCATTAAAGGTATAATGTGCAAGAATTAACTAAAAAACAATGTATGGACTGATACAAAAATAATCCCTCTCAATCATCACTTATGCCCCACTAGAAGTTTGTAGTGGTGTCTGTTTCTGCAGAGACCATGCAGCCCTCTGCCTGCATTTTCTCTTTTCTTATTACTTTTCTTTACTCAGGACGCTTCTGGATGTCTGCAAACAGCCTTTGGGCCCTACGTGGGGGTGTAAGCCCCAGCCAATAACAGCGCACAGGGTTTGCTGACCGTTCAGGTGGTCAAATATCGCCGCATTGTTACGCCCCTCGGTTTCTGATACCGACTCACAAGTCCCCCTTTAGCTCTGTCAGATACAAAGCGGCTATATTTCACGGATGAGAACGGGTTGTGTTATGTGCATGTGTTCCAGTGATCCAGTGCAGCTATGATCGGTGTGTGTCTGTAGTTTGACGAGAGCAGCGCTGAGCCACAGCCAGCAGACAGGAAGCCAGCATTCATTCAAAATCCGGCAACTCGGTACCTTCCCACAGAGTTGTGCGGAGTTAGTTGTGTGTTTTAGAACGTAACCGCCGGGAAACAATCAGAAAATAATGTTTTATTTCTCCGATTTGCTGCTTTGTTCTCACTAACGCCGCTCCCTCTCTTCAGTCACTCTATAACTCGCTCAACCATTGCTGCTCTCTCTCCCTCTCAGCTCGTTGAGCTGTGGAGGTGTGGCCAACTTTGAATGTGGTGTGTTTACAACCAACAACCGACAACGGTTACATATTATAACTTTAATGGGTGGCTAATTTGGGGTTATAATTCAGAACCCGCAGTTCCTACAAATTAGCCCTGGTTTAGTGTATTTGGACTGGAGAGCAGGGGTATGGGGAGCAATCACATCACATAATCTGCAATATCTAATCTAGATAAAACTGGTGACTGATAATCTTCTATTCCATATAAATGTTATTGAGGAATAGAAACACAGTTAAAGTTATTTATACACATGCAATAACAGAAAGGCTGCCATTGATCTACCATCAGATCATTAAGTCAGCCGATTAAACTGTTGTCAGGCTATTAAATAGGCATTAGCAGTCGCTACAAGCCCCATAGATGTGGGTCAATAGCGGCCTACTACACCCACTAATAGTTTTTTTCATCTATTCACATAGTAGATCAAAGAAAGAAGGTATAATAGAACACGACAGCGACCTCTAGCGACTGTAGTAATTACGACAGGAGCGGACAAAAACCACAGGGTTTTCACCCAGGAGACCAAAGTTCGCATCCAACAAATAATGAATAATGTGTAGTTGTCTTTGTGTTTGTATTTATTTTAACCCAAAAATACTGTTTTTCCCTAAACTTAACTGTTTTTTTTGCCTAAACCTAAAGAAGCCTTTTCATTTGTGTTCAAAACGTGACGTTTCATTCCAACATGTTAGAACGTGTAAGTTTCACTTTCACTTTTACAACGTAGTAGAGGTAGTAGGCCCCTAATGACCCACATCTATGATGCTTAACAGTTGAAAAGGGTGATTATAGTCACCCTTTCAGTATGGCTGTTGTTGACATCATACTTCATCACAGCTAAGGTCAAGATGTTTGACCAGCAACTCTTCCCTTCACTCATATCACCATCCTGTATTACTATGCCTTTATCATTTTGAAACTGAGGTTTTTCTTTGCTCCAGATCTCCTGTGTCTCCACATATCCTATAAGGTACACGTCTGTAACAAATCCCAGATGGAGGTTCCTCAGTCAGGATACTATCACTGCGAGTATTGCAGCCTGTGTAGCACCTATTTTCAAAGGCCATGACATGAAAATATCACAGTTTCACGCCTCCTGGCTCTCTTACTACCCCATCCAGGAGCAGCCATGCGTTCCGTCACTGCATGCAGGCAAAAATACTGCGACAGTGCTGTTTTCTCTAGCCGAGTATTTCCCTCAATCAGACAATGGGGGATGATAGATTCTTCCAGAGCCACCGCACGTTTATCCAAGAATGGAGGAAAGTGCGCATGAAAAAAAAAAACGTCACCTATGGTACCGTGAGCACCTCACACCCCCTTCGTGGCCTTGAACGTCATGTTCCCTCATAGAAACTCACCAGATGGAGAGACAGGGGCAACATCAGGAGAAATATCCATAGATAAAGGTGGCAGGAGTTGTTGAATTTGTTCTGGTCCGGGTCGTGGTACCAGCCCCCGGTCACAGATGCCCAGACTCCCTGACGCAGGGTCTGCACAACCTGGGAAACCATCTCTCCTCCTCCTCCTCTGTCCTCCTCTCCGCTCAGGTTGGACGGGCGGATGATGCTGCTGCTGCTGCTAGGCTGCAATGAAATGATCTCTTCTAATGCATGCTACTGTCGCTACGCCTCCATGTTGGGGCGATACAGCACGTCTCCAGAGCCTTCTCTCTCATGCCTCATCGGTCTTCCTCGGCGTTGTCCTCTTGTGTGCCTTTTTCCCATCCCAATGTCGATTCGTCCATTGCTGCTGCCGCGGTCCTCATCTTGTCCTGTTCGTCTCTCTCCTTCTCCCTCTCCTCTCTGGCTGCCTGCACAGATGCGCAGCTCTGACTCCCCTCCCCTCCCTTCCCTCTCCTCCTCGACCGCCTCTCCCTCTCTCCTCCCTCCCTCTCCATCCTTTCCTATTGTGATTCGCACCTTCGGTGTTTATCTGTATACACTCACACGCAGCCAGGCGGTTTTTAGGCAAAATCCATTTAAGCCACATTGGGCGTAATATGTAGGCTAGTGTTGACCATATATGCAAGTCTATGTATGAACGTGTTTATAGTTTTTATAGGCTATGCTTAGAGGTAATGTATGAGTGCATGCATAGGTTTCAATGTATATGGATACATTCATTAGCCTACAAAAAGACATGATTATAAATAGGCTATATTATTATTATTATTATTATAAGCTTATCATAATATCTATAAATTACTAATATACTCTTACTACTAATACAACAACAACAACAACAATAATAATAATAATAATAATGATAATAATAATATAGCCTATTTATTATTATTATTATCATCATCATAGGCTTATAATATATATTTATATATATATATATATATATATATATACAAATTACTAATATACTGTTACTAATACTACTACTACTACTAATAATAATAATTATAATATAGCATTATTATTATTATTATTATTATAAGCCTATAATAATATCTATAAATTACTAACATACAATTACTACTAATACAACAACAACAACAACAACAATAATAACAATAATGATAATAATAATAATAATAACAATAATAATACAGCCTATTTATTTGTATTATTATTATTATTAGAGGCCTATAATAATATCTATAAATTACACATATATTATTACTACTAATACAATAATAATAATAATAATAATAATAATAATAATAATAATCTAGGCTTTATCATTATTATTATCATAGGCTTATAATAATATCTATAAATTACTAATATACTATTAATACTACTACTTCTACTACTTCTTCTTCTACTACTACTACTACTACTACTACTAAATATAGCCTGATTATTATTATTATTATTATTATTATTATTATTATTATTATTATTGTAGGCCTATGTTTATGTTTCAGACTATATGGAATTGTTGTCTTTGTCCAGCAGCATGTCTATGTCGCCTATCTACCTGTACATTTGTCTGTGTAGGCCTAACTAGGCTAAACTGAGCCAGACACCAGAGTCAAATTACTTGTGTGCCTAAAATACTTGGCCAAAATAGCAGTAGCCTAGTAGTAGTTGTTATATTTTCACTTTTTTCTTGTTCACATGGCTGGTGTTTGGAGGGGAGTGTGTGTGCGTGTGTGTCATGTTATATGGTCCACTATTCCCATAATTTCCCTGAAGGCGCGCTCTCCTCACACATTCCTATAGTAGCTCCTCCCTCCCCCCCCCTACTGCTGCGGGAGGTCACATGTCCCGCAATCCACCAATCAGAGGGCGCAGCCGGCAGCAGCAGCAGCAGCAGCGTCCCTCTGATCCTCCACTCAGCCGCTGCTGGTCCGACTCCGTCTGGCGACAACCGCGATTTGGGGGGTTGTTTTGATTAAAGTTGACGGATTTTCTTCCACGTTTTTAATTCCCGCATTGTTGCGTTGAAATCCAGGATGTTACACGTGCTTACCGAGTGTTCAACAACAGTCGGCTTTTTGTGTCACGTCCCCGAAGGAGAAACACACTTTGGGAATGAGCGATCTTAAAAGCTGAGGAGAGCAACTTTTTCCAAACTGCCTTACTAGTCGGTGGGCTGACCTATGCTAAGCTAACCCGCTAGTTGAAACTCTTGTTAAAAGCCAACCACACACGAGACCCGCAAACTTTTACATGTCGGGATTCGGTGACTAGATACGATTTTTACGGGGCGTCTTTCGAGGAGAAACTTCCCCGCTCGGAGCCTCACTTTGTCCGGTCTGAGTTGCCGGTGCAGGTGCACCTCTCTGCGGCACCTGCGAAACTAATAGCTCCATCGGTGGAGAGCTAACTTTAGCTTGTTTGCATTAGCATTAGAGACTATGTTGTGGACCCTCTCGTGGCAGAGAGTATTTGAGATGTACGACATGAATTGTTAGTTTCAATACTTCATATTGCTATTTAACTCGTCAACCCCCATACAGTGGTGACATTAGCTAAAAAGTATTTCGGGCTAACTGTAGCTAAGCAACCAAGCTAGCGAGTTATTGACCCTCGTTCACTTTTTACCGGAGTGGCGACGTGGATAACGTTGCAGGTTTTGTGGACTCTCTCTCTCTCTCACAGGACTTTGGACACGGTTTGTTCCCGTCGTGGGCTGCCTGCGCAGGGAATGACCCCTCTGACAGCATGAGGATTTCAAAAAATTACATTTTTTCGTTTTAAAGTTTTCATTTTGTTTCTAAAAAGCTCCGCACCCTATGGTGCCGCTACGGCCACCGAGAAATGGATGTCTCGCAGGCCGCTTTCCCGAACGGTGAAGGGCGGCCGGGCGGCGGCGGCGGCGGGGAGACGGGGGACCATGCCTGGACGGACTCCCCCACGGCTCGGGCGTGGGCTCACTCGGCCCCTCTGTGCCCGACCCGGTCCCTGTGGACGGCCGCGTACGACTACGAGGCGAGCGGCGAGGACGAGCTCAGCCTCCGGCGAGGGGACGTGGTGGAGGTGCTGTCCAAGGACGCGGCGATCTCCGGGGACGAGGGGTGGTGGACGGGTAAGATCAACCACCGGGTCGGGATTTTCCCCTCGAACTATGTCACCTACCAGCCCGCTATTTACCGCCTCCCCGCCGCGAGTGGGTCCGCGGGGGTGCAGGAGCAAGTCCCCAGCTCGCCCGTCCAGATCCCCTTCAGTGAACTGTCACTAGAGGAGATCATCGGCGTGGGGGGATTTGGCAAAGTGTACCGGGGCACATGGAAAGACGAGGAGTTCGCCGTGAAGGCGGCCCGGCAAGACCCGGACGAGGACATAACAGCCACCGCCGCCAGTGTTAAACAAGAAGCGAAACTTTTCTCCATGCTGCAGCACCCCAACATTATTAAACTGGAGGGAGTGTGTTTGGAGGAGCCCAACCTGTGCCTGGTCATGGAGTTTGCCCGAGGCGGGACACTGAACCGGGCCTTGACCGGAAGGCGCATCCCTCCACACATCCTGGTCAACTGGGCCGTGCAGATTGCACGCGGGATGCTCTACCTACACGAGGAGGCCGTGGTACCCATCATCCATCGTGACCTGAAGTCCAGCAACAGTAAGCAAACATTGAATTGTGTGTGTGTTTGAGACAGATCAATTAAGATGACTATCCTAACTTTAGGAGAAAGTTCTCACCATCCACCTGTTGCACATGCAGCCTATCCTCCTATAGTTATTTATAGTTGCGTGTTGATCAGCAGTTCAGGTTTGCTTGAGTAACTGTGTTAGTGTTAAGTAACTCTATAGCTTCTTCTAAAGCAATTATTTGAAATCCCATCATCTCCAGACATCTCCACATGCCAACACGTGTTGCACAGATAGTGATTGTTTAATATCATATTAATGTCATGGGGCATTGGGAAGGGTTTACCTTGTGCTTATAGATTATTGGGAAAACACACTTTTGCCATTAAAGCTTAAACTCATAATTCACATATATTTCACAACAGCACTGATGCAGCACTACCCTTTACTTGGTATGCATTTAAAGAGGCGTAAAAGGCCTGTGGGTGTATGAAGAGGTGGGGGATACTACCGAGAGGATGTGAAATAAAGAGTTTGCTCAGCTGGGCTGCCCATACTCCCCCTTCACTCACCCCCCCCTCAGCCTTTAAAACACACACACACTCACCTTCCCAGCCCCCTCTCCAATCCAAGCTGAAATGTTGTTCAAATAAAGTCAGTGATTTACCAAACACATAGTCAGACACACTCAGTCCACACTGTCAGGCCATGTGCTGGACCAACCAGAGCTAATACCAGAGGTCATAGGGTAAAAAGAAGTAAGGCAGAGAACTAAGTATAATAATAGAGAAAACCATTCACTTCAGATGCAGGAATGTTTGCTTATTCATCAGGGAATGTCTGCATAGTTTCACAATTGCTGCAGCTGTTCGTGTTTGGAAAAATAAATTGGATTGAGTATTTGCAGGTCTCACCTTTGAGTAGGGTCATGCAGTTGGAACTTGGTTCTGTGCTAGTTCCTCTTTGGACCGGTAACTGACAACAAGCCAACAAACCTTAGTTTCCCAGGACTGAATAATGAATGGACGGGTCTCGATAAGAAAACGAGTCTGAGTCACATACCCACTGACACAGGCTACCCACTTTAACTCAGGTGTGTTTATGTGCGTAATATGACTCCCAACACTATTTCTCCCTTTGTGATCTGAGACTTATCAACCTGGGGCCATGTGGGGAGCAGTCTCTGCCGTACTGATGTCTGTTTATCTCCAGCTGTGAGAGTCAATGTGTGAATGTAGAGACAAACATGTGAAATGTACACAAACCAGACCCTCCATGTTCACCAGATTGAGACATTTTGATTGGATTTGAAAAAGTTAAAGATTTCCTCTCATTGCTTTACAGTTAATGTCAAAAAAGTCTCACGGCAGTTAAATAGTCACAAAATTTAATCTATTTGATTCGTGTACATAGACACAAATATCCCTTTTTTTCAGGATGCTCAGCACGACTTTCAACAGCATATTTTTCATGCGTTTTCCTACGAATGTCCTGCAACACGTGATGCATGTGTCAATTTCTGCTCCAGTCTTTTCAAAATAAAACAGTTAGGTTTAGGAATAGATCGACTTGGTTAGGCTTAGGCAACAAACTCCTTAGTTAGAATTAGGAAAAGATCACGGTTTGGGTTTAAATAACATCGGAAGTACCGTAACTTAAGTATGGAAGTTACGTGACAAATAAATCAACTCGAATTTTGTGCTGACAATCACGAAAACAAATATGAAATTTGTGTCTTTGTACACGAAGCAATACATTAAAATTTGTGACTATTTCATGAACTGCTGTGCGACTGGGCTGGATAATGAAGGGTCCTGTGTATGCCATGAAATATCTGTTTATAAGTCAAACGCACATATGCCCAGTGATAATAACATTTATGCTGCAAACATGACGTATATACAATATAATCTAAGTAAATAAATGCCAGGGATAGTGAAAGCATGACAAAAAGTTCACAACTAATCAACCCTCACAACTAATTTTACAGTCCACTTACATTCACAAGAAAATAGTAAAAGTAAATTGTGATGAATCTAAAAAACTCCTTCCAGACCTAATACCAATAATTTAGAATATATATTGTAATACTGTTTTTTGCTTATAGGCGAGATAAATGTGCTATTTTACCATTTTATTTTATTCATTTACTGTTCATTACACCCTAATCTTACATTTTTTAGTGCTTTATTTGGTCATTGTTGAAAACGCAAACCTCCATGTAAATAGATGACTCTTTGTCTTTGTATGCATAAGAATAAAACTGATTCACTCTCCAAGATGAAACCGTCACAGAATTTTGAATGTGGACAATCAGTCATTGTGTCTGGGGATTTTTATTCCAAACAATTTTTAACTAAACTTTGACATAATGCATTGTATGTGCATATGATGCCCCTGATGCCGACAGTGTAGACGAGCCCAACCTTAAAAGTAGTCTTATTTAAGATGGAAGATTTGTGTTAATTACAGAGCAGATGGAGAGAGAGGATTTAACTGCCATTTAGACTGTTTAAGCTAATCGGATGTTTGGTGAACATACACAAACAAACTCCCCCGAACGGGCACAGTGCTGCGAACACAAGTCAGTGTGTTTGTCCTGCCACTTCACTGTGACATAGAGACAGCATTTAGCTTAAGGTAAAGAAGGAAAATTTAAAATTAAGCTTATGAGAGACCATTCATAATGTGCTTATTGCAGTTCTGGGCTCTAGTGAAACCTGGGAACTCAAAACATTTTACCTAAAGATTGTGGGCTAGTGGAATATATGTCAGTTTTTTCTGAATTCATTCTTGATTTCCTGTTAACCTAGTTGTTAATTAAGCTGTTCATTTAGCTGTTAACCACAAAGTGAGACCAAAAAAGACATTGAATTCTACCAGCACTGTTACTAGATGCAGGTAGTTGCTCGTCCCAGGGTCAGAAGTCTGGCCATCTGCAGTCAATATACGGTCTTATCTAAATAAAGAGAGAATGAAAGAAGCTGTATGTGTTTGCTTTGAACCAGGGCAGTGAGTTCACAAAGGACTCTCTCCTACACACAAACACACAAATGGCACCCTGCGGTGTGTTGGGTTGTTTTCCCAGTAAAAACCAAGAATAATGCTGCTTAGAGAAGTTGTTGCATCTGCTGGTGAGGGCCTGTCGTCTGTTTGTCTTGGCGTTGTTTGTGCGTCGGTCAGTCTAAAGGGATAAAAGGAGTGAGAATTATCTACATGGGGGGTAGATAAAAAATGGATACATTGCACATAAGTGGTTGTTAATCAGCAATCTGTCACTTTTTTAATAATTAATGAGCAACATGTCTGTTGGTGTGGCTGTGTTTTCTATTTTGGTATATATTGTCAAGTTTTGTCACTCCAGTATTTGTCCTAAACCAGGACACAGACAGGTATACAACTTAACTCCACCACCTTCACTCAACTACTCGGACTGCCATTTATCAACTTGCAGTGTACACATGCTCCACGCAGACAAACATACAGCTATTTGATCAATGATTAGCCTGTAAAGTAATATGTTGGAAGTCAGCAAGATTTGTCCAATCTCTTTTGTGTTTTTCAACCTAATCTGTAAAATCCCAGCCTGCAGGGAGGAATGTTGCTAATGAGGGATAAAAGCTTAACATACGTTTGCACAATGGACTGGTCAAGCAGCGGTTGCTAGGCTACTGTGGCCAGAAGAATGGCTAGGACTCGGAGGGTCTCAAAGCCCTCGTTTTGTTTTGTTCCGTTCATATTTAATCTCCCAGAGAGCAGCGGTACTCTTTTATTGCCACAAAGTGAGGGGGTTTCCCTTCTTACTTCGTTATTTTTCTCCTTACTTACCTTCCTTCCCTTGTTCCATTCTGCTCCCTCTTGCTCCTTGTTATTTTTGACGTCTACTTTTTGGCCAATGCAGTTTGCAAACTTTTAAGGATAATGCTGGTGTCACTTTTTCTTTTTCATATTAATCAAGAAACTTACTGAACACATAGAAAAACAGCAAATAATTTATCCTGTTAACAAGTATTGTCTGTGTAGCTGCAGCCTGCCTGTGTGTGACATAGAGCTCCATTGTCATCCAAAAACCACTGTTTACTACTGTTGTATTGTTATATTGACATATTCAGAATAAGTATTGGCAATATAGTTTGGTCTGAAACAACTGGAGAGTGGCTCCATGTCAGGCAGACGTCACTGTATGCTCAGAGTTGTGGTTCCATGTTTACAACTTGCTAATTTGACAAGCTAAGAGGAATAAGCTATACTTGCAATGTTGTACTGAAGGATTATGTCCTCTAAATACAATAGCATGTCAGCAGAGTCATATGTGTGTGTGTGGATACATAAGTTATATTAGCCTCTGGCAATGCAGACAATACTTCTTATAGGATACATTTATCGTTAATTTTGGTCTTCTGATAACAGGCTTTTAGGGAATTTGTTGTTTCTCCTAGTCATATTCATTACATCCTGTCATTGACCCTTCATCTTACAACTTTGATTTAAACTCGCCCTCACACTAGGAGTGGAAGTTTTCATAGAGCAGTAGATAAGAGCAAGAAATCACACTGAAACCTGGCCCCGAGCCAGCATTCATAACCCACATTAACTTTGGAGTTTCGTATCTTGGTGTGAGCGATAGTATGCCAGGAATGTGTGCTTGAATGCCACTGAAACTGATGGAGTTCAGTTTGGAGCGTGTGCAACAGCATTCTCCCATCAATCATAAGCTATTGTTAGACTTCATCATCGTGCTGTATCTGACCGAACGGAGAGAACGTATCCCAACCATCAAGCCATTGAAGAACCCTATTATGACCTTGTAGTCGCAGCAACCAGGGCAAAGTGCTAGGGCATGTGCAGATGACAAATGCACCTGTATTTCCATCTCTATACTGTATGTGTAGCACAATGCGCAAACTTAAGTATAATTTCTAATACAAATAGGAGGGTTGTTGTGATGAATCATAGTCTTCTCAATCAGTTGCATTAATCGTCTCATCGCTTTTTTTTTCAAAATCTTTTTTATTGTTTTTTTTTGCAGACATGGCAAAGGTCATCGTATCAAATGCAGAACATAACTGAGTATCCGTGACATGAGGACCCCCACCAAACCCATGTTGGTGTTGGTCACACGAAAGAAAAAAAAAAGAAAAATAAATAAATAAATAATAATAAGTTAATAAAATAAAATTAGAATATAGAGATTTTTTAAAAATAAAATAATACATTTAGCTTGACAAAAGGAAATAAAATGATGTTAAGCATAATGTTAAGTAAGAGTATAATAGTAATGACGATAGTATTGGTTGGGTGTCATCGCTTTTAAGCAACAGTCCCAATCATAGATGGAAATGACCCACATGGGAAGGACAGCCCATACTGGATTCTTCAATATTATTATGGAAAGTGACAAATGCACTTACTATAAGTCGCTTCTTTGGACAAAAGCATCTGCCAGATGAATGTAATGAGTATAATCCTGTTTACATGATCGTCCACAAAGTTGGATCTTCATGTAGTTTTTTTAAGAGGACATATCATGAAAAACTCACTTTTTCAGTGCTTGTGCACATACATTTGGGGTATCTGGAGTGCCTACCAACCCACAAACTGTGAAATAAGACAACTCAGTCAGTTTTTTGTGGGCTGCCTAGATCAGAAAACATGTGATTCAACAAGCCATTCAGATTTGGCTCCTTTTCCTATGTCACATGCAGGCTCATTAGAGATACAAGTATGAAGCGGAAAATAAGCAAAATATGTCCCTTTTAAGTTTTCAATCTCACTATGGTTGTCTTAAAAAATGTTGCTTCTATTGCAATTGAAAATATGCATTGGAAAGATAGAAATTAGGGATGCACCTATCACACATTTTCTGTGCTGATACCCAAATTAAGAGAATAGACAGACACTGACTACCGGTTCAATACCAGTGCTAGCTAATTTGCATGCATTTTCCATTTCATTTTGCCTGTCCTCCCGCTGCTGCATCGTTCGGTATGAAAATACTAAACAGTCTTATAGATTTGTGTTTCCCTGTGAACAACCCTGCTTCTGTGGGAACAGCATTGCCAAAGACACCCCTTAAACCCAGTTTTTCATTACTGGGTCATAACAAGCTCACAGCAGGAGAGAAAACAGTCAGGCTTGATGTAGCTCAGAAAAAGTATGAGTAGAGAATTCTTTTTTTTGCTCCTGTAATTTTTCTGTTGTCTTGCTCTACTTCCGCAGCAAGTAGAATCGAAGAGGAAAAGTTACCAAAGCTTGACTAGGTGTTGCAGGGCGACTTTTCTCAGGCTTCCCACAATTACCCCTGGTGACACACAGACAGTTATTGCCTGTCTTTTCTCTGACGAGAGAATGGGCAGAGGGGAGAGAGGAGGAGTGGAGATGCTTTCACTGTGTTTTTTATGACCTCTCCCTGACTGCACCTATTGTTGCAGGGCAGGGTGAAAAGGAAAAGGGCCCACAGCTGAGAAGAGCTGCCTTCCGAATCAACCAATCCCCTCCGTAGCTCCCGAGCACATTGATAGATGCTAATACAGCAAAAGGTAGTGGCTGTACACCTTTTAACATTTGTCATGTTTTAATTAGCCAAGTTATGGGTTAATTCAAGCTTAAACAGACACAAACCAGGAGAGGAAGAGGACACACAAAGAGCAAGTGGCCCGGAGAGACGTGACCATGATAGATGGATTTAGCCAGCCATTAGCCCTGATCCTTTTCCCATCAACCAGAATGCCTGGGGGCACTCTCATTTCAACCGAGAGAGACAGACCAGTCGGGGAATGTTTAGCAGCCTTGTTTCTGCTTACTACAGGAAGCCCTCTTACTCTCGTGCTTAGTCTGTTGGCACAGTTACGAAAATACTGCCACGTCAAGTTAGGAGGCTGCACTCAGACTTTTTGCAGCAACCATGTTGCATCAGTGCTTAGTTATGCCACACACAAATAAAAGAAGCCTCAGGATTATGCTGTGGTTATGCTTTAATTTGAAATCTCTCTAGTCTTAGATTAGTATACCATTTCAAAGTTTGTGCATTTTTCTGCGGCCGGGAGGCGTGTTCAGGCGGGAAGAAATTCTTTGTAACATAGGCAAAGATGCTCGACAACTAAGATGACACATTACAAGCTCCGCCAGTGGTTTGAAATGGTTTACACTTCCTGTCTTCTAAGTCGTGGCGTGGTCATGGTATGTTCGCCCATAGATGTATATACGTAGATACCGCATTGGCCCCTTCAGCCTGTTGCTGCAATACATTCAGCATAGCCGTCATAGTGGGGAGGTCAGGACTGGCCTGTAAACACATACAGGGGAGCTGCTGTTTTTCTGGATAAAAAGCACTATAATGTTAACATTTCTCAACCGATTTCAATGAGTCGTTTTTATATTCAAGGACTTATGATCTACAAGGAGTAGAAAAAGAAAGTTTTGTCTCCAGTTACTTAAAATCTCATTACTAGGCTATAATCGCTGCTAGACGCTCAAAAGAGTGTGTAACAACATTAGCTTAGCTTAACGTTACATGAACTGAATTACTTACGTGATGGAAAATAATTCATTTTGCTGAGAGTTAACGTTACTGTTCCAAAACCCATTAGACGCAAATCGTACCTTTCAAGTTTTAAACACAATATTATGTAAGACATGAAGATCTATAAGCTAACATTAGCTTTGGTCGAGGATTAGCTAACAATAACAAACGCTAACTAGCTCTTACCTAATGACCTACGGAAGCAATTGTTTTGTAAAGATGTAACTTAAACTGTAAAGTTGATGATGTGAAAAATTCTTAAAGGAAAATGTGTTATGAGAGTACGACTTTTTAATACCATATCAACAGACAGACTGGCCGGTGATCCATGAACCAGAAGGAGTAACGTTAGGTTACTGAACCATTTTTCACCAAAAGTTTATTTTGTGGGGGGAATCTAACTTACAGTAGATTATAAACACTTGAATATAAAAATGACTCATTGAAATCGGTTGAGAAATGTAAACGTTATAGGACTTTTTATCCAGAAAAACGGCAGCTCCTCAGTTCACATCTACGTATATATATCTATGTGTTCGTCTCTCCCCCACATCCCCTCACCTTGTTTGGAAGTGTTGTGAATAGAGGTCGACCGATTAATCGGTCGGCCGATTAATCGGGCCGATTTTTTGACATTTTTTCATAATCGGCATCGGCCGATGCCTGAGCATATTAGGCCGATTATCAAGCAGGCACATCTGCGGGCAGCCCAGTGTTGTTGTTGCTGTGGAACACGTGTGACACCGCCCCTTGTGTGTCAATCAAATTGCCATTCTGCCGGGAGAAACCGGTAGGCTTAAATTCTTCTCTTTCAAAGCCCTATATATTTAATTGGTTAGATATGAAATTTTAGTTTTGGAGAGAAAATACTTTGGAACGGTATTAAGCGAGCCTCCAACCAGATACCTGGTAAATTATTACAGACCGTAGTATTAAAGGGACTATTTGTAACTTTTCACGCGCATAAATCATAACGGGTCGGAATCCCATGCGCGCTCGCTCGAAGAGTTAGTTTAGCTCTGAGAATATCTAGTGAATGTGCAGTGGACGTTTTTGCAGAAATAAATGCTGCAGCTCCTCCAGACCAACAGAGGTTTCCCGTGTCTTGTGAAGTGACGGGGCTCCGCAGCGAGTTACGTTATCGTCCCGACCGGGTGTCGGTGTCGTCCGTCCCCCCCCCCCCCCCGATCGGGTGTCAGTGTCTCTCCCCCCCCCCCCCCCCCGTTCCCTCCGCGGTCGGCAGGCTGAGAAAGGAAAAGCCAGCACTAGAATCAGCATTGATCCGTGGAGAAACCTTAGTCTGGTCAGCTAACATTACTGCCAAGCAGGTGAAATATAGAGTGATATTGTGTGTTAGCTGACGTGTGTCGCCTCACTGTTTAGACCGGTGCTCGTTCATGTCAATGTAGCGCGAGCGCGAGCAACAGGACGCTGACTTTCGTTGACATTGCGGCCACAGGTGTCGCTGTGAACAAGCAATTTCTGATTCTTACATATAGCCCCTTTAATAAACTCCGACGTAATCAATTCTGTTTTTGGTAACGGAGAATTTCTCTCCGTAGGTGACGTTAGCTGTGTGCGGGGCGGAGCAGCTCTCACATACACACTGCTGCAGCGCCGTGTTCAGACACACACACAGAGCTTCTACTCTTAGTAACTATGACGGAGAAAACTAAACTTATGAAGCGTGATTACACTTTACTAGAGTTGATGCTGACAATGCTTGTCATAAGTGCAAGTTTGCGTGTGAGGACACGAGCAATTTGTCGAAACATTTAGCAAAAAGTTCACTTCCTCATTAAACGTGTCTATGAGCAGCAGGCTGTGTAATACGAGTGAACAAAGTTATTATTATTTTTTGATCAATTAGATTATGGCCATATAGCTTGTAACAGTGTCTGTCAACAAACATAAATAAAAAAACATGCTTTAGGACAGTTTTGGAAAGGTGCTTAAAGGTTTTGAGCCCTGTACTATTACTACTATTAACCATCATGCACAAAATAAAAAAAATATGCACTGCAGTGCAGACACAAAAGGCAGATTGGAGAGACAGACCATAAGTGTTGTTCAATAAATGTTTACTTAAGTTAAGAAATTTTGTGTATCATTTGTTATTATTAAGCTGTTATATTTGATCAGATATAGGAAAAATAGAAAACCAGCCAAACATATCGGCAAAAAAAATCGGCATCACATATCGGCTGTCCTGATTCTGTAAAAAATCGGCATCGGCATCGGCCATAAAAAACCCATATCGGTCGACCTCTAGTTGTGAACGTTGTCAGGATGGATGAAAGCAGAAAGGATTATATTTACATAATGTATTTAGATTTTCTTTTGCTAACATTAGATATTTACACAGCTAACAGCCATATTTAGCATTACGAAAATTTGTTAGCTAGGGCGTTAACGAAAGTTAATTGCCAGATCTCGCGAGAGTGTGTTGCTGAGACAGAGAAAGGGCTCGAATAAAGTTTATTTTCTCTTGATTTGTCCGTCTGAAAAATGCCATTTTTATGTCAGAGTGTGTGGAAGATATGTGGTTTGTGAAAAATGGGTCCAATATTTACTTCGGGGATTATGGGGGCAAAATAATTGATCATAATCTGTGTTCACGTTCAGTTCTCCAATTGGAGTTAATAGACCCTGGACCTGCTGCTAGGCTCCTAAAGGGGCGTGGCAGTGGCGAAACCCATGTGACGCAGATACAGGAAACTGACTCTCTGTGCGCCGTCTCTTTTCTGAACAGTCTCTGACATAGGTCAACATGTCACAGGAGTAACAGGACTCTGTTTACTGATTGGCTGCGGGTACTCTCTGGCTGCACTTCACCGCTAAAAGTTAAACTATCCCCAACTTTTAGTTTGCCCGCATTTGACAGCAAAACGGCCACAGCTTTCCATAGACATAGCTCGCTGCAGGCTACGATTCGCCACTGCTCTGGTGTGTTTTCTGCGTAAGGAGCACAGTTTCACACAACACTGTCTGTTGCTAGAGAGACAGAGAGATAAAAAAAAAATGTTACTGGCTTTGTGGTTGTTTGAGATTTCATTGATCAGTACTGCTTCAAGACTCACTGTTGGTCTTCTTAGCTGTGCATATTTGATATAATATGCATGAAATACTGTAGGTATGGATTTAGTTAAATTGTCTTTAATACAGTGAAAGTCCCTTAACACACGAATGAACCCAATTGAACACTATTTAGTGCCTACTGAATCGGGGTACTGCAAATGTGCTGTGTCTTCCAAAACTTTCTAAAACTGGCTTTTTATTTTCATTTATCACTGGTTTGTGGAATTTCAGCTGCTGCAGAGTGGCTAGGAGTTAAACTTGAGTTATTTTTAGTTTGTTGAAGAGAGGAGAAAATGGCCATGTTTGCCCAACAAAGTGTATTTTTTTTCTTTTTTACCTTGAGGGGGAGAAAGCAATGGGAAGAAGCGTGGGACCTGCTTTGAAGGCAGCAGCTCTGCTTCTGATCTTCCCACTGTTCCACCATGAAAGATGGGTCTGCCTGAAGATCCACTGTTGGAAAGGGGAATTAAATGGGGGTTGGACTGAGGGTGGGGTCTGCCTTGGAGGCATATCCATCTCCAGTTGCGTTGCACTGTTGTCCGCTTCAAAACATTTTCTTTTCAAAAGAGTAAGATCTATACTGCGAAAAAGCACAGAAAACAACATACGAAGTTATAACCTTTTCAGACATGACATATTCATAGGACAGTGATTGCAAGTATCTCAAGACATTTGCAATTCACAATGGAAAAGAGATCGTAGATGAGTTTGAAGGTAAACAGGAATTAGAGCATCTGATCCATTTACACCAAACAGGTTTCACACATCACCTGTAGCTTATGCAACTGGCAAACCTAATAATCTAACAGTGATGATCTAATGATGATTAGGGCTATCCTCAACCAAAGAAA
Organism: Sebastolobus alascanus; assembly: GCA_916701645.2. Taxonomy (NCBI): domain Eukaryota; kingdom Metazoa; phylum Chordata; class Actinopteri; order Perciformes; family Sebastidae; genus Sebastolobus; species Sebastolobus alascanus. Next base: position 80,118 of record CAKAOJ020000055.1, on the reverse strand, counting down.
TTCTTAGTCGACTAACACTCAACATTTTGTAGACTAATCGATTAGTTGATCTTATCTGTAAAGATCTGTAAAACTGAGTTTCTCCACAAAGAATCACAAAAAGCACCACTTTAAATCTTGTGTTTACCAGAAATTTGCTCATAAGTTACTTAGAAATAAGTCATTCGGCATGAAAAAGCATAAAAAACGACGAATTGATTAATTAGGTGAGCACGAAGCCACCAGCAACGCTACAGCTGCGAATGTAGCACAAAACACGGTCTGTCGGACACTTGCTACCGTTACGCCGGGCAGACACACAGCTGACAGCCCTGCAGCTAAACTAACTGACGTGGTGGAGACTTTTACTGGGAAAGTGGCTGCATGTGTCCTCAACAATACAAGCAGCATCGTGGCTACTAACTCTCCCGGACGGGTAACTGGGGACACAGTTGTCTGTTTTGCACATACACCGCAGCTGGTGATAAATGATGGATTTAACCAGTTTGTGCATCGGCTTATCGTTGCAGCTGGGCTGCTTGTTAGGCACTAAAACCACAGCGCTGCTGCATGCAACACACTAATCTCTTCAGTTAACAGTTAATAATCGGTTAACGAGGGTCGGTTATCGGTTAGAAAAGAAATTAAAAATTACCATCCCTAGTCTAAAGTCTTGAAATCTGGTATGGACGTACTGTGGGCAAATATCTAACAGTAAAACTTTTATCAATAGTCAAAGTCAAGATTTTTGAAATATGAGGAAAAATGCTACAATTGTGCTCATTAAATGTCTTCCATATGATTTTTTACACTTCACATGTATTCTTATATTTGATATTCAAGTTGTTATGATTTCATAGATACCAAATGTTTGATTGTGCTCCCCATAGTTTCTGAAATACAGCCATTTACTTATCATACTATAGTTAGTCTTTGAGCTCATGGGACTATGTTTTTTTTCCTGAAATATACTGAAATTTATCGAAAGAAAAAAACAGAAGTCCCATGTGCCCAAAGACTCAATATATTATGATAATTAAAACTATGTTTGACTGATTTTGAAAAGTTCTTCAGATTTGTGTGTATGCAAGCCCAGAGGACACTTATACCAAATTAAATTCCAAATTTCACTTGCGGGCACAAATGGGACCATAGTTTATAAACAGGGTATTTATAGATAACACAAGCTTTGGCCCTCTTGTAATTACTTGTATCCTTTTCTCTATTTAGTATCCTTTCCAAATATTTGGGTATGATAAGCTTTATGTGAATTGACAAGTTAGGTTGCTTTGCACATATAATTGACTCTAGTATAGCAGCACAGTCAAGGAAGTCGATGCCTTCATGCGTTTGCCATAACCTCTGGCTATTTTTACTGGCATGTAACAGTGTGAGTGTGCAGTTCTTAAAATATACTGACATGACCTATATTTAGACGGGATTCAAATCATGAGATGCGCAAGTAATAATTAGATTTGATTACTCCGCCTCCACTTGTTCAACATGTCCAATCCAAACAGGCCTTAGATTGTCTGTAAGAGCAAAACAATACTCAAGGCTGACTAGACACAGCCTGATTTTGTGCAGTAGCTCAGCTGTGAAGGCTTTGCAGGTGCTAACTTTATACTTAGCCTGAACACATGCACTGGATCCAGTACAGGGTATGGTTTAGCCTGGGGCTTGACTTTTAGTATGACCCTACACAGAAGTCACCCAGAGCATCTTCTTCTGCTTTTTGAATGGTATTTTGAAGCTACAATTTCATGTATTGTCACAAGACTATTATTGTAATTGCCTCTTTTTTATTTGAGATATTGCACTTTACTTTTATTTAAATATGAATTTTGGCACTTGAAGACATAGATCAAGTGCTTCCGTTATGGAAGTAAAATGTTAAAATTGCCTGAAAGTGAGACTTTTTAAAGAGTAAGTTCATTTCAATAAAACAAAATGTTCTCTTTAGCATGCAGCTTTTTTCCTGTAGGTCAGGCTTATATTACAAGGCTAGACAAAATAACTTGAAATGGAGCTTCTCGTTGAAAACCTGCTGAGATTAACCTTTCTTAGAAAATTAGAATAGGGTGAAGAGGTCATGGGAGGTGGACTTCAAAGTTGGCTGGAGGTTAGTCAGGGTTAGACCATGAAGAGGACACCATGAGTCCTAACTTAGCTTCTTCCTTCCTCACTTACCTAATTATACGGATTAGTCTCTCCTTTACAATTTTTATGTTATTACATACAGTATTATCTCATGATTAGTAAAATAAGACTGGTCCAATTGTATGGTATTGCTCATCATTTACAACATTAATAATTAAGATATGTCTAGTTCCTTTCATCCCTTATTCCAAGCTGTTCTGCAATCGCCTGCCACGATCTATCTTTAATTTCCGCATCTCTGAATTCTTTTATTTCTTTATTGTTAAGTGCTTTGTGCTGGGAGACGAATTGAATGTTAATCGTGCCATTTTGGGAATGACGTTTGACGGTGGCTCTGAGTGGTCAAACAACACTCTTTTACCTTTTGATGGATGCGAAAAAAACGCAGAAATTGAACCTGTTCCGCAAACTTGTACGGATGAAAGTTGCTGAGTCGGTGTGTAAATGTGATTGACACAAAGTGAGGTCTTATTTATTTTTAAACGTGCGACAATTTCGGACGAAAAATCCGGACTTGGTGCGCAAAGGCATTACGACCTAGGGCTTTTTAACTTTTTTAATTATTAATCATGAAAATAATTGGAAGATTAATCAATACATATTAGATGCAGGCCAAATTGCCTATTTTTTGTATTTAATTTTTTTATTTTATTTAGTTATAGTATATTTCATTTGATATGCATTTCTTTCACAGTTCATTCTTTGATAAAAGTATCAAGCCGAAACAATAATTAGTGTCTAGATTTGTATTGACTGCACTGTATGCTTGGATAGATTTATACAATGGGTGATGATGTGTAACACTTTATAAATCACATGACACAGGTTAACCAGCATTGGCTGTAGTGTCGTTGTGTTATTAGCTGTGCTGCATAGACTCTAGTAGCCAAACATAATGGCTGGCTGCGGTTTGAAGGTGTTTTTGTAGCATCACGTCAGCATGGAGTCATGTAGACAGGAGCTAGGTCTTTTATCAGAAATTTCTAGAGGGCTGACACTGAAGTATCATGGCGCTACAAAGAAAGCATTTGGCATGATATTCTATAGGCCAATCAACGCAGACGGGGTTATCCCAAAACCACTGTTCTTCTAGGTTGTGTAACTAACCCATCAGAAGTCATTATAAACCTACCGAGCCTGCTGGGAGGAATCTATGGAATCACTGAGAGAGGACTTGACAACAGGAAGTAGGAGTATATCATTGGTCTAGTGAAACCTGTTTGTAATGGAATTCCTATTGTTGCAGCCTGGGTAGAGGATCCCCTCCGTGCCCTAGGCTAGTAATGGCACCAATACCCCTGTTATTAGTGGAGACCCATAGGAGTCACACTACGGTTAAAATACTGCTTGAAATCATTTCACCCTCGGAAACTTTGTTTTCAGTGCGTCTAAAGAAAATGCCCAACAACAATTTGTTTTTGATAGGAACTAGTTTATTAGCAGGAATTGTCCGTTATGCGTTTCCTGTGATCATTTGGAAAGATAGTTGAAGTAAAATGGTTACTTTTCTGTTGTGGTAAAATGCAGTTATGTTTGCATTACACAAGCCAAATGTCCTTGGTGGTTTTAGTCAATGTGCCATATGTATAAATGATGCATACATTAAAGCGGACTTAACAAATACAAACTTCTGAGTGAGGAAAGCAGACTATTAGAAATATGATAAAGAAATACATACACACATTTTATTTGCAACATTAATGTTTACTTTACACCACAATAGTGCTGCTTGTGTTGTGTTGCATCTTGGGCTGCAAGTAACTCAATTTCAATATTTATTAATCTGCAAATTATTTTCTCAATGAATCCATTGGTCTATAAAATGCCAGAAAATTGTGAACAATTGCCCATCACAAGTTTCTAAAACCAAGTTGACGTCATCAAATAGCTTGTTTTGTCTGACGAACAATCTTATGACACAACACCTAAATATATTTAGTTTATTATCACATAAAACAAAGACTAACAACAAATACTCATAAGTTAAAGCTGGAACCAGCAAATGCATTTTTGCTTGAAAAATGACTTTTAGCATTGTATCTAGTATTTTTCTGTCGGTAGACTAACAAATTAAGCGCTAAATCCTTTCAGGTCTAGTTGATCCTTAACCGCTGTACTATCGAATTGTAGCAACACAACTTAATAAACGGTGAATAATATAATTCAATTTACATTAGCCTAAATAGAATGCATGTATGAACATCTTCACTTAACCGTTGTGCATCACATTTTTGCCTTTATAATTTTTAATTTTTAGATTCAATGTGTTAATGCATATGGCATACATTTTGGTAAGGGTGTGATTTTTGTTTTATTTTTTTCAAATTTTGGTAGTTAAACCTCAGCTCCTGTAATAAGCTTATAATAAACTGTGTAGCCAAAATACAGACACTTAGACCCTTAAGGACAAAAATGTCCCCATTGAAAAATGGCTGGACTCAAAATTGTGGTTTTAATGGACTCATTAAAACCACAATTCTTTATCCCACTGTCATTAAAGCATAAAATCATGCATTCTATTATATCAGGCTTTCAATCTAGAGCCCTGGCTTCAAGATTGTAGTTTCTACTATTTCCCACCAGATTGAGCCATTTTCTTATGTTTGCCCTATGGAGCAAATACATGCTATTTTCCTGGTTTCCACAAGGGGCATTGCTGCTGTATAACTATGTGTTTGCATCAAAAACAATGTTGTTGCTAATCATTGACATATCCCAGACTTTGAAAGAAAAAAAAAAGAAAAATCCCCCTAGCATTTAGTATACAGAAACTGTTTTTTTTATTCATACAAATCAGCAGTTATTATGTGAATAAATTGGCAGTTAAAGGGTTAAAATTCGGAAAATTAATGAATATTTGGTACTTATAGTATTGTATAAAAAATGAACACAGTGAAAGTGGAAAATAATATTAATATGTAGAATTTTTATAGCAGTTTTTGACACAAACGCACGCAACTTGCGATTTTTAGGTTGTAGTGGGCTCAGGTTTAAAGCTAGAGTGAAGATACTGGCATCATATGAAACTAGAAAAGCTAAAGAATCCATTGATACCAACTGTGTCATAGTAAATAACCATCCAAACCTATGCTAAATTTTGGCAAGGAAAAACTGTCATGGCCATTTTCAAAGGGGTCACTTGACCTCTGACCTCAAGATATGCTAATGAAAATGGGTTCTATGGGTACACACGAGTCTCCCCTTTACAGACATGCACACTTTATGATAATAACATGCAGTTTGGGGCAAGTCATAGTCAAGTCAGCACACTGACACACTGACAGCTGTTGTTGCCTGTTGGGCTTGAATTTGCCATGTTATGATTTGAGCATATTTTTTATGCTAAATGCAGTACCTGTGAAGGTTTCTGGACAATATTTGTCATTGTTTTGTGTTGTACTTGATTTCCAATAACAAATATATACATACATTTGCATAAAGCAAGCATATTTGCCCACTCCCATGTTGATAAGAGTATTAAATACTTGAAAAATCTCCTTTTAAGGTACAGTTTGAACAGATAAAATTTGCGATTAATCGCGATTAACTTTGGAACATCATTCGATTAATCACGATTAAATATTTTAATCGTTTGACAGCCCTAGTTTATAGTTGAAAAAAAAGTACTGATATGATATCAGATCAGTATTTGGTATTGTATTGTACTGAAAAAGTGGAAAAAAAATGCAACTTTACAATTCTTGGCCAGTTATTTGAGTGGGCATAGCACGAAGGAAAGTCAGCATCATAGGTTTCTTTCAGTTTTCCTCATACACTTCCACAATACACCTATTTTCAGTGTGGAGTCTGTTGAGTTTTATGCATCTTTCTCAAGGTCTCTAAGCCAATTTCTGACCACACTATCTGTTCTTGAAGTTAACAGCTCCTCCTACACGTACACCTTTCAGTAGATTGGTTCACATTGACACATTTGTTGTGAATTTAATCACAATGTAATCTTCGCTAGGATTGAAGGTCAGTATGCTTACTGTTGGTAAACCATGGCCACCTGGGTCTCAGATGGTTAAAAAATAAGCATATCAGTGTAGTATAGGTGCATCTTGGCGCATGACTGTGATTGAGAATTGTAGAAAAGGTTTGTGTGCGTGGGATTTAGCAGGTTTTAGTTTGGTACTATTGTGGAGGAGGAAGTTCAAGGTCAGTGAATGATAAAACAGCACACACCGTGCAGCTACTTCATTCAAGTAATACTTGCACACACACACGTCACAGCGGCTCTGTTGAAAGCTGTTAATAAATATCATTTAAACTAAGTAACTTTCCAAGTGTACATTGTGATACAGTAGGTGAAGAAACTCAAATGCCTTGATGTGTTTTCAACACCTCCACTATGTATCTTTATCATTGCACCCTTTTTTTCCCACGGGAATATTTCCACAGAGTGTATGTGTCAGCAATACACCCGGGTGTTTGTTTTAATCCTAACACCTCCGTGTGCCTCCGTCAAACCACCTTCACCACCTCAAGCTTTAGTTTTCTCTGCTGGCTTTGGCATTCTGCAGAATCAACACAGCCGATAGGACATGTTCAAATTGACCCGCAGTGTTAGGACTGCGTGTAAATAATGAAATGGGACAGTTTGTAATGTGAGGAGATCTTGGCAGAGGAAAAAACAAATGTTGAAAATAACACCAAGAGGATCAAAGGATCAAAGAGTCTGTTTTGGCTGTCGATACACACGGCTTCATGGAAGAGGCTGCTTCTTGTTGTCAAAGAGATAACAATAATATTTGGCAGTTGTTGTATACAGAGAGGAGGTTTATTCCTGTTGAAAGGAAACATTGGACAGTAGAAATGTTACTACTCTCTAGTCGTCACCAGGTTGTGGGTGGCACAGGTTTAAAAAGCTTAAATACTCTCAACGTCTTGTTGACTCCTGTGTGTCTACCCTTTCCTGTTTTTTCTACTGCACTGAAAGTGACTTTCTTGCTTCCTTTATTTCTGGTTGTTTAATGCTATTTTTGTGCATTTTACTTTATCATAATCCAAGTTTCCCTTGGTTACATTTCTGTGTTTTTCACTCAGATTCGTCCATTGTGCTTCAGCTGAAACAATCAATTAGTCGATCAACAGAAAATTAATCGGCAACTATATTAATTATTTATTAATTGTTAAAGTCTTTTTTTTTTCTTTTTTTTCTAGCAAACTTAACAAACGTTCCCTAGTTTCAGCTTCCCAATTTTGAGGATTTGCTGCTTCCTGTTTTATGAGTATCTTTAATGTAAGTTGTGGACAAAACTAGACATTCAAAGACGTCACCTTGGGCTTTACAAAATTGTATTGGATATTTTCCACTACTTTTTGACTTAGTAACGATTAATAGATGGATTAAGATGAACATAACAGAACATGCGAAAAATTTGCGTCATTCGCGTGACATGAAATATTTCAGCTTGAGCGAGAAATTAGCGTGACGCTGTGTCGCGAAAGCCTATCAGTTTTCAGATTCTCCTCCTGTTGTCACTGATGTCCTGACGTTGTTGAATCAGAAATGGAGGAAAAAGATATTGTAGCTGTCTGTGGGACCCAGAGCTACGATAGTACATCATATTTGTACAGAGACCGGACCAAACTCTGTATATAAATGTATGTGTATAAACAACAATGTCGCTGCTGTATTTATGCCTAGATGACTTCATCTTGAGTGTTGATGGAGCAGCTGCATAGCCTGGCACTGATCGAAGACAAGCATTTTAAAAGTTGTTTGCTTGTCGTCTTGTGGACAAAGCATGAATTCAGACTTTTTACAAATCTGCATTATTATGTTGTTATTTCAGCATCCTCTTGATCCGTTAACAACAATGTTGCTGCCGTACTTAAGCCTAGATGACGTTATGTTGAGTGATGATTGAGCAGCTGCATAGCCTGGCACTGATCGATCAGAACTCCATTCAGAAAAAGAGCAATTTAAAAGTTGTTTGATTGTAGTTTTGCGGACAGACCTGACAAAGCATGAATTCATACTTTTTACAAATCTGCATCATTATGTAGTTATTTTGGCATCATTTTGTTCTGTTTATTGCAATTAAATCACAGCACAATCTGGTTCTTTTGGGTTCATACCGCAGCAGTGACGTGTGGCTTGCTAGATACAGTCAGCACAATGGCACTGTATGTGAATACAGCTATGAACCCTGACACGACGGCGTTTGGTTTTCTGACATATCTGGGACTTCCACAACATGTACAAAGCAGCAACAGTGGTTATTTCTTCCATGGTTGATGGCGGAAAGTTATGATCTATGGAGACAAGCTCCTTCTCCTCTCCGACACGTCTAGAGCGAGTAATGCAAATGAACACAAATGATCCTGGCGATCCAACTTGTGCGAGTAAAGCGAGGCGAAAATTCTCTCTTGGTGTGAATGCGAGATTTGTATTTAGGCAATCTTTGATTTTTTTTTTTCTTCCTTTTTTGGGCATTTTCTTTAATTGAATTGAGTAGCAAACTTGATTTTGTTGTATCATGACTAAATGGAATTTGAGTAATGTTTATCTAACTGAGTTGAAGCTGGTCTAAAATAATATACATCTGTTTATATAAGAACATATAGGGGGTTTCAGGAACAGGCACACTAATATTAAATTGGTGAGTAAAACTTGACTTTGCACGTCAGTGGGTTGTGGCTTTGCCGTGGCAGGGCTCTCAGGCCAGGTGTCGTGTTACAGGCAGGTTTGGAGGGTTCCGGCTGTCTTTAATGTGTTTAACAGTTTTAGGACCTGAGGACAGGGGCTTTGTGGCGCTGTCAACCTTCTGTTACTACAGTAATAAATGACCTGCATACCTCTGTTGGCCCTGTTGAATATCGACTATCATCTCCTCACCTACACGGCCGTCTCTCTCTCTGTCCCCCCACTCTTTGTATCCCTTTCTCTCTCACTCGTCTTTCTCCTTTCTCCTCTACCCCCCTCACATCTGTCACTTTCATCCCAATCCCGTCTTTCCACTTTTCCTTTTCTCTCAATCACTCATCGCTTGTTATTCCCTTTCCTCATGTATCTATATTCATCTTCCTTTTTTTGCCTTCATCCCACAACCAGTCTCTTCCATGGCCCCTCTCTAATGTATCCCTCTCTTTTTTCAGTTTTATTACTTGAAACGATTGAGAATGACGACATCGGGAGGAAGACCTTGAAGATCACAGATTTCGGCCTGGCCAGGGAGTGGCACAAAACCACAAAAATGTCAGCCGCAGGCACCTACTCCTGGATGGCCCCCGAGGTCATCAAGTCATCCCTCTTCTCCAAAGGCAGTGACGTCTGGAGGTATGACAAATACCACACTAAACACAGACCCAAGAATAAAATATCTACTCTTACAAATTTGTCTGACATCATTACTCATTCCTTTGTTTAATATCCCCCCCCCCTCTCCTTTACTTTCCTTTTACTTTCTTTTTATGGTCTTTGTATGTGCGTCATATACACCAGCTACGGTGTCTTGCTGTGGGAGCTGTTAACAGGGGAGGTGCCATATCGTGGGATAGACGGCCTGGCTGTTGCTTACGGTGTGGCAGTCAATAAATTAACTCTACCAATCCCCTCCACGTGCCCTGAACCCTTCGCCAAGCTCATGGAAGGTAAATGTGTAACATAACAATAATACTGCAGAATGTAGGAAAGCATGTCCTGAAAACATTTCACGATCTTTGTTATTATTGATTTAATTGACCTTTACACTATGACCAAATCCCTGGGGAGTTAAATTAATTGTATTATTATAAAATAATTACTTAGTGGTTAGTTTTTATTTGTTAAAAATAAAGTCATATAATGATCCAGAAATTTTATTCCAAGTAAGCAATAATACACGAAGTTATAAAACATGCAAAACAAGTAACAAGTAACAAGTTTGTAAAGACTGTAAATGCTAATTGATCTGAGAATAGTCTCTGTATCTGTAAAATCTGTCCCAAAAAAGGTTCTCTTTTTTAAAGACAACTCAAGTTATTTTTTTATAATCATCCATTCAGAATAACTCATCAAACATTTTGCAAAAATGTCAAGCCCTTAGAGGTGCAGTGTGTTGGATTCGGCGGCATCTAGCGGTGAGGTTGCATATAGCAACCAGCTCCTGTGTGCCAAGCCTGTAGGAGAACTACGGTTGCCGACACGACAACGTTAAAACGCGAATGGCCCTCTGTAGAGCCAGTGTTTGGTTTGTCCGTTCTGGGCTACTATAGAAACATGGCGGCTGGCTCCGTGAAGAGGACCTGCTCACTTTGTTGGTATAAACGGCTCATTCTAAGGCAACGGAAACACAACAATTCTTATTGTCAGGTGGTTTACACTAAAGAAATGTTTTAATATTATATTCCATTTCTACTAATAGATCAGAATCAGAATCAAAATACTTTATTGACATATATATATAAATAAAAGTGTAAGTAACATGTAAATTGTGAACATAATGCTACAATATAAACACAATATATGTAAAGAAATATGAGTAAGTAGTAAAATTAAAAATAAGAAATGAGAATATAAGAAATATGAAATATGTACAAATATTTGCTTACGACGTGCAATGTATAAAATAATCACAGTGCAAATAAGTGAATACAAAATGCTGAGAAGTGGGTTCTATTAAGTGTGTTATAATATAAATGCCAGAATGGTATAAATAAGAATTAAATAATAATATTTCTTGAAATGTACAGTAACTGTATAAATGCACTATTAATGACACAGTATTGCACAGTTGAATTATTGCAAAAAATGTTTACTGTTGGGTTAAGTCAGTATCCTTCTAGATGCTACACACTGTTCCTTTTAAATAACCATATAGTTAACAATAAAACATAAAATGGACTTTGTCTTAAGTCTCACCTAAATAACATGCGACAACCATTAAACTTGCCTGTTTGTATAGCTAATGGTTATGAACCTTTACGTTTTTTGTAACTTATTACCAAAGTTTGCCTCTAGGCCTGTTGTCAACAATATTGTTTGGGAAACTGTGATTGCGGGAGCAAAACGTATACACGCTGTTGACTGTGTTTGTTAATGTGTCAATATTTACTTGTGTGTGTCCAGAGTGCTGGGACCAGGACCCCCACGTGCGTCCCTCCTTCTCCTGCATCCTGGAGCAGCTGTCGGCCATCGAGGAGGCGGTGATGGCCACCATGCCCCAGGACTCCTTCCACAGCATGCAGGACGACTGGCGGGTGGAGATCCAGGAGATGTTTGATGAGCTCAGGACCAAAGAGAAGGTAGGCCAGAGTGATGAAACGCAAACATCAATAGACACTTTCTGTGTCGACGTCATGATTACGTCACGGTGTTAGCTGGAGACAAAACAAAGGAAAGACTGGAGATAAACACTAGCAGTGGGCTAAAGTTACACATCGAAAATGTCATCTTGCTGTGTTGTTGGGTGCCAGAATCGAGATATCACATACATTTGAGATGACAAACTGTGATTCGAGGCTCTTGCGAGCTAGAATATCGGAGAAACGTTGCTAATATTATTAGCAACATTTACTCTCCATCTCTGAAACATTTCGCCGATATTGTACGACTCTCTTTTTGACTGATTTTACTGAAGGACAGGTAACTACAGGCATCCAAAGGTTTATACATCCTCAATTTATCTTTACAGCGCTGCCGTTGGCCACCAGCCCGCTGGTCGGACGGCTGGCCACTTAGCTAACTTAGCTTGCTAATTCTACCATGCTGTCATGCAACACAGAAAATGAGCTGAACAAAGTTGTCACTCATCTGGCGATAGCACTGTGCTTTCCTACGCTGTGACAAGAGTGTGTGGATGAAGCATTAAGTTGTAAAATTTTACTCATTTAGACTGGCTAGTTAGCTAGCTACCTTGCTAATTCCACCATGCTACAGAAAATGAGCCCAACAGCGGACAGCGCTGCCTCACGGTCCCTCTGCCTCACTCCTCGCCATAATGAGACTACTTCGCAGGGAGGAGAGCAGGCGTAGCTAGCTAGCTTGTCAATCTCCAGACAAGCTAGCTAGCTAACTATCCATTTCCAGAGACAGACAATCTAGCGTTAACCAGCCGCCTACTCCTCTCGAAGTAATCTGCCAGTGGTGCCATTGGTTAATGTTAACTTTCTCAACACACACTCGCGATCCTGGAGAGTGAGTGACTACATTGAGAGAAGGTACTATTTTCTTCAGCCATTGTTAAACAAACAAGCCAACAGTACTTAGCGTTAACTAAAGTGTTCAGAGAATTTTTCTGCTTCCACTTAACGCTCTGCCCACAAAATACATCATCATGTTTACTAACAGAAAAGGGGTCTATACATGGAGCCACTGACAGTACACCATACACACAATATGAGCAGGTGGTTAGATGCATAAAATGTATGTGTTATTTCCTTCTCCCTCACCTCTGTCTCACACTGTGTGGGAAGTAATCAGTATACAGTATAATGTAACAGAACATCTATCCTCCTTGTACTATTCTCTGCTCTTTTATTTTTTTAGTGATGATAAATGTTGACTAATCTTTTATTGAGATTTGGTCTAAACATGCAGAATCGCTGGGGACAGCTTTTTACGGACTAAAAGGCTTAATTGGTTACTTTCAGTGGAGAGGCTAATCGCGCGTTTAACAAAAAGAGTCATTAATGCCGAGGTGCTTTAGCGTACTTCCCCCTTGTTAAGACCTTAATCTGCTTCCTGTATAAGTCTCCCATCGCTGGCTTAAAGAGGGGGGTTAATTAGTGTTTGTAGAAACAGCAGGATCAGCACACAGAGCTGTGGCAACGAATGGTGAACTGAATGACACAGATACAAACTCTACAGGTGTTGTTTTTTTTGTTTTAAGAGTCTTAATTTGTGCCTTTATATTTAATAATTTTATCTACTTTGTATTATATATTTATGTATGTACCTGTTCAGTTATGCTAAACCACCTTTTTAACATGTTCCCCGGTGTTATGTAACTCCCAAACATCCAAATGAATCACTTAAACACTCAACCTGCACCATGACATAAAAAGCATATAAAGTTTGCTTGGTATGTAAAGCTTTCATAAGTCAAGAGAAGAAAGGAATGAATAGCTTTGAGCATTATCTGACATTTTCCCATCGCAAATTTCACAAGATTTCCCGTAGAATTAACCACTACATCAGCAGATTTCCTGTAAACGTCTCGCAGTAATCTGTGTCTAGGTGGGTGGCTGAAGTGGCTTGACTGTAAAGCTGCTTTATGGAAGTCATCCAGTAAGGATTATTATTACTCAGCTGAGAGCAATTAAAGAGAAAATGGAGGGAATGAAGAAAGAGTAAGCCATGGGAGGAGACAAGACTGGTTAGCTTTGTAACACGGCCTGAAACAGCAGGCAGTAATCTCCTGAAACCAACTTGTTGTGGAAGGAGTTATCTAATAACACTCCTGCCCGTCTTTGTATGCCTGCAAGAGCTTTTCTCTTGTTATATGAGAATTATAAATGTACCGGTTTGTCTTGCAATGCATTTTCACTTCTGTCTAACAAGACAATTGTGTCTAAACCCTTATATCTAACGCAGTGTAGGAAATTTAAAAAAATATTTGGGGTACAACTTTTGATAATTTTTGCCCTTTGTCCCCCTTAATTTCATACACTGATCTAATTTGACCATGTCTAGACACTAGGAAAATTGCTGTTTATTAGACATTTTGACAATTCGCACATATTGTATAACAGAAACATGACTGTAAACATACCTCGCGGTTTAATATCCGTGTTGGAAATCAACTTTTTTGTCCACCTGCCACTGTGGCTGGTTGATTCCAAAATCTACCAGCTGCCTGGTGGCTGGTGCTAATTTCCAACCCTGATAATAATCCAAAGAGGGTGAGAGAAATACTTTCTTGATCCATAAGGCACTTTCCCTCTAAACAATGCCAATATTATCCCATAAATGTTTGTTTGTTCATTAAAGGAGTATTCCATCGAAAGAAATTTAAATCGATGCAGCAGAACCAGATATATACTCTTTTTTTTAAAGACATGCATTCTTACTCCTTTCCAAAACTTGGTGCCCTCATTACCCACAATGCAACTTGACCCCCGACAGTTTGGTCAGAGATTCAGTGTACCTTGTGTTTTAATGACGCTTCATGACAACTTATCTGCCAGCAATAACCTGAAACAGGTCTCACTGGAGCCGAAGATGGTCTGGCACCCAGGAGATTATGACAACAGAAGTCTGTCTTCCAATTTAACCATACATGTGTCTTAATTCCTGGTTCTTCCAGGAGCTGCGTTCCAGAGAAGAGGAGCTAACACGGGCCGCCCTCCAGCAGAAGTCTCAGGAGGAGCTGCTGAAGCGGCGGGAGCAGCAGCTGGCAGAGCGGGAGATCAACGTGCTGGAGAGAGAGCTCAACATCCTCATCCTCCAGCTCAACAAAGACAAGCCCAACGTGAAGAAGAGGAAAGGCAAATTCAAACGTTCTCGCCTCAAACTGAAGGATGGAAACCGCATCAGCCTTCCCTCAGGTGAGTGAACAGGCCGAACCGTTGTCTGGACTTGGTTTCATATTTAGATTGGTGATCTCCTATTGTGAGTGGTGAAAAGAGCTTGTTGAATTGTTACTGCGTCCAACCTTGAGATGGAAATTATAGGCGGTTTATATGAGATGTTCACTGACAAAATAATGTCTAGTGGGTACTCTACATAAGCAAATAGCATTTTCATGCTGCGTCCCTTGTCAGAGACTGTCTACAGTATATCTACTCTGTCAGGCAGTGTACAAGCTGATTTAGATCCTGAATGGGAAGAATTGTAACGAAATACTTAAATACGGTTGTAAAAGTACAGTTTTAGAGCCATTCTGAGTGGCTCGTTCAAATGTTTAATTTCTTAAAACAGTGAACAAAATTGTGAGCAAATTCATGTACAGTAAATAACATCACTAAATATCCCAGGAGCTCTGTGTTTCAGAAAGTGTACAGAGCGTCCTAAGTAGATAATATTGGGGACAAAATGCTGAGAAGAATAAACTCTGGTCTTTCAAACCAACAAAGTCTTACTATTCGGTGAAGTTCTTATTTTAAGATCACCAATCTGCATGACATCTACATCAGACGATGTAGGAAAAGAGCGAAGAGGATCACCGGGGACCCCAGTCACTGTTTTCCCTGCTGCCTTCAGGGAGACACTATCGTCTGCTGAAGGCCAATACAGAGAGAATGAGGAGGAGTTTCTTCCCTCAGGCCATCAGACTGCTAAATGAGTCTGAGACTTAAGCTTCCCCCCCCCTCACTACTCCATCATTCACTTTTGCACCTTTGTAATGTTTGCACTGTTAGCACTTTTGTTATGTTGGTTTATTGGTAATGTTATGTTGGTTTATTATTTATGTTGGTTGCACTGTCTTCGTTTAACTCGTGTACAGCCGGATAGGTACATAAGCATTTCACTGCGCATTATACTTGTATAATTGTTTATGTGACGAATAAACTTGAAACTCTAGAATGCGGGGTTAACTGTTTTGTTTTCAAACAGTACAACAAAAAAACAGTTTGTATAATTGTATAACTACAACAATATTAATAAACCAATGACAAAACATAGTGGATTTCTGCAGTATTATAAAGAAGTATAGTAATATTTTTTCCAGGCTTTTGAGACAAAGTTAGCAGACTTTAATATCCAAATTAAACAACCATTCCAGTGTTTGATCATCTGTACACCAGAATATTTCAGAGATTTATAAACATACATGTTGGTGTGTGATCTCTCTAACTGTAACTATGTTGAGATTGTAATGACCGTATGTGCGTGTTGCATTTTGCAGACTTCCAGCATAAGATCACCGTGCAGGCATCGCCTTCGATGGATAAGAGGCGAAGCCTTCATTGCACCAGCTCCTCTCCTCCCAGCAGTCCCACACTCATCCCCAGGCTACGAGCCATTCAGCGTAAGTTCTGTCTCTTTTTATGCCTCTGGGCCGCCGGCGCTAGTTCTAGTTTTCCCCAAGTTTTCCTTAATGCGAGGTCTGATTGTCTCCTCCACCTCCTTGTCAGTGTTCTTGTGGTTGTGTACTGTTGTGTGTCGTGTGTTGTGTAAGTCAAATCTGCTTATTTAAAAATATTTAAAAAATATAACTATTGAATTACTGAAGAAATGATCATCAACTCTCTGAGCATTTCATGGGAACTGGGAACATGGGAACAGTGTCACAATGACAAGAGCTCTGTGAACAAAAGCTCCAGAGCCACAAGCAGTCAGCCAGTTGTTTGAACAGTTTGATGATGTTGTTAGTCGCGCACCAACGCTCTTGAAATAACTGGAACAAATTCCTCTTGAGCATTTATGGTAGATATTCAGACAGAGGGCGCAGATTGTTGCTCAGAACCACTGTATTTGTTATGATTAGCCCTAATGGAGATGATTGATATGGATCAGTATTCTGCAAAATGGACCATTTTATATGGACCTGTTTTGTCTTGCTTTGAGTTATAAGATTAGATAAATGGTGTTTTTTTTGTCCAGGACGGAGATTTCACGACCTGTGTATGTATTCCACACAGTGACATAGAGATATACACAAAAAATAAAATTGAAAAAATGCCTTCAGATTTTCTTAAATAGAGATAGTTCTATTGTTCCTGGGAACATTTTGTTTCCACAGCCTGTAGATGTACGTGTCTCTCTCAAAATGGATACATGCAATGCATGAAATATACCCGTGGACACATACAGTATGTACATACTGTATATTCATACCCTTGCATATATCCCCACATATACATACTTTTCAATTACAATTATACTTTCTTTACTAGAGCTGGACACAAATATGCGATTATTTGGATATTTGTTGGTTGGTTGGTTGGGTGGTTGGGTACGTATTCAGTTTTCAATCTTTGGATTGGGATGTTCATTTTTTATTCCTCTGCGACAGCCGTGGCTGGAGGTGTTATGTTTTCGGGTTGTATGTCTGTTCGTACGAATACGATATCTCAGGAACACCTGGAGGGAATTTTTTTCAGATTTGGCACAAATGTCCACCTGGACTGAAGGATAAGCTGATTAGATTTTGGTGATCAAAGGTCGCTGTGACCTCACAAAACATTTTAATGAATTTTTTATAGACAGGCACTGCATGTTCATGTGTTCATGGGGAGTGGCTTTTGGAGGGAGGCATGAAGGGAGGGGCTGGGATTTTTTTCGGTTGGATACTTTCAAAATGGTTGATGCTAGAATGGATAGTCTATTAGTCAGGGGATAGGAAGCGCATTAGGCAAGCGTCCCTCCGGACCGTCCGTTCTAGCATCAACCTTTCAAAATCTAGCTTACTCTTGCTAGGTTCTCCCATAGACTGTATATAAATATGGACGACATGACGGCTCCCCAAAAGTGAAGACAAAACATCTGGATTGCCCCCTGGTGGCTGGCTGCAGTATAGATCATAAATCCCGCCTACTCCTTGTTAGCGGATGGGACATGGGTCAAACTAAGAAGTCAAAGTACCAGTCAAATACATTTTTCCCAAAGATGGTTTCTGTCATTTTAGGTAGTTCTTATCACGCTGATGTATCTTCAAATGTTCATTTTACTGATAAGTTTGGTTTTAATTAGTTATTTGATGCTATACAAAGGGGGTGAGAAGTCATGATTGACAGCTGCTTTGTGTGAAGTAGTCGCGCAGCCGGAGGCTCGGGAATTGTACGAGATGTACTGAGTCTGTGTAATAGAACGTGTTAATTTGATTAGAAATGTAGTTAGAGAGATATTATGGTTAGTTGTGTCTTTCTAGCCAAACAGCTACCGTGGTGCTAAAGTAGCAGCTAGGTGGCTCAAGCTAACAAGCTGTGGCCGTGCTTGGCTCGTGATTGGCACGTGATTGACTCGGGCGGGTCCTCGAAACCGCGTCTCCAGCCAAATTATGGCTCCAAATTATGTCAAAATCTCAAGATGGCAGCTCCTGTATTCGGGATATTTTGCTTCACTTTTGTACAGTGGGAGGAAGTGGAGATGCGTCATCCATCCCTATATACAGTCTATGGTGTCTCCAAAGTTGCCTACCGCAGCTTTAAATGTACTGTCTCACAGCACATTTAATAATATGCTCCTAGCTTAGTATAAGTACACAACACACAAGGTATTCCTCTTGTTTTTGGAAACATTGGAACAAATGCGTGTTTTAATCACTGTGGACTGCGATGATTATATTGAGTTGTTGTCCTCGTATTGTATTAATTTTATAATTTTTTATGCTGATATGGACCTACAGTATGTGTCTGAATAAAGTTAAATTGAGTATAAGCTAGGAGCATGTCAACTACAGTACTTGTGCCGTAACGCTCATGTTGGTTAGAGGTAACATGTATGTTTCCCTCCTCAGTGACGTCCCACATGCGGAGGGACAGTTTGTATGTTTACCAACAGGATGTTGATCTGACCAGCGAGCTCACAAACTCCTATGGGCTCAGGAGGAAAGGCAAGCTATTGGCTACCCACATGCAGCGTGGGTGTGCTTAACAGCACCAAGCGCTGCATGTGATGTTTGGCTAACTGACAATTGAAAGGGTTTGATGCCTAACAGCTTCCCATCGGTGTTGATTTTATGTGCTGATTGACGAGGTTTTCCTGCTGTGTGGATTATAACAAGACTTTGGTGTTTGCCGCTGTTAAAATTGTTTCCCAGGTACTCTAGTAACAATGATGAGGTTTATGCCACAGACTTGGGCCAGTCTGTCGTTTTTGAAACATCTTATTTTATGTGGTTTGAATTAAATAATTGGAGCTTTTAAAAACATACTGGTAGTGCTGTTAATTAACACATTTTCCTAGTTATGGGAATTTTGGCCCAAGTCTGTTGCCCTGACATCTTTTGGATCCTCCCTTCCTTCACACCTTCACAATGACTAACCAACAGCTGTAAGAAGCTTTTCTAACTACAGCTTTTTGGGTTTTGGTGACTTTTTGATTTACATTTTCAGAATTAATATACATTGGTGATATTTTTCTTGTATGAAAAGGTTAAATAGTCACTTTGAATCTTCCTGAATCAACCACAGTTATTAAAATGATTAAAGGCTCTATCCATCCAGTGTAGAATGGCCTTAAAATAGACTCTTAAGACAGAACACCCATGAGTCGTTCATTGGTTACTTAGAGCAGTGATTCTCAAAGTGTGGTCCGGGGACCCCCAGAGGTCCATGGCACTCTACCGCGAAATAATTAGCTATAAATTACAAAATTGTGCTGTATCGTTAAGAAATACATATCTACAGATTGGGACCATTTGCACCAATAATACAAGCATATTGTGTCCATTATTCCCACCAATAGAAACTCTGATATGATTGTGACACATCTCATCAATCTGTCATGAATCAGTCACTTCACACAGGGCGCAACGAACCGCTCCTGCTGCTGCTTAGCTTAGCTTATTATCCAGCTAGCTAGCTGGAGAGCACGGAGAAATATTTGAGTCAGTCCATATCGTCAAGTGACGCTAAGACCAAACTAGCTAAACTGAGAAAATATGACGGCAGTTATATCGAGTTTGATTTTATTGAGAACAGCGACGGGAAACTAAAATGCATCATATGTCTTAAGGTAGCGAATGAAGCCGTGATTCAAATTGGAATGTGTTTCTGTTTATCACTCTGAAACAGGTCTTAAGTAATTAGGTTGAAAAGTTTTAGAATACAAATAGTTCCAACGGCATCTAAGAGTAAAAATGGTATTAAGCATATGCTTAATCAGTGTAACGATTATGAGGGGGTCCTTCCCTTTAAGGGGTCCCTGGTCCAAAAAGTTTGAGAACCCCTGATTTAGACTTTTAAAGTACTCTCTGACTACATAGTTGGAGAGAGAGACAACAAAGAACATTTCCAGAGAAGGATTACTACGGGGATTTTACAGATTGCGGAATACCTTCTTAATAATCTTACTAACATGTCTACACCAGGTTCCCTGTCAGGGCCGTGGTTTCTCTGACAACACCTTGCTGCAGTTGTTTGAGTCTGTGGTAACACTTATGGTCGCTGTGTTAACAGTCACTCAAGATGAGAGCAACCGTACATGGGGCCGCAGCACCCTCTTCAGGCCAGAGGAGTTTGATGATGTGAAAAAGGGAATCAAGAAGAAAGGAAGAACCTGGGGCCCCAGTTCAGTACAGAGCAAAGAAAGGCCTGCTGCTGCTGAGAGGTAGAATGCACACACACACACACATGCACACACACACACACACACACACACACACACACACACACACACACACCCAAATACACACACACCCAAATACATTCACACACAGTAAAAAGAGGGCCAGTCATTTTTCGATCATGACAACAGGGTGGAGACCATTTGGTTCCTGTTCCTAAACAACATAACCACATCCTCATGTGTAAGTGTTGATGTTATTTTTGACTCATCTCTGCACAAAAAATACTACACACATGACTTCAAAATATTGTCTATTTCATGTTTTCTTGTGGCATCTGTTCCTATGCATCGTTTTCAGAGTGCGTCCTCTGTCAGATGGCAGTAACCCCTGGTCCACCAGCCTGGTCAAGTCCCAGAAGTCTGTCCCCCTCTCTGCCCTGTTTGCTGAACAAGGTGAGCTAAAAATCCATTGTGCTGATAAAATGTGAATTTACTAGGGCTGTCAAAGTTAACGCGTTCATGCCAATTCGTTTTAAAAACACAAATTTCTTTAACGCATTAATGCGGTCGATCTTTCCAAGGTTGTAGCAGGCTCAGTTTTAAAGCTAGAGTGAAGATACTGGTATCAGATGAAACCTAAGGAATCCATTTGTACATGTGCCTGCATGGTGTCATACTAGCTTGTCGCGAAGGATGTTAAATAATACTCCAAACTTGCGCAAAATTTTGGTGAGGAAAAACTGGCATGGCCATTTTCAAAGGGGTCCCTTGACCTCTGACCTCAAGATTGCCTCCGTGTCTCCTCACACACACACACACACACACACACACACACACACACCTAAGCCACGTCCGTAGCCGCAGTAGCTCCTCACAGGACACTGATTGGTCCGTTGTCTGGCTTGCCGGTCACAAACGCCTTACTTGAAGCCAAGATGGATTTTCGTGTGATATGTGATCCCGTGATTCTTGTGTGATCCTGGTGACATCACGAGAATCCAGCTGCTGTGCAAGGTAAAAAAGGGGCTTGTTAGGAGAACGGTTCATTTGCTTATAATGTCTGATTTGAACTTCTGTGTTTTCAGCGGGGTCCGGTAAAGACGAGGCATTCTCCCAGGAAAGTCCTGACAGCAGCTCCAAGCCAAAGCAGCTCAAGTTCCCCAACCAGGTGTACATCGATCTACCTCTGTGGAGGGACGAGCAGCAGCCTCAGAGCCCCGGGGGGAATTGTGGGTCGGGAGACGCTGGGGTCGGTGCAGCAGGTCAGGGTGGCTCGCCGGAGACCCCAGACGACCCCTACACCACCACATCCACCTCGTCCACCTCCACCACCCCACAGCTCACCCCCACCAACAGCCTGAAGCGGGCGTCGGCTCGCCGCAAGACGGACTCGGTGCTGTATGGCTGCGGCTCATTACTGGCTTCAGTCGTGCTCGGTTATGACATTAGGGAGGCTCTCAAAAACTCAGCACCTGGGGAAGATTGCGAGCCCCAGCGTGAGGAGAAAGAGAAGAAGAAGAAGGAGGGCCTGTTTCAACGCGCGACCCGGTTCCGCCGCAGCACCTCACCGCCAAACGGTCGCTCCCGCAAAGACGAGGCGTCGTCAAACCACACCGCCACCCAACCTGTCAATCTCATCTCCATGTCAGCCATTATGGAATGCAACTCCACCAAGTGTCTCTTACAGTCTGAGCCGGAGGTGACGCAGTGTGGCCACTGCCCGGGGAAGGTAGAGATTGTGGCTGCCAATCATCACACAGAGTCAACCAGACCTGACCCAGCAGCTTCCACAGAAGGCCAGAGTAACAAGACTGCCGCTAACACACAGACACCAGTGCAAACCCAAAGCCAGCCACCCGAGCAGAGCAAACACAACACAGGGACACGTCTACGCAGAAAGAAATACACCTCCAACCACAACAGTGAGTAACACAAAACGGGTAAGGGAAGCAAGCATGTATGTACTAGGGGTGTCACGATGCTCCAAATCCACGATTCGATCTGACTTTGGATTTAAACATGTCATTGTTAGATTATGATTAACAGATCAGTGGTTTTAGGCCTCCTTTATGCCACTGTCGTTTACACTTTCAAATTCTTCTTTAAAAAGAGAACTGAACTCCCTTTTAATTTAGAATGTTTAAAAAATTAGACTACAACAGTCTACAATATAAAAAGCAGCATCTTTTCAATACCAGTATCTGTGTGACCCATCTCAGTACGTAATCATTACAAAAACAAAACATAAATCCTTCTGCAGTGCATTACAAGTGTGCTGTGATCTACAAAAATCTGGTTACTGTCGCGCTTGTTTCTCCTCTCTTTTTTTCTCTCTCTCTTCTGATCGCTGTTTGTCGCGAAGGCGGAGCTTTGGACACAGTCTGTGAGCGGAGCAGAGAGACAGCACTCAGCAGTCCCGCTAGCTTTTTGCCCTCGTTACCAACATCAGTTGGTCAGTTGAAAAAACGTGCATGTAGGCTGAAATTCAACTGTGGTAATGTTACTTTTGTTAGTGTTTGTAATATAATATTTTTGTTCAGAACATGGTGGCTTATGTTGGAAATTGAGATTTTTGTGCTGATTTATAGTTCAAACCATGAGTGAGTTGGCTTTTAAATTTTTTGAGTACAGCTGTATTTTCTCTCAAACGCGATCACGTAGGCGGAGAAAAAAAAATCGTGGATCCTGCTTTTGATTTCGATGGTCGAAATTGAAAGCTAATTTTGATCAATTTCCGATTTAATGGTAAATGGACTAGCATTTATATAGCGCTTTTCTAGTCTTCCGACCACTCAAAGCGCTTTACACTACATGTCAGCATTCACCCATTCACACACTGATGGCAGAGGCTGCCATACAAGGTGCCAACCTGCCCATCAGGATCTAATTTAAATACTCATTCACACACCGATGGCACAGCCTTTCGGGAGCAATTTGGGCTTAAGTAACTTGCTCAAGGACACCTGAACATGTGACCGGAGGAGCCGGGGATCGAACCGCCGACCTTCCGATTGGTGGACGACCTGCTCTACCCTCTGAGCCACAGCTTTAGAATCAAAATCGTGACTCCCCTAGTATGTAAGGTCTAAAAAATTATTTACGCTCCAAAAATGTGTCTTCCCCCGTCTGTTTCCAGCCAATGGCCCCCCCGCTCTACCTCCTCCAGCCACACAGAAGAAGCAGGAGAAAGAGAAGGATGTGTCAAAGAAGCCCTCTGGCGAGGAGGCCGTCTCCAGACCACGGCCAGTGTCGTTCCGGGCCAAACCCCACGCCTGGGCCCTGCTGCGAGGACGCAACAAGAGCTACTCCCTGGGCCACTACTCCGGAGAGAAGGCAGCACAAAACCTAAGCGTAGTGCTGTCCTCGGATGTGGGGATGGGCTGCTCCCTGCTGGACATGGACACAGAGGGCCAGAAACGAGACTGCACTGTGCCGCTCTGCCGCATTCAGAGTTCCCCGGGACGGCCCTCCGTCTTCGAGCTGGAGAAAGAGTTCCTCTCTTAGGAGCCTCCAAAAGTGATCTGCTGTGGTCGTAGTTCATCCCATATAATCTAGAGTGTTTCAGAACAATCAGACAGAATTTTTTTTGGCCTAAAACTCCTGGAGGGTTTAGAACCAAGCTGCCTTTTTTCCCATTTAAAAAAAAAAAAAAGTTCTACAACATAGAACCCAGCTTCGTCTTTGACCTAGAACATAGTTATGTCAGTGTTCTATAGCGTAGCCAAGTCTGAGACTTCTAGATACTCTGTGTCACAGGAGCTCAAGTACTGAGTTCTATGTGCACCCTCATCTCAGTTTGAGAACGATCTTAAGCCCAGTTCAGACCAAAGATTAGCGACGAGATGCGTTGAAACTTGCAACTACTTGCAACGAGGCAGTGCAACATTCTGAAATCTGCCTGTTTACACCAATGTGACTAAACAGGACCGTTCTTTCTGATCTCACCCCGTGTCCAGGTGCACCAGTAGAGCCCGGTCACGGAGTACCAAAAGTACTCTTGGCACGCTCCCGACACACTTGGCAGGGCGCACTTGACTGTGTTCTGGTCGTGCCATTGGGGTTCACGAACCTGCGGTGTCCTCTTGTGCGTTCAGAGCAGCAACTAACAATCATCTTGTGGAGGTAAAGTAATACAAATTGTAACAAATTAAGGACACTATTTTAAATCTTACAAGTAAACGAGCACTCAAAAAAATCAGCAAAACCAATAAAAACAGCTGAGCACAAAAACTGCTGATCAAATTTCCACAATAACTACTCAAGTATCAAACAAATACAAAAGATATTTATTAGTTAACGCGATAATAACACGTTAGCACAAATTCGTTTTAACACCACTAATTTCTTTAACACATTAAAACTGAGCTACAACCTCCGAAGGATCGATTGCATTAAATCATTACATTAATAAAACATTAATTGAAACATTACAACCCTAATAACATAATAAATAACACCACAAATTAGCCTAGTAATCAACCCGTACTTGTCCGTATGTTTAAGAGTTTGTTTTCTTTTCAATTTAGTTACAAGGTTCAAGGTTCGGCTTGTTTAAATATCATCATGTGGATCATATTGTTTATCCTGCTGTCATATTATTTCCACACAAGTTTCAGATTCTAAACATTAATATGACCAGCTGACAGTTTGTAACTGACTTGACCAGCAGACCTCCCTACGAGCTGATTGGCTGTTGAAACAGGTGACGTGCTTCACGTTCTAAAACCAGCCACTGGCTGCTTGGCAAGCTGAGTTACAGGCGACACCATCAGCCGGCTGAGACGGGCCAGTTCACACTGCTGCAACTTTTCCCTGCGACGTTCTAACAAGTTTTCGTCTCGTTGTGAATCTTTGGTCTGGACCGGGCTTTACACATTGCCTTGTTTCACTCTAGAAAACACATAGTTCTGAAACCTGAGCAGAACTTTCTGGATCAGCAGCTCTTCCTCTGGTCCCTCGGTGCTCGACTGCCACCTTTGTTCGCTAATCTCTCTCTCTCTCCCTTTTTGTTACCTTCTTCCTTTCTCGTTCTGTCGGTGCAGCTAAACGTTGACCGCTGCTGCAGCTTTCGCAACACAATACCCTCACCTTTTTATTTATATATATATTTTTATAGGTAATTTAATATGAAGAGACTTGACCTTACCTTAGCAACCAGCAGGACATACATTCCATGTCAGTTTCGAAGTTGTGCGATCACGCTTTTAGGTTTTTTGACTTGAGAATCATGCATGCATGTACCCTTAAAATGTTGAACAAAAAAAATCCACATGCCTTGTTTGTAAATATTTCTTTTTATCCCATTATCAGCCTAATGCTGGCAGTTGTTTTGTATTGCATATATACTGTTTTATGACTGTTTTAAAAGTCAGCGATGCTGCAGTACCGTTTGTTTTCTAGGGACAGGATCTTAGCAGGTATGCAAGTATGTTTCCTCCCAGAATGCCCTGAAGGTTTTAGAGATGCAGGTAGAAAAACATCGGAAGTAACAAAAAGCAAGCATGGAATCGTTTTGAATCACGGAATCACTTAAAAGTTCGATTAAATTTTTAATGACCATTGTGGTCATGTATTGCTAATGTGAATTTTTCTAAGAGTATTTATAGAAAAACACATATTGTTTTATTTCCTATACTTGGCACACTGCAGCAGAGTGGGGGAACAATTCAGCCACGAATGTTAATTTCAGGAAAACCTGCCCCAAATTAATGAATTTATAATCTACCCCCCCCCCCCACCAATGATTGCTGATTGGATGGAACTGTAATGACAGAGCTTAATTTCAGATTTAAGTCATGAAGGATTAATACACAGCCCGGGAGTGGCCACATTTTGTCTAGAACATGCATGCACACAATGGCAATACTTGTACTGTAAACCAGACAGACCCAGTGCCTTCAAGTACTAAAGTTTCTTGTTATGTCTAATTCATGTCCTCATTTTTTATTATCATGTGCACAGAATTTTGTAATTTATGCAAACAAATGAGTTTTTTTGTCTCCCTTTTTTTTTTTTAAACTCAACTTTGAGTGAACTCAACATGATTACTCTGCATCTCAGATTTCACCCCCATCGCCATTATTAGTTTCATATAGCTAATTGCAATTGTTATATTTAATTGGTTTCATTGAGATAGGTTTTTGTTTTTATTTTATTGTTTCTATTTGTGGACTTTTTATATAGCATTAAGCAAACAGTTTCCCCATGGAACCAAATTCCCATCTCGGCAAGCTCAGGAAGATCTGGAGACATATGAGGACAGAATTTATCTAAACAGAGTGAAGACACAGTTTCATTATCACACTGTAAACTTAGGGCCAGTTGAATGGCTTCCTCAGGATTAATTAAAGGTTTGTTATGGAGCTTTGACTAGGCAGGATATACAGTATATACTATACCTAGTCCCACGGTCACTCCCGGGCCCTCTCTCTAAAAGTTTGACAAATTAATTTAACATCCTTTTGTTACTGTTGACTGATTATATTCCCCCAACTTTTTATCGCTGTCTTACTTCAGTCTGTTTTTGAGAAGTTCATTAGATTAAATGTGTCCCATTTTTGAAGGACAAAACAAGGGCTCATTTACAATAAGATAGGAATTCCCAAATGGTGTAAATATAATTGTGATTCCTCCTGATATGTATATCACTGTGGCATCTTATGATGATTTAGAATGTGAAGTATCCCATGTTCTGTATTTTATGACCACTGACTGTCAAACCAACACTGTAAAGGCCTTACTAATCATCAAGCTGTTAAAGGGGCAGTTTACAAGCCAAGATATCACTGGATTTACCCATTTGTTTTTATGAATTAAGGGTTATCTGTAAATATACAATACTACACTGTCTGGTGCTGTATACTGTATTTCAGTTTGAAGCTGAAAACTGCAGTTTGTCGTCCATGATAACAAAACTTTGTTGGCTCGCGGTTAATGAAAAGGTTTTGTCTATTAAGGTTAACAATGACTCGACACACCCAAATAAACATTCCACTACATTTGACAAACTGCAGCAAGAATATTTGTGATACCGGTTATCAATAAGGTGCATTCAGGCTTTTGGCTAAGGGACCAAATTCAACTCTACCAGCACTAAGGCCTCTCTTTTTTCAGGACCAAAACCACTAAATGAACTAGCTGCTAGTAAGGAGTTCTTACAAAGAAAACTACTCCGTACGAAAACTTCACAAACAACCTCAGAGGCGCAGTGCAGCGCTGTTGCTGAAAGACCCGTAACCTTCTGATCAAATGACAAGACTTCCTGTTAAATGCAACACTTCCTTTGAATCACTGAACATCTCTGTCACACTGAAATGTGTCAGATTTACTGTAGCTTTGAGTACATCTGTTTCAGTGAACGTTTTTGTTATCATTACAGTATTTGTTATTTCACGCCTGATTGATCGAGAGTATCAAGTTTATAAACATTTTGAATAAAGTCTAAATCAAGGCTAATGTTGACTTTTTGTTTTTCTTTTGGCGCAGAATTACTACAATTATATGATGCTGTTTTCTTCAATTTTAAGCTAGCGAACCAAATGTGTATTAATCCGTGGCTTTAAAAAAAATTAGTCATAGTTTGTTTAAAACTACAGTGCCCAGCTGTCTAAGGGAAATTAATCTTTTTTTGAAAACGAAACTATTTATTTGTGACTGTATTGAGACTTCGCTAGGAACCAATGGCCTTGGGGGCTGAGTGCCACAGACGTGGTATTGACGTCAGAAAGTATTGAAAAAAGAGTAAAAAAAAGTCATAGTATACTGTAGTATGTTGAAAATAAAGTCAAAGCATAATATGTTGAAAAAAAAAGTCATAGGCTATGTAACCCATATGAAATATAGGGCTACTAAACCCATGTATGTCATTTACAAGTGTAGTTGCATATTGTTCCCAGAAGGGGGCGCAACATGCATTCTGCGGAAGTTAAAGCTGCAGTATGCGATATTGGCGCAAATATGATTTAAAAAAGTTATTTGTAGAAAACGGCCGCTATATCGTGACAGTAGTACATGAAACAGGTAACCTGAGAAAAATCCTGTTGCTCTGTGTCCTACTGTGTCCTCCGGTGCTCCTAACGGCATCTGAAGGATTTCACTTACCGGAGGAAAACAAGGTCCGCTGTCCAGCTGCCGTCTATGAGAGCCGGCTGTCAATCAGTCACGAACTCCAACCAAACGGTCAAACTAGCTGATCAAATATGAATCAGTATTCTGTTACTGTAATGACTATTTCTCGCCTCAAATGCTTTCAGAATCATCTTGTAGTGTACTGTTTAGCTGTAAAATGAGAAAGTTGGTGAAGCGGCCGCCATTGTAAAATCTGTTGAAGGAAGCCAAGTTCTGGTCACACAAAATAGGAACGCTCTCTCTCTCTGAAATGACCTGAGATTGGTCAAAATCTGCCGTCACGGGCTAGATTTTTCTAAAGCCTGAAAACAGAGCCATGATGAGGAGCAGAAGTGTAGTTTTCTCTCAGACCACTTGAATTACAATATGCTGAAAGGTTATTATGGAATTTTTGCAAAATTATGCTAAAAAATGGTTGCCTACTGCCACTTTAAGTTGCCCTACAGTATTGTGGCATTCACAGTGTGTATTGTAGTGAAAGAAAGGTTGCTGTCAGGTTCGGTGTAAATAATTGTTCTATATGTATTGATTTCTCTGTGGTTACGTTATTATCATAAGGACCTTTGCTGTTGAAGTTGTTTATATTATTTAGGTTAATTGCTAGTTACTTTTAGCCAGTAAGCTGATTTTTATATTGTATTTGTTCTCAGTTTTCGAAACAACCACTAGATGCACTCAGACTTTCTTGCCAGTTCTGGTCACCCAGCAAGTTCTCATCCCAACTCGTCACATACTGATGCTTGGTCAGGACCCCTTGGCGTCGTTTAATATTTGTTTATTGTTTTTTATATATTTCACATAATTATAAGAATGACAGTTATCAACTACAGATGAATGTGAAGATGAACTCTGCACACACACATCATTCTGCACGGTGAAGGTCAAACAAGGATGGTGTCATTATTAAGACTGATATTCAGTAACACGCATGATCAAATAGTAACTTCCCACAGTATCATCCCCTGACTCAGTTTCTGATCTGCAGTTTTGCTTCCAAAAGGATAAACTGTACAGGAAGATGAGTCTTTATGCATAACACAAAAAATATTAAAGTCCCACTGCAATCATAAAAATCTAATCAGTAAATATAACATTCAACATGGGTCAAACGTATAAACGTCAGACTGACATTCACCAAGCTTTGATTTTTGTAAATCTTTTTGATAATTCTTTGATGATTTTATAACAGCAGTCGTTATCATTATGAGAAGAAATTTCTCGTACAGATGAGACATTGTTCTTGTCAATCAAATTTAACATCTGACTCAGTAACATTATCACATTATTATCAAATGAATCACAATTCAGGACATTATGCACAGCCAGGCCAGGCCTCTAAACTTCAGTACGAAACTGCAGCGAAGGATTCTTCATTTTCTGTTTGTAGTCCTCATCGAACACTTCATCCTGGGTCACAGTGAAGTGGTTCTTCCAGTCACCGACCTTCCCTGGAGAATGACAGAAAATCAGACAGGTGTTTTATCTAAAGGTGGAGATGTGATTTTGTGTCATGCTGCATGTATTGCATATCACTAGTCACTGTACCTTTCCTTATGAAGGAAGACTTTTTGAAATCCAGCAGTTTGATTGTTGACTGGTTGACCATGTTGTTCTCTTTCATATCATCAAACTGCACTCTGCCTGTAATTCTTTCCTTCTCCTCAGACGAGGGAGACAAACCAAGAAAGCAGCAGAGTTTGTCTATTTCCCGTCCAGTATCCTGAAAACAGCAGCGTTTTGGAAAAGTGAATACTATGAGAACTAAGATACACACAAATATACACAAAGACAACCCAAAAAAAACAACTACATTACCTCAATCAGATCTTCATAGAACATGTAATAGAGTTTTGGATGACTCTGTTTCTTCTCCCACCAGCTGCTCACATGGTCGTACCAGGATCCAAACACCACTGAAGCAACAGAACAATAAATGAAAGATCATGAAGAGTGTTGAGGATATCTGTGCATCTCCAATACAAGCATGTTTATTACAGTTCCTACATACTCTTTCCCTCCATGAATCTCTGGATGTAGCTGCTCCACTCTCCAGGCTCTGGGTAGATATTGCACATGCGTTCGAAATGGAAATAAGACACCACAGAGTCCTTTGCATTGCGGGCCAAGTAGACAATCTACACAACAAGAAAACACTTACATTATCTGAAGAGCATTGCATGAAACATGAAGAATGTAACAGGGACATAAACCTGGTAAAGATCTATAGTCAATCCTTTGATAATTCCTGTACGTATAATCCTGATCATAAAGTTTGGTTTAATCAAACTTGTTAACCTGTATGAAATGCATTATGTATGAAGAAACTGTGTGGGCAGTTTGAATTATCTCCCTGGCTTTAAATTCTTGGGAATATGTCCACCTATTTTTCTCTTAATTTTGTATAACACAGGAATTTGGTTGAAAGAGTACAATTGTCAACTATTGACACTGTACTTGAAGGGCAGTTGTAACCTTGCAGTTTTGCTCCCAAAAGGACTTTGGCAAAAACTGGACTGGAAGATGAGTCCTAATGAGTCGAGGAGAGGTGGAGCAGTCGTCCAGAATCTCTGTTCCTCTGATCATGGGTGGAGAAGGCCCTAATCCTGTACATTATTGAAACAGTTTACATATCAGTGAATGTAGTACAACACAATACAACTACACATCAAACATTAGATACCTTGACATAGGGTGACCAGGTGTCCCACTTTACATGGGACTGCACGGCATTTTTATCCCTTGTTTCACGTCCCACATATTGAGATGATGTCCCACATTTTCATTGGCTCTAGTTTTCAAAAGTCAAACCACTGCAGGACAGATGTTTTTAAAAAATCTGGCTTTTATCCAATGGCTGTGAAGAAAGCAGGGAAGGCTGTCATCACAAGGCTGTGTTTCCTGCCAATCAAACTGCGCACACTCGGGTCAAGTGCAGGTTAACATTTCACCGTCTTTGCTACGCTATGCCCAACGCTATGCAGGTTTAGGCAGAATATGATGGAAACTGCCACAAAGAAAAAAGGAGAGCAGCTACAACAAAGACTGTGAAACTACTTATAAGTATTGATAAGCTGGTGGAAGGCGATTCTCAGAGTTTTTTGTGAAATTTGCCAGTTATTTCTAAATTTCACACAGGGGGAATACGACATGAAGCGACACAGTTCATGTGAGTCTCTATGGAGATGTGCCGATCTATGGATGCATTCGGACAAAGCATGTTACAAGATAAGGGGCAGAATAGAAATGTTTGTCATTTAAGTTACATAGACATTATATCAAAATTGTAGACTACCGCTCAGACATGGTAACGTGTCCCACATTCTCCCACAGAAACATACTCTTTGTCCCATATTTGGTTTGTTGGGATCTGGTCACCCTACACCATGATGAAGATAAATGCACCAATTATCATTAAGTTATTTCACACTCCCTGTTACACAACCTGTATAATACAACATAATGGTGTATGATTCAATGTGAACAATTTAGTTTACTGATTTAAGTAAAAGGCTGAGAATTCCCACCATGGCGTAAAAGTGTTTGTATGTTTGTGACATAAGAAATATTGTGTTAGAATAACCAGAAATGCAATTGTTATTCTCTGTGTGTACATTAGGTGTCTCTGTGTTAATATCCTGGGCTCAGGTATATATAATATAGATAAGGAAAGTTACTGATGTCTCAGGTAGCAATTTATTTGCTTTCCATATTTCACAGTATAAAAATAATATAAAAATAAAATAAATTATACAACAAATAAAATGTAAAGAAAGGAAAATATGAATAAAAATCAACAACAACAACCTGGGTCTGTTAAACAATTGGAATGTATTTGAAATGTCTAAATAAGCTAATTGTTTTTGCGTTTTCAATCGTAGTCAAATATGTTTTAAAATCAGTATCTTTCAAAGTATAAAAGGAGGGTATTCTTTTAAGACATATCATTTTATGGATATAATATTTTGCTAAGATATTAATCAAATGAAATATGAAATTTCATCTGCCGAAAAACTGGGACTGTTAAAAGTGAGCAATATCTCAATCATTGTTAGTATGATATCTTTTTCAAAATGTTTTGAGTTCTTCTGGGTAGCAATACGTTGATGCTGCGTCTAGTCTGCCGCAAATTCAACTGAAGAAGAAGAAGAAGACGTCAGGTGTTTGGTTTGGCAAAAAGATTTTTACCGCTGAAGCGCTAACACCTGACTTTGTTCACGTTTATGCACGGAAAGGCCAATAAAATTATTGCTATTTACTCTACAACAGGAGAACACGTCTGCAGATTCTGTAAGGAACGCAACACACAACAAATGGTAGCGTATGCTAGGCTAACAATTAGCGAAGCGCGTCAACCAGGTCACTGCTGGGTGAGACATCTCAGCAGGCTAGCTTACAGCAATAGGCTGAGCTCCTATAACATTAGTAAAAACCTAGCTCTAGTTGGAACTTCATTTGGATAACTTGTTTGTAATATCACAGATGAGAGGCCAGGACGAGGAGAGCTGCCGGGAGCTGTTGGGATTTCTGCCACATGGACGGAGCTATGGTGCTAAAGCTAAAGCCGCGGCTGTGGAGCATCGGTCATCGCACGGCGCCCAACGCAGGTATGTGCAGCGCTACACTGTTTATAGCCATTCAAATTGTGTGCACACATAACTGGGCACGAACCCAATGCATTGGTTGCCGAAGCGGGTGGACAATAGACTTTGCATTTGACTGTTTGTTGCGGTGAACTATTGACTGACTATTTATCACGGAGATGCGCGACGTGCAAGCGGCGTCAGACGTTTCTACCGGTGTTTCGGCTTATCAAGCGACCATGTTAACTGGCGACCTTCAGCCGTGCAGCAACGTTCCAAACGCGAGTGGACACGTTTCCTCAAACAAGCCTCCAAAGACTCCGGTATGTTTTGACAATGTAATGAAAAACTAAACAAAGAGGCATTCACGAGGACACCTACGTAGTATTTCTCTCCCTGCTTTCAACAGCTGTAGTAACTATGACAACCACAGACGCATTCTGCTGAAGGTCGCCAGTTAACATGGTCGATTGATAAACCGAAACACCGGGACTGGTGGGCTAACTGCAAGTAAACCCAGCTCATTCCTGTACCAATCTATATAGGTAAGGAATGTCACTGATGTCATCATGTGTTTGAGGGTTTTTGACCGCTGAAGCGCTAACACTTCTTTGTCATACTCTATGACTTATGTGTGTTTGATTAACGGGGGAAAATGGAGATGGACTTTGTTCACGTTTATGCATGGTAAAGCCAATAAATGGAGCTCACAGTAATAGGCTGAGCTACTATGACAGTGAGTATGTGATTGTTAATTCAACCTAGCTGCTGAGGAGGGATGGCGATCTCCAAAATTAACACCCTTGCAGAGAGATGGATGGATGTCTCACGCTCTGGAAATGTCTGACCAAAATACAGCAGGTCAAGGATGTAGGAGACCCACGTGGTTCCTAAAAGAAAGACGGAGGAAAATAAAAAAGATAATATAGTACTATAATCAGAAAATTAATCAAAGATAAGCCAAAGATTGATCCCCAGGGGGGAATTCAGGATAATCAAATGAAATAAACCAAACAACTCCATAAACACATCTAATCCAAAGATACTGTATAAAGCAAAGCACATCATGTTCTTGTTTGTGAACCGACCTGCTTTGGGGTATGTTACAAGGAGTATATCATCTGGCCTGGCCTGAAAGTTTTGAACGTTCTCCCAGTTGTCTGTGAAATAGTGAATCATCGAGACTCCGTGGAAATCAAACAGTTCTGGTCGAGAAAATGCGTCCATCTTAAAAAAAAAAGATACAAAAAAGACTCAAAACCTACAAAACACCTGTTCATGGGACATATTCACGTATAGATTATTTCTTTTTGGATAAGAAGCTTCTTCAATTAATGATTAAATGTGATTATCAGGCAATAGTTATTTCAGACCATGCCCCTCTGTTGATGGCCCTACGCATTCCAATTTCTCAAACGAACTATTGCCATTGGCGTCTCAATTCATTACTGCTCTCAGATGAATGTTTTGTTAAGTTTATCTCAACCGAAATAACATCCTTTCTTGAATATAACCAGACCCCAGGAATATCCTCCTCAATAGTGTGGGAATCAATGAAGGCGTATCTCAGGGGACAAATAATACCATACAGTGCACAACAAAGAAAATGTCGCAACGCAAGACTTCAGCAATTAACAAATGATATTCTTAATCTAGATGCAACACTTGCTCTTGCCCCATCTAACGACTTATTTAAACAACGACTAGTTCTTCAAACGGAGTTCAATCTATTAACAACTAGACACATCGAAAACCTCATCAATAAAACTCATAGTAGGACATATGAATTAGGTGAAAAAACTGGGAAAATTCTTTCTCATCAGCTCCATCAAAAAACTGCAGATCGTACTATAGCTGAGATAAACGATGAATTGGGCACTAAGCACATCATGCAGAGATTAATTTAAGCTTTCAAAAATTCTACTCAAAGTTGTATACTACAGAATCTCTAGGGAATGACACCTTATTTGATACATTTTTTGGAAAATTTGACGTTCCCACAATTAATGATGAGATTGCAGCTGATCTAGAGGAACCATTTTCCATAGAGGAACTGACAAATGCAATCAAGTCTATGCAAAATGGAAAATCTCGAGGGCCTGATGGGTTCCCTAGTGAATTTTTTAAGAAGTTCGCCGACCAACTTGCCCCTATTTTGCTCTCCGTATTCGAAGAATCATTTGCCACCGGCTCTCTTCCTCTGACCATGCGACAAGCGATTATCTCACTTATCCCTAAAAAAGATAAGAACCCTCTAGAATGCAGCTCATTTTGCCCTATTTCACTCTTAAATGTGGACACTAAAATTCTCTCTAAAATGAAAGTGAGCATATTTTGAAAAACAGCGTATTATAGAAATGAAATTATCTGGAGACATATGCCTACCGTGTCCAGATTACTAATGATGTCCTCTGACTGCTCTTTCCTGGTTGAATTTTGTTCTTCTTCCAGTGTGTTTCTTCCCTTGTGTTAGTAATAAACCTACTACTCCATGCCACAATTTGTTACTGATAAGGTTTTGATCCTACTTGGATCTTAGTCAAGTCAAAGTGTTTGAAGAAAGGAAATCACACCCATACTTATACATACAGCACACCAATAGGCAACAAGCTCTATCATGGGAGGTGTGGTTCATCCAAAAGACCAGCGTGATGAAATAGTCAACAGTTGACAATTCAATAAAGTACATAGAAAAAGTACATAAAAACAGTAATACAAAAGCCAGACTTCTAAATATCAGAATTTTAAATATCAAACATGTTATTTATAAACATTATGTCATATAATCATCATCACATCAGAAAATACATCACCTACATTAAAAAATATTACATTAAGTTGGAGGAACAACTCATCAAATAGTAAACTTATAGTAATAGAAACCTTAATCACCTCTCATGGCAGATGAGGTTTTGACAGACCCTGACCTTCCTTCTGGGTTTCATGGGTCCTCTGTTTTCAGGTTTTTTACAGAAACATACAGCTCTTACATGGTATGCAGTGTGCTGTCCATTGTATGTGCATATGTGCGTGTAAGAAAAGTAAGCAATAAATGATCTTTCTGTTCGTTCTGTTAGAACCACTGAAGACAGAAGACAATGAAATTAAGGAACAACACTGTTCCTGTAATACCGGGTAGGACTTTATTCACTGTTACAATAATTACAAAGCAAAAGCTGCATGTGTATACATTCAGTATACCTTCAGAAGCTTGCGTAGCATAGTGCTAATGCAAACGTAATGCTTTAGAAACGTATATCTCCTTCCAACCTCTCCGGGTCACGAGTCTCAATATTACACAACGTTTAACCGTGACTAGCTCTAAATCCATAAAACCAGCCTGAAAATGAAGAAAATCTGTAATGATTGATTGAAAGTCGATTTAGCAGATTTGTATAGTTCTTGGACCCTGGTCGAAGCTGGCCGATGCTATGCTATGATTGGCCAGTCTGCGTTCGAGAGGCGGGACGTACCGAAGGGTCAATTACACAACAGATGAACACATCTAACCCAGAGCTATCATATCAGCAAAGCAAATCATGTTCTTGTTTTTGAACTGACCTGCTTTGGGGTATATTACAAGGAGTATATCATCTGGCCTGGCCTGAAAGTTTTGGACGTTTGAATACATTATGAGTATTTTCACAGTATGATAATGTTACTTTTACTTAAAAGACCAGGGTGTAAAAATTAGGGGGATCTATTGGCAGAAATGGAATCTAATATTCATAAGTATGTTTTCTTTATTTTATAATCACCTGATAATAAGAGTCGTTGTGTTTTCATTTCCCTTGGAATGAGCCCTTCATATCTACATAGGGAGCGGGTCCGCCGCCGCTCTCCCTCTCGTGCTTCACCACCCACTTCCCACATACACACACACTCTAAGCACTCTACTCTTACAACAACCAGCTCAAGAGAGGGTCATTCGCGTTTTTGCGTCAGCCACCGTAGCAATCCTACACGCTTGGCACACAGGAGAAGTTGTAATCTGCAACCTCACCGCTAGATACCGCCATATCCTACACACTGTTCCTTTAAGTAAAGGATCTGAATACTTCTTTTACCACTGACTAAGAATTCATTCACAAATATTGGCTCCATGTTGCATGTTAACCTCTTAAAACTCCGACGGCCCACTGGCGGGCCCGGCCACTATTCTGTCTTTCAGAGGTTGTTGCGGGCTGAGTTTTCAAGATACTGGGATCATATGAAACTAGAAAAACCTAAGGAATCCATTGGTACCAACCATGTCATGTCAGGTTGTGAGGAAGATCGCTAAATAACGTTACGAAGTTACGCTAAATTTTGGCAAGGAAAAACTGGCATGCCGATTTTCAAAGGGGTCCAGCTGAAAATATATATTCAAAATACAACGATTAACTGAGGCATGGGCATTGGAGTGCACCCAAATTTGTGTTTAAGACCTCTGGGGACGTATAATATACATATATAAAAATACCTATGTAGCAGGATCTTACCTAATTATAATATAAGAGGATACTTAAGGCTTCGATCTACAACTTATGATCATTTGTTTATTAGCATGAGTATTTGAGCTATAATACAATTGAAATTGACTGAAATAGATCCTGAACTGAACCAACAAACAACACAGATTTTATCTATCAAGGGATGCAGAATATGGGAGAGATAGAAGATCAACAGAAGTTTCAAAACCAACACGTCAATTCCTCTCATCAAATATGTCAGCTCAGCATAACATATCAATTAAAGTACATTTTAATTTTGTTGGAACATCAGTTTCTTTGTCCTGTGTGCGTGGCCTGCCACATGGGCAGAGGGATGTATGGGAGGTCGTAAATAAAGGGAATGGGGTCATAAAACCTGGGAGACTTGGGCCCCTAAGAGGGTCCATAACTGTACAAATCGGTTCGGATTGTTGAGATTGACACTCAGATGCTGTCGTCTCTCCTCTGTGAGTTGATCCAGGCCTTGGCTCATAAATTGAGGGTTTGTCATTCAGCACCATTAAAGTGGCAGTAGTCAGTATATTTTTGGCATCATTGGGCAAAAATTCCATAATAATCTTTCAGCATATTGTACTTCAGGTGTTCTGAGAGATAACTTGACTTCTGCACCTCATCATGGCTCTGTTTTCAGGCTTTAGAAAATCTAGCCCGTGACGGCAGACTTTGACCAATCACAGGTAATTTCAGAGAGAGAGAGCGTTCCTATTGGCAGTGCTCCGGTCATGTGAGCGGAACTTGGTGTTCCTTTACCAGATTTTACAATAGCGGCGGCGTCATAAACTTTCTCATTTTACAGCTAAACAGTACACTACAAGATGATTCTGAAAACATTTGAGGCGAGAAATAGGCATTACAGTAACAGAATATTGATTCATATTCGATCAGCGCTGCCTAGTTTGTCCGTTTGGTCGGAGTTCGCGAGTGATTCACAGCTGGCTCCGCTATATCGTGACAGTAGTACATGAAACAGGTAACCTGAAAGAAAAACATGTTCCTCTGTGTCCTACTGTGTCCTCCGGTGCTCCTAACGGCATCTGAAGGATTTCACTTACCGGAGGAAAACAAGGTCCGCTGTCCAGCTGCCGTCTATGAGAGCCGGCTGTCAATCACTCGCAAACTCCGACCAAACGGTCAAACTAGGCAGCGCTGATCAGATATGAATCAATATTCTGTTACTGTAATGCCTATTTCTCACCTCAAATGTTTTCAGAATCATCTTGTAGTTACTGTTTAGCTGTAAAATGAGAAAGTTTGTGACCCAGCCGCCATTGTAAAATCTGTTGAAGGAAGCCAAGTTCTGGTCACATGACCGGAGCACAGCCAATAGGAACGCTCTCTCTCTCTGAAATGACCTGAGATTGGTCAAAATCTGCCGTCACGGGCTAGATTTTGCTAAAGCCTGAAAACAGAGCCATGATGAGGAGCAGAAGTCTAGTTTTCTCTCAGACCACTTGAATTACAATATGCTGAAAGGTTATTATGGAATTTTTGCCAAATTATGCTAAAAAATGGTTGCCTACTGCCACTTTAAGTTGCCCTACAGTATTGTGGCATTCACAGTGTGTATTGTAGTGAAAGAAAGGTTGCTGTCAGGTTCGGTGTAAATAATTGTTCTATATGTATTGATTTCTCTGTGGTTACGTTATTATCATAAGGACCTTTGCTGTTGAAGTTGTTTATATTATTTAGGTTAATTGCTAGTTACTTTTAGCCAGTAAGCTGATTTTTATATTGTATTTGTTCTCAGTTTTCGAAACAACCACTAGATGCACTCAGACTTTCTTGCCAGTTCTGGTCACCCAGCAAGTTCTCATCCCAACTCGTCACATACTGATGCTTGGTCAGGGCCCCTTGGCGTCGTTTAATATTTGTTTATTGTTTTTTATATATTTCACATAATTATAAGAATGACAGTTATCAACTACAGATGAATGTGAAGATGAACTCTGCACACACACATCATTCTGCACGGTGAAGGTCAAACAAGGATGGTGTCATTATTAAGACTGATATTCAGTAACACGCATGATCAAATAGTAACTTCCCACAGTATCATCCCCTGACTCAGTTTCTGATCTGCAGTTTTGCTTCCAAAAGGACAAACTGTACAGGAAGATGAGTCTTTATGCATAACACAAAAAATATTAAAGTCCCACTGCAATCATAAAAATCTAATCAGTAAATATAACATTCAACATGGGTCAAACGTATAAACGTCAGACTGACATTCACCAAGCTTTGATTTTTGTAAATCTTTTTGATAATTCTTTGATGATTTTATAACAGCATTCGTTATCATTATGAGAAGAAATTTCTCGTACAGATGAGACATTGTTCTTGTCAATCAAATTTAACATCTGACTCAGTAACATTATCACATTATTATCAAATGAATCACAATTCAGGACATTATGCACAGCCAGGCCAGGCCTCTAAACTTCAGTATGAAACTGCAGCGAAGGATTCTTCATTTTCTGTTTGTAGTCCTCATCGAACACTTCATCCTGGGTCACAGTGAAGTGGTTCTTCCAGTCACCGACCTTCCCTGGAGAATGACAGAAAATCAGACAGGTGTTTTATCTAAAGGTGGAGATGTGATTTTGTGTCATGCTGCATGTATTGCATATCACTAGTCACTGTACCTTTCCTTAGAAAGGAAGACTTTTTGAAATCCAGCAGTTTGATTGTTGACTGGTTGACCATGTTGTTCTCTTTCATATCATCAAACTGCACTCTGCCTGTAATTCTTTCCTTCTCCTCAGACGAGGGAGACAAACCAAGAAAGCAGCAGAGTTTGTCTATTTCCCGTCCAGTATCCTGAAAACAGCAGCGTTTTGGAAAAGTGAATACTATGAGAACTAAGATACACACAAATATACACAAAGACAACCCAAAAAAAACAACTACATTACCTCAATCAGATCTTCATAGAACATGTAATAGAGTTTTGGATGACTCTGTTTCTTCTCCCACCAGCTGCTCACATGGTCGTACCAGGATCCAAACACCACTGAAGCAACAGAACAATAAATGAAAGATCATGAAGAGTGTTGAGGATATCTGTGCATCTCCAATACAAGCATGTTTATTACAGTTCCTACATACTCTTTCCCTCCATGAATCTCTGGATGTAGCTGCTCCACTCTCCAGGCTCTGGGTGGATATTGCACATGCGTTCGAAATGGAAATAAGACACCACAGAGTCCTTTGCATTGCGGGCCACGTAGACAATCTACACAACAAGAAAACACTTACATTATCTGAAGAGCATTGCATGAAACATGAAGAATGTAACAGGGACATAAACCTGGTAAAGATCTATAGTCAATCCTTTGATAATTCCTGTACGTATAATCCTGATCATAAAGTTTGGTTTAATCAAACTTGTTAACCTGTATGAAATGCATTATGTATGAAGAAACTGTGTGGGCAGTTTGAATTATCTCCCTGGCTTTAAATTCTTGGGAATATGTCCACCTATTTTTCTCTTAATTTTGTATAACACAGGAATTTGGTTGAAAGAGTACAATTGTCAACTATTGACACTGTACTTGAAGGGCAGTTGTAACCTTGCAGTTTTGCTCCCAAAAGGACTTTGGCAAAAACTGGACTGGAAGATGAGTCCTAATGAGTCGAGGAGAGGTGGAGCAGTCGTCCAGAATCTCTGTTCCTCTGATCATGGGTGGAGAAGGCCCTAATCCTGTACATTATTGAAACAGTTTACATATCAGTGAATGTAGTACAACACAATACAACTACACATCAAACATTAGATACCTTGACATAGGGTGACCAGGTGTCCCACTTTACATGGGACTGCACGGCATTTTTATCCCTTGTTTCACGTCCCACATATTGAGATGATGTCCCACATTTTCATTGGCTCTAGTTTTCAAAAGTCAAACCACTGCAGGACAGATGTTTTTAAAAAATCTGGCTTTTATCCAATAGCTGTGAAGAAAGCAGGGAAGGCTGTCATCACAAGGCTGTGTTTCCTGCCAATCAAACTGCGCACACTCGGGTCAAGTGCAGGTTAACATTTCACCGTCTTTGCTACGCTATGCCCAACGCTATGCAGGTTTAGGCAGAATATGATGGAAACTGCCACAAAGAAAAAAGGAGAGCAGCTACAACAAAGACTGTGAAACTACTTATAAGTATTGATAAGCTGGTGGAAGGCGATTCTCAGAGTTTTTTGTGAAATTTGCCAGTTATTTCTAAATTTCACACAGGGGGAATACGACATGAAGCGACACAGTTCATGTGAGTCTCTATGGAGATGTGCCGATCTATGGATGCATTCGGACAAAGCATGTTACAAGATAAGGGGCAGAATAGAAATGTTTATCATTTAAGTTACATAGACATTATATCAAAATTGTAGACTACCGCTCAGCCATGGTAACGTGTCCCACATTCTCCCACAGAAACATACTCTTTGTCCCACATTTGGTTTGTTGGGATCTGGTCACCCTACACCATGATGAAGATAAATGCACCAATTATCATTAAGTTATTTCACACTCCCTGTTACACAACCTGTATAATACAACATAATGGTGTATGATTCAATGTGAACAATTTAGTTTACTGATTTAAGTAAAAGGCTGAGAATTCCCACCATGGCGTAAAAGTGTTTGTATGTTTGTGACATAAGAAATATTGTGTTAGAATAACCAGAAATGCAATTGTTATTCTCTGTGTGTACATTAGGTGTCTCTGTGTTAATATCCTGGGCTCAGGTATATATAATATAGATAAGGAAAGTTACTGATGTCTCAGGTAGCAATTTATTTGCTTTCCATATTTCACAGTATAAAAATAATATAAAAATAAAATAAATTATACAACAAATAAAATGTAAAGAAAGGAAAATATGAATAAAAATCAACAACAACAACCTGGGTCTGTTAAACAATTGGAATGTATTTGAAATGTCTAAATAAGCTAATTGTTTTTGCGTTTTCAATCGTAGTCAAATATGTTTTAAAATCAGTATCTTTCAAAGTATAAAAGGAGGGTATTCTTTTAAGACATATCATTTTATGGATATAATATTTTGCTAAGATATTAATCAAATGAAATATGAAATTTCATCTGCCGAAAAACTGGGACTGTTAAAAGTGAGCAATATCTCAATCATTGTTAGTATGATATCTTTTTCAAAATGTTTTGAGTTCTTCTGGGTAGCAATACGTTGATGCTGCGTCTAGTCTGCCGCAAATTCAACTGAAGAAGAAGAAGAAGACGTCAGGTGTTTGGTTTGGCAAAAAGATTTTTACCGCTGAAGCGCTAACACCTGACTTTGTTCACGTTTATGCACGGAAAGGCCAATAAAATTATTGCTATTTACTCTACAACAGGAGAACACGTCTGCAGATTCTGTAAGGAACGCAACACACAACAAATGGTAGCGTATGCTAGGCTAACAATTAGCGAAGCGCGTCAACCAGGTCACTGCTGGGTGAGACATCTCAGCAGGCTAGCTTACAGCAATAGGCTGAGCTCCTATAACATTAGTAAAAACCTAGCTCTAGTTGGAACTTCATTTGGATAACTTGTTTGTAATATCACAGATGAGAGGCCAGGACGAGGAGAGCTGCCGGGAGCTGTTGGGATTTCTGCCACATGGACAGAGCTATGGTGCTAAAGCTAAAGCCGCGGCTGTGGAGCATCGGTCATCGCACGGCGCCCAACGCAGGTATGTGCAGCGCTACACTGTTTATAGCCATTCAAATTGTGTGCACACATAACTGGGCACGAACCCAATGCATTGGTTGCCGAAGCGGGTGGACAATAGACTTTGCATTTGACTGTTTGTTGCGGTGAACTATTGACTGACTATTTATCACGGAGATGCGCGACGTGCAAGCGGCGTCAGACGTTTCTACCGTTGTTTCGGCTTATCAAGCGACCATGTTAACTGGCGACCTTCAGCCTTGCAGCAACGTTCCAAACGCGAGTGGACACGTTTCCTCAAACAAGCCTCCAAAGACTCCGGTATGTTTTGACAATGTAATGAAAAACTAAACAAAGAGGCATTCACGAGGACACCTACGTAGTATTTCTCTCCCTGCTTTCAACAGCTGTAGTAACTATGACAACCACAGACGCATTCTGCTGAAGGTCGCCAGTTAACATGGTCGATTGATAAACC
Source organism: Sebastolobus alascanus (assembly GCA_916701645.2). Classification (NCBI taxonomy): domain Eukaryota; kingdom Metazoa; phylum Chordata; class Actinopteri; order Perciformes; family Sebastidae; genus Sebastolobus; species Sebastolobus alascanus. The sequence continues at coordinate 36,522 of CAKAOJ020000055.1, read as the reverse complement.
GAAACACCGGGACTGGTGGGCTAACTGCAAGTAAACCCAGCTCATTCCTGTACCAATCTATATAGGTAAGGAATGTCACTGATGTCATCATGTGTTTGAGGGTTTTTGACCGCTGAAGCGCTAACACTTCTTTGTCATACTCTATGACTTATGTGTGTTTGATTAACGGGGGAAAATGGAGATGGACTTTGTTCACGTTTATGCATGGTAAAGCCAATAAATGGAGCTCACAGTAATAGGCTGAGCTACTATGACAGTGAGTATGTGATTGTTAATTCAACCTAGCTGCTGAGGAGGGATGGCGATCTCCAAAATTAACACCCTTGCAGAGAGATGGATGGATGTCTCACGCTCTGGAAATGTCTGACCAAAATACAGCAGGTCAAGGATGTAGGAGACCCACGTGGTTCCTAAAAGAAAGACGGAGGAAAATAAAAAAGATAATATAGTACTATAATCAGAAAATTAATCAAAGATAAGCCAAAGATTGACCCCCAGGGGGGAATTCAGGATAATCAAATGAAATAAACCAAACAACTCCATAAACACATCTAATCCAAAGATACTGTATAAAGCAAAGCACATCATGTTCTTGTTTGTGAACCGACCTGCTTTGGGGTATGTTACAAGGAGTATATCATCTGGCCTGGCCTGAAAGTTTTGAACGTTCTCCCAGTTGTCTGTGAAATAGTGAATCATCGAGACTCCGTGGAAATCAAACAGTTCTGGTCGAGAAAATGCGTCCATCTTAAAAAAAAAAGATACAAAAAAGACTCAAAACCTACAAAACACCTGTTCATGGGACATATTCACGTATAGATTATTTCTTTTTGGATAAGAAGCTTCTTCAATTAATGATTAAATGTGATTATCAGGCAATAGTTATTTCAGACCATGCCCCTCTGTTGATGGCCTTACGCATTCCAATTTCTCAAACGAACTATTGCCATTGGCGTCTCAATTCATTACTGCTCTCAGATGAATGTTTTGTTAAGTTTATCTCAACCGAAATAACATCCTTTCTTGAATATAACCAGACCCCAGGAATATCCTCCTCAATAGTGTGGGAATCAATGAAGGCGTATCTCAGGGGACAAATAATACCATACAGTGCACAACAAAGAAAATGTCGCAACGCAAGACTTCAGCAATTAACAAATGATATTCTTAATCTAGATGCAACACTTGCTCTTGCCCCATCTAACGACTTATTTAAACAACGACTAGTTCTTCAAACGGAGTTCAATCTATTAACAACTAGACACATCGAAAACCTCATCAATAAAACTCATAGTAGGACATATGAATTAGGTGAAAAAACTGGGAAAATTCTTTCTCATCAGCTCCATCAAAAAACTGCAGATCGAACTATAGCTGAGATAAACGATGAATTGGGCACTAAGCACATCATGCAGAGATTAATTTAAGCTTTCAAAAATTCTACTCAAAGTTGTATACTACAGAATCTCTAGGGAATGACACCTTATTTGATACATTTTTTGGAAAATTTGACGTTCCCACAATTAATGATGAGATTGCAGCTGATCTAGAGGAACCATTTTCCATAGAGGAACTGACAAATGCAATCAAGTCTATGCAAAATGGAAAATCTCGAGGGCCTGATGGGTTCCCTAGTGAATTTTTTAAGAAGTTCGCCGACCAACTTGCCCCTATTTTGCTCTCCGTATTCGAAGAATCATTTGCCACCGGCTCTCTTCCTCTGACCATGCGACAAGCGATTATCTCACTTATCCCTAAAAAAGATAAGAACCCTCTAGAATGCAGCTCATTTTGCCCTATTTCACTCTTAAATGTGGACACTAAAATTCTCTCTAAAATGAAAGTGAGCATATTTTGAAAAACAGCGTATTATAGAAATGAAATTATCTGGAGACATATGCCTACCGTGTCCAGATTACTAATGATGTCCTCTGACTGCTCTTTCCTGGTTGAATTTTGTTCTTCTCCCAGTGTGTTTCTTCCCTTGTGTTAGTAATAAACCTACTACTCCATGCCACAATTTGTTACTGATAAGGTTTTGATCCTACTTGGATCTTAGTCAAGTCAAAGTGTTTGAAGAAAGAAAAACACACCCATACTTATACATACAGCACACCAATAGGCAACAAGCTCTATCATGGGAGGTGTGGTTCATCCAAAAGACCAGCGTGATGAAATAGTCAACAGTTGACAATTCAATAAAGTACATAGAAAAAGTACATAAAAACAGTAATACAAAAGCCAGACTTCTAAATATCAGAATTTTAAATATCAAACATGTTATTTATAAACATTATGTCATATAATCATCATCACATCAGAAAATACATCACCTACATTAAAAAATATTACATTAAGTTGGAGGAACAACTCATCAAATAGTAAACTTATAGTAATAGAAACCTTAATCACCTCTCATGGCAGATGAGGTTTTGACAGACCCTGACCTTCCTTCTGGGTTTCATGGGTCCTCTGTTTTCAGGTTTTTTACAGAAACATACAGCTCTTACATGGTATGCAGTGTGCTGTCCATTGTATGTGCATATGTGCGTGTAAGAAAAGTAAGCAATAAATGATCTTTCTGTTCGTTCTGTTAGAACCACTGAAGACAGAAGACAATGAAATTAAGGAACAACACTGTTCCTGTAATACCGGGTAGGACTTTATTCACTGTTACAATCATTACAAAGCAAAAGCTGCATGTGTATACATTCAGTATACCTTCAGAAGCTTGCGTAGCATAGTGCTAATGCAAACGTAATGCTTTAGAAACGTATATCTCCTTCCAACCTCTCCGGGTCACGAGTCTCAATATTACACAACGTTTAACCGTGACTAGCTCTAAATCCATAAAACCAGCCTGAAAATGAAGAAAATCTGTAATGATTGATTGAAAGTCGATTTAGCAGATTTGTATAGTTGTTGGACCCTGGTCGAAGCTGGCCGATGCTATGCTATGATTGGCCAGTCTGCGTTCGAGAGGCGGGACGTACCGAAGGGTCAATTACACAACAGATGAACACATCTAACCCAGAGCTATCATATCAGCAAAGCAAATCATGTTCTTGTTTTTGAACTGACCTGCTTTGGGGTATATTACAAGGAGTATATCATCTGGCCTGGCCTGAAAGTTTTGGACGTTTGAATACATTATGAGTATTTTCACAGTATGATAATGTTACTTTTACTTAAAAGACCAGGGTGTAAAAATTAGGGGGATCTATTGGCAGAAATGGAATCTAATATTCATAAGTATGTTTTCTTTATTTTATAATCACCTGATAATAAGAGTCGTTGTGTTTTCATTTCCCTTGGAATGAGCCCTTCATATCTACATAGGGAGCGGGTCCGCCGCCGCTCTCCCTCTCGTGCTTCACCACCCACTTCCCACATACACACACACTCTAAGCACTCTACTCTTACAACAACCAGCTCAAGAGAGGGTCATTCGCGTTTTTGCGTCAGCCACCGTAGCAATCCTACACGCTTGGCACACAGGAGAAGTTGTAATCTGCAACCTCACCGCTAGATACCGCCATATCCTACACACTGTTCCTTTAAGTAAAGGATCTGAATACTTCTTTTACCACTGACTAAGAATTCATTCACAAATATTGGCTCCATGTTGCATGTTAACCTCTTAAAACTCCGACGGCCCACTGGCGGGCCCGGCCACTATTCTGTCTTTCAGAGGTTGTTGCGGGCTGAGTTTTCAAGATACTGGGATCATATGAAACTAGAAAAACCTAAGGAATCCATTGGTACCAACCATGTCATGTCAGGTTGTGAGGAAGATCGCTAAATAACGTTACGAAGTTACGCTAAATTTTGGCAAGGAAAAACTGGCATGCCGATTTTCAAAGGGGTCCAGCTGAAAATATATATTCAAAATACAACGATTAACTGAGGCATGGGCATTGGAGTGCACCCAAATTTGTGTTTAAGACCTCTGGGGACGTATAATATACATATATAAAAATACCTATGTAGCAGGATCTTACCTAATTATAATATAAGAGGATACTTAAGGCTTCGATCTACAACTTATGATCATTTGTTTATTAGCATGAGTATTTGAGCTATAATACAATTGAAATTGACTGAAATAGATCCTGAACTGAACCAACAAACAACACAGATTTTATCTATCAAGGGATGCAGAATATGGGAGAGATAGAAGATCAACAGAAGTTTCAAAACCAACACGTCAATTCCTCTCATCAAATATGTCAGCTCAGCATAACATATCAATTAAAGTACATTTTAATTTTGCTGGAACATCAGTTTCTTTGTCCTGTGTGCGTGGCCTGCCACATGGGCAGAGGGATGTATGGGAGGTCGTAAATAAAGGGAATGGGGTCATAAAACCTGGGAGACTTGGGCCCCTAAGAGGGTCCATAACTGTACAAATCGGTTCGGATTGTTGAGATTGACACTCAGATGCTGTCGTCTCTCCTCTGTGAGTTGATCCAGGCCTTGGCTCATAAATTGAGGGTTTGTCATTCAGCACCATTAAAGTGGCAGTAGTCAGTATATTTTTGGCATCATTGGGCAAAAATTCCATAATAATCTTTCAGCATATTGTACTTCAGGTGTTCTGAGAGATAACTTGACTTCTGCACCTCATCATGGCTCTGTTTTCAGGCTTTAGAAAATCTAGCCCGTGACGGCAGACTTTGACCTATCACAGGTAATTTCAGAGAGAGAGGGCGTTCCTATTGGCAGTGCTCCGGTCATGTGAGCGGAACTTGGTGTTCCTTTACCAGATTTTACAATAGCGGCAGCGTCATAAACTTTCTCATTTTACAGCTAAACAGTACACTACAAGATGATTCTGAAAACATTTGAGGCGAGAAATAGGCATTACAGTAACAGAATATTGATTCATATTCGATCAGCGCTGCCTAGTTTGTCCGTTTGGTCGGAGTTCGCGAGTGATTCACAGCTGGCTCCGCTATATCGTGACAGTAGTACATGAAACAGGTAACCTGAAAGAAAAACCTGTTCCTCTGTGTCCTACTGTGTCCTCCGGTGCTCCTAACGGCATCTGAAGGATTTCACTTACCGGAGGAAAACAAGGTCCGCTGTCCAGCTGCCGTCTATGAGAGCCGGCTGTCAATCACTCGCAAACTCCGACCAAACGGTCAAACTACATTTGACAAACTGCAGCAAGAATATTTGTGATACCGGTTATCAATAAGGTGCATTCAGGCTTTTGGCTAAGGGACCAAATTCAACTCTACCAGCACTAAGGCCTCTCTTTTTTCAGGACCAAAACCACTAAATGAACTAGCTGCTAGTAAGGAGTTCTTACAAAGAAAACTACTCCGTACGAAAACTTCACAAACAACCTCAGAGGCGCAGTGCAGCGCTGTTGCTGAAAGACCCGTAACCTTCTGATCAAATGACAAGACTTCCTGTTAAATGCAACACTTCCTTTGAATCACTGAACATCTCTGTCACACTGAAATGTGTCAGATTTACTGTAGCTTTGAGTACATCTGTTTCAGTGAACGTTTTTGTTATCATTACAGTATTTGTTATTTCACGCCTGATTGATCGAGAGTATCAAGTTTATAAACATTTTGAATAAAGTCTAAATCAAGGCTAATGTTGCCTTTTTGTTTTTCTTTTGGCGCAGAATTACTACAATTATATGATGCTGTTTTCTTCAATTTTAAGCTAGCGAACCAAATGTGTATTAATCCGTGGCTTTAAAAAAAATTAGTCATAGTTTGTTTAAAACTACAGTGCCCAGCTGTCTAAGGGAAATTAATCTTTTTTTGAAAACGAAACTATTTATTTGTGACTGTATTGAGACTTCGCTAGGAACCAATGGCCTCGGGGGCTGAGTGCCACAGACGTGGTATTGACGTCAGAAAGTATTGAAAAAAGAGTAAAAAAAAGTCATAGTATACTGTAGTATGTTGAAAATAAAGTCAAAGCATAATATGTTGAAAAAAAAAGTCATAGGCTATGTAACCCATATGAAATATAGGGCTACTAAACCCATGTATGTCATTTACAAGTGTAGTTGCATATTGTTCCCAGAAGGGGGCGCAACATGCATTCTGCGGAAGTTAAAGCTGCAGTATGCGATATTGGCGCAAATATGATTTAAAAAAGTTATTTGTAGAAAACGGCCGCTATATCGTGACAGTAGTACATGAAACAGGTAACCTGAGAAAAATCCTGTTGCTCTGTGTCCTACTGTGTCCTCCGGTGCTCCTAACGGCATCTGAAGGATTTCACTTACCGGAGGAAAACAAGGTCCGCTGTCCAGCTGCCGTCTATGAGAGCCGGCTGTCAATCACTCGCAAACTCCGACCAAACGGTCAAACTAGGCAGCGCTGATCAGATATGAATCAATATTCTGTTACTGTAATGCCTATTTCTCACCTCAAATGTTTTCAGAATCATCTTGTAGTTACTATTTAGCTGTAAAATGAGATAGTTTGTGACCCAGCCGCCATTGTAAAATCTGTTGAAGGAAGCCAAGTTCTGGTCACATGACCGGAGCACAGCCAATAGGAACGCTCTCTCTCTCTCTGAAATGACCTGTGATTAGTCAAAATCTGCCGTCACGGGCTAGATTTTTCTAAAGCCTGAAAACAGAGCCATGATGAGGAGCAGAAGTCTAGTTTTCTCTCAGAACACTTGAATTAGAATATGCTGAAAGGTTATTATGGATTTTTTGCCAAATTATGCCAAAAAATTGTTGCATACTGCCACTTTAAGTGTAGAGGATGTGACGTGTAGAGGATGTGACGTGCAGCTGGAGATCTCTACCTGGATTTGGCGCCAATGTGCAACTCTCATAGGAATGACCGGCGCCCCGCCTCCAACGCTGTATCCAGTTCTTTTAATACATCCATGACCTGGACACGTCGTGAAGTCGTGCTCGGCACAGACTGCGAAGCTAACACGGCATAAAACGCCAGAGAGTAGTCCTTAAAGTGGTATTTTCTAGTGGTGGCGAGATGAAGCTTCATGAAGCATTGAAGCTTTCCAGCAAATTGGTTCGGAAAAGGGTTCATTACTCGAGGCTTCATGTGCACACGCAACCACCTGGTGGCCAAAGAGTGTAAAACAGGCAGATATGATCTTAACCATGTGATCTGTATTTTGCGCCAGTAAAGGCTGTTGGGAATGACTATAAACAATGAATAAAACAATCTATTACCATGTAATCCATTTATATCTATATAATATATAGTATAATGTCTATTTTCTAGTAAGTAAATAACATTCATGTATAATAAACTGTAATTGTTTTGTGAGTAATGCATCTTATGTGTGTAAACCAATCCTTTGATCAATAATTGTATTGTAGTGTAGTGTAATATAATATATAATGACAGGAGGGGCAATATTAGTGTTCTGTGTCACAAATTATCCAAACTCTCAAAATACCAAAACTCTCAAATTATTCAAACTCTCAAAATACCAAACTCTCAAAATACCAAAACTCTCAAACTCTCAAAACTCTCAAACCATCACAAACGCACATTTTGAAGCGAATCCATGGGGTTTATATTGCTGTCAAAATCTCGCGCCAAGATCCGAACCACTTCTTGAACCAGTCACATGGTATGGCCGGGCAGCGAGGCTTCGGACGTCATCAATGACGTCATTGGTCTAAAACGATACAAGCCTCGATACACGCATCGCGGAAAACTTCCGGGATTACTCGACACACGCTCCGAAGCCTCGGCACAGCACGTAACATCACTAGTATTTTCTGTAAAAGTCTAAGCTGTTGAGCTACGTCTTTAGTTGGAGTCCGAACTGTGATCGGGAGAAACTACTTCCTGTCGAGTTTTAAGCTGCTGTAACCATGGTGAGTTGAAACACACTCGTCTGTTTTAACCACTAACAGTTATGTAAGGAGAGAAAGATGCATAAAACTTGTTGTTTAACTTCAGATATTGTTCATAAAAACCAACCGAGGTTACAAGCATATTTTGATGGAATTTGACGAACTTTAGTGTCCGTTTTATCACTGTTTTATGATGCTAAAAAGGTCGCTAATGCTAATCGCTAATCGCTAAGCTAATACTGTTAGATTGTTTATGCTAACTGCTGGTTTAAGCTAATCGCTAAAATAATTTCTAGCTCTGGTTAGTAGATTAATGATAGCGTGAAGTTTAAAGGTGTATTGTTCTTTGTTTACATTAAAGCCACTCTGGTTAAGTGAGGCCAACACATAGTAATGGTTTAGTACAACTGCACCGCAATGTAACAGATTTAGGTTATTAACATGCAAATGTTAATTTAAATAGCAGTAGTAATTCATTTAATAACACCAGTTCATTTCATGTGTGTGCTTTAATATAAGTTAGTTCGTGATTAAAGGTGAAATATATTAAAAACTGTATAAAAAAGTGTTTGAGAAAGTAGATGAATAATTTATTTTAAGTTTAAAATACCAACTGTATTACAAGATACTGTATGGTAATCCATTGGATTGTTTTTGAAGTATATCCTTAGTTATTGGTTATACATGATGAGATACTGTGAAAGAAGATAAGAACTGAATGAGCAAGATTACTTATTATCCTGCACTATTTGTGTAGGTTGTTTTTTCTTTTGGTTCTATTAAACGACAATAGAATCTGGAGGATTCGGCGATGGCGAGCCGAGACTGTGGACGGTCATGGCAGCGGTGTGGCCAACCGTAGGACCTGCCACAGAGGACATCTGACTGCTCAATTCATTTGGATATCAGATAAGAACACGAACACACTTTTATCACTACCCGGGTAGTAGGAACTTAAGTAGTAGGAACCTAAGTACTGGAACTTGAAGTATTGTGGTGGTGTATTCACGTTACACCCACACCAAGACAGAAACTGCACTCTTCGGATCACCTTAATTAAAGGAAGAGGATTTGACCTTAAAGGACACTCATTTTGGGGGAATTCTATTTTGTTTGTAACTTTGAAAGAGCTCTCTTTTATTTATTTGTACATTTTATTTCATACTTTGATGCATATGTACAGCATTTTGAATGTTGTTTAATTGTTGTGATGCAATTAAACTGTCAACTGTTCAACTCTATGATAACTCTTCTGAGTTATTTAAGGCAACTGCTCATCGAACCTAGGTAGATGTTGGCGTATCCATTATTCCCATCGGTTGAGTACCAGAGGCGCTACAGATAGTATGTCGAAAAGAGTCAAAAAAGTCACAGTATAGTGTTTAGGAAAAAGTCATAGTATAGTATGTCAAAATAGTATATAGTATATAGTACTATATGCTATAATAGTATAGCATGTCGAAAAAAAATAGTCATAGGATAGTATTTCAAAAAAGTCAGGATAGAATGTCAAAAAAATAATTGTGTAGTATGTCGAAAAAAGGCTTAGTATAGTTGTGACGATCCCTCCACTCCACTAGGTGTCCCGGTGTCCCTTTGCTGGTTCCTCTTTGTTTTGCAGGGTGGCGGGTCGCCCGGCTGATGAGCCACACCTGGGGTGCTTCTCAATTCCACATTTTTCGCCTCCTCGACTCCTCGATCCTCGATCCTCCGGCTGTGACCCGGAAATCGATCTCAGCCCTCCATCTTGAAGGACGTCCCAATTCCTAAAATGCGTCTGGAGGAGCGAGGATCGAGGATCGAGGAGGCTTGCCGGAGGAGCTATGAGCGAGGATACACCAGTGTATCCTCCAGTGTATCCTCCACGGAAGTTGTTTACCGACCGACACGCCCTCTTATTGGATATCAGTTATTGATTGGACGCTGCGCCGATCGGACTGATCTGATACATGTCAACATCACTGGGTTTTATACCGGAGTGAAGACCGATCACAGATTAAACGTTTTATATTTTAGTTGTCTTCTGATTCACCGTCTAGTTAAAATCTGTGTTAACTGTAGATGTGAACAACAAACGGACCATGTTGATGGTAAAGTGTTCCAGCAGCAGAAGGACCTGCAGTATCTCTGCTTCACACACCGCAGGTGAAGGAGTCTGACAATGAGAGGGGTTTATAAGACCTGACAATGAACGGACCTCAAACAACTTTCTTCATTTATTAGAAAGAGTTTTCTTTTCATGATCTGTTAGTTCCTCCATTAACTTTTATTAAGGATACAGTCAAAGTCAGAGAGAGAAGGAGAGTCTGTATTTTACACCTTTTACATCATTTATCGTCATTTCCATTCAGTCACATGTGAGGCTGATAATTCCTGAGCGTCGGGTTTGATAGGAGTCTTTATTAGTATTAGTACAGTTCAGACATAAACAGCTGTTAAAGCCGGCTGACAGCTGATCCAGCTGTGATCAGCTGCTGCTGTCATCAGAAACGGACGTCGCTTCACGTGACGCTTCAGAGGAAACGACGTCTCATGTCTCTACAAACATATTTCCTCTCTTCCTCTCTCCTCGAGTCTCTTCCTCGCCTCCTCCGCTCGCATCTCTCGTGGGCGGGACTAAGACGCTCCTCGAGGAGTCGAGGAGAGGAATCGAGCCGTATAAAATTACAAATGGGAAAGACCCCTGGGCTTGGTGTGGCTCCCTCCCCAGTTGTGCAATCTGGTTGTTTGGGAGACATGGACGAGTATGGTAAGTAGGCTGTTCTGCTGTTTTTTGGTTAATGTAAGCAGCTGAATTGAATAACAAGTTGCTGATTTTGTTCTGGTGTGTTTGTGTTGTTGAGTTGTGCATGCTGGCGATTTTGTGGCACGGAGTTCTGTTGGTCCTGCAGCCAGTGTTGACATGGGTTGGCAGGTATGAGCTATCAGCGGTGATTGCAGGGTCCTCTAGTTTGTAACTTTTGGCTTTTGTGGAATTTCCCTGGGTAGCCATAGCAATGTGGTCCATCTGGGCTCGTTGGTTTGTTTTTTTTGAGTGGTGTGCGGTCAGAGCAGTTGTCTCGGGTACACATCCAGAGCTGTCAGGTGGGTAACCAGCTTGCTGGGGCCTAACCGAGGCTACTGGTTTAAGTGTTTAAAGAGCCTCCCGCTAATCTGCATGAAGACTAGGGTTCAGTGAGGTAGAGTAGTTTGGGATAGGCAGTTTAGTTAGAGGGGGACTTCCACATTAGTTTGGGAGACATTGCCTGGGCAACACTGTCTGTTGGTTCTGTTGGGGCCTTTACACCAATAGCGTGTGATGGCCGGGGTAGTTGGACCCAGTTATGAGAGTTCTGCACAGCCTGGAGGGTTTCTGGGTAGTTGGACCCAGTTACATTGAAGGTGCTTCTTTTGGGACAACCTGAAGATAGCTGTTGCAGGAGGTTAGTGGTTCATGTGGTAGGCAAGTAAATGGTTACAGGAGGGATGTGGTGAATTGTCATTGGTTCTGTTGATGTTTGTGTCGTGACGTGCAAGTTGGTAGCTTGGCCTGTTAGCTTTGCGCTACAGTTCATTCCTTGGTTGGTGTGAGCTTTGTTGTATTTTGGTTGCCTCTTTGTGCTGTGCGTCTTCTGTATGTATTGGTAGCTGGGATTTTGCACGTCACTTTGTCCAACACTTGCACATTGTTTGACGATCTGTATGTTAACCACCTGGTCTTGCATCTCCATGTATGGGCCAACCCTCCAAAGAACATCTTGCTTTTCAATCTAGTGATGTACCATTACTGTCTAATCTTTCTATGCTGTAAACTCTTAATGCCTCTCCAGGTGTTGTTGTTGCTGGGTTGCAGCATGGAGATTGGTTGGCAGGCTGAGTGACACACTACAGAACTGGTCAGTATGAAATATTTGTTTTCTCAAATTATTAGGCTATGTAGTTTATTGTATTTTGTAAGAACTCTGGTCTGGCAGCATTCCCGGTGGGAACACCGGTTTTATGGGGGGGGTGGGGTGGTGACGACCCCTCCTCCTCCTCCTGTTTAGTTATTTATTGTTAATTGGTTAAATGAATGCCTTTTACTATTTTAAAACTCATCTGGTCTCCCGCTTTTGTTGCAACCTTCGAGTCGGGTTGTAACAATAGTATGTCAAAAAAGAGTTTAAAAAAAAGTCATAGATAGATAGTAACTTTATTGATCCCGAGGGAAATTCAAGGTAGATTAGTATAGTATGTCAAAAAAAGTAATACTATAGGATGCTTAAAAAAAGTCATAGTATAGTATGTTGAAAAAAATGAAAAGATCCATATTATAGTCTGTTGAAAAAATGAAAAAAAGTCATAGTATAATGTCGAAAAAATAAGTCATAGTATGTTGAAAGAAAGGCATACTATAGTATGACTTTTTTATTTTTTCGACATACTATACTATGTCTTTTTTTGACATACTGTAGTATGACTTTTAATTATTTCAATATACTATACTATGACATTTTTTCGACACACTATACTATGATTTTTTTTTATTTTACGACATACTATACTATGATTTTTTAAAAATATTTTAACATACTGTACTATGACTTTTTTCAACATGCTAAAATATGATTTGTTTTATTTTTTACTATACTATTACTTCTTCTCAACAAACTATACGATGACTTTTTTGACATGCTATACTTTGAGTTAATTTTTTTCAACATACTATATTATGACTTAATTTTTTCAACATACTATAGTTTGACATTTTTTTTGCTTATTATTATAATAATAATAATAATAATAAACTTTATTTATATAGCTCTTTTCTAAACAAGGTTAGAAAGTGCTTTTCAGGGAAAACAAACGAAAAGCAGTAAAAAACAAATCAGCAAAATATAAAATACAAACATAAAATACATGATACATTATGGACATAATACCATGACTTTTTTTTTTCAACAAATGCTGTGACTTTTTTTTAATTTTTTTTAACTAAACTATTGTTTTTTATATATTTTTTTTTAACATACTATTCTATGACTTAATTTTTTTTGACAAACTATACTTTGATTTTATTTTCAAACATACTATAGTATGACTTTTATTTCTCAAAATTGAATGGTCTGACTTTTTCGACATACTACAATATTACTATTTTTCGAGATATTATATTATGACTTTTTAATTTTCGACATACTATAACTTTTTTTTCGACATACTATACTACATCTATTTTATTTTTTAGACATAGTATACTCTGAATTTTTATTTACATACTATATGGTATGGTGGTATGGTATGATTTCTTTTAATTTTTTCGACATACTACACTGACTTTTTTTTGACATACTATACTATGGCATTTTTTCGACATGCCTTTTTTTTTTTTTTTCAACAGGCAGAGGTATGACTTTATTCTTAATGATTTTCTAGAGGCCGCGGTATGACTTTAAATCATTTTTGACATGACTTTTTTTTTCGTGATTTTCGACAGTTCCGGTATGGCTTCATTTTTAAAGACTTTCAACATGACTTTTTTTTTTATTTTCAAGAGGCAGAGGTATTACTTTATTCTTAATGATTTTCTAGAGGCCGCGGTATGACTTTAAATCATTTTTGACATGACATTTTTTTTCGTGATTTTCGACAGGGTCGGTATGGCTTCATTTTTAAAGATTTTCGACATGCCTTTTTTTTTTTTTTTTCAACAGGCAGAGGTATGACTTTATTCTTAATGGTTTTCTAGAGGCCGCAGTATGACTTTAAATCATTTTTTGACATGATTTTTTTTCGTGATTTTCGACAGGTCCGGTATGGCTTCATTTTTAAAGATTTTCGACATGACTTTTATTTTGTGATTTTCGACAGGTCCGGTATGGCTTCATTTTTAAAGATTTTCGACATGCCTTTTTTTTTTATTTTCAACAGGCAGAGGTATGACTTTATTCTTAATGATTTTCTACAGGCCTTGGTACGACTTTAAATCATTTTTGACATGACTTTTTTTTTCGTGATTTTCGACAGGTTCGGTATGGCTTCATTTTTAAAGATTTTCGACATGACTTTTTTTGGGGATTTTCGACAGGTCCGGTATGGCTTTATTCTTAATGATTTTCTACAGGCCTTGGTATGACTTTAAATCATTTTTGCCATGACATTTTTTTTCGTGATTGTCGACAGGTCCGGTATGGCTTCATTTTTAAAGATTTTCGACATGACTTTTTTTTTGTGATTTTCGACAGGTCCGGTATGGCTACATTTTTAAAGATTTTCGACATGCCTTTTTTTTTTTTATTTTCAACAGGCAGAGGTATGACTTTATTCTTAATGATTTTCTAGAGGCCGCGGTATGACTTTAAATCATTTTTGACATGACTTTTTTTTCGTGATTTTCGACAGGTCCGGTATGGCTTAATTTTTAAAGATTTTCGACATGACTTTTTTTTTGTGATTTTCGACAGGTCCGGTATGGCTTCATTTTTAAAGATTTTCGACATGCCTTTTTTTTTTTATTTTCCACAGGCAGAGGTATGACTTTATTCTTAATGATTTTCTAGAGGCCGCGGTATGACTTAAAATCATTTTTGACATGACATTTTTTTCGTGATTTTCGACAGGTCGGTATGGCTTCATTTTTAAAGATTTTCGACATGACTTTTTTTGGGATTTTCGACAGGTGAGGTATGGCTTTATTCTTAATGATTTTCTACAGGCCTTGGTACGACTTTAAATCATTTTTGACATGACTTTTTTTTTCGTGATTTTCGACAGGTCCGGTATGGCTTCATTTTTAAAGATTTTTCGACATGACTTTATTTTTGTGATTTTCGACAGGTCCGGTATGGCTTAATTTTTAAAGATTTTTGACATGACTTTTTTTTCGTGATTTTCGACAGGTCCGGTATGGCTTCATTTTTAAAGATTTTCGACATGCCTTTTTTTTTATTTTCAACAGGCAGAGGTATGACTTTATTCTTAATGATTTTCTAGAGGCCGCGGTATGACTTTAAATCATTTTTGACATGACTTTTTTCTTCGTGATTGTCGACAGGTCCGGTATGGCTTAATTTTTAAAGATTTTCGACATGACTTTTATTTTGTGATTTTCGACAGGTCCGGTATGGCTTCATTTTTAAAGATTTTCGACATGCCTTTTTTTTTTATTTTCAACAGGCAGAGGTATGACTTTATTCTTAATGATTTTCTACAGGCCTTGGTACGACTTTAAATCATTTTTGACATGACTTTTTTTTTCGTGATTTTCGACAGGTTCGGTATGGCTTCATTTTTAAAGATTTTCGACATGACTTTTTTTGGGGATTTTCGACAGGTCCGGTATGGCTTTATTCTTAATGATTTTCTACAGGCCTTGGTATGACTTTAAATCATTTTTGCCATGACTTTTTTTTTCGTGATTGTCGACAGGTCCGGTATGGCTTCATTTTTAAAGATTTTCGACATGACTTTTTTTTTGTGATTTTCGACAGGTCCGGTATGGCTACATTTTTAAAGATTTTCGACATGCCTTTTTTTTTTTTATTTTCAACAGGCAGAGGTATGACTTTATTCTTAATGATTTTCTAGAGGCCGCGGTATGACTTTAAATCATTTTTGACATGACTTTTTTTTCGTGATTTTCGACAGGTCCGGTATGGCTTAATTTTTAAAGATTTTCGACATGACTTTTTTTTTGTGATTTTCGACAGGTCCGGTATGGCTTCATTTTTAAAGATTTTCGACATGCCTTTTTTTTTTATTTTCAACAGGCAGAGGTATGACTTTATTCTTAATGATTTTCTAGAGGCCGCGGTATGACTTTAAATCATTTTTGACATGACTTTTTTTTTCGTGATTTTCGACAGGTTCGGTATGGCTTCATTTTTAAAGATTTTCGACATGACTTTTTTTGGGGATTTTCGACAGGTCCGGTATGGCTTTATTCTTAATGATTTTCTACAGGCCTTGGTACGACTTTAAATCATTTTTGACATTACTTTTTTTTTCGTGATTTTCGACAGGTCCGGTATGGCTTCATTTTTAAAGATTTTTGACATTACTTTTTTTTTCGTGATTTTCGACAGGTCCGGTATGGCTTCATTTTTAAAGATTTTTGACATGACTTTTTTTTCGTGATTTTCGACAGGTCCGGTATGGCTTCATTTTTAAAGATTTTCGACATGCCTTTTTTTTTTATTTTCAACAGGCAGAGGTATGACTTTATTCTTAATGATTTTCTAGAGGCCGCGGTATGACTTTAAATCATTTTTGACATGACTTTTTTCTTCGTGATTGTCGACAGGTCCGGTATGGCTTAATTTTTAAAGATTTTCGACATGACTTTTTTTTTGTGATTTTCGACAGGTCCGGTATGGCTTCATTTTTAAAGATTTTCGACATGCCTTTTTTTTTTATTTTCAACAGGCAGAGGTATGACTTTATTCTTAATGATTTTCTAGAGGCCTTGGTACGACTTTAAATCATTTTTGACATGACTTTTTTTTCGTGATTTTCGACAGGTCCGGTATGGCTTCATTTTTAAAGATTTCGACATGACTTTTTTTTGGGATTTTCGACAGGTCCGGTATGGCTTTATTCTTAATGATTTTCTACAGGCCTTGGTATGACTTTAAATCATTTTTGCCATGACTTTTTTTTTCGTGATTGTCGACAGGTCCGGTATGGCTTCATTTTTAAAGATTTTCGACATGACTTTTTTTTGTGATTTTCGACAGGTCCGGTATGGCTACATTTTTAAAGATTTTCGACATGCCTTTTTTTTTTTTTTTTTCAACAGGCAGAGGTATGACTTTATTCTTAATGATTTTCTAGAGGCCGCGGTATGACTTTAAATCATTTTTGACATGACTTTTTTTTCGTGATTTTCGACAGGTCCGGTATGGCTTAATTTTTAAAGATTTTCGACATGACTTTTTTTTTGTGATTTTCGACAGGTCCGGTATGGCTTCATTTTTAAAGATTTTCGACATGCCTTTTTTTTTTATTTTCAACAGGCAGAGGTATGACTTTATTCTTAATGATTTTCTAGAGGCCGCGGTATGACTTTAAATCATTTTTGACATGACTTTTTTTTTCGTGATTTTCGACAGGTTCGGTATGGCTTCATTTTTAAAGATTTTCGACATGACTTTTTTTGGGGATTTTCGACAGGTCCGGTATGGCTTTATTCTTAATGATTTTCTACAGGCCTTGGTACGACTTTAAATCATTTTTGACATGACTTTTTTTTTCGTGATTTTCGACAGGTCCGGTATGGCTTCATTTCTAAAGATTTTTCGACATGACTTTATTTTTGTGATTTTCGACAGGTCCGGTATGGCTTCATTTTTAAAGATTTTTGACATGACTTTTTTTTCGTGATTTTCGACAGGTCCGGTATGGCTTCATTTTTAAAGATTTTCGACATGCCTTTTTTTTTATTTTCAACAGGCAGAGGTATGACTTTATTCTTAATGATTTTCTAGAGGCCGCGGTATGACTTTAAATCATTTTTGACATGACTTTTTTCTTCGTGATTGTCGACAGGTCCGGTATGGCTTAATTTTTAAAGATTTTCGACATGACTTTTTTTTGTGATTTTCGACAGGTCCGGTATGGCTTTATTCTTAATGATTTTCTACAGGCCTTGGTACGACTTTAAATAATTTTTGACATGACTTTTTTTTTCGTGATTTTCGACAGGGTCGGTATGGCTTCATTTTTAAAGATTTTCAACATGACTTTTTTTTTTATTTTCAAGAGGCAGAGGTATTACTTTATTCTTAATGATTTTCTAGAGGCCGCGGTATGACTTTAAATCATTTTTGACATGACATTTTTTTTCGTGATTTTCGACAGGGTCGGTATGGCTTCATTTTTAAAGATTTTCGACATGCCTTTTTTTTTTTTTTTCAACAGGCAGAGGTATGACTTTATTCTTAATGGTTTTCTAGAGGCCGCAGTATGACTTTAAATCATTTTTTGACATGATTTTTTTTCGTGATTTTCGACAGGTCCGGTATGGCTTCATTTTTAAAGATTTTCGACATGACTTTTATTTTGTGATTTTCGACAGGTCCGTTATGGCTTCATTTTTAAAGATTTTCGACATGCCTTTTTTTTTTATTTTCAACAGGCAGAGGTATGACTTTATTCTTAATGATTTTCTAGAGGCCGCGGTATGACTTTAAATCATTTTTGACATGACTTTTTTTTCGTGATTTTCGACAGGTCCGGTATGGCTTCATTTTTAAAGACTTTCAACATGACTTTTTTTTTTATTTTCAAGAGGCAGAGGTATTACTTTATTCTTAATGATTTTCTAGAGGCCGCGGTATGACTTTAAATCATTTTTGACGTGACATTTTTTTTCGTGATTTTCGACAGGGTCGGTATGGCTTCATTTTTAAAGATTTTCGACATGCCTTTTTTTTTTTTTTTTCAACAGGCAGAGGTATGACTTTATTCTTAATGGTTTTCTAGAGGCCGCAGTATGACTTTAAATCATTTTTTGACATGATTTTTTTTCGTTATTTTCGACAGGTCCGGTATGGCTTCATTTTTAAAGATTTTCGACATGACTTTTATTTTGTGATTTTCGACAGGTCCGGTATGGCTTCATTTTTAAAGATTTTTGACATGACTTTTTTTTCGTGATTTTCGACAGGTCCGGTATGGCTTCATTTTTAAAGATTTTCGACATGACTTTTTTTTCGTGATTTTCGACAGGCGCAGTATGGCTTCATTTTTAAAGATTTTTGACATGACTTTTTTTTTTATTTTCAACAGGCAGAGGTATGACTTTATTCTTAATGATTTTCTAGAGGCCGCGGTATGACTTTAAATCATTTTTGAGATGACTTTTTTTTTCGTGATTTTCGACAGGTCCGGTATGGCTTCATTTTTAAAGATTTTCGACATGATTTTTTGGGGGATTTTCGACAGGTCCGGTATGGCTTTATTCTTAATGATTTTCTACAGGCCTTGGTACGACTTTAAAACATTTTTGACATGACTTTTTTTTTCGTGATTTTCGACAGGTATTATTTTATATGGCTTCATTTTTAAAGATTTTTGACATGACTTTTTTTTCGTGATTTTCGACAGGTCCGGTATGGCTTCATTTTTAAAGATTTTCGACATGACTTTTTTTTTGTGATTATCGACAGGTCCGGTATGGCTACATTTTTAAAGATTTTGGACATGCCTTTTTTTTTTTTATTTTCAACAGGCAGAGGTATGACTTTATTCTTAATGATTTTCTAGAGGCCGCGGTATGACTTTAAATCATTTTTGACATGACTTTTTTTTTCGTGATTGTCGACAGGTCCGGTATGGCTTCATTTTTAAAGATTTTCGACATGACTTTTTTTTGTGATTTTTGACAGGTCCGGTATGGCTTAATTTTTAAAGATTTTCGACATGACTTTTTTTTGGTGATTTTCGACAGGTCCGGTATGGCTTCATTTTTAAAGATTTTCGACATGCCTTTTTTTTTTTATTTTCAACAGGCAGAGGTATGGCTTTAAATCATTTTTGACATTACTTTTTTTTCGTGATTTTCGACAGGTCCGGTATGGCTTCATTTTTAAAGATTTTCGACATGCCTTTTTTTTTTTATTTTCAACAGGCAGAGGTATGGCTTTATTCTTAATGATTTTCTACAGGCCTTGGTACGACTTTAAATCATTTTTGACATGACTTTTTTTTTCGTGATTTTCGACAGGTCCGGTATGGCTTCATTTTTAAAGATTTTTCGACATGACTTTTTTTTGTGATTTTCGACAGGTCCGGTATGGCTTCATTTTTAAAGATTTTCGACATGCCTTTCTTTTTTTTTTTTTCAACAGGCAGCGGTATGACTTTATTCTTAAAGATTTTCTAGAGGCCGCGGTATGACTTTAAATCATTTTTGACATGACTTTTTTTTTCGTCATTTTCGACAGGTCCGGTATGGCTTCATTTTTAAAGATTTTCAACTTGACTATTTTTTTTTTATTTTCAACAGGCAGGGGTATGACTTTTTTCTTAATGATTTTCTACAGGCCACGGTATGACTTTAAATCATTTTTGATATCACTTTTTTTTCGTGATTTTCGACAGGCGCAGTATGGCTTCATTTTTAAAGATTTTTGACATGACTTTTTTTTTCGTGATTTTCGACAGGTATGGCTTCATTTTTAAAGATTTTCGACATGCCTTTTTTTAATTTTCAACAGGCAGAGGTATGACTTTATTCTTAATGATTTTCTAGAGGCCGCGGTATGACTTTAAATCATTTTTGACATGACTTTTTTTTCGTGATTTTCGACAGGTCCGGTATGGCTTCATTTTTAAAGATTTTCGACATGCCTTTTCTTTTTAATTTTCAACAGGCAGAGGTATGGCTTTATTCTTAATGATTTTCTAGAGGCCGCGGTATGACTTTAAATCATTTTTGACATGACTTTTTTTTTCGTCATTTTCGACAGGTCCGGTATGGCTTCATTTTTAAAGATTTTCAACTTGACTATTTTTTTTTTATTTTCAACAGGCAGGGGTATGACTTTTTTCCTAATGATTTTCTACAGGCCACGGTATGACTTTAAATCATTTTTGATATCACTTTTTTTTCGTGATTTTCGACAGGCGCAGTATGGCTTCATTTTTAAAGATTTTTGACATGACTTTTTTTTTCGTGATTTTCGACAGGTATGGCTTCATTTTTAAAGATTTTCGACATGCCTTTTTTTAATTTTCAACAGGCAGAGGTATGACTTTATTCTTAATGATTTTCTAGAGGCCGCGGTATGACTTTAAATCATTTTTGACATGACTTTTTTTTCGTGATTTTCGACAGGTCCGGTATGGCTTCATTTTTAAAGATTTTCGACATGTCTTTTCTTTTTAATTTTCAACAGGCAGAGGTATGGCTTTATTCTTAATGATTTTCTAGAGGCCGCGGTATGACTTTAAATCATTTTTGACATGACTTTTTTTTTCGTCATTTTCGACAGGTCCGGTATGGCTTCATTTTTAAAGATTTTCAACTTGACTATTTTTTTTTTATTTTCAACAGGCAGGGGTATGACTTTTTTCTTAATGATTTTCTACAGGCCACGGTATGACTTTAAATCATTTTTGATATCACTTTTTTTTCGTGATTTTCGACAGGCGCAGTATGGCTTCATTTTTAAAGATTTTTGACATGACTTTTTTTTTCGTGATTTTCGACAGGTATGGCTTCATTTTTAAAGATTTTCGACATGCCTTTTTTTAATTTTCAACAGGCAGAGGTATGACTTTATTCTTAATGATTTTCTAGAGGCCGCGGTATGACTTTAAATCATTTTTGACATGACTTTTTTTTCGTGATTTTCGACAGGTCCGGTATGGCTTCATTTTTAAAGATTTTCGACATGACTTTTTTTTGTGATTTTCGACAGGTCCGGTATGGCTTTATTCTTAATGATTTTCTACAGGCCTTGGTACGACTTTAAATAATTTTTGACATGACTTTTTTTTTCGTGATTTTCGACAGGGTCGGTATGGCTTCATTTTTAAAGATTTTCAACATGACTTTTTTTTTTATTTTCAAGAGGCAGAGGTATTACTTTATTCTTAATGATTTTCTAGAGGCCGCGGTATGACTTTAAATCATTTTTGACATGACATTTTTTTTCGTGATTTTCGACAGGGTCGGTATGGCTTCATTTTTAAAGATTTTCGACATGCCTTTTTTTTTTTTTTTCAACAGGCAGAGGTATGACTTTATTCTTAATGGTTTTCTAGAGGCCGCAGTATGACTTTAAATCATTTTTTGACATGATTTTTTTTCGTGATTTTCGACAGGTCCGGTATGGCTTCATTTTTAAAGATTTTCAACATGACTTTTATTTTGTGATTTTCGACAGGTCCGTTATGGCTTCATTTTTAAAGATTTTCGACATGCCTTTTTTTTTTATTTTCAACAGGCAGAGGTATGACTTTATTCTTAATGATTTTCTAGAGGCCGCGGTATGACTTTAAATCATTTTTGACATGACTTTTTTTTTCGTGATTGTCGACAGGTCCGGTATGGCTTAATTTTTAAAGATTTTCGACATGACTTTTTTTTGTGATTTTCGACAGGTCCGGTATGGCTTTATTCTTAATGATTTTCTACAGGTCTTGGTACGACTTTAAATAATTTTCGACATGACTTTTTTTTTGTGATTTTCGACAGGTCCAATATGGCTTCATTTTTAAAGATTTTCGACATGCCTTTTTTTTTTATTTTCAACAGGCAGAGGTATGACTTTATTCTTAATGATTTTCTAGAGGCCGCGGTATGACTTTAAATCATTTTTGACATGACTTTTTTTTCGTGATTTTCGACAGGTCCGGTATGGCTTCATTTTTAAAGACTTTCAACATGACTTTTTTTTTTATTTTCAAGAGGCAGAGGTATTACTTTATTCTTAATGATTTTCTAGAGGCCGCGGTATGACTTTAAATCATTTTTGACGTGACATTTTTTTTCGTGATTTTCGACAGGGTCGGTATGGCTTCATTTTTAAAGATTTTCGACATGCCTTTTTTTTTTTTTTTCAACAGGCAGAGGTATGACTTTATTCTTAATGGTTTTCTAGAGGCCGCAGTATGACTTTAAATCATTTTTTGACATGATTTTTTTTCGTTATTTTCGACAGGTCCGGTATGGCTTCATTTTTAAAGATTTTCGACATGACTTTTATTTTGTGATTTTCGACAGGTCCGGTATGGCTTCATTTTTAAAGATTTTTGACATGACTTTTTTTTCGTGATTTTCGACAGGTCCGGTATGGCTTCATTTTTAAAGATTTTCGACATGACTTTTTTTTCGTGATTTTCGACAGGCGCAGTATGGCTTCATTTTTAAAGATTTTTGACATGACTTTTTTTTTTATTTTCAACAGGCAGAGGTATGACTTTATTCTTAATGATTTTCTAGAGGCCGCGGTATTACTTTAAATCATTTTTGAGATGACTTTTTTTTTCGTGATTTTCGACAGGTCCGGTATGGCTTCATTTTTAAAGATTTTCGACATGATTTTTTGGGGGATTTTCGACAGGTCCGGTATGGCTTTATTCTTAATGATTTTCTACAGGCCTTGGTACGACTTTAAAACATTTTTGACATGACTTTTTTTTTCGTGATTTTCGACAGGTATTATTTTATATGGCTTCATTTTTAAAGATTTTTGACATGACTTTTTTTTCGTGATTTTCGACAGGTCCGGTATGGCTTCATTTTTAAAGATTTTCGACATGACTTTTTTTTTGTGATTTTCGACAGGTCCGGTATGGCTACATTTTTAAAGATTTTGGACATGCCTTTTTTTTTTTTATTTTCAACAGGCAGAGGTATGACTTTATTCTTAATGATTTTCTAGAGGCCGCGGTATGACTTTAAATCATTTTTGACATGACTTTTTTTTTCGTGATTGTCGACAGGTCCGGTATGGCTTCATTTTTAAAGATTTTCGACATGACTTTTTTTTGTGATTTTTGACAGGTCCGGTATGGCTTAATTTTTAAAGATTTTCGACATGACTTTTTTTTTGTGATTTTCGACAGGTCCGGTATGGCTTAATTTTTAAAGATTTTCGACATGCCTTTTTTTTAAATTTTCAACAGGCAGAGGTATGACTTTATTCTTAATGATTTTCTAGAGGCCGCGGTATGACTTTAAATCATTTTTGACATTACTTTTTTTTCGTGATTTTCGACAGGTCCGGTATGGCTTCATTTTTAAAGATTTTCGACATGCCTTTTTTTTTTTATTTTCAACAGGCAGAGGTATGGCTTTATTCTTAATGATTTTCTACAGGCCTTGGTACGACTTTAAATCATTTTTGACATGACTTTTTTTTTCGTGATTTTCGACAGGTCCGGTATGGCTTCATTTTTAAAGATTTTTCGACATGACTTTTTTTTGTGATTTTCGACAGGTCCGGTATGGCTTCATTTTTAAAGATTTTCGACATGCCTTTCTTTTTTTTTTTTTCAACAGGCAGCGGTATGACTTTATTCTTAAAGATTTTCTAGAGGCCGCGGTATGACTTTAAATCATTTTTGACATGACTTTTTTTTTCGTCATTTTCGACAGGTCCGGTATGGCTTCATTTTTAAAGATTTTCAACTTGACTATTTTTTTTTTATTTTCAACAGGCAGGGGTATGACTTTTTTCTTAATGATTTTCTACAGGCCACGGTATGACTTTAAATCATTTTTGATATCACTTTTTTTTCGTGATTTTCGACAGGCGCAGTATGGCTTCATTTTTAAAGATTTTTGACATGACTTTTTTTTTCGTGATTTTCGACAGGTATGGCTTCATTTTTAAAGATTTTCGACATGCCTTTTTTTAATTTTCAACAGGCAGAGGTATGACTTTATTCTTAATGATTTTCTAGAGGCCGCGGTATGACTTTAAATCATTTTTGACATGACTTTTTTTTCGTGATTTTCGACAGGTCCGGTATGGCTTCATTTTTAAAGATTTTCGACATGCCTTTTCTTTTTAATTTTCAACAGGCAGAGGTATGGCTTTATTCTTAATGATTTTCTACAGGCCTTGGTACGACTTTAATTCATTTTTGACATTATTTTTTTTTTCGTGATTTTCGACAGGTCCGGTATGGCTTCATTTTTAAAGATTTTTCGACATGACTTTTTTTTGTGATTTTCGACAGGTCCGGTATGGCTTCATTTTTAAAGATTTTCGACATGCCTTTTTTTTTTTTTTTTCAACAGGCAGCGGTATGACTTTATTCTTAAAGATTTTCTAGAGGCCGCGGTATGACTTTAAATCATTTTTGACATGACTTTTTTTTTTTATTTTCAAAAGGCAGGGGTATGACTTTTTTCTTAATGATTTTCTACAGGCCACGGTATGACTTTAAATCATTTTTGATATCACTTTTTTTTCGTGATTTTCGACAGGCGCAGTATGGCTTCATTTTTAAAGATTTTTGACATGACTTTTTTTTTCGTGATTTTCGACAGGTATGGCTTCATTTTTAAAGATTTTCGACATGCCTTTTTTTTTATTTTCAACAGGCAGAGGTATGACTTTATTCTTAATGATTTTCTAGAGGCCGCAGTATGACTTTAATTCATTTTTGACATGACTTTTTTTTTCGTGATTGTCGACAGGTCCGGTATGGCTTCATTTTTAAAGATTTTCGACATTCTATTCTATTACATTTTTTCACGAAAATTTTCGACATACAATAGTATGACCTTTTTCATGAAAATTTTCGAAATTTTATACTGAGATTTTTTTCCCAAGTTCATCGACAGACTATATTATGCCTTTTTTCATGAAAATGTTCGACATTCTATAATATGACATTTTTTTACGAATATCTTCGACATGAAAAATTTTCATGAAAAGTCATACTATAGTATGACTTTTTTTATGAAAATTTTCGAAATTTTAAACTGAGTTTTTTTTCCACCAAATTGATCGACAGACTATACTATGCCTTTTTTCATGAACATTTTCGACATTCTATACTATGACATTTTTTTACGAATATTTTCGACATGGAAAATTTTCATGAAAAAAGTCATACTATAGTATGACTTTTTTCATGAAAATTTTCGAAATTTTAAACTGAGTTTTTTTTCAACCAAATTAATCGACAGACTATACTATGCCCTTTTTCATGAACATTTTCGACATTCTATACTATGACTTTTTTTTACGAATATTTTCGACATGCTATAGTATGACTTTTTTCATGAAAATTTTCGAAATTTTAAACTGAGTTTTTTTTCCACCAAATTAATCGACAGACTGTACTATGCCTTTTTTCATGAAAATGTTCGACATTCTATACTATGACCTTTTTTTACGAATATTTTCGACATGCTATAGTATGACTTATTTCATGAAAATTTTCGAAATTTTAAACTGAGTTTTTTTTCCACCAAATTAATCGACAGACTATACTACGCCTTTTTTCATGAACATTTTCGACATTCTATACTATGACATTTTTTCACGAAAATTTTCGACATTCTATAATATGACTTTTTTCATGAAAATTTTCTAAATTTTAAACTGAGTTTGTTTCCCACCAAATTAATCGACAGACTATACTATGCCTTTTTTCATGAAAATTTTCGACATTCTATACTATGACATTATTTTACGAATATTTTCGACATGAAAAATTTTCATGAAAAAAGTCATACTATAGTATGCCTTTTTTCATGAAAATTTTCGAAATTTTAAACTGAGTTTTTTTTCCACCAAATTAATCGACAGACTATACTATGCCTTTTTTCATGAAAATTTTCGACATTCTATACTATGACATTTTTTCACGAATATTTTCGACATGCTATAGTATGACTTTTTTCATGAAAATTTTCGAAATTTTAAACTGAGTTTTTTTTCCACCAAATTAATCGACAGACTGTACTATGCCTTTTTTCATGAAAATGTTCGACATTCTATACTATGACCTTTTTTTACGAATATTTTCGACATGAAAAATTTTCATGAAAAAAGTCATACTTTAGTATGACTTTATTCATGAAAATTTTCGAAATTTTAAACTGAGTTTTTTTTCCACCAAATTAATCGACAGACTATACTATGCCTTTTTTCATTAACATTTTCGACATTCTATACTATGACCTTTTTTTACGAATATTTTCGACATGCTATAGTATGACTTTTTTCATGAAAATTTTCGAAATTTTAAACTGAGTTTTTTTTCCACCAAATTAATCGACAGACTATACTACGCCTTTTTTCATGAACATTTTCGACATTCTATACTATGACATTTTTTTACGAATATTTTAGACATGCTATAGTATGACTTTTTTCATGAAAATTTTCGAAATTTTAAACTGAGTTTTTTTTCCACCAAATTAATCGACAGACTATACTATGCCTTTTTTCATGAACATTTTCGACATTCTATACTATGACATTTTTTTACGAATATTTTTGACATGCTATAGTATGACTTTTTTCATGAAAATTTTCGAAATTTTAAACTGAGTTTTTTTACCACCAAATTAATCGACAGACTATACTATGCCTTTTTTCATGAACATTTTCGACATTCTATACTATGACATTTTTTTACGAATATTTTCGACATGAAAAATTTTCATGAAAAAAGTCATACTATAGTATGACTTTTTTCATGAAAATTTTCGAAATTTTAAACTGAGTTTTTTTTCCACCAAATTAATCGACAGACTATACTATGCCTTTTTTCATGAAAATTTTCGACATTCTATACTATGACATTTTTTTACGAATGTTTTCGACATGCTATAGTATGACTTTTTTCATGAAAATTTTCGAAATTTTAAACTGAGTTTTTTTACCACCAAATTAATCGACAGACTATACTATGCCTTTTTTCATGAACATTTTCGACATTCTATACTATGACATTTTTTCGCAAATATTTTCGACATGCTATAGTATGACTTTTTTCATGAAAATTTTCAAAATTTTAAACTGAGTTTTTTTTCCACCAAATTAATCGACAGACTATACTATGCTTTTTTTCATGAAAATTATCGACATTCTATACTATGACATTTTTTCAGGAAAATTTTCGACATTCTATATGACTTTTTTCATGAAAATTTTCGAAATTTTAAACTGAGTTTTTTTTCGACCAAATTAATCGACAGACTATACTATGCCTTTTTTCATTAACATTTTTGACATTCTATACTATGACATTTTTTTACGAATATTTTCGAGATGCTATAGTATGACTTTTTTCATGAAAATTTTCGAAATTTTAAACTGAGTTTTTTTCCACCAAATTAATCGACAGACTATACTATGCTGTTCTTCATGAAAATTTTCGACATTCTATACTATGACATTTTTTTACGAATATTTCGACATGAAAAATTTTCATGAAAAAAGTCATACTATAGTATGACTTTTTTCATGAAAATTTTCGAAATTTTAAACTGAGTTTTTTTTCCACCAAATTAATCGACAGACTATACTATGCCTTTTTTCATGAAAATGTTCGACATTCTATACTATGACCTTTTTTTACGAATATTTTCGACATGCTATAATATGACTTTTTTCATGAAAATTTTCGAAATTTTAAACTGAGTTCGTTTCCCACCAAATTAATCGAAAGACTATACTATGCCTTTTTTCATGAACATTTTCGACATTCTGTACTATGACATTTTTTTACGAATATTTTCGACATGAAAAATTTTCATGAAAAAGTCATACTATAGTATGACTTTTTTCATGAAAATTTTCGAAATTTTAAACTGAGTTTTTTTTCCACCAAATTAATCGACAGACTATACTATGCCTTTTTTCATGAAAATTTTCGACATTCTATACTATGACATTTTTTTACGAATATTTTCGACATGAAAATTTTCATGAAAAAAGTCATACTATAGTATGACTTTTTTCATGAAAATTTTCGAAATTTTAAACTGAGTTTTTTTTCCACCAAATTAATCGACAGACTATACTATGCCTTTTTTCATGAACATTTTCGACATTCTATACTATGACATTTTTTTACGAATATTTTCGACATGAAAATTTTCATGAAAAAAGTCATACTATAGTATGCCTTTTTTCATGAAAATTTTCGAAATTTTAAACTGAGTTTTTTTTCCACCAAATTAATCGACAGACTATACTATGCCTTTTTTCATGAACATTTTCGACATTCTATACTATGACATTTTTTTACGAATATTTTCGACATGCTATAGTATGACTTTTTTCATGAAAATTTTCGAAATTTTAAACTGAGTTTTTTTTCCACCAAATTAATCGACAGACTATACTATGCCTTTTTTCATGAAAATTTTCGACATTCTATACTATGACATTTTTTTACGAATATTTTCGACATGCTATAGTATGACTTTTTTCATGAAAATTTTCGAAATTTTAAACTGAGTTTTTTTTCCACCAAATTAATCGACAGACTATACTATGCCTTTTTTCATGAACATTTTCGACATTCTATACTATGACATTTTTTTACGAATATTTTCGACATGAAAATTTTCATGAAAAAAGTCATACTATAGTATGACTTTTTTCATGAAAATTTTCGAAATTTTAAACTGAGTTTTTTTTCCACCAAATTAATCGACAGACTATACTATGCCTTTTTTCATGAACATTTTCGACATTCTATACTATGACATTTTTTTACGAATATTTTCGACATGAAAAATTTTCATGAAAAAAGTCATACTATAGTATGACTTTTTTCATGAAAATTTTCGAAATTTTAAACTGAGTTTTTTTTCCACCAAATTAATCGACAGACTATACTATGCCTTTTTTCATGAAAATTTTCGACATTCTATACTATGACATTTTTTTACGAATATTTTCGACATGCTATAGTATGACTTTTTTCATGAAAATTTTCGAAATTTTAAACTGAGTTTTTTTTCCACCAAATTAATCGACAGACTATACTATGCCTTTTTTCATGAAAATTTTCGACATTCTATACTATGACATTTTTTTACGAATATTTTCGACATGCTATAGTATGACTTTTTTCATGAAAATTTTCGAAATTTTAAACTGAGTTTTTTTCCCACCAAATTAATCGACAGACTATACTATGCCTTTTTTCATGAACATTTTCGACATTCTATACTATGACATTTTTTTACGAATATTTTCGACATGCTATAGTATGACTTTTTTCATGAAAATTTTCGAAATTTTAAACTGAGTTTTTTTTCCACCAAATTAATCGACAGACTATACGATGCCTTTTTTCATTAACATTTTCGACATTCTATACTATGACATTTTTTTACGAATATTTTTGACATGAAAAGTTTTCATGAAAAAAGTCATAGTATAGTATGCCTTTTTTCATGAAAATTTTCGAAATTTTAAACTGAGTTTTTTTTCCACCAAATTAATCGACAGACTATACTATGCCTTTTTTCATGAAAATTTTCGACATTCTATACTATGACATTTTTTTACGAATATTTTCGACATGAAAAGTTTTCATGAAAAAAGTCATACTATAGTATGCCTTTTTTCATGAAAATTTTCGAAATTTTAAACTGAGTTTTTTTTCCACCAAATTAATCGACAGACTATACTATGCCTTTTTTCATGAACATTTTCGACATTCTATACTATGACATTTTTTTACGAATATTTTCGACATGCTATAGTATGACTTTTTTCATGAAAATTTTCGAAATTTTAAACTGAGTTTTTTTACCACCAAATTAATCGACAGACTATACTATGCCTTTTTTCATGAAAATTTTCGACATTCTATACTATGACATTTTTTTACGAATATTTTCGACATGCTATAGTATGACTTTTTTCATGAAAATTTTCGAAATTTTAAACTGAGTTTTTTTTCCACCAAATTAATCGACAGACTATACTATGCCTTTTTTCATGAAAATTTTCGACATTCTATACTATGACATTTTTTTACGAATATTTTCGACATGCTATAGTATGACTTTTTTCATGAAAATTTTCGAAATTTTAAACTGAGTTTTTTTTCCACCAAATTAATCGACAGACTATACTATGCCTTTTTTCATGAAAATTTTCGACATTCTATACTATGACATTTTTTTACGAATATTTTCGACATGCTATAGTATGACTTTTTTCATGAAAATTTTCGAAATTTTAAACTGAGTTTTTTTCCACCAAATTAATCGACAGACTATACTATGCCTTTTTTCATGAACATTTTCGACATTCTATACTATGACATTTTTTACGAATATTTTCGACATGAAAATTTTCATGAAAGTCATATAGTATGACTTTTTTCATGAAAATTTTCGAAATTTTAAACTGAGTTTTTTTCCACCAAATTAATCGACAGACTATACTATGCCTTTTTTCATGAACATTTTCGACATTCTATACTATGACATTTTTTTACGAATATTTTCGACATGCTATAGTATGACTTTTTTCATGAAAATTTTCGAAATTTTAAACTGAGTTTTTTTTCCACCAAATTAATCGACAGACTATACTATGCCTTTTTTCATGAACATTTTCGACATTCTATACTATGACATTTTTTTACGAATATTTTAGACATGAAAAGTTTTCATGAAAAAAGTCATACTATAGTATGCCTTTTTTCATGAAAATTTTCGAAATTTTAAACTGATTTTTATTTCCACCAAATTAATCGACAGACTATACTATGCCTTTTTTCATGAACATTTTCGACATTCTATACTATGACATTTTTTTACGAATATTTTCGACATGCTATAGTATGACTTTTTTCATGAAAATTTTCGAAATTTTAAACTGAGTTTTTTTACCACCAAATTAATCGACAGACTATACTATGCCTTTTTTCATGAAAATTTTCGACATTCTATACTATGACATTTTTTTACGAATATTTTCGACATGAAAAGTTTTCATGAAAAAAGTCATACTATAGTATGCCTTTTTTCATGAAAATTTTCGAAATTTTAAACTGAGTTTTTTTTCCACCAAATTAATCGACAGACTATACTATGCCTTTTTTCATGAAAATTTTCGACATTCTATACTATGACATTTTTTTACGAATATTTTCGACATGCTATAGTATGACTTTTTTCATGAAAATTTTCGAAATTTTAAACTGAGTTTTTTTTCCACCAAATTAATCGACAGACTATACTATGCCTTTTTTCATGAAAATTTTCGACATTCTATACTATGACATTTTTTTACGAATATTTTCGACATTCTATAGTATGACTTTTTTCATGAAAATTTTCGAAATTTTAAACTGAGTTTTTTTTCCACCAAATTAATCGACAGACTATACTATGCCTTTTTTCATGAAAATTTTCGACATTCTATACTATGACATTTTTTTACGAATATTTTCGACATGAAAAGTTTTCATGAAAAAAGTCATACTATAGTATGCTTTTTTTCATGAAAATTTTCGAAATTTTAAACTGAGTTTTTTTTCCACCAAATTAATCGACAGACTATACTATGCCTTTTTTCATGAACATTTTCGACATTCTATACTATGACATTTTTTTACGAATATTTTCGACATGCTATAGTATGACTTTTTTCATGAAAATTTTCGAAATTTTAAACTGAGTTTTTTTTCCACCAAATTAATCGACAGACTATACTATGCCTTTTTTCATGAACATTTTCGACATTCTATACTATGACATTTTTTTACGAATATTTTCGACATGCTATAGTATGACTTTTTTCATGAAAATTTTCGAAATTTTAAACTGAGTTTTTTTTCCACCAAATTAATCGACAGACTATACTATGCCTTTTTTCATGAAAATTTTCGACATTCTATACTATGACATTTTTTTACGAATATTTTCGACATGAAAAATTTTCATGAAAAAAGTCATACTATAGT
Source organism: Sebastolobus alascanus (assembly GCA_916701645.2). Taxonomy (NCBI): domain Eukaryota; kingdom Metazoa; phylum Chordata; class Actinopteri; order Perciformes; family Sebastidae; genus Sebastolobus; species Sebastolobus alascanus. The sequence goes on along the minus strand of CAKAOJ020000055.1, from coordinate 4,328 downwards.
ATGACTTTTTTCATGAAAATTTTCGAAATTTTAAACTGAGTTTTTTTTCCACCAAATTAATCGACAGACTATACTATGCCTTTTTTCATGAAAATTTTCGACATTCTATACTATGACATTTTTTTACGAATATTTTCGACATGCTATAGTATGACTTTTTTCATGAAAATTTTCGAAATTTTAAACTGAGTTTTTTTCCACCAAATTAATCGACAGACTATACTATGCCTTTTTTCATGAACATTTTCGACATTCTATACTATGACATTTTTTTACGAATATTTTCGACATGCTATAGTATGACTTTTTTCATGAAAATTTTCGAAATTTTAAACTGAGTTTTTTTTCCACCAAATTAATCGACAGACTATACTATGCCTTTTTTCATGAACATTTTCGACATTCTATACTATGACATTTTTTTACGAATATTTTCGACATGAAAAATTTTCATGAAAAAGTCATAGTATGACTTTTTTCATGAAAATTTTCGAAATTTTAAACTGAGTTTTTTTTCCACCAAATTAATCGACAGACTATACTATGCCTTTTTTCATGAAATTTTCGACATTCTATACTATGACATTTTTTTACGAATATTTTCGACATGCTATAGTATGACTTTTTTCATGAAAATTTTCGAAATTTAAACTGAGTTTTTTTTCCACCAAATTAATCGACAAGACTATACTATGCCTTTTTTCATGAAAATTTTCGACATTCTATACTATGACATTTTTTTTCGAATATTTTCGAAAATTTTCATGAAAAAAGTCATACTATACTATGCCTTTTTTCATGAAAATTTTCGACATTCTATACTATGACCTTTTTTTACGAATATTTTCGACATGCTATAGTATGACTTTTTTCATGAAAATTTTCGAAATTTTAAACTGAGTTTTTCTTCCACCAAATTAATCGACAGACTATACTATGCCTTTTTTCATGAACATTTTCGACATTCTATACTATGACATTTTTTTACGAATATTTTCGACATGAAAATTTTCATGAAAAAGTCATATATAGTATGACTTTTTTCATGAAAATTTTCGAAATTTTAAACTGAGTTTTTCTTCCACCAAATTAATCGACAGACTATACTATGCCTTTTTTCATGAACATTTTCGACATTCTATACTATGACATTTTTTTACGAATATTTTCGACATGAAAAGTTTTCATGAAAAAAGTCATACTATAGTATGCCTTTTTTCATGAAAATTTTCGAAATTTTAAACTGAGTTTTTTTTCCACCAAATTAATCGACAGACTATACTATGCCTTTTTTCATGAAAATTTTCGACATTCTATACTATGACATTTTTTTACGAATATTTTCGACATGAAAAATTTTCATGAAAAAAGTCATACTATAGTATGCCTTTTTTCATGAAAATTTTCGAAATTTTAAACTGAGTTTTTTTCCACCAAATTAATCGACAGACTATACTATGCCTTTTTTCATGAACATTTTCGACATTCTATACTATGACATTTTTTTACGAATATTTTCGACATGCTATAGTATGACTTTTTTCATGAAAATTTTCGAAATTTTAAACTGAGTTTTTTTTCCACCAAATTAATCGACAGACTATACTATGCCTTTTTTCATGAAAATTTTCGACATTCTATACTATGACATTTTTTTACGATTCGACATGATATAGTATGACTTTTTTCATGAAAATTTTCGAAATTTTAAACTGAGTTTTTTTTCCACCAAATAATCGACAGACTATACTATGCCTTTTTTCATGAAAATGTTCGACATTCTATACTATGACATTTTTTCGAATATTTTCGACATTCTATATGACTTTTTTCATGAAAATTTTCGAAATTTTAAACTGAGTTTTTCTTCCACCAAATTAATCGACAGACTATACTATGCCTTTTTTCATGAACATTTTCGACATTCTATACTATGACATTTTTTTACGAATATTTTCGACATGCTATAGTATGACTTTTTTCATGAAAATTTTCGAAATTTTAAAATGAGTTTTTTTTCCACCAAATTAATCGACAGACTATACTATGCCTTTTTTCATGAACATTTTCGACATTCTATACTATGACATTTTTTACGAATATTTTTGACATGAAAAGTTTTCATGAAAAAAGTCATAGTATAGTATGCCTTTTTTCGTGAAAATTTTCGAAATTTTAAACTGAGTTTTTTTTCCACCAAATTAATCGACAGACTATACTATGCCTTTTTTCATGAAAATTTTCGACATTCTATACTATGACATTTTTTTACGAATATTTTTGACATGAAAAGTTTTCATGAAAAAAGTCATAGTATAGTATGACTTTTTTCGTGAAAATTTTCGAAATTTTAAACTGAGTTTTTTTTCCACCAAATTAATCGACAGACTATACTATGCCTTTTTTCATGAAAATTTTCGACATTCTATACTATGACATTTTTTTACGAATATTTTCGACATGCTATAGTATGACTTTTTTCATGAAAATTTTCGAAATTTTAAACTGAGTTTTTTTACCACCAAATTAATAGACAGACTATACTATGCCTTTTTTCATGAACATTTTCGACATTCTATACTATGACATTTTTTCGCAAATATTTTCGACATGCTATAGTATGACTTTTTTCATGAAAATTTTCGAAATTTTAAACTGAGTTTTTTTTCCACCAAATTAATCGACAGACTATACTATGCCTTTTTTTCATGAAATTATCGACATTCTATACTATGACATTTTTTCAGGAAAATTTTCGACATTCTATAGTTGACTTTTTTCATGAAAATTTTCGAAATTTTAAACTGAGTTTTTTTTCCACCAAATTAATCGACAGACTATACTATGCCTTTTTTCATGAACATTTTCGACATTCTATACTATGACATTTTTTTACGAATATTTTCGACATGAAAATTTTCATGAAAAAAGTCATACTATAGTATGACTTTTTTCATGAAAATTTTCGAAATTTTAAACTGAGTTTTTTTTCCACCAAATTAATCGACAGACTATACTATGCCTTTTTTCATGAACATTTTCGACATTCTATACTATGACATTTTTTTACGAATATTTTCGACATGCTATAGTATGACTTTTTTCATGAAAATTTTCGAAATTTTAAACTGAGTTTTTTTTCCACCAAATTAATCGACAGACTATACTATGCCTTTTTTCATGAACATTTTCGACATTCTATACTATGACATTTTTTTACGAATATTTTCGACATGAAAATTTTCATGAAAAAAGTCATACTATAGTATGACTTTTTTCATGAAAATTTTCGAAATTTTAAACTGAGTTTTTTTTCCACCAAATTAATCGACAGACTATACTATGCCTTTTTTCATGAAAATTTTCGACATTCTATACTATGACATTTTTTTACGAATATTTTCGACATGAAAATTTTCATGAAAAAGTCATACTAGACTTTTTTCATGAAAATTTTCGAAATTTTAAACTGAGTTTTTTTTCCACCAAATTAATCGACAGACTATACTATGCCTTTTTTTCATGAACATTTTCGACATTCTATACTATGACATTTTTTTACGAATATTTTCGACATGCTATAGTATGACTTTTTTCATGAAAATTTTCGAAATTTTAAACTGAGTTTTTTTTCCACCAAATTAATCGACAGACTATACTATGCCTTTTTTCATGAACATTTTCGACATTCTATACTATGACATTTTTTTCGAATATTTTCGACATTCTATAGTATGACTTTTTTCATGAAAATTTTCGAAATTTTAAACTGAGTTTTTTTTCCACCAAATTAATCGACAGACTATACTATGCCTTTTTTCATGAACATTTTCGACATTCTATACTATGACATTTTTTTACGAATATTTTCGACATGAAAATTTTCATGAAAAAAGTCATACTATAGTATGACTTTTTTCATGAAAATTTTCGAAATTTTAAACTGAGTTTTTTTTCCACCAAATTAATCGACAGACTATACTATGCCTTTTTTCATGAACATTTTCGACATTCTATACTATGACATTTTTTTACGAATATTTTCGACATGCTATAGTATGACTTTTTTCATGAAAATTTTCGAAATTTTAAACTGAGTTTTTTTTCCACCAAATTAATCGACAGACTATACTATGCCTTTTTTCATGAACATTTTCGACATTCTATACTATGACATTTTTTTACGAATATTTTCGACATGAAAAATTTTCATGAAAAAAGTCATACTATAGTATGACTTTTTTCATGAAAATTTTCGAAATTTTAAACTGAGTTTTTTTTCCACCAAATTAATCGACAGACTATACTATGCCTTTTTTGTCTTTTTC